>LR738711.1:875343954-875361060 GCA_902687465.1 Secale cereale | reverse complement strand
CAAAAAAAACTCTCACGAATCCACACACCATATCTCTCTACGTTTGTATCTCTCTCACACAACCACACGTAGGTGGTGTACGTATACAAGAAGAGAATAGGTGCACCGTGCACGTACTCACGCTTCGTGCCCAGCCACACCCGCGCGGGTACATGATGGAGCTCATTTCTGTACGAAATGGCAGCCCACGTGCTAATTTGAACGCGTGTAGCGGTTGTTTACCTACGGAGGTCGTGTACCACGCGTGCACGAAATAAAGTTCGGCTTCATGCGTTGGCGCGTTATTTTTAAATAAAGTTATATCGCTCAATGCCACCTACACAAAATATAAAACAATTTTTATGGAGAAAAAGGTAGTCCGTTCCACTATATACAATGGAGCCTGCCTGCCTGGTTTGTCTCTCTTCAGAGTATCTCACACAAGGTTGCGGTGGCTTCTCTCTCTCTCTCTCACTGTTGGTCACTGATCCAGCCGCATCCCGTCCGTCAGTGGAAAGGGAAGACGTGCATCGTTTCTCCGTTCGACGGTGCCGAGGCAGCACGTCCCGATATGCGGTACATGCCGTTCTCTCTGACCAAGCTCCGGCGTGGTAGGGCCTACGCCACCTGCTCGCTGCCGCAGTATGGGCAGATTCCGACCACCGCCGCTCACCTAGTTACATCCCGACGACCTCCAGGTATCCCCTCCGGCCTTGCTCCACTGCCCGTCTTCCCACGTCGCTGCATGTGGATCTTCCATAGTTCTTTGCCCAAAACGTAGCCGTCCGGCGTACTTTCCATATTGCAATCTCGTCCTCACACCGTTTTAGACAAACACAACTGTGTTGTTATCTTCCCTTAGGACAAGGAATATGCTTCTTTTTTGTCGTCGCATGTGTCATCAACTGTTATTGTCCAGTAATTGTTTCCTTTCTACCTCTTTTTTGCAAACAGGGCTATCCATTTCACCTCGTTGCTATTGCGACCGTTTGGTGAACTACACAAATCACTTTTTTCTTGAGAGTGTTTTGTGCAGTTCTACCAAAATGTCACATGGGCAACGTTTCTACATTTTAGTGCGACTGCACAAAGGGAGATTGGTTTTGCTCTATCCTCCTCATCCAACTCCGAGCCTAATCTTCTCCAACTAGTTAGTCTTAAGAGAGACTGCAAAGGTGACCGGCTTCTATTTGTGTGTTTATTGTTTCATCAGCAGTCCTCTATTATCGTAATCACACTTAATATCTTTGGAACAGGGATGCTCAGCTCTATTTTAGTGGAACTGCACAAAGTGATCGGAATGTTGCATGCTCCAGACAGCTACTTTTTTCCCAACATGCCTTGTTGATTTAGACACAGCTGGGGGGACGTTGCTGCCAATGAAAGCATGGATCAATTTTAATTTAACACCTTCTCACAACTTTGTCTTCAGTTGTGATGTAAATATTAGCTCTGATTAGCAAGGAAGTTAGTTTTTTATTGTTTCCGAAAGAGCATCGATAGCAAGACACACGAAACAAAAGCTGAAAGCTCACACCATTGTACAATTTCATGCCGCTGGAAAATTGTTTGTATAGTACGTCAATTATGTAAACAAATGGTGGAAGCTTGATAGCATTGCCAGAAGCCTCTTCGGCATCCGGGTCCATGTGCCATGCACAAAATTATACTCCTTCATTCCTAAATATTTGTCTTTTTACAAATTTCAAATGGGCATATTTTAGAGTGTAGATTCACTCATTTTGCTTCATGTGTGTACTCCCTCCGTTCCTAAATATTTGTCTTTCTAGAGATTTCAACAAGTGGCTACATACGGAGCAAAATGAGTGAATATACACTGTAAAATATGTCTATATACATCCGTATGTAGTAGTCCATTTGAATCTCTAAAAAGACAAATATTTGAGTAGTCACTCGTTGAAATCTCTAGAAAGACAAATACTCCGAAGTATATTTAAGAACCGAGGGGGTAGTCCACAGCCGCATGGGAGACTCAGACCGGTCGTTGCGCCGCATTAATAGTGAGTAAAGAGCAGTCAAATCATAAGCCCCACCTTTCCCACTATAAGTTGCTCAGAAGAAGCAACCATCAATACGCTCTTCTTTGAATCCGCTCATACTACTCCATCCGTCACTGTTTATAGAGCGCGCTTCAGAAAAAAAGAAAAATCTCTGGGACCAAGACGACTAGCGATCGGCCTGAAAAATAGCATTGGTAGTTATAGCACGCTGTCTATTACTAGAGGAAATAATGCGTACACACATGCATGCAGTGCTTCCACCCCGGGTACACACATGCATGCACTTAGTCCACTCCGTAGTACTACATCGAGAGAAAATTGCGGTTACCATGCCCTAATTAATTGAGCATTAAACCAAACGCGTCTAAAGTCTCTCTGGTGGTGGAAATGCATTGAGAGAAATGCATCATAATGAAGCGTGCCATGTAAACTATGACGGAGGGAGGAGTAGTATGAAGGTGCAAATCCAAGTACGCATACGGCCAGTCGGTCAACGCACCTCCTCTTGGCATATCACTGACATGTGGGACCGGAGTGTGAGCAAACCGATCTCAATTGACGGCAAAATGGCCAACCCGCCATTCCTTGAGAGAGACGAGGAGCGAGAACACACAGACGGGCTCGCACGGAGGCCAAGATATATTCGAGCATGGTTGACCGATATCATCATTACATGTTGGGCTGCCGTTTTCCGCCCTTCTTCGGAATAAATGTGTACTTTATCAGAGATTAAGAAAAATAAGAGTATAGAGGCTCCACCATGCGGTTCTAGTAGTAGTAATACTCGTACTACTAAACCTTGCTTGGCTCTTCGCCTCTTCGTGAAGTCAAACAATGATGGTACTCCGCATGTTCGGTACTACAGTGTATGCCTCTGGCAATATGACACCGAATGAACTGATGCATGTCCACCGCCTGGGCGAGGGTACGTTGCATTAGTCAAAAGGCATAAGCGAGCTTCACCTTGTCCTGCAAGCTTCTCCCCATTCTGTGAGTTGACGGGACACACCAACAAGTAGTGCTAGTCCATACTCCCTCCTTTCTGGTTAATATGGCATTATGGCTTAATCTTTTTTTTGTGGGTAAATGAGAGAGCTTTATTCATATATATAAGCATTCTTAGGACGATCAGCCAAGACACTGGTCACTAGGAAGCGAGGTACCCCGCAAAAAAAGAAGTAGGAAGTGAGGTGTTTCATCAAGCCAGCTCTCAGGCAGATTCAAAGTGCAGCAAGCATGGTTCGCACAAAGATGCGCCGCAAGGTATGCTGACCTATTTACATGTTGAATAACAAAAAAAGAGTAAATATTACCAATCGCTCCTATTTGTAACAGGATATGAGCCAGAATAAAGCGAGAATTGTGGCGAGTGTTCCATGCAATCAACTTCCATTATCACATGCAAGAACCCTCGAAGAGAACCAAATGTGTTGAAGATTGCCTTATCACATTTTGAAAATATAATAAGAGTGCATACTGATACGTCTCAAACGTATCTACTTTTCCAAACACTTTTGCTATTGTTTTGACCTCATTCTTGCATGATTTGAACTAAACTAACCCGGACTGACGCTGTTTTCAGCAGAGCTGCCTGTATGGTTTTATTGTGTGCAGAAAACGGATTTTTAGGTGTCTCAGAAAATTCCACGAAAAATCACAGAAAATCCACGCACCCGAAGGAACCTTGTGCCAGAAGATGGGCCAGAGGGCAGCCAGGGGGGCTCCAGGCGCCCTGCCCAGGCGGCCCCACCCCTGGCCGCCGCGCCAGGCCGCCTGGGTGGGCCCCACCTCCCCTGGTGCCCTACTTTGACCCGTATTTAGCCCGTGACGAGAAAACCCGAGATAAGGAGTTGTTTTCCCGGTTTTCGTCGCGGAGCCGCCGCCACCCTCTGTTCTTCTTCGGGAGGGCTAATCTGGAGGCTGATTTGGCCTCCGGAGAGGGGAGATCGTCGCCATCGTCATCATCATCACCACTCCATCCTCCCTCCATGACTTCTCCTTCCATGTGTGAGTAATTCCCTGCTGCAGGCAAAGGGGATGGTAGGGATTGGATGAGTTAGATCATGTAATAGTTTATCAGATCGTTGGGGGCATGTTGCCTATCATCTACTATGGTGTTTATCATCTTTGCTTCAACTTGTTACTCTTAATGCTTGTCACTTAGGGCCCGAGTGCCATGATTTCAAATCTGAACCATATGTGTTTGCATGAATATATTTGTGTTCTTGATCCTATCTATGAGTTGTTTGCACCTATTACGGTCCGGAACCGGCGATCCCAAAAGTGACAGCTTGGGACACCAAAGGGGATGGTCCGTAGTTTGAGGATTACATGTATCCATTGAGTTTATTGCTTTGTTCCGGTGCTCTTTGACAGGAGCACCTTAATCTCCATAAGTTCCTTTTGGCCCCGTTCGTAGCGGGATGGTAGGACAAAAGATGTTGTGCAAGTTCTTATTGCAAGCACGTACAACTACCCGTGGGATACATGCCTAGTGTTTGATAATTGCCTAGATGATCATTACTTTTCCGTGTGCCTTGCCCCAAGTTAGATTCATGATATATCTCATCCATGCAGCGCCCAACCATCCATCTCCCTAGCCTACAGTGTTTTAAATCCTGCTGGTTACTAGTTGCTACTTTTACTATTTACTTTTGCTGTTTACTTTTACTATCACCACCATCACTATCATATCACCGTTACCACTTATCTTTTGTTGCAAGTAAGTATATTTCAGGTGCGGTTGAATTGACAACTCAACCGTCAAAGCTTATAAATACTCTTTGGCTCCCCGTGTGTCGAATCTATAAATTGGGTTATTCTTACCCGCTAAGACTATCTCGATCCCTTACGGTTGAGGGTTATCACATACGCTCCTCCATCCGGTTCCTAGTACTAGTATAGCAGAACATACCTCTATAGACTATAGTAGTAGTACTAGTACTAGTAAACTTTGCGCTTGGCTGTTCGCCTCTTCAGGAAGTGCAACAATAATAGTATTACTAGTATAGTGTATGCTTCTAGCAATCTGACACTGAATTAACTGTTGCACGTCCACCGCCTGTGCGAAGGACAGCTTGCATTAGTCAAAAGTTTCTCCTTGTCCTGCGAGCCACCGCGTGCAAGCTTCTCCCGTCCTGCAAGCTTCTCCTCGTTCGGCAAGTTGACGGGACACAACAAAGTAATGCTAGTCCATACTGCCTCCTCTCCGGTTAATATGTCTTAATTTCAAACGAGATAAATAACTGTCTTTCACTGTATATTTGTAAAAATACGGTCAGTGGACTTCATAATACGCTCATTGCGCTCAATATATACATTTTCCAGTGTTTATACGGTCACTAGCTCACCCTGGCTGAGTATGTGTGTGCATGCACATGTAGGTCGAGCACTTGCGCGTGACCGTGTGTGTTCCGTCGTGTGCTCGGACATGCATGCATTAGGGCGTCGCGCGCGTTTTTGCGTCCATGTGTATATGTGACTGTTGCATACATGTAGGGGGAGTACGCCTAGGGGGCACTAAAGGAGCAGTCAAATCACACAGTAAGTTAGTCGGAAGAAGCAACCATCATTTCACTCTTCAATGACACGTACACAATATAAAATGGTTGATATGGAGAGCCGCAGACGGGTGATACGTCCAAAACGTATCTATAATTTCTGCTTGCTCCATGCCCTTTTTGTGTGATATTGCTATGATATTTATGCACTTCCATACACTTTTGATCATATTTGGACTAACCTACTAATGGTTGCAAAAGTGCACAATGTTCTTGTTTTACACTTTATTGTGTAGGAATTACTTGGAAATTGACAAAAACGCAAAAGGAGTCGTATTGGAGTAGGACTCTGACTTTCCTGAAATCTGTCTGAGAACGTTTTTTAAAGATGGTCACGTTCCGGCCCGAAGGCGACGTCAAACGGAAAAAGTCTAGTTGCGAAAGTTGTGGGGAATTTCGAGGCGATGCTTCTGGATATAAAATTCGTCCAAATCGGAGTCCGTACGGCCGAGTAAAGCCCATTTTACTGAGGCCAAAAATCTGATGACGGGAATCCGAGAGTCTATATAAAGAGAGGAAACCTAGGTCACCAAGGGCCACGAATTTTCCTCCTCCCGAGCCGCCGTCTTGGAGTGGAGGACCAGCACCATTGCAGCACCATCTACAAGGAAGAAGGGGGGCCAAGGGGCCGCTGCCCCCTAGGGCCGTTGCCGCCCCGAGGGCCGCCGCCGCCCCCTAGGGCCGCTGCCGCCGCCTCCGTGGCTGCCGCCGGCCGTCTCCTCCTCGCGGGGCTGCACCTCTCCATCAACACCATCATCAACCTCCTCCTCACCATGTCCATGTGTGAGTAGTCTTCTCCGGGGCCGAGGGCTCGTACGTGTAGCTATGTGGTTATCTCTCTCTCCCATGATGTGATCTTCGTTGTGATCATAGGCTATGTTAATCTAGGGTGATCCCATGATATTTCCCCTTCCTCTATGTATTGGATTGATGTACTCACTTGTCTTTATCTAGTATAATCCCCGAGACCAAGGTGACAGCGGTCTATTGGACATGGATTAGAAAAATATTTTCATGAGTGATTTCCTCTCTTGTGTGTTGATTGAAGATTGAGAGTCTCTTGGTGCTTGTCTTTGACTATCCTTTAGATATGTTATGGTGATTGTGGTACTCTCTTTGGATGGCCGCGGTGACATTGGGAAATCCTTAGATTGAGAACTACGAACTTTGAGGTGTGCTTTTGTAGCCCTACATAATTCTCGTCCTCTCTTGACCACGAAGGAATGACCTCCGGGTGCGTCTCCATTGCATGTTTTATGGGAAATATCATGTGATTCGATTATGTTAATGTTGTTGGGAGTTGCCACTAGTGAAAGTATGATCCCTAGGCCTTGTTTCCACCATTGCAATACCATTTGTGCTCACGTTTACCACTTGTTTGCTTGCTGCACTTTTTATTACAGATTTATATTACTTTGTTTTGCCATCCATATCACTTGCCATTTAACATCTCTTCGCCGAACTAGTGCACCTATACATCTGACAAGTGTATTAGGTGTGTTGGGGACACAAGAGACTTCTTGTATCTTAGTTGCAGGGTTGCTTGAGAGAGACCATCTTCAACCTCTACTTCCCTGAGTTCGATAAACCTTAGGTCATCCACTTGAGGGAAATTGCTGCTGTCCTACAAACCTCCGCGCTTGGAGGCCCAGCATAGTCTACAAGAGTAGAAGCGTGTGTAGACATCAACGGGCACAGGGCATTTGCAGGGCGCGAGTGTACACACGCTCTGGTGATCGGCGAGCTTGTGGTAAGTGACGTAGAGCCCACAGCCTTCGTGCGGGCACTCCACCCTCACCGAGGAGAGGACGGTGTCCACTGCCGTGTTCCGCACGTCGAAGCCACCGCCGCGCTCGCACTTCTAGCACTGCCGCTGGTTCCCGGGGTGCTCGACGCGTCAGTCCGTGCAAGCCAGGTGCCCGCCCTTGCACTGCACAAATCAATCGAACAACACATCAATCAAGAAACATGCACCTTGCTCGATCAGCCGAACGGACGAGGTGTATTCGAACCTCATACACTGGAGGCTTCAAGGGGCGGAGGCACAAGGGGCAGTGGAGCAAGGTGAGGTCCATCGAGACCATAGAGAGTTCCATCATCGGGTCCTATTCCGTCTGCATGATCTCGCCCTCCTCGTGCACAACCATCTCTCGCTTTATTAGGGCCGGGGCATTACAAAGCTTTACCGTCACATATTCATACTACTTCAAGGTGCATTAAATCAACACATGCAAGTATCAAAAGGAGAGTCACGGCATGCATGCATGCGTTGTAATTAATGCATCGGTAAACACAAATTATTGAAATATATCTAATGCAGTGCTTTTATGTGTCGCATCAACTCATACAAGACCGAGAAGTTTGATTACTACAATGCCCTCTCGCCTTAATCGCACCTGCCTTTGGCTGCATGACAGGTGGGCCACCGACCTGTTGGGCCCACCTGTCATGGACGTAAAGGCAGGAGCAGTAAGTCAATGAAGTTGCATCCCTCCCTCGCCCATGAGCGTGGTGGCTGGCAGGACTAGGAGAAGCTTTCGTCCGCTACATGCTCTCCCTCCCGTACGCGGTGGACATGCAGCAGTTCAATCGGTGTCAGATGGCCAGAAGCATACTGTAGTACTCCTCCACTGCAGTAGTACTCCCGAAGAGGCGAAGAGCCAAGCACAGCCCGGACGCTCGTGTGGCAGTATCATGTGTAGAGTAGTCTAGGATAGCGTGTATCGTGCCTATAAGCTTAAAATCATTGGGGTCGGCTACTCGGCTCCATGCTATATTTTTTTGATTAAAATAATCTTCTGGCCCTACCTGTCATCCTGGTGATTCTAGTTTGCACGCTCATTTGGTCAAGACAGGAATATATTTTTTAATTTGTGGTGGGGTAAATGTTAGAGGTTGCAGCAAATGGAGTATTGTACAATGCGGGTCTTTCAGCCAAGTTTAGAGGCAACCATGTGGGGCGAGTGCTATGATGTGTCGCGTCAACTCGTACAACGAGGAGAGGCTTGATTTTACTACTACACGCCTTCTCCCTCGCCCATGCGCGCAGTGGCTCGCAGACGAGGACAGACTTTTACTTATAATACTACAACAAGCTATCCCTCCCGCTCGCGGTGGACGAACATGCAACAGTGGATTCGATACTGTAGAAGAAGTAGTGCAACCCGAACGTGGAAGTTGCGAACCTTGGAGCACGCATATAGCCAGACTCTTGCATGAGACAAAATTGCTATGTGAGCCCACTATTGTAGTACTACTTGCTAGTATAGCCCTGTAATCTAGAAAAGAGTATTTGCCTTTCTAGAGATTTCAACAAGTGACTAGACTACACCGAGACGGAGTACATATGGAGCAAAATGAGTGAATCTACACCGTAAATAAATACGTAGTTCTGTCGTTTTCCTCTCGGCCTTGGTCGCGGTGCACAATATTGAGTATACTAGTATCATCTTGAAATTTATGAAGTCACCATAGGCACCTCATCGTCGACGGGAACGTCTCCTGACACGCGATAGACGCGAGCGGCAGTCTCCTCCATAGGTGCTTGAATGCCAAGGAGGGAGAGGGTAGCGGTTCCCGAGACGTTGAACGGTCAATGATGCATCCTCAAATTACTCTACATGCAGAGGGAATTAATTGGAGAAGCAGAATAGATCCAGCACAATGTTAATGCAACAGAGTTTGGATTCTCATATAAAGGCGCCCCACCACTCCAATCCATCTACTCCTTAGTCTCTGCGCAACACTGCTCACTCCAATCCAAGACCAAGTGACCAGAAGCCATAAGCACCTATGGAGGCGATGGACGCGAGCGGCAGTCGGCTGTGCCAAATCATCCAAGGCGCCGGCCTGCGGCCCCGCACCGCGCAGCATTTCTAGATGGTGCTAGCGATCGCCGGCGTCATAGCCCTCGCCGATGCCGGCTTTGCCTCTCGCATGAACGACATGATGGTCAACTCCATCCGCAAGTTCGCCGACGTCAAGAAGCGCGCGGACAACCTTGCCGTACTGCTCCAGCCCGCGTGCCCAGGCTCCTCATTGCCTGCCACCCTCATCGGCCTCCATGGTGACGAACTCTTTCAAGCCCTGGTGGCCCTACAGTTGCCGGAGGTTGAAGAATGTGCACCTCGAGGCCGCGCTCGTCGCGCAGCGCCTCGCCATGCAAGAAACCGTCGACCTGCACATCCACGTCTACGAGGAAATCGTCTACATAGGCCACTACAAGGCCAGCGAGGACAGAAAGACGTTGGCCTTCTTCCAGCCGCAGGTATCTTTGGACGCCATTGTTCAGAAGCACGTCGACCTGGCCACGAAAGCCGCTGCTACTTAGCCGCCGTCGATGGATGCATCTCTTCTTCTTGCCTCCTGTAACCAGCATTGCATCGCCTCGTGGCCTTAATGTTTTATTAGTATAGGAGTATATGGCATTTTTATTCCAGTAGTAACGTTTTCACTGTGAGGTGGGGCCGTAGTTGAGCAAACCGACCATCGGCAAATCCCCACCCCGCCCACCGGGTGTCGGCTGAGTTTAGAATTAGAAGAGAGAAACGAGGGAGAAGAGCTAGCTGTAGCATAGACGTTGTTGTCAGATGGGACTCGCGTTGATAGAATAGGAGTACTGAGCACTGGTACCTCTTTTTTTAGGGAAAAAGCATTCGTATGTCTAGTACTGCCACTGGTTGGGTGCGTGCGACCTATACCTGTCATCACTTTAGGTCTTTTTTTGAACCACAGCTACGCTTCACCGTACATATTTTTTCACGCATTTATCCTCCTATATGTACTCCTAGGCTATTTCCACGTGCTCCCTTTCGCCGACATGTGGGACATAGAGCATCTGGGTCTTAGTGCATGCACGACTCGGAGCATATGCCGGGGTACTTTACATTTCAGACCTCACGAATTACATGCAAACCCCCCGCAGAATAATAAATAAATAAATGGATTATTACATGAAACCGGATTATTTTCGTAGAAACCGGAGCACGTTCATTAAATTTTGGACATAACACATTTATAAAAAACTACCGGACCTAAACCAGTCTAAGGGCCTCTTTGATTCGCAGGATACTGAAAACACAGAAATGGGGTAAGTATGATGGCGATGAACCGAGACAAGGAGAACTCTACTAACTCAGTTAGAGGTTAGAGTTAGATTCTAACCCTGAACTAACTCTAAACCAAAGAGGTGTATGGATGGCAGGGTTAGATTGACAATAAGGGGTTGTTTGGTTCTAGGCCTAGGAGTGCCACACTTTACCATACAATTGTTGCCAAACTTGCCTAAGGGAATCTTACCAAACACACACCTAAGTTGGTCAAACTTGCCTAACCTTAAGTGTGGCAACCTTTGGCAAACCAAACAGACCCTAAATGTTCTTTCTCAATCACTGCGCAACACTGCTCACTCCAATCCAAGACCAAGTGACCAGAAGCTAGAAGCACCTACGGAGGCGATGGTCGCGAGCGACAGTCGGTTCTGCCAAATCATCCAAGGCGCCGGCCTGTGGCCCCGCACCACGTAGCGTTTCCAGACGGTGCTGGCGAACGCCGGCGTCATAGCCCTCACCGAAGCCGGCTTCGCCTTTCGCATGGACGACATGATGGTCAACTCCATCCGAAAGTTCGGCGCCGTCAAGAAGCGTGTAGCGAAACCTCCTACTAGTCCTGTCAGCCACCACGCTCATGCGCGAGGGAGGGACGCAGCTTCATTGACTTACTACTCCTGCCTTTGCGTCTATGACAGGTGGGCCCAACAGGTGGTTGGCCTACCTATCATGCAGCCAAAGGCAAGTGCAGTTAAGGCACCGGAGCTCAGTCCGCGAGGGAGAGGGCATTGTAGTAATCAAACTTCTCGGTCTTGTACGAGTTGACACGACACATCAAAGCACTGCACTCGATATAAGTATTTTTACACATTTCAAATGGACTACTACATACGGATGTATGTAGACATATTTTGCTTCGTATGTAGTCACTTGTTGCAATCTCTAAAAAGACTTATATTTGGAAACGAAGGGAGTACAACGCATGCATGCATGTCGTGACTTCCCTTTTGATACTTGCATGTGTTTATTTGATGCACCTCGCCAAATTTTGACTATAAATTTAACTAACCAAATTTGCATGCATGTCACAAAAAATTACGGGGCTGTTTGGATTGTGACTATGTTTGTCTTATGTTGCCACATTATTTTTCTCACACTTGCCACACTTGCCTAACTTGAGTTACTCAAATTGTTAGACACGCTTTGGCTTGCCTAAGGGAATCTTGCCACACTTTTTGTGTCTATGACATGTGGGGTTCACTGCTAATAAAAAAATCTTGTCTTAGGTGTGGCTAATAAAAAAGACTTATATTTAGGAACGGAGGGAGTAGAAAATATAAATAATAATGCATGTTGGGGCAACCCACGTTTCCGATAATTTTAGCCGCGGGCTTGTTCACAATTTTTACGAGGGGGTGGTTGTTCATTTAATGGAGGGACTTGTACTAGACTTGAACGATACAAAGTGCGACCTGGCACACCGTAACACCACTTGGAACAAGCGGGTAGCTATCTCAAAAAACAATCAACAACTAAAAAAGGCGACCTGGCACGTAGTACACAATTTTAAACGATTGTTTTGATGTAGTGGAAAAGGAAAACTACCCCACTACGTATATATAGGCCAGAGCCTCCGCACTTGCTTGCTAGGGTTGATCTATTCACGCACTCTCATCCTCTCCAGATCTAAACAAGATAGGGGTGGTAACACTATCTTTCTCCCTTCAAAAAACATTGTCTTTCTATCCTCGCCGCTGGTTACAGATCCGGATGTAACCCCCTCCGCCGGTGAAGGGGAGGAGGGGCAGCGTTTAGGCCGTCATCGACAGCGAGGAAGGAGACCCACTGCCAGCCGCACCGTTATCTCTGGCCGAGCGCCCGCGCGGTAGGTCCTCTGATCCCTTCGTTGTTTCCCTAGTGTGGGAGGATCCGGCCTCCCGCCGCCCACCTATCCACATCCGGACGACCTTCAGGTATATCTTCCTTCGAAACCACCTTAGCTCTACTTCCCCAGCTCGCTACGTCGATGCATGTGCATCATTTTCTACCTCTCAGCCCCTCTCGATCGGATGGTCCAATGTCACCTTTTTTTTCTATTGTTAGAGGTAAAGCTACTTCATGGAGTCGAATCTTGTACTTGGTTCAAACAAGAAATAAAGAGGAGGTGGGGGAATTTAGTATGTAGTACATCGGACTTGGTACAAATAGGAAGGAAAGGGGGTGAAAGTAGTACAGACTGGTCATCCAACCGGTCTCTTGGTCGAAAAGGGAAATATATGGGTAACGCTGAACACAGTGGTATGACCTAGGGGTGGGCATAAAAACCGACCAACCGAACACCGAACCGATGCCGAAACCGAAAAAACCAAATTTTCGGTTTTTGCTGCTGGTATATCTAAATTCGGTTTTTATGTTTAATAACCGAATTGGAATCGGTAGGTTTGGTATTTAACCGAATACCGATGGAAAAACTAAAGTACATGCATTCCCGTCGAAGCTCCCGCTCTCGGACGCACGTCTCACCAGATATTTTATGGCATGCGGCAACCGCGCTCATGGTCACGGCAGGCGAGTGTGTCCAATAGCGTAAGAAGGGCCACGCGCCCAGGTATGGCCCAAATACTCAAGCCGCTGATAGGGCCCATCCACGTAATTGCATGGCCCAAATACAGCAACCAGTATTCCAATTTTCGTTGGCTGATTGGGAGGTTACAGTGGCTGGCGTGGTACTTGTTTAGTCCCACATCGGTTAGCTATGCTACAAAGGAGAAGGGGCTCAGCTATATAAGGTGCTCAGTGACCAAGGTGTTCACAAAAGGAGTGTAGGCTGTAGCTTTTTAGCAACAACGCAATCGATATAAACTGAAAACCGAACCGATTTGGTCGGTTAACAGAACTATCGGTTAGTTGTTTTGTACTGACAAATTCGGTTTCTGGTTTTGATAACCGAAGTTGGAAAAAACCGAATGGTATAAACCGAATTTTCGGTTTCTACCGAATGCCCACCCCTAGTATGACCAGGACTAGATTTTCTATCCACACATAGGAGTAGGTGGCTACAGTGAACAAAAATGGGACCAACCCAGATATGTTTCTTGGATGTTTGTTTCTTGGGGCAACAAACTATGAATCACCACTTTATGCCCATGTTTAGGTACATGGTGCTGGACTGCTGGTGCACCCACTGTCCCATGCCCTTATACCAAATATTTAGATGTTCTTAATCTAATTCCCCTGGTAAAAATGAAGCCATGCCACTGTTATAAGCCATGACAAATTTAGCCAAATGTCTTTGCCTGTAATTGTTTGAGACTCTGATTGTTTCCTCTGTAGCTTTTTGTGTAAACAGGGATATCCATTTCACCTGGTTGCTGTTGTGACCTTTTGGTGCACTGCACAAAACTCTTCTTAAAAGAAGTGACTTTTGTGTTGTTTAACTGGAATGTCAGAATGGAACAGTTGGTTCATTTCGGTGGAACTGCACAAAGGGAGATCTGTGTTCCAATCCTCATCATCCATATTGGCACCATAACCTTCCTTTAGGTAAGAATGATATTTAATGCATGTGTTCATCTCTATTTTGCGGCTGCCATGAGAAAATAATGCTATTTTTTACTAGTACACTTGTACTCCCTCATTGACAAAACCAATTCTGAAGTAGAAGGCCAATCATGTGCTTGGTTTCACCAACTGGTGAGGAGAATGAGAAACAGAGCATGAAGAGAAAGAAGAAGAACAATAAACAGTGCCAAGGCGATCTTGCTGAAGCCAGAGGCCTCAGTTGAGGCCATTCAAGGGCTCCGGCAACGATTACCTTACATGTGAGACGATCCTCCGGGGAGCCCTTCCACTTATGTTGTCTCACTTAATTAATTAGGAGTACCTAAGTATCACTAATTTATTGCTGCCTAACTTTCCTGTCGGAGTTAAACAAATCTTTAGTAGCACCCTATGCTGAATCATGTATGTGTGTATGTTTGTCTATGGAGGTGAATCATGTGGTGGACCAGGGAGGGAATATTATTAGTGTCATGACATAATAGTGCTATTGTTTTGCATGTCAATTTATTGCCATTGGTTCAATGAGGCAATGTTTTGTGTATTGTCCATCATGACTTTGATGCTACTGTTAGGGTAATATGCTAATGTCTTTCTATCCTTTCTCACTAAGATAATGAAGGTTTCACCTTGTTCCTACTTGTGCAAACAGGGAGCATGTTGTGCCAATCATACATTTTAGTGGAACTACACAAGACAATACAATGAACTGTATCCCAGTGTATTGTCCATCATGAATTTGATGCTACTGTTAGGGTAATATGCTAATGTCTTTCTATCCTTTCTCACTAAGCTAATGAAGGTTTCACCTTGTTCCTACTTGTGCAAACAGGGAGCATGTTGTGCCAATCATACATTTTAGTGGAATTACACAAGACAATACAATGAACTGTATCCCAGCATGTGCTTTAATTCTGCTGGAAGTTCTTGATAATCTGTCGATATAATCTCAGCACTGCTAAACAAGAGTGATTTTAACCATACATTTGAAGTGCACAAAAATATATACTATTGAGTGATTCCAGTGAGTGCTTTATCATCTCTTATGGGACTACATGAATAAGATTTTTTCCTCAGGCTGGTACATGCCTAAGGTCTTCATCCATATTAGTTTGTTGTCATCTCTATTTGTATCGTGGTACTGTCATGAGAAACTCCTTTATCTTTGCACGTTAAGGTTTTGCAACCTATGATACATGGCAATGCTTTGAGTGTTGAGCTAATTGACACTGATTAAATAAACTAATACCTCTCTTTAAGCAAGACTACTATGTTGCTAACTTTACCCATTAAGATAATGAGGGTGCTTCTATTTGTTAGTGTATGTTTCATCAACTAGTCCCACTATTACAATAATATCACTCTCTCAATATATGTGCCAACAGGGATGCTCGATTTTGGTGGAACTGTACAGAAACTTTGGGTGCTTCATTGCCTCGGTAGCTTCCGTCCTTTCCTGTCAGTCGCTAATATGGGCCTGGTTTCTTCCTTTGTTGTCAGTCGCTTTGCTTATCTTGGCTTCCAGTCAAAGGAAAAATTAATTGATATGCTACCTCACACAGGTTGGTACTGGTCTTTATCCTCATTATTGTGCTTGTCATTGCTAGGTGGCTTCTCACCCCTCGTTGGTTACCCCAAGTGGAAGGTTTGAGATGCAGTGTAGCAGAAGTTTTCCCTTGGCAATACCAAGGATCGTTTTCCCTGAGACTCCCAGTTTCAACAAGAAGGTGTCAACTGCTAACGGCGCCAGATATTAGCAATCAACGTGGACCTGCACACAGATACAAATAACTTTGCTCCCAACGAGTACAGAGAGGTTGTCAATCCCTCCGGCCTTGTAGTTTACAAAGGATCAAACGCAAGTGATAATAGTGATAGGTATAATTGCAATAGTAAGTAAAAAGCAAAAAAGTAAATAGCGGATGTGATCAATGATGGTAATATGGACCGGAGTCTCATGATGTTCACTAGTGATGTCTCTCTCCCAAAAGACGATAAAACTGCTATGTGAGGTAAACGAATTACAGCTGGGCAATTGACAGGACCATGTGCGCAAACCAATGCTGACTAAGTTGCAAGAAAGGTAGAGGTTCAAAGCATGGGCGGTACGCCGAGGTAAGTAGACCGAAATCCATCTGCATCTACTACTAATCATCCACCTTGAGATATCTATCCAGAACATCTCGCTGGTATTAAGTTGCGAGTCCCACCCATAGTGTAAACTCAAAGCGACAGACAACTGCATTAAAAGAACTTTGCGTAAAGTAAACAATCCTTGCACCCGCGGGCACAAGCACCATTGTTTTCCCCCTTGTGGCAACAGCACATCCCCTAGACTCATGTTTCTGTCACTCAAACTAGTCATCGAGGGGCATGAACCCATAATCAACCATAACGTTCCCTCTTGGAGTCACTACCTACTACTTGGCCAAAGCAATAAATAACAACGGAGAACATGCAAGAATTACTTATGAACATAAATATAAAAGAGGTGAATCAAATATATTACTCAAACACAATCTGAACATAATCTCATAATCCATCGGATCCCAGCAAACTCATCATAGCAACAGCATAAGGATTACATATGTGCCTCTATCATGTAGGGCAGCTCACGAGGACTAATTAGTGAAGCACAAGAACGGGAGGAGAACATCACATAGCTACTGGTCATGGACCCATGGTCCAAGGGAGACTACTCACAACTCATTCGCGAGGCGTCCATGGTGGTGGAGAAGCTCCCGGTGGTGATCCTCCCCTCCGGCAGGGTGCCGGGAAGAGTTCTCCTGGTGCTCCCGATCTTGGAAGCGGCGGCGGCGGCGGAACAGAGATGAGATCGCGAAAAAGAGTTCCTGTCTCGAGGGTTTCGGGAGACGCTTTAAATATATGCCAAAGGGGGGCATCAGCGGAGCCTCGGGGGGCCCAGGCGCCCCCCCGGCG
>LR738711.1:875021935-875343944 GCA_902687465.1 Secale cereale | reverse complement strand
TGGTGATCCTCCCCTCCGGCAGGGTGCCGGGAAGAGTTCTCCTGGTGCTCCCGATCTTGGAAGCGGCGGCGGCGGCGGAACAGAGATGAGATCGCGAAAAAGAGTTCCTGTCTCGAGGGTTTCGGGAGACGCTTTAAATATATGCCAAAGGGGGGCATCAGCGGAGCCTCGGGGGGCCCAGGCGCCCCCCCCCCCCCCCCGGCGCGGCCCAGGGGGGCGCGCCGCCAGGGCGCCTGGGGCCCTGGTGGCCCCCCTCCGGCTGTGCTTCGGGTGCCTAGTAGGTTCTGGAACGCTGATTTTTAATATAATTTTTCTGGATTTTTTCTGGCAGTTCTCGTAATGTGAAAACCTGAAATACAAAAACAGCCGAAAACAGAAACTGGCACTGGGGTGCACTGAGTTAATAGGTTAGTCCAAATATGATCAAAAGTGTATGGAAGTGTATAAATAACATAGCAATATCACCCAAAAGAGGCATGGAGCAAGCAGAAATTATAGATACGTTTTGGACGTATCAACATCCCCAAGCTTAATTCCTGCTCGTCCTCGAGTAGGTAAATGATAACAAGAATAATTTCTGTGGTGACATGCTATTAACCATATAGGACTTTTTCATAGTCACATGACAAAAGCTTACTGAGATAATGAATCTATAGTAATTAAGTTGCCTCATGAGAAAATCACAAAGAACTGAAAGTTTTACAATATGATACTGAAACATCAAATAGATTTGTAATGAACATGGTGTGCAAATATGATAAAGTGATATCTCGCTTGCCCCCTTTAGTGAAGCAAAACATAAATGCAGGGGCACCTCCAAGGTTTAAGTGATGACTAGATACAATGATTTCAGAATAAATGATATCACAATCATGCAAAAGACAATGCTACTTTGGGACAATGCACATTACACTCAGAATGACAATCATGCTCCCAGTAGTTGGTGCTTTTAAAAGAAGGTGGAGACTCTCGAACCGTGGCTTTTGTTGGCAAGGTTGAAAACCCGTAGTCGGAAACAAAGACAAAACATGTACCAGAGCTCTTGGTTTTAAAACAGAGGTAATATTTTTTTTAGATCATGCATGTTTCGTCAACGAATGCTAGCAGACAACTCAATCACTTCTTGAGATGGACAAGTTTCGAGGAACGGCTCCCGAATGAGGACGATCACATCCTCTTAATCTCCTTTGTTTATCACTGCCAAAGTTTTCTGATTTCTCATGAACAAAGCGTGAAGGAGGGTTTGTTTGTTATATTAATTTTTTGAGCCGGGCGCACTCAATGTCAGTTCCTTCTCGTATTATGGGTTTGCACATTATACATGCAATCCCGGGGTGAAGCTTGTCCAACTTAAAAAGATCATGAATTAACCACTACTTCCTCATGAACTTACAATAGAGGCACAAAATAGGAATGCATTTTTTTTCTTTGAATAATTTCGAGATGGCACATGCAAGTCTCCGTTAGGAATGGCAGGTAAATACCATGTAGGAAGGTATGGTGGACTCATATGGCATAACTGGATTAAAAGGATGTGGATGCACAAGCAGTCAGTCCGCTTAGTACAGGTGGAGGTTAGCAAAAGACTGGGAGCGACCAACTAAGAGAGCAATGACGATCATAATCATGCGGAGCGACAAAGCAACATTGAATCAGGCATGGAAGTTATATCGCTACTCATAAACAAAAGATCATCAAGGCTTGACAGACTTTCTTTACAGTCTTAAATATGCGTGAGCATACGCCAAGTCAATCAAAATAAATTATTTGAAGGAAGATATTACTAAACCATACCACATCATAGACAAACAAATCATGTTGGTACTCCAATAACACATTGGGAACCCCCCAGCTATTTGAGACTAACCATAAGAAAACCTGAACTACTAAGCGCCATTATGCACGTAGCATCTTTATCATAGACATATCAACCAATGCAACGGAAGCAAACTCTATTAATAAGATAAACATGATAACTAAAGAGAGTTCAAGCAACCAACTAAACAAAAGCTCTTTGAAAAGATAAGCATAAATACTAAGAGCTAAGCATGATAGTAGCTATTAAAAGACAAAGAACACACACAGCAAAGATAGACATGAAAATTCTATGTTATGTTCTAGGTAGAAGTGGAGCGTGTTTCTCTCCCACATAAAGAAAGCTGAGTTCTGACTCGTTATGAAAAGCTAAAGAAAACTAAAAGGAAACTAAAAGCAAGACGCTCCAAGCATAGCACATAACACATGAAGTGATAAAAATATAGTGGAACGAAAGACGAACTGATAATGTTGATGGAGAAGGGGATGCACGGGGGCATCCCCAAGCTTAGACGCTTGAGTCTCCTTGAATATTTCTTGGGGGTGCATGGGGCATCCCCAAGCTTGAGCGTTTGACACTCCTGAATCTTTTTATCATCTTCCCTCGCACACTTGAAAACTCCCTTCATACATAACTCATCATAATCTGATTAGCGAGGTTAGTACCCATAATAAAATAATTGTTCCTTGCTGGAAATAAAGATATTCTTGAAGTTCTACTGTTTCTCAAGATTGCCAAAAGGTTTTTGCAAAGAAAAAGCAAGCTCTAGGTTTGCAAAATGAAGGAAAGGCAAAACAGGACAGAATCTGTGAAAAACAGAACAGCAGGTAGTAAATGATTTTTCCGCGGCACTTCTGCAACTCTAATCAAAAACTCAAAACAGACGCACGAAAGACAATTATATAGAGCACGCTGTCGAAAAAATTCAGACCAAAAAGATGATCTGGTGATTTTATACGAATTTTTCTATCCAAGGACAGAATATGTTTCCTGGACAGCACGTCACAACTTTTGAACTTTCTTGCAATCAGAGGCTACACTTGGCACAAAATTGGAAAGCAAAGATACAATGATGATGCTACAGTAGTAACAACATCAAGACACAACAAAAACAAAATAAAATTTATTCATTGTGCTGCCTCCCAAAAGCGCTTTCTTTTATGCCTTTAAGCTAGGCATGATGCATAGAGGAATCAATAACCATCATAATAATCGGAGCTATAGATTGCTTCAAATGGTTCCTCAACAAGTTCACTCTTGTTCCTTCTAGGAAAGGGGTACACACCTTTTGCCTTTCTGCGCAAGCGGATTTGTCCCTTACCTATATCAATGAAGCCTTTTACTGCTCGGAGGAAGTCCCTTCCAAGCACTATATTTCCTTGGTTTGGCTCCATGATGAAGAAATCAATCATTGCAATCCCTTTAAGAGATTTAACTGGCACGTCTTTTATTCTTCCCTGGATTTCAGAAATATCTCCATTAGTGTGTTCATGATAAGATGGTAATCTATCCATGTTAAATTTTAAAGAATCATGAACAATTTTTGGCATAGTAGAATCCATAGATCCAATATCACAATAAGCAAGGAAGTCTTGATTAGAGATGCTAATCCTAACAAAAGGCTCCCAATCATTGTCTACTTCCAAAATGTCTTTATTATTGGGTTTGGGTTTCTCTACCTTCATCAAGTCTAGAGCATCCATTCTCTTCTCAATAGTAGCAAGTCTATCTATGACAGTATCAAAGTTATGATCATAAACAAAGTAACTAGATAGACCATGTATAATTTCAAGAGCTCTAGCTTCATCACACTCTAGGAAATCTCCCTCGGCTATAATATCAAGAGAGTGTTTACACCATTTAAAATGACCATGGTAAAAATTTCTAAGCACAATTTTTATAGGTATCCAAGGCATAATTCTCCTATGTGCATAAGAAATTCTGTCCCCATGCCTTCTTCATATTTTCTCCATCCCTTTAATGGAAATCTAGAACTTCTGATTCCCTCAAAGCACCAAATCCTAACATGTTTGGCTAAACAGAAAGGACTACTAACAGAAAAGCAAAATAAAAATTTTTGTAATTTTTTTTTTGATAAAGGATACTAAAGCAAAAACTGAAAGGTAAACTAACAAGACTAAAAGCAAAGGTAAAAGATAGCGTGCAACTCCCCTATCCTAAAGAGTGGAGTCCCCGGCAACGGCGCCAGAAATTTGCTTTGCTAGGTGGCTTCTCACCCCTCGTTGGTTACCCCAAGTGGAAGGTTTGAGATGCAGTGTAGCAGAAGTTTTCCCTTGGCAATACCAAGGATCGTTTTCCCTGAGACTCCCAGTTTCAACAAGAAGGTGTCAACTGCTAACGGCGCCAGATATTAGCAATCAACGTGGACCTGCACACAGATACAAATAACTTTGCTCCCAACGAGTACAGAGAGGTTGTCAATCCCTCCGGCCTTGTAGTTTACAAAGGATCAAACGCAAGTGATAATAGTGATAGGTATAATTGCAATAGTAAGTAAAAAGCAAAAAAGTAAATAGCGGATGTGATCAATGATGGTAATATGGACCGGAGTCTCATGATGTTCACTAGTGATGTCTCTCTCCCAAAAGACGATAAAACTGCTATGTGAGGTAAACGAATTACAGCTGGGCAATTGACAGGACCATGTGCGCAAACCAATGCTGACTAAGTTGCAAGAAAGGTAGAGGTTCAAAGCATGGGCGGTACGCCGAGGTAAGTAGACCGAAATCCATCTGCATCTACTACTAATCATCCACCTTGAGATATCTATCCAGAACATCTCGCTGGTATTAAGTTGCGAGTCCCACCCATAGTGTAAACTCAAAGCAACAGACAACTGCATTAAAATAACTTTGCGTAAAGTAAACAATCCTTGCACCCGCGGGCACAAGCACCGTTGTTTTCCCCCTTGTGGCAACAGCACATCCCCTAGACTCATGTTTCTGTCACTCAAACTAGTCATCGAGGGGCATGAACCCACAATCAAGCATAACGTTCCCTCTTGGAGTCACTACCTACTACTTGGCCAAAGCAATAAATAACAACGGAGAACATGCAAGAATTACTTACGAACATAAATATAAAAGAGGTGAATCAAATATATTACTCAAACACAATCTGAACATAATCTCATAATCCATCGGATCCCAGCAAACTCATCATAGCAACAACATAAGGATTACATATGTGCCTCGATCATGTAGGGCAGCTCACGAGGACTAATTAGTGAAGCACAAGAACGGGAGGAGAACATCACATAGCTACTGGTCATGGACCCATGGTCCAAGGGAGACTACTCACAACTCATCCGGTAGGCGTCCATGGTGGTGGAGAAGCTCCCGGTGGTGATCCTCCCCTCCGGCAGGGTGCCGGGAAGAGTTCTCCTGGTGCTCCCGATCTTGGAAGCGGCGGCGGCGGCGAAACAGAGATGAGATCGTGAAAAAGAGTTCCTGTCTCGAGGGTTTCGGGAGACGCTTTAAATATATGCCAAAGGGGGGCATCAGCGGAGCCTCGGGGGGCCCAGGCGCCCCCCCCCCCCCCCCCGGCACGGCCCAGGGGGGGCGCGCCGCCAGGGCGCCTGGGGCCCTGGTGGCCCCCCTCCGGCTGTGCTTCGGGTGCCTGGTAGGTTCTGGAACGCTGATTTTTTATATAATTTTTCTGGATTTTTTCTGGCAGTTCTCGTAATGTGAAAACCTGAAATACAAAAACAGCCGAAAACAGAAACTGGCACTGGGGTGCACTGAGTTAATAGGTTAGTCCAAATATGATCAAAAGTGTATGGAAGTGTATAAATAACATAGCAATATCACCCAAAAGAGGCATGGAGCAAGCAGAAATTATAGATACGTTTTGGACGTATCAGTCATGTATTGGTAATTTGGTATTGTGCTACTGTTTGCCGATTTTATAAAGGGGTAACTTGGAGCCTGAACTCGCAGGAAAATCATTGCATTGGGTGATTTTAGTAGAACTGCACAAAAAGATCAGATGGACAGATACTTATGCTGCTGGTATGTACTCCAAAGTTCACTCAGACAAGCATCGATGTTGACAAGAAGTGCCTATATTCATTCGAGTATCAACCGGCGTCAACCAGTTGTCAAACTCCAAGTATTAGGAGAGTGAACGCTAAAAATATTGCTTGGCGCATAGCCCAGAAAAACACAGTCCAGTCTTTGGTCACAACTTGTGCCTTTTGGTTATCGGCAGATATGGTAGCGAACTGTATGGCATGGAGTCTAAAGATTCCAGACAAGTTGGTTGACGCGTATATTCATCTGGCACCTAATCAGTCTGCATGCCAGGGATGCTCCATTTCAGTTGAACTAAACAAAAAATTTAGGTGCTTCATTTTCTCAACCGCCTCCTTTCTCATCTGCAATGTAGAATTTTGGCGAGCTACAGGACCAAGATGAGCCAGTAAACTAGTTGGATGAAAGTAGTGGCCAAGTTGCTCAAACCTTCCTCGGCACGAGGCCACTATTTGAGGATAAACCTACAAGCAAAGTTCAGACTTTCATCCAACTAGTTTATATTTGCTCAAACTCCATTTATATTTATATTTATATTTATATTATTACTATTATCGTATATTTTATAGAGACTTATATATACATTATAAAAACATCCCACGTGTTATTAACTTATAAAAGTAAATGTTTAACAGAAGTTGGCAAGGAAAATCCTTGTTGTTTTTGACTCACCGGCAAGGAAAATCCTGGTGATTGCGTACAAAAGCTTGCGAAGATTTTAAGGACCAATGTAATAATAACGCGCTCATTTTTATTTTGAGCAATAACTCGCTAATTTGTTAATTATGTATATAAAAAATATGCCTCTCCGGTTTATTTTTTATATTAATTGCTCCTTCTAACATAACATTATATATATAACGAGCCCAGCTAATTCGTGTATTTGAAGGAAGTGCAAATGGGCTGGGATTTCTTAGATAATACAAATGGGTCGCATTGACGCGAAATTATTTGTTCACCCAGCCCAGCAAATGGACTGTACATTCTAGAAAACATGGGTTAAATATATGCCACATTTTTGCAGGCTGACATGTGGGCCAATAGGTCGAAGCCTACGCAGGGCGTTGTGAACTTGGTCGGCATGCACCTTCAATCTCTCGTCTTCTTCCTCCAGCGTCGCTGGGGCCGCCTGGTCCGGCCTCCGGTGGCTAGCGGCTCTGCTTAGCACGCATCGCTGCGAAGCGCTACCCCACCGCCGGCCAGGCTATCCCTCCACCCCTCCACACCTCATGTTATTCTCCACTGACTGCAGCCCCACGCCGCACCAGAACCAGTTATAACCCTTCTCCTCCACTCAATCTGCGACTCCACTGCCGCGTCTTCCCATCTCCGAGTCGTTCCCGTCCGGGGCCTCGCGGTCGTCCACCGCCTCACTGTTGCGTGGTCAACAAACGAGAGTCATCGGAAGAGGACTGTACGTGAAGAGCCTGACGGCTAGGACCCACGAGGTCCATGGTCGCACGCAAGTAAAGTTACTCCTTATTAAGCTGGAAAAAAATGTTTCCTCCACCTGACAGCTGGGACCCACCGGCTATATCTTCGCACGGAAGGAAGTGCCTCCTTGTTATGCGAAAAAAATTATTCCTCCCGTTGACAGCTGGGACCCATCAGATTTGGTGCCTGACTTGTGGGCCTACTAAGAGGACGTGTACGCAGGGCTTTGTCAACTTAATCAACAAATGATTCTAGAAGCTGGACCGTTGGATGTTAATCCAACAGCCGTGCTCCTTCTTCAACCTCTGTTCTTGCTCCTGTCTCCCGTGGGCGGCACCGCGGCTATGCTGCCGTGCACCCAAACCAGTCGAGTTTCCCACTCCTCTCCATCTACGACTCCACTGCCCCGTCTTCCCCATCTCCGGGTCGTTCCAGTCTGGGGCCTCGCCGTCGTCCACCGGCCTTTGGTGCGCTCGGCATGGTGTGGTCAACAAGCGAGAGTCATCGGAAGATGACTGTACGTGAGAGGCTGACAGTGGGGACACACCATGTCCATGGACGCATGCATGCAACGGAACGCGACGTGGTCAACGTGGTCAAGGAACGACTTCCATCGGAAGTGTGCTATATGTGGAGAGGCTGACGGCTGGATCCACAGCCGCAGCAAGGAAGTGCCTCCTTATTACGCGGAAAATAATGATTCCTCCACCAAACAGCAGGGACCCACCGGACGGGCCACCGTATTTTGCGAAAAAAACGTTCCACCCTAACTGCTGGGACCCACCGGACGGGTCACCGTATTTCATGAAAAAACATTTCCCCCGCTGTTAGCTCGGACCCACCAGAAGTGCCTCCTTATTATGCAGAAAAAATGAATACTCCCCTTGCTAGCTGGGACCCACCTTGGTGGGCGGCTGACTTGTGGGCCTAATAAGTTGACGGGGATGGAGGGCTTTGTCAACTTAGTCAATATGAACGATTCTAGCTCCAGTGATCGTACAATGTCCATCCAACGGTCGTAGTGCTTCTTCAACCTCTGGTCTTCCTGCTCCAGCCGCCCAAACTAGCGCCAGTCGTGCCGCGTGCTCCTGCCTCCCGTGGCCGGCTATGATATCGCAGAGGCCTCGCCGCCCCCTACTACTCCCACCGCTGGCCAGGCCATCCCTGTACTCACCCACACCCCCTGTTATTCTGCGGCGACGGTAGCCTCACACCGCAGCCGAACTAGTGAACCCTCATACTCCTCTCCGTGTGGGCATCCACTGTCGTGTCTTCCCCGGCTCCGCGTCATCCCCTTCCTAGGCCTCGCCGTCGTCCACCGCCTTGGTGCTATCGGCACGGCATGGCCAATGTGGTCAACGACCGACTTCCATCGGAAGAGTACTTGTGGCACCCCGGCTCAGAGAAACCAGAACGCCCCGTATTCCAGCCCAGAGATCGAGGTGAAGTCTTCTGGAATATGGAACTGCTTAGCATAGAACAAACCAGCTTTTTATTACAACGCGAATATGGATACAAGGTCTCCGATATTACAATGAATAACACCGGCACGGCGACACTACGCCAACCACAGTTGCTCTATGCAAGCAGCATAACAACTCGAGGCAGCGGAACCTCTACTGGCAGCGGAACAACGAACGGTGATGATGGACTCGAATCCACAAGGACTCTGGCTGGAACGTTTATCCTAGCTCGCGAACATAGGAACCACACCAAAACAAGCAAGCAATCCTGTCACGACCTGCAAACTGGCATGACACGCCAGGTCAGTACATTGAATGTACTTGCAAGCTCACAAAAAACCAAAAGCATTCAAGACAAACAACAGCATGGCATTAGCATGTTAATTTAATTCATGAACATGATACTAACAGAACAACAAGGCATGCACAACTGATCACGATACAACTTAGCACAGGCATAGCATGAACATACGAGTATGATAATGCTACATGCAACATGATGATACTAACATGCACCAACTTACTCTGCTCGGGTTACCTCATAACCATCACATGCACAAACTTACCAACACATACATCACACGATCATCTCGGGATCAAATCAAGCTTGGTATAAACAATACCCTAGCAATCATTAAATTACCACAAGGACCTTGACCTTTACCCTTGATTCTCGCACAACATCCCAAATATCCAACAATTCGGTATCCTCGATACCACGATGATCATTCTGGCGACCACAACCAACTTATTTCATCATCGGACTGGGGTTGTTATTAATCAGGTTATTATTATTATTACTGTTGACTCACAGTGTGACCGACACGAACTGGGCCCTTATCCGTGGGCACGGCTATCGATAGATTTAACACACACACTCTGCAGAGGTAGCGCACTGTACCCACACCACAGAACCCATGGCCTCGTTCTCCCATTCGGGTGGACCAACGGCGTTCTGACAGAACCGATCTACTGTCATGACACTCTCCCGACCACTCCGACTCACTGCCCACTGGGCTAGTCCTGGGTGGACCCGTGTCTACCAAAGACACACGACCACCGTCGTGGCCAAACATAAATGGTCCCAAATGGGGACCCGAGCTCAAAATAACAACAACGGGCACACAAGGTTAGGTCCGCCTACCTGATCAGGGTAACGCGTGCCCATAACCTTTCCTCGTTGGAGGCACCGGCGAGAGGCATGACAATAGACCCAGTTAGGGCCTTCCCATAAAAGGCAAGTGTGGCTGCACTGGTCAGCTCGATTTGGTGGCACCATGACTCAGCCAGCAGTTGTTCAAGTTCATTATTATCTGGTTAAACTTGAATGCAATAAGCTGAGTCATAATAAATAACATGATGCAACTACAATGCATGAACATGATTCCGACATAAATATGGAGGTGCACATAATCATCGAGCACAACCACAATGAAATATTTACCCAAATGAGCATGGCAAACTGACTAACATGAATATTACAAGCATACGTTACTCATGGCATACATGACTACTATCATCATAATTACATACCATGCAAGAACATAGCAAGAACACTACCAAGTATTCATGTAAATAACTAGTTGCAACGAAACATGCATATCAATGGTACTGGACAGATAACAAGCATGCAACAGATGAGCATTACTACTACCACCAAGCATACATGTGAACAAGATACTAGCGAGTAGTATAAGATAATAAGAAACATCAAATCATAGCATGACAGTGAACATGAAACCACGGGCATAACCGAAACAATGACAGCAGTAGCAAACAAGCAGACATACAACAACAAGTTTTTATTAAATATTCAAGTTGAAAAAACCATGGCAACTACATGGCTCTCATGCAAATGGTTATTGTGGCTTGCCTGGGGTGACGGAGACTCCAGGAAGAAGTGCGAGAAGCTCGCGGAAAGAATCGCCGGAAACAGTTCTCCCTCGGAGGGGCTGTTTACGGCAAGGGCAAAATGGTCATTTTCAGAATGTCAAACCTTATTGAAAAGGATACTAACAGAACGGGCTCGATGATACGAAGATATGGGCTTTGGATTCACCTCAAACGGAGTTGCGAGCAAAAAGTTATAGCCCGACGAAGTTCAGGGACTAATCTGTAAAAAGTATCTCCAAAGATAGGCCCCTGGAGGAATAAAACAGAAAGCACATTTCAGACAATATGCTTTCAGAACAGCGAAAGCGTACTTCGGGCTGAAGAAGAAAGAAACTACGCTTTCCGAAACAGAAAACGTTTTCGAATACGTTTCCACTTAACAGACGTGGCGACGTGGGGGTCAACGCGCTGCGGATGACAGTCGGGCCCGCGTGGAGGTGGGGCCCGCCGGCAGGAGTCATCTTCTTCAACCTCCCGTCCTCGTGCGTGCTCGACGCTGGGCGATGCTCGGCCGGCGATAGTCGGGGCTACCGGCCGTCTCCGGCGGTGCCCGACCTACCAAAATGATCAGGGCGGAGCCACGCTTCAAGGGAGATGTCGCAGATCCCCCGGGGAGCGCCAGGTCGAGGAGGGAACCATCCACGATGGACGGAGGCGGTGGCCGAAGATGGGGAGCCTGGCACGCTGTTCCAGAGGAGGAGATAGGCTTTGGGACGGGCTCCGGGGTGGATGTGGAGGTCGTTGGTGGTGGTAGAAGGAGGGGGAAGCTCGGGGCTGCTCGGATTTGAGCAGAGCCCGACGGCGGCCATGGCGGCAATGGGCAGCGAGGAGAGGTCCTCCGACTCGGCTGACTGATTGGGGAGGGAGCTGGGAGTGAGGGGAGGCCGATGGTGAGGTCGAACGGCTCGGGGGAGGCCTATTTATAGGCGGGGAGGGGATGGCCGAGGTGTGTGCCGCCGTGCACGTCCAACCGAAGCTCTGGCGGCGTGCAGCGAGCCCGGGCAAGCACGGGAAGGCGACGAGGGGGAACTGGACACGCTACAGCGGGTCACTATGCAGGGGGGCCGAGGGCGCAGAGGAGAAGGAGCCGAATGCCGCTGAAGCTCGATCGCCCACAGTGCAGTCGTGGGCGCACGACGACGAGCACCGACGGGGAAGCGGACGGAGGGGGCAAGGGGTCAGGGCGACGCAGACAATCACGAGGAGGCTAATGGACATGGATGGAGGTCGAGACGAGGAGAGAACGGACGAGCACAGCGCCGGATTAGAGCCAGAGCATGCTTCTACATGCTAGGGCGGTGGTCACCACGTGCACTGGTGCACACAGTGCAACACTGTTTGCCGAACGTTGTCTAGTGGTAAGATCGTCCAAGATAGGTTTACCCTGCGGTGGTAACTTGGTGAAAGGTGATATGGTTAAGTGGAAATCTACCTCTGAAGTTTACTGCAGTAAACTTGATCATGGAATAGTGATCAACTGAAGTAGGATTAGAGGCAAAAGAGTTGTCTGGGGTGATTAGCTTAGGAAGAACTACCATATTGGGGAGTTTGGCAGGAAATGGACCAAGATTTAATATGGTTGCTTTGCAATTGCCAAATCTGGTCCAGAAATAAGAGGATGAAGTAGCACTGACTTGGAGTAACCACCTGAGCTGAATTTTGGTGTAGAGGGATTATTTGACCATATGGAGCTGCTGTAAAAAGCTCATGCCATTTGGAGTTACCAAAGTGGCACTTCCTTCACAATGCTCCATTTTGGCCAGTAACTTAGAAAATTTATTGAGGGTAAATGGGTAAGTGGATTGAGCCAAACCTTGGTGGAGGGATTTGATGTAAATGTAAAAATGCCCTGGTAAATTGTCAGCTCAAATGAAGCAAGGTAAAATAGGGTTGCTTCACAAAGTGAAAATTTGACCAGAAAATAAGATTTGGAGTTGGGCTCACATAAGTGATCTCCATGAGCTCTCATTTGGTAGAGACTCATGATTTGGTCAAATGAAGGATGTGACCAAGTTTCATCTCATTTGGACATGCCTAGAATATACTTCCTTCACAAAGTTCCTTTGTGGACAGAAACTTTGGAAAATCATTGAAAAATATTCCCTAGGCAAATGAGTGTGAAAACTTGTACAGGTCAATAATATGGACATGAAAAGATGTCCAAGAAATTTGGAGTCAATTGGGCAAAGATAAATAGCACTTTCTTCGCAAAGTGCCATTTAGGGCAGAATAGGAAAAGGAATATTGGAGGATTATTTTTGAACATGGCAATGAAAAGTTTTGCCACAATTGAAGAAGATATGACCCAAAAAATTTATTAGAATTTATTTGGGAATTTTTAGAATGCCGGAGATATTGGTTGCTTCACAACCTAGGGCAAAAAGAATTATTCCTTTAATAGAAAAAGGAATATTCCTTGGAAAAAGAATTTTGGATTAGGTCAAGGATGGAAATGACAGGGTCTTGGGATGATTATGAGGATGGCAAGCCACTATAAAACCTAGGAAGATATGATCTTCCCAAGTTTCAGAACCACGGGGCCACTGAAAAGCAAATAAAATCAAGAAATCCAAGAAAATTAAAAGAAAAAGAAAAGGGCAAAATCCAGGCTGTCACAAACCTCCCCCCTTAAAGAAATCTCGTCCTCGAGATTTGTGTGCATAGGGAACAAGTAAATATTCTGACTTGAAGAAACCGTTTCCAACTCGGGTTTCTTTTTTTTTCTCACTTTATGTTCCCATATAATATTTCCACTAAATTTGGTCTGACTGACTGCCTTGATCTGGGGTGGTTTGCTTTATCGTACCTGACATTTTGACCGGGCTTGCCTGATATGCTCCTGTTCATACCGTCTCAACATTTTCTTCTCATACCGCTGACTTAGCTGAGGTCCGAAAGATTATCGTTCTGACATGTGTGTCCTTCTCGATATTGATCCTTGAGAGAGGTATTAGTCTGTATCGAGTATCGAGAATATTCCACGGAGTTGGGAATACCTTCCCGTGGAACAAATAATTCTCTTTTATCTAGGCATCGTGTTGCTTGAATATATATGCATGCCTTCTGGGTTCAAATCTTTTATGCGAACCATACATGTTCTTTTGATGGATTCTGCCGTCTTGCAGGAGTGTCTGACTTATATTGATTGGCTTCACAGTCTCGAGTATCCAGAGGTTTGACTGTTTCTTGATGTGTCTAATAGAAAAATACACCATCACCTGATTCTTTATTTTGTCGGTATATCCATGGGGATGACTCTCTGTGCGATGCTTTTCAGCACAGTTGCTAAGGCCAACATATTAAGCTGTCCTTGGGCCAGGCTTGACAGATTCGGGTATTCAATGCTGACCGTTCAGAGCATGTTGTGGACTGAGCAAGTTGTCCTAATGCGAGATCCTTTCTGTATTGTCGGTCTTGATCCTCCATTATTATTTTCTTGTGTCTGGATTTTTTTAACCAACAGACTGGGCATTATATATCCTTGATTATTTTCTCGACCCTCAGTGTTGTCATATGCAATATTCTGCTACCATACCTTTGTTCCAACTGATTCTCATTTCTGACTTAACCGCTGCAGATCCGACCCTTGAAATAAACTGCCGTATGCTGACAACTTATGGTTTAATCTCTTGTACCAGTGTTGTACTGAAGAAGACTGGGCGGCTTGTACTGGAAACCACTGGGATATCTTGTTGAGGAAGACTGGGTGGCTTGTGCTCAAAGCTTTTGGCGGATAGCTTGCTGAGGAAGACTAGGTACCGCTCCTCAGAAGCTTCCCCCCCTTAAAAACTTATTGTGGAAGATTTGGTATCTTATGCCAGAAGCTTGCGCAGTATCTTATTGAAGAAGACATAATATCTCGCATAAGAAAATCACTCATACCTTACTGATGCAGACTGGAGAATCTTGCCTTGTACGTTTCACTGATAAATTATGAAAAAGGACTGGACTGATTTTTTCCTTATGAACCAAATAATATATATATATATATATATATATATATATATATATATATATATATATATATATATATATATATATATATTCTTGCCATTCTGGCTGCTGATTATTTGTATGACAAGAATTGTCTGACTGTCCTTGCTGAATTTATTGCACATGTGGACTGACTTCTAGGTGTCGCGCGTATTAAATCTGACTCATGGCAGAACTCATCATTGTATACTGACCATACCTCTCACTTGAAATGCATGGTTGGACTTGGATCCAATTTTTTTTGTTCTCCTGCTGCAATAACGGTGCATTCTCTGACGGGTACTTGTTACCAAAAATCTGAGCAGAATATAATTTGTACCCAGACCGGTTGTCTGCAATACAATATTGTCGGCTGAAAATCTCATTGATGTTAATTGAGTGCCTTGGTGTATATTTTTACTTCTCACTGCTTCTTCTGATCCGGTGTGTTGATGAGAAATTTCCATAAGGGGGTAATAGCGAAGATTGAAAACAAAGAAGCACGAAAAACCGAGCGATGGCAACAAACCACACAGCAAACAAGCTAAATAAAGCACACAACAAACAAGCTACAAAACTATTTCACACAGGCACATACAAGCACACACAAACATAATACTACAGCAAATGCACATGCACTACAAGCGGGACTACACCCTACGCTTGAGAAAATGCTCGGGAGCTGACGAAGTAGCTAGCAAAATGGCTGACTCCGAAACTCCGGATGGACGAGGCGAAGGGGTTTGAGAAGCTGGCAGAGATTGAGGTAAAGCGGTACCACGCAATCTCCTGGCTTGAATGGCGTCTCAGACTAACTCGGAAATAAGAAGACACTTGGCCGTCATGTAATGAGACATGGCGAGGTAGCCGGGTCATCTTGAGGTTTGACAGAAGGAAACTAAATTCTCCTAGGATTCTCGATGATGGTGGGATAATATAGATAAGCACGGTTTTCATGCACCATACTCTCTTGGTGACGAAGTCCGGTGATTCCTGCCATTGCGGCAAGCTGAACAGCATGCTCGGGAGTAGCGCCGTAACCACCGTGGAAACTATAGGTGCGCTTACCGACAGGAGTAGGGACTGACAGATGGACATGAGCAACATATTCCAGAATTCTTCCTCCGACAAAAAACTGGAATACTTGATACTGGGGTGGATCTCCGAGGGGATAAATATTGTGCCACATATTTCCAAGGAGGGTGGCAAAGCTGAGAGGTGCAGGAGTGGGACTGAATTCAATAGGAATAGCACCGGGATCTCTAGGGATGGCACTGAAATCATGAAAGTTGACCACCATCTACCCACTAAACAGGGGTTAGACGTAACCGAATAAAACTATATGCAGCAAACAAATGCAACAGCCAAATGCAGCAATCAAGGGCAGCAACCAGACCCTATACTACCGTTTTCTAACGTTCCAGCGGACTAGGACGCTCTATAGCCAGACCTGCTCTGATACCAAGCCTGTGGCACCCCGGCTCAGAGAAACCCGAACGCCCCGTATTCCAGCCCAGAGATCGAGGTGAAGTCTTCTGGAATACGGAATTGCTTAGCATAGAACAAACCAGCTTTTTATTACAACACGAATATGGATACAAGGTCTCCGATATTATAATGAATAACACCGGCATGGCGTCACTACGCCAACCACAGTTTCTCTATGCAAGCAACATAACAACTCGAGGTAGCGAAACCTCTACTGGCAGCGGAATAACGAATGGCGATGATAGACTCCAATCCGCAGGGACTCTGGCTGGAACGTTTATCCTAGCTCGCGAACACAGGAACCACACCAAAACAAGCAAGCAATCCTGGCACGACCTGCAAACTGGCATGACACGCCAGGTCAGTACATTGAATGTACTTGCAAGCTCACAATAAACCAAAAGCATTCAATACAAACAACAGCATGCCATTAGCATGTTAATTTAATTCATGAACATGATACTAACATAACAACAAGGCATGCACAACTGATCATGATACAACTTAGCACATGCATAGCATGAACATACGAGTATGATGATGCTACATGCAACATGATGATACTAACATGCACCAACTTACTCTGCTCGGGTTACCTCGTAACCATCACATGCACAAACTTACCAACACGGACATCACACGATCATCTCGGGATCAAATCAAGCTTGGTATAAACAATACCCTAGCAATCATTAAATTACCACAAGGAGCTTGACCTTTACCCTTGATTCTCGCACAACATCCCAAATATCCAACAATTCGGTATCCTCGATACCACGGTGATCATTCCGGCAACCACAACCAACTTATTTCATCATCGAACCAGGGTTGTTATTAATCAGGTTATTATTATTATTACTGTTGACTCACAGTGTGACCGACATGAACTGGGCCCTTATCCGGAGGCACGGCTATCGATAGATTTAACACACACACTCTGCAGAGGTAGCGCACTGTACCCACACCATAGAACCCATGGCCTCGTTCTCCCATCCGGGTGGACCAACGACGTTCTAACAAAACCAATCTACTGTCATGACACTCTCCCGACCACTCCGACTCACTCCCCACTGGGCTAGTCCTGGGTGGCCCCGTGTCTACCAAAGCCACAACGACCACCGTCGTGGCCAAACATAAATGGTCCCAAACGGGGACCCGAGCTCAAAACAACAACAACGGGCACACAAGGTTAGGTCCGCCTACCTGATCATGGTAACGCGTGCACATAACCTTCCCTCATTGGAGGCAACGGCGAGAGGCATGACAATAGATCCAGTTAGGGCCTTCCCATAAAAGGCAAGTGTGGCTGCACTGGTCAGCTCGATTTGGTGGCACCATGACTCAGCCAACAGTTGTAAGTTCATTATTATCCGGTTAAACTTGAATGCAATAAGCTGAGTCATAATAAAATAACATGATGCAACTACAATGCATGAACATGATTCCGACATGAACATGGAGGTACACATAATCATCGAGCACAACCACAATGAAATATTTACCCAAATGAGCATGGCAAACTGACTAACATGAATATTACAAGCATACGCTACTCATGGCATACATGACTACTAGCATCATAATTACATACCATGCAAGAACATAGCAAGAACACTACCAAGTATTCATGTAAATAACTAGTTGCAACAAAACATGCATATCAATGGTACTGGACAGATAACAAGCATGCAACAGATGAGCATTACTACTACCACCAAGCATACATGTGAACAAGATACCATCGAGTAGTACAAGATAACAAGAAACATCAAACCATAGCATGACAGTGAACATGAAACCACGGGCATAACCGAAACAATGACAGTAGTAGCAAACAAGCAGACATACAACAACAAGTTTTTATTAAATATTCAAGTTGAAAAAACCATGGCAACTGCATGGCTCTCATGCAAGTGGTTATTGTCAGGGGCGGAGCCCATTGGGCTGACCCTGATGCACAGGAATACGGGCCCAGATTATTTTTTTAGTTGTAACTACAACCTAAAAGGCCCTGTGCATCAGGTTGGCCCAAGACCGGTGCATCAGGGTTCCAACTTTACGTATGCACGCCTCCGAAATGGGCCGAAGCAGCCCGCGCACCCACGCATTGCTGGCTTGCTTCCTAGCCCACGTCACGTTCCACACTCGATCGATTGGTTAGTTTCCCTTGAAAAGAGGATGTTGATTGATTAGTCTCCAGCCCTTCCGTACGTACTGCACAGGTCGCAGGCGGCAGCAGCGGCCGATCGAGATGCCGGACGCGAGAGGCCGCAGCGCCCACCACCACGCGCACGCCTGAATCCTGGCGCGGTCACGACCACCGGACGCCGCTGCACGCCGCAATTTTGTCTCTGGCCGGTCCGGCCTCGGCAACTCCGACAACCTATTCAAGCTTTCGTTCCATCCATATCATCATATAGATTACATAGTACAAACGACTTCAACTCTGGTAGTGTCCTTGCCTGGATTTTTCTATATTATAAATTGCAAAAAAAATCATAAATTTGTAGCTAATAGATTAAATCCCTATATTTTAGCAAACCGTGAGTATTTTCTAGGGTTATAAGTTCTATAATCAGGGTACACTTTGTTTGTTTATACAAGTTTCCATTTCTCATTTGTAATTCATATTTGTAAAATAGATACTATGGACAAGTGGTTGACTATTCCATCGCTCCGAGGAATTGGCACATTTTATAATTCTTGACTTGAAAGTTTATTCTTTTTTTTATCTTTTAGGTTACTGAACCTTGATATTTGATGATGTAAATTTGAGAATTGAAAGTATCCTTTTCAAGTAAATTTGTCTTTTGTTCTATCATTATAGTAAACATTTTTTTAGAACCTAAATTTTGTTTTTATATTGCCTTATATTATGTTCAAAAATCCATGCCAGAGGCCATGAGACACCCCTTTATTCATTACATCTTGCTTGAAAAATTTACACCATGTTAAAGTGGTGCATCAGGGTAACATTTGCTCCAGCTCCGCCCCTGGTTATTGTGGCTTGCCTGGGGTGACGGAGACTCCGGGAAGAAGTGCGAGAAGCTCGCGGAAAGAATCGCCGGAAACAGTTCTCTCTCGGAGGGGGCTATTTGCGGCAAGTGCAAAATGGTCTTTTTCAGAATGACAAACCATAGTGAAAAGGATACCAACAGAACGGGCTCGACGGGACGAAGAGATGGGCTTTGGATTCACCTCAAACGGAGTTGCGAGCAAAAAGTTATAGCCCGACGAAGCTCAGGGACTAATCTGTAAAAAGTATCTCCACGGGCAGGCCCCTGGAGGAATAAAACAGAAAGCGCATTTCAGACAATACGCTTTCAGAACAGCGAAAGCGTACTTCGGGCTGAAGAAGAAAGAAACTACGCTTTCCGAAACAGAAAATGTATTCGAGGGAATACGTTTCCACTTAACTGACGTGGTGACGTGGGGGTCAAGCGCGGCGGATGACAGGTGGGGCCCGCGTGGAGGTGGGGCCCGCCGGCAGGAGTCGTCGTCTTCAACCTCCCGTCCCCGTGCGTGCCCGAGGCTGGGCGATGCTCGGCCGGTGATAGCCGGGGCTACCGGCCGTCTCCGGCGGCGCCCGACCTACCAAAATGATCATGGCGGAGCCGCGCTTCAAGGAAGATGTCGCAGATCCCCCGGGGAGCGCCAGGTCGAGGAGGGCACCATCCACGGCGGACGAAGGCGGCGGCTGAAGATGGGGAGCCTGGCACGCCGTTCCAGAGGAGGAGATAGGCTTCGGGACGGGCTCCGGGGTGGATGTGGAGGTCATTGGTGGTGGTAGAAGGAGGGGGAAGCTCGGGGCTGCTCAGATTTGAGCAGAGCCCGACGGCGGCCATGGCGGCGATGGGCAGCGAGGAGAGGTCCTCCGGCTCGGCTAACTGATTGGGGAGGGAGCTGGAAGTGAGGGGAGGCCGATGGTGAGGTCGAACGGCTCGGGGAGGCCTATATATAGGCGTGGATGGGATGGCCAAGGTGTGTGCCGCCGTGCACGTCCGGCCGAAGCTCTGGCGGCGTGCAGCGAGCACGGGCGAGCACAGGAAGGCGACGAGGGGGAACTGGACACGCTACAGCGGGTCACTATGCAGGGGGGGCGAGGGCGCAGAGGAGAAGGAGTCGAACGCCGCTGAAGCTTGGTCGACCACAGTGCACTCGGGGGCGCGCGGCGACGAGCACCAACGGGGAAGCGGATGGAGGGGGCAAGGGGTCAGGGCAACGTAGACGATCACGAAGAGGCTACTGGACATGGATGGAGGTCGAGACGAGGAGAGAACGGACGAGCACAGCGCCAGGTTCGAGCCAGAGCACGCTTACTGCATGGTAGGGCGGTGGTCACCACGCGCACTGGTGCACACAGTGCAACACTGTTTGCCAAATGTTGTCTAGTGGTAAGATCGTCCAAGATAGGTTTACCCTGCGGTGGTAACTTGGTGAAAGGTGATATGGTTAAATGGAAATCTACCTCTGAAGTTTACTGCAGTAAACTTGATCATGGAATAGTGATCAACTAAGGTAGGATTAGAGGCAAAAGATTTGTGTGGGGTGATTAGCTTAGGAAGAACTACCATACTGGGGAGTTTGGTAGAAAATGGACCAAGATTTAATATGATTACTTTGCAAGTGCCAAATCTGGTCCAGAAATAAGATGATGAAGTAGCACTCACTTGGAGTAACCACTTGAGCTGAATTTTGGTGTAGAGGGATTACTTGACCATATGGAGTTGCTGTAAAAATCTCATGCCATTTGGAGTTACCAAAGTGGCACTTCCTTCACAATGCTCCATTCTGGCCAGTAACTTAGAAAATTTACTAAGGGTAAATGGGTAAGTGGATTGAGCCAAAACTTGGTGGAGGGAGTAGATGTAAATGTAAAAATGCCCTGGTAAATTGTCAGCTCAAATGAAGCAAGGTAAAATAGGGTTGCTTCACAAAGTAAAATTTTGACCAGAAAACAAGATTTGGAGTTGGGCTCACATAGGTGATCCCCATGAGCTATAATTTGGTAGAGACTCATGATTTGGTAAAATGAAGGATGTGACCAAGTTTCATCTCATTTGGACATGCCTAGAATATACTTCCTTCACAAAGTTCCTTTCTGGATAGAAACTTTGGAAAATCATTGAAAAATATTCACTAGGCAAATTAGTGTGAAAATTGGTACAGGGCAATAATATGGACATGATAAGACGTTCAAGAAATTTGGAGTCAATTGGGCAAAGATAAATAGCACTTGCTTCACAAAGTGCCATTTAGGGCAGAATAGGAAAAGGAATATTGGAGGATTATTTTTGAACATGGCAATGAAAAGTTTTGCCATAATTGAAGAAGATATGACCCAAAAAATTTATTAGAATTTATTTGGGAATTTTAAGAATGCCAGAGATATAGGTTGCTTCACAACCTAGGGCAAAAAGAATTATTCCTTTAATAGAAAAAGGAATATTCCTTGGAAAAAGAATTTTGGATTAGGTCAAGGATGGAAATGACAGGGTCTTGGGATGATTATGAGGATGGCAAGCCACTATGAAACCTAGGAAGACATGATCTTCCCAAGTTTCAGAACCACAGGGCCACTGAAAAGCAAATAAAATCAAGAAATCCAAGAAAATTATAAGAAAAAGAAAAGGGCAAAATCCAGGCTGTCACAGTACTGTACCTGGAGAGGCTGACAGCTGGGTCCATGGCCACAACCCAGTTTTTTTGTGATTTGCCAAGTAAGTCGCTTTGTCAAGCCTGTTGGGCTGCAAATCTTTCAAGACGAGGAGAGCTTCATTCAGCTGGCCGAGAAAACGGCCTATAAGTAATGAGAAATGGGTTGTACATTTTTAAAACACATCAAACTGGCAATTAGTTTCAAATTTCTTTTTTTTCATTCCGAGATTTAAAATTGCATTGATTTTTATGCGTGGACAATTTGTTGGATTTTATATTGATATGCATTTATTTTTTTAATCAGTTTGAATGTGACTCGAAATTTCGGGATTAAAAACAGTTTGGACCGCACCGAAATATGCTAAATTTCGTATACTTTTTTAACCGTGGCCACAATATGGGATGTAATGCTAACAAAAAGAATATGGGCTCCAAAAAAACCTTAAGAATTAGCAAATGGGCTGTAAATTATTAGAAATAATGGCAGATGGGTTGTATGATGTTTTCCACAGATTTGAGGCTTTCCTAAAAAAAGGTTGACGCACAAGCAGTGGCTGTTGGATGTCCATCCAACGACCGTCGTGCTTCTTCAATCTCTGCTCTTCCTGCTCCAGCCGCTCAAACAAGCGCCGGCGGGACTGCCTTCTCCCTCCTCCCCGCGGCCGGTTGTCCTGCCGCGCAGGCCTCACCGCCCCATCGTACTCCCATCGCTAGCCTAGCCATCCCTCTACTCACCCACACCTGCTGTTATTATCCGGCGACGACAGACGAACCAGTAAACCCTCGTACAGTCGTACTCCCCTCCGCGTGGGAAACAACTGCCGAGTCTTCCCTGCCTCTGTGTCGTTCCCTTCCTAGGCCTCACCCTCGTCCATCGCCCTTGCTCTCGGCGTGGCGTGGTCAACCTAGTCAAGAAACGACTTCCATCGCAAGAGTACTGTATGTGGAGAGGCTGACAGCTGGGTCCACGACAGCCGCAAGGAAGTGCCTCCTTATTACGCGGAAAATAATTATTCCTCCACCTGACAGCAGGGACCCACCAGACGGGCCACCGTATTTGGCGAAAAAAAATTCCCCCTGACTCCTGGGACCCACTGGACGGGCCACCGTATTTCGCGAAAAAAACATTCCCCCCGCTTTCAGCTCGGACCCACCGGAAGTGCCTCCTTATTACGCACAAAAAAATGAATACTCCCCCTGCTAGTTGGGACCCACCGTGGTGGGTGGCTGACTTGTGGGCCTACTAAGTTGACGGGGACGGAGTGCTTTGTCAACTTGGTCAATATGAATGATTCTAGCTCTAGTGACTGTACGATGTCCATCCAACGGCCGTAGTGCTTCTTCAACCTCTGGTCTTCTTGCTCCAGCCGCCCAAAGCAACGCCGGTCGTGTCGCATGCTCCTGCCTCAAGTGGCGGGCTGTGCTGTCACGGAGGCCTCACCACCCCTACTATTCCCACCGCTGGCCAGGCCCTGCGGCGACGGTAGCCTCACACCGCAGCCAAACCAGTGAACCCTCGTACTCCTCTCCGCGCGGGCTTCCACTCCCGCGTCTTCCCCGGCTCCGCGTCGTCCCCTTCCTAGGCCTCGCCGTCGTGCACCGCCCTGGTGCTGTCGGCGCGGCGTGGTCAACGTGGTCAAGGAACAACTTCCATCGGAAGAGTACTATACATGGAGAGGCTGACAGTTGGGTCCACGGCCGCAGCAAGGAAGTGCCTCCTTATTACGCGCAAAATAATTATTCCTCCACCTGACATCGGGGACCCACCGGATGGGCCACCGTATTTCGCGAAAAAAACATTTCCCCCTGACTGCTGGGACCCACCAGATGGGCCACCGTATTGCACAAAAAAAACATTCCCCTCGCTGTCAGCTCGGACCCACCGGAAGTGCCTCCTTATTACGCACAAAAAAATGAATACTCCCCCTACTGGTTGGTGATACGTCCAAAACGTATCTATAATTTCTGCTTGCTCCATGCCTCTTTTGTGTGATATTGCTATGATATTTATACACTTCCATACACTTTTGATCATATTTGGACTAACCTATTAATTCAGTGCACCCCAGTGCCAGTTTCTGTTTTCTGCTGTTTTAGTATTTCAGGTTTTCCCATCACGTAAACTGCCAGAAAAAACCCGGAAAAATTATATAAAAAATCAGCATTCCGGAAGCTTCCACACGGCCGAAGTAGGGCCGGAGGGGGGCCACCATGGCTCCAGGCGCCCTGGTGGCGCGGCCCCCCTCCTGGCCGCGCCGGGGGGGCGCCTGGGCCCCCCAGGTCTCCGCTGATGGCCCCCTTTGGCATATATTTAACACGCGTCCCGAAACCCTCGAGGACGGAACCCTTTTTCGCGATCTCATCTCTGTTCCGCCGCCGCCGTGCTTCCAAGATCGGGAGCGCCAGGAGAACTCTTCCCGGCACCCTGCCGGAGGGGAGGATCACCACCGGGAGCCTCTCCACCACCATGGACGCCTCCCGGATGAGTTGTGAGTAGTCTCCCTTGGATCATGGGTCCATGACCAGTAGCTATGTGATGTTCTCCTCCCCTTCTTGTGCTTCACTAATTAGACCTCGTGAGCTGCCCTACATGATCGAGGCACATATGTAATCCTTATGCTATTGCTATGATGAGTTTGCTGGGATCCGATGGATTGTGAGATTATGTTCAGATTGTGTTTGAGTAATATATTTGATTTACCTCTTTTATATTTATGTTCTTAAGTAATTCTTGCATGTTCTCCGTTGCTATTTATTGCTTTGGCCAAGTAGTAGGTAGTGACTCCAAGAGGGAACGTTATGCTTGATTGTGGGTTCATGCCCCTCGATGACTAGCTTGAGTGATAGAAACATGAGTCTAGGGGATGTGCTGTTGCCACAAGGGGGAAAACAACGGTGCTTGTGCTCGCGGGTGCAAGGATTGTTTACTTTACGCAAAGTTCTTTTAATGCAGTTGTCTGTTGCTTTGAGTTTACACTATGGGTGGGACTCGCAACTTAATACCAGCGAGATGTTCTTGATAGATATCTCAAGGTGGATGATTAGTAGTAGATGCAGATGGATTTCGGTCTACTTGCCTTGGCGTACCGCCCATGCTTTGAACCTCTACCTTTCTTGCAACATAGTTAGCATTGGTTTGCGCACATAATTCTGTCAATTGCCCAGCTGTAATTCGTTTACCTCACATAGCTGTTTTATCGTCTTTTGGGAGAGAGACATCACCAGTGAACATCATGGGACCCCGGTCCATATTACCATCACTGATCACATCCGCTATTTACTTTCTGCTTTTACTTACTAGTTGCAGCAATACCTATCACTATTATCTCTTGTGTTTGATCCTTTGTAAACGACAAGGCCGGAGGGATTGACAACCTCTCTGTACTCGTTGGGAGCAAAGTTATTTGTATCTGTGTGCAGGTCCGGTTGATTGCTAATATCTGGCGCCGTTAGCAGTTGACACCTTCTTGTTGAACCTTGGAGTCTCAGGGGAAATCGATCCTTGGTATCTTTGCCAAGGGAAAACTACCGCTACACTGCATCTCAAACCTTCCACTTGGGGTAACCAACGAGGGGCGAGAAGCCATCAAGCAAAGTTTTCTGGCGCCGTTGCCGGGGACTCCACTCTTCAAGATAGGGGAGTTGCATGCTATCTTTTACCTTTGCTTTTTAGTCTTGTTAGTTTACCTTTCAGTTTTGCTTTAGTATCTTTTATCGAAAATCACAAAAATAGTTATCTTGCTTGCTTGCTGCTATGGGTTCCACCGAGAACACCAAGTTGTGTGACTTCACTAGTCATAACAACGATGACTTTATCTGCACACCCATCACTACACCTGCCACTTCAGCACCTTCTTATGAAATTAAACCTGCTTTACTGAACTTAGTTATGAAAGATCAATTCTCCGGTGCTGGAGATGATGCTGCTTTACACTTAAACAATTTTGTTGAACTCTGTGATATGCAAAAGTACCGAGAAGTAGACAGTGATATTGTTAAGCTTAAGCTTTTTCCTTTCTCCTTGAGAGGAGGAGCTAAAATTTGGTTTCAATCTTTGCCTAGAAATAGCATAGATTCTTGGGACAAGTGCAAAGATGCCTTTATTGGAAAATACTATCCACCTGCTAAAATTATCCAACTAAGGAGTAACATAATGAATTTCAAACAATTGGATAATGAACACGTTGCCCAAGCTTGGGAACGCATGAAATCTCTTATCAAGAACTGCCCTACTCATGGTTTGACTACTTGGATGGTTATCCAAACTTTTTATGCAGGATTGAACTTTACCTCGCGGAACTTGTTAGATTCGGCCGCGGGAGGAACCTTTATGTCAACTACACTTGGTGCTGCCACGAAGCTTCTCGATGAGATGATGACCAATTATTCCCAATGGCACACCGAACGCGCTCCAATAGGTAGGAAGGTAAACTCTGTCGAGGAGATTTCCTCCCTAAATGAAAAAGTTGACTTGATCATGTCTCTACTTTCGAAGCAATCTTCTGTTGATCCTCGTGATGTTCCTTTAAATTCTTTGATTGCTCAAGAACAAGTAGATGTGAACTTTATCTCTAGAAACAATTTCAACAACAATGCTTATAGGAGTAATTTTGGTAGCAATCCTAGACCGTTCCCCTCTAATTCTTATGGGAACAACAATGCTTATCCTAGCACCAAGAACTCCACTACTGAACTAGAGATTATGCTTAAAGATTTCATCACTACCCAAAAAGCCTTTAATAAGAGTGTAGAAGAAAAACTAAACAAACTAGATGATCTCTCTTCGAAGGTAGATAATTTAGCCCATGAGGTAGAATTGCTTAAAATTAGAACTTCTCCTCTTGAGGAGAGGAAGGTCACTCCTATGAATGCTATTCAAGTGCAAATTAATGAAAACATTAGGATGTTGGCTAAACTTAAAGAGAGATGGGCTAGAGAAAAGGAGGAAGAAGATAGAATTAAGAACCTTCCTACCCACCACACTGTTGCTACTATCCAAGTTGTTGAGGAGATCCAAACTCTTAGCACCCAATGCTCTCCTGGTCCCGTTGGACCTATTAATGGTGATGCTATGACCATAGAAACTACCAAACAAGTGAACCTAAAGGACACCACTACCACTTTACTTGATAGTAGTGACCTTGATTTTGATAATTGCACTCTTACCGAAGTTATTGATTTCCTTCACAAGATGTCTAGAGATCCCCGCACTAGCACGCTTAATCTTGCCTTCACAGAGCACATCACTAATGCTCTCATCAAAGCTAGGGAGGATAAACTTAGAGTAGAAGCCTCCATTCCTAGAAAGCTAGAAGATGGTTGGGATCCTATGATTAAAATTAAGTTGAATAACTTCTCTTGCTATGCTTTATGTGATGTTGGAGCTAATACCTCTGTTATGCCGAAAAGAATATATGATATGCTTAAATTGAAACCTTTTGATTCTTGTTCTTTTGGTGTTTGTCTTGTTGATTCTTCCATAAAGAAACCTTTGGGGAGGATCGACGATGTTCTCATCATTGTCAATGACAATTACGTTCCCGTTGATTTTACTATTATGGATATTGAATGTGAACCTTCTTGTCCAATTATTTTGGGACGTCCTTTTCTACGCACCGTTGGTGCTATCATTGACATGAAAGAGGGGAATATAAAATTCCAATTTCCTCTCAAGAAAGGGATGGAACACTTCCCTAGAAAGAAGATTAAGTTACCTTTTGAGTCCGTTATACGGGCTAGCTATTATTTTACTCTTGATAAAACTTGATCTCTATGCATTATGCCTAGCTTAAAGGCATAAAAGAAAGCGCTTTTGGGAGGCAGCCCACAATGAATAAATTTTTATTTTGCTTTTGTTGTGTCTTGATGTTGTTACTACAGTAGCATCATCATTGTATCTTTACTTTTCAGCTTTGTGCCAAGTGTAGCCTCTGATTGCAAGAAAGTTCAAAAGTTGTGACGTGCTGTCCAGGAAACAGATTATGTCCTTGGATAGAAAAATTCGTATAAAATAACCAGATCATCTTTTTTGTCTGAATATTTTCGAAAGCGTGCTCTATACAATTGTCTTTCGGGTGTCTGTTCTGAGTTTTTCGATTAGAGTTGCAGAAGTGCCCCGAAAAAATCATTTACTACCTTCTGGTCTGTTTTTCACAGATTCTGTCCTGTTTTGCCTTTCCTTCATTTTGCAAACCTTGAGCTTGCTTTTTCTTTGCAAAAACCTTTTGGCCATCTTGAGAAACAGTAGACCTTCAAGAAGATCCTTATTTCCAGCAAGGAACAATTATATTATTATGGGTACTAACCTCGCTAATTAGATTATGATGAGTTATGTATGAAGGGAGTTTTCAAGTGTGCGAGGGAAGATGATAAAAAGATTCAGCAGTGTCAAACGCTCAAGCTTGGGGATGCCCCCATGCACCCCCAAGAAATATTCATGGAGACTCAAGCGTCTAAGCTTGGGGATGCCCCCGTGCATCCCCTTCTCCATCAACATTATCAGTTCGTCCTTCGTTCCACTATATTTTTATCACTTCATGTGTTATGTGCTATGCTTGGAGCATCTTGCTTTTAGTTTCCTTTTTAGTTTTCTTTAGCTTTTCATAACGAGTTGGAACTCAGCTTTCTTTGTGTGGGAGAGAAACACGCTCCACTTCAACCTAGAACACAACATAGAATTTTCATGTCTATCTTTGCTGTGTATGTTCTTGGTCTTTCAATAGCTACTATCATGTTCAGCTCTTAGTTTTCATGCTTATCTTTTTAAAGAGCTTTTGTTTAGTTGGTCGCTGGAACTCTCTTTATTTATCATGTTTATCTTGTTAAGAGAGTTGGCTTCTGTTGCATTGGTCGATATGTCTATGATAAAAATGCTACGTGCATAATGGTGCTTAGTAGTTCATGTTTTCTTATGGTTAGTCTCAAATAGCTGGGGGTTCCCAATGTGTTATTGGAGTACCAACATGATTTGTTTGCCTATGATGTGGTATGGTTTAGTAATATCTTCCTTCAAGAATTTATTTTGATTGACTTGGCGTATGCTCACGCATATTTAATACTGTAAAGAGAGTCTGTCAAGCCTTGATGATCTTTAGTTTCTCAGTAGCGATATAACTTCCATGCCTAATTCAATGTTGCTTTGTCGCTCTGCATGATTATGACCGTCATTGCTCTCTTAGTTGGTCGCTCCCAGTCTTTTGCTAACCTCCACCTGTACTAAGCGGACTGACTGCTTGTGCATCCAAATCCTTTAAACCAGTTATGCCATATGAGTCCACCATACCTTCCTATACATGGTATTTACCTGCCATTCCTAACGAAGACTTTCATGTACCATCTCGAAATTATTCAAAAAAGCATTTCTGTTTTGTGCCTCTGTTTTAGTTCATGAGGAAGTAGTAGTTAATTCATGATCTTTTTAAGTTGGACAAGCTTCACCCCGGGATTGCATGTCTAATGTGCAAACCCATAATACGAGAAGGAACTGGCATAGAGTGCGCCCGGCTCATTAAAAAATAATACAACAAACAAACCCTCCTTCACGCTTTGTTCATGAGAAATCAGAAAACTTTGGCAGTGATAAACAAAGGAGATTAAGAGGATGTGATCGTCCTCATTCGGGAGCCGTTCCTCGAAACTTGTCCATCTCAAGAAGTAATTGAGTTATCTGCTAGCATTCGTTGACGAAACATGCATATCCAAAAAAATAATTATTAATTCTGTTTTTAAAACCAAGAGCTCTGGTACATGCTTTGTCTTTGTTTCCGACCACGGGTTTTCAACCTTGCCAACAAAAGCCACGGTTCGAGAGTCTCCACCTTCTTTAAAGCACCAACTACTGAGAGCATGATTGTCATTCTGAGTGTAATGTATATTGTCCCAAAGTACCATTGTCTTTTGCATGATTGTGATATCATTTATTTTGAAATCACTGTATCTAGTCATCACTTAAACCTTGGAGGTGCCCCTGCATTTATGTTTTGCTTCACTAAAGGGGGCAAGCGAGATATCACTTTATCATATTTGCACACCATGCTCATTACAAATCTATTTGATGTTTCAGTATCATGTTGTAAAACATTCAGTTCTTTGTGATTTTCTCATGAGGCAACTTAATTACTACAGATTCATTGTCTCGGTAAGCTTTTGTCATGTGACTATGAAAAATCCTTATATGGTTAATAGCATGTCACCACAGAAATTATGCTTGTTATCATTTACCTACTCGAGGACGAGCAGGAATTAAGCTTGGGGATGTTGATACGTCCAAAACGTATCTATAATTTCTGCTTGCTCCATGCCTCTTTTGTGTGATATTGCTATGATATTTATACACTTCCATACACTTTTGATCATATTTGGACTAACCTATTAACTCAGTGCACCCCAGTGCCAGTTTCTGTTTTCTGCTGTTTTAGTATTTCAGGTTTTCCCATCACGTAAACTGCCAGAAAATTCCCGGAAAAATTATATAAAAATCAGCGTTCCGGAAGCTTCCACACGGCCGAAGTAGGGCCGGAGGGGTGCCACCAGGGCTCCAGGCGCCCTGGTGGCGCGGTCCCCCTCCTGGCCGCGCCGGGAGGGCGCCTGGGCCCCCCAGGTCTCCGCTGATGCCCCCCTTTGGCATATATTTAACACGCATCCCGGAACCCTCGAGGACGGAACCCTTTTTCGCGATCTCATCTCTGTTCCGCCGCCGCCGCGCTTCCAAGATCGGGAGCGCCAGGAGAACTCTTCCCGGCACCCTGCCGGAGGGGAGGATCACCACCGGGAGCCTCTCCACCACCATGGACGCCTCCCGGATGAGTTGTGAGTAGTCTCCCTTGGACCATGGGTCCATGACCAGTAGCTATGTGATGTTCTCCTCCCCTTCTTGTGCTTCACTAATTAGACCTCGTGAGCTGCCCTACATGATCAAGGCACATATGTAATCCTTATGCTGTTGCTATGATGAGTTTGCTGGGATCCGATGGATTGTGAGATTATGTTCAGATTGTGTTTGAGTAATATATTTGATTTACCTCTTTTATATTTATGTTCTTAAGTAATTCTTGCATGTTCTCCGTTGCTATTTATTGCTTTGGCCAAGTAGTAGGTAGTGACTCCAAGAGGGAACGTTATGCTTGATTGTGGGTTCATGCCCCTCGATGACTAGCTTGAGTGACAGAAACATGAGTCTAGGGGATGTGCTGTAGCCACAAGGGGGAAAACAACTGTGCTTGTGCTCGCGGGTGCAAGGATTGTTTACTTTACGCAAAGTTCTTTTAATGCAGTTGTCTGTTGCTTTGAGTTTACACTATGGGTGGGACTCGCAACTTAATACCAGCGAGATGTTCTGGATAGATATCTCAAGGTGGATGATTAGTAGTAGATGCAGATGGATTTCGGTCTACTTGCCTTGGCGTACCGCCCATGCTTTGAACCTCTACCTTTCTTGCAACATAGTTAGCATTGGTTTGCGCACATAATTCTGTCAATTGCCCAGCTGTAATTCATTTACCTCACATAGCTGTTTTATCGTCTTTTGGGAGAGAGACGTCACTAGTGAACATCATGGGACCCCGGTCCATATTACCATCACTGATCACGTCTGCTATTTACTTTCTGCTTTTACTTACTAGTTGCAGCAATACCTATCACTATTATCTCTTGTGTTTGATCCTTTGTAAACGACAAGGCCGGAGGGATTGACAACCTCTCTGTACTCGTTGGGAGCAAAGTTATTTGTATCTGTGTGCAGGTCCGGTTGATTGCTAATATCTGGCGCCGTTAGCAGTTGACACCTTCTTGTTGAACCTTGGAGTCTCAGGGGAAATCGATCCTTGGTATCTTTGCCAAGGGAAAACTACCGCTACACTGCATCTCAAACCTTCCACTTGGGGTAACCAACGAGGGGCGAGAAGCCATCAGTTGGGACCCACCTTGGTGAGAGGCTGACTTGTGGGCCAACTAAGTTGATGGGGACGGAGTGCTTTGTCAACTTAGTCAATATGAACAATTCTAGCTCCAGTGACTGTACGATGTCCATCCAGCGGCTGTAGTGCTTCTTTAACCTCTGGTCTTGTTGCTCCAGCCGCCCAAAGCAGCGTCGGTCGTGTCGCATGCTCCTGCCTCCCGTGGCCAGCTGTGCTGTCGCGGAGGTCTCACCGCCCCCTACTGTTCCCACCGCTGGCCAAGCCATCCCTCTACTCACCCACACTCCCTGTTATTCTGCGGCGACAGCAACCTCACACCGCAGCGAACCAGTGAACCCTCGTACTCCTCTACGCGTGGGCATCCACTGCCGCGTCTTCCCCGGCTCCACGTAGTCCCCTTCCTAGGCCTCGCCGTCATCCACCGTCCTGGTGCTCTCGACCCGGCGTGGTCAACGTGGTCAAGGAACTGCTTCCATCGGACATGGACTGTACGTGGAGAGGCTGGCAGCTGGGTACATGGCCGTAGCAAGGAAGTGCCTCTTTATTACGCGCAAAATAATTATTCCTCCACCTGACAGCGGAGACCCACCATACGGGCCACCGTATTTCACGAAAAAAACATTCCCCCCTGACTGTTGGGACCCACCAGCTACATCTTCGCACGCAAGGAAGTGCGTCTGAGCAAAAAAAAAACAATTCGCCCCCTTGACTGTTAGGACCCACCAGCTACAACTTCGCACGCAATGAAGTGCCTGACAGTCGGGACCCACCAGGTCGAAGCGTACGTAGCGTTGTCATTCTGGTCGCGAACGTGTATGTACATACTGGTCGATGTAGAGGCGCGCACGTGTCGTAGTAGAGGCGCGCACGTAGCATGTACACGTACGTACATCAGCCAGTGTGCAAGAAAGAAAATACGACCACGTACGTACATATGGGCAGGGTCTTGAACGCCTACTCGCGCATACGTACGGCCAGGGCGTGTACATGGCTGGGTCGGAACGGAGAAACTGCGTCGTTGTCGTGTTCATGGGGAGGCAACGGAATGCGTCGCATGCATCGGGAGGCAACGGAATGTGTGGGAGCCAACCAGCTTGGACGGAACAGCCGATGGAAACGAGGCCTGGCGTACCGCAGAACGGAGGAAACGGCCTTGTATTCGACCGGCCACGTTCGAAACGGGATCCTATTCATCGGGAGGGGTCTGGCGTACCGCAAAACAGAGGAAACGGACCTCCTACGGTCGAAACGGGGGTCCTGTTGATCAGGAGGGGTGTGGCGTACCGCAAAATGGAGGAAACAGACTTGTGTTGAAGCGCTACGGTCGAAACGGGGGTCATGTTCATCGGGAGGGGTGTGGCGTACCGCAAAATGGGACTCCACGGGATACTGTTCATCTCCACCGTCGACCCCCTCCAACCTCCACAGGCTATTGTTCATCCACCGTCAACCTCCTCCTGCCTCCACCTGCGACTGTTCAGCCTCAACCGCGCGCTACTCCACCGGCTACTGTTCATCCAGCCCTCTCCACGGGCTCCTGTTCAACCACCCCTCCACGGGCTACTGTTCATCCATCTCTCCACCGTCTACTGTTCATCCTGCCCTCCACGGGGTGGTCCTGTTCATCCAGCCCTCCACGGGGTCCTGTTCATGCAGCCCCAACCGGCTCGATCGAACCGGGTCCTGTTCATCCAGAGGCAACACCACGGGGTCCTGTTCAGCCACCCCCACCGGGAACTGTTCATCCACCACCCTCCCCCCCCAGCAACACCCACTGTTCATGCAGAGGCAGCATCCATCGGCTTCAGTTAGCAGCAGTAGCGAAGGAATCGCTCGATCGGGTTCAGTTAACAGCCATCGATCGATCGCTCGGGTTCAGTAACGCGTAGCCTGCAGTGCAATCACTCGGGTTTAGTTAGAGCCCAACGCCTCGCACCCACGCGCGTGCGTGTACGAGAGAAACGCGCATCACTCGGCCCCGACCACCCATCGTAACCGGGAACACCCCGATATTTTCCTCGCCCTCGCTTCTACCATGGTTTTTTCCGCCATGGACGGCCCAAAGAATGTCATGCAGCTGCGTCTCCGGCCTACCCAGGACGAAAAGCCCATTTTTTGTCATGATTTTTTGTCATATAAGTAGGACCCCACCACATCTATGATGATACCGGGTTTTATCACAATTATCGTCATAGAAGTGTCATAAGTATGACAGAAAAAAGTTTTGTTCGGCCCAAAATGTCATGGATGTGTCTTTTTTTGTAGTGCATGTAATTGCTTTACTTCATCACTATGAGTTAGCGATTGTAGTAGTAGCAATAGTTGGCGAGACGACCACGATGCTATGATGAAGATCATGGTGTCTAGCCGGTGACGATGGAGATCATGACGATGCTTTGGAGATGGAGATCAAAAGCACAAGATGATGATGGCCATATCATGTCACATATTTTCACTGCATGTGATGTTTATCTTATTATACTTCTTATTTTGCTTATTACGACGGTAGCATTATAAGACGATCCCTTACAAAAATTTCAAGGTACAAGTGTTCTCCCTAAGTATGCATCGTTGCGAAAGTTTGTCGTGCCGAGACACCACGTGATGATCGGGTGTGATAAGCTCTACGTTCAAATACAACAGATGTAAGATAGTTTTGCACATGCAGAATACTCGGGTTAAACTTGACGAGCCTAGCATGTACAGACATGGCCTTGGAACACTGAAGACCAAAAGGTTGAGCGTGAATCATATAGTACATATGATCAACATAAGATGTTCACCATTGAAAACTACTCCATCTCACGTGATGATCGGACATGGTTTAGTTGATTTGGATCACGTGATCATTTAGATGACTAGAGGGATGTCTATGTAAGTGGGAGTTCTTGAGTAATATGATTAATTGAACTTTAATTTATCATGAACTTAGTCCTGGTAGTATTAGCATATCTATGTTGTAGATCAATAGCTCGCGATATAGCTCCCCGTTTATTTTTTATATGTTCCTAGAGAAATATAAGTTGAAAGATGATAGTAGCAATGATGTGGACTTGTTCCGTGATCTGAGGATTTTCCTCATTGCTGCACAGAAGAATTATGTCCTTGATGCACCGCTAGGTGACAGACCTATTGTAGGAGCAGATGCAGACATTATGAACGTTTTCACAAAAGCTCGATATGATAACTACTTGATAGTTTAGTGCACCATGCTTTACGGCTCAGAACCGGGACTTCAAAAACGTTTTGAACGCCACTGAGCATATAAGATGTTCCAAAATTTGAAATTAGTATTTCATACTCATGCCCGTGTCAAGAGGTATGAGACCTCTGACAGTACTTTGCCTACAAGATGGACGAGAATAGCTCAACCAGTGAGCATGTGCTCAAATTGTTTGGGTACTACAATTGCTTGAATCAAGTGGGAGTTAATCTTCCAGATAAGATAGTACTTGAAAAAGTTCTCTAGTCACTATCACCAAGTTAGTAGAACTTCGTGATGAACTATAATATGCAAGGGATGATGAAAGTAATACCCAAGCTCTTCGCGATGCTGAAATCCGCGAAGGTAGAAATCAAGAAAGAGCATCAAGTGTTGATGGTTAACAAGACCATTTGTTTCAAGTAAAGGGCAAAGGGATAGAATGGGAACTTCAAGAAGAAAGACAAGCAAGTTGTCACTCTCGTGAAGAAACCCAAAGCTAAACTCAAGCCTGAAACTAAGTGCTTCTACTGCAAAGGAAATGGTCACTGGAAGTGGAACTGCCCTAGATACTTGGCGGATAAGAATGATGGCAAAGTGAACAAAGGTATATTTGATATACAGATTATTGATGTGTACTTTACTAGTGTTCATAGCAACCCTTGGGTATTTGATACCGGTTCAGTTGCTAAAATTAGTAACTCAAAATGGGAGTTGCAGAATGAACGGAGACTAGTCAAGGGTGAAGTGACGATGTGTGTTGGAAGTGGTTCCAAGATTGATATGATCATCATCGCACACTCCCTATACTTTCGGGATTAGTGTGGAACCTAAATAAATGTTGTTTGGTGTTTGCGTTGAGCATGAATATTATTTGATCATGTTTATTGCAATACGTTTATTCATTTACAGTCAGAGAATAATTGTTGTTCTGTTTACATGAATAAAACCTTCGATGGTCATACACCCAATAAAAATAGTTTGTTGGATCTCGATCGTAGTGATACACATATTCATAATATTGAAGCCAAAAGATGCAAAGTTAATAACGATAGTGCAACTTATTTGTGGCACTTCCGTTTAGGTCATATTGGTGTAAAGCGCATGAAGAAACTCCATGTTGATGGGCTTTTGGAATCACTTGATTATGAATCATTTGATGCTTGTGAACCATGCCTCATGGGCAAGATGACTAAGACTCCGTTCTCCGGAACAATGGAGCGAGCAACTGACTTATTGGAAATAATACATACTGATGTATGCGGTCAGATGAGTGTTGAGGCTCGCGGCGGGTATCGTTATTTTCTGACCTTCACAGATGATTTGAGCAGATATGGGTATATCTACTTGATGAAACATAAGTCTGAAACATTTTAAAAGTTCAAAGAATTTTAGAGTGAAGTGGAAAATCATCATAACAAGAAAATAAAAGTTTCTACGATCTGATCGCGGAGGCGAATATTTGAGTTACGAGTTTGGTCTTCATTTAAAACAATGTGAAATAGTTGCACAACTCACGCCACCTGGAACACCACATCGTAATGATGTGTCCGAACATCGTAACCGCACTTTATTAGATATGGTGCAATATATGATGTCTCTTACCGATTTACCACTATCGTTTTGGGTTATGCATTAGAGACAGCTGCATTCACGTTAAATAAGGGCACCATCTAAATTCGTTGAGACGAAGCCTTATGAACTGTGGTTTGGCAAGAAACCAAAGTTGTTGTTTCTTAAAGTTTGGGGTTGTGATGCTTATGTGAAAAAGCTTCAACCTGATAAGCTCGAACCCAAGTCGAAGATATGTGTCTTCATAGGATACCCAAAGGAAACTGTTGGGTACACATTCTATCAAAGATCTGAAGGAAAGATATTCGTTGCTAAGAATGGATCCTTTCTAGAGAAGGAGTTTCTCTCGAAAGAAGTGAGTGGGAGGAAAGTGGAACTTGATGAGGTAATTATACCTTCCCCCGAATTGGAAAGTAGTACATCACAGAAACTAGTTCCAGTGATTCCTACACCAATCAGCGAGGAAGCTAATGATGATGATCATGAAACTTCAGATCAAGTTACTACTGAACCTCGTAGGTCAACCAGAGTGCGTTCCGCGCCAGAGTGGTACGGTAACCCGGTTCTGGAAGTCATGTTACTAGACCATGATGAACCTATGAACTACGAGGAAGCGATGATGAGCCCAGATTCTGCAAAATGGCTTGAGGCCATGAAATCTGGGATGGGATCCATGTACGAGAAAAAGTGTGCACTTTGGTTGACTTGCCCAATGATCGGCAAGCCATTAAAAATAAATGGATCTTTAAGAGGAAGACTGACACCGATGGTAATGTTACTGTCTACAAAGCTCGACTTGTTGCGAAAGGTTTTCGACAAGTTCAAGGTGTTGTCTATGATGAGATTTTCTCACTCATAGCGATGCTTAAGTCTGTCCGAATCATGTTAGCAATTGCCGCATTTTATGAAATCTGGCAAATGGAAAACAAAAATGCGTTCTTTAATGGATTTATTAAAGAAGAGTTGTATATGATGCAACCAGAAGGTTTTGTCAATCCTAAAGGTGCTAACAAAATGTGCAAGCTCTAGCGATCCAACTATGGACTAGTGCAAGCATCTCGGAGTTGGAATATACGCTTTGATAAGTTGATCAAAGCATATAGTTTTATACAGACTTGCGATGAAGCCTGTATTTACAAGAAAGTGAGTGGGAGCACTACATCCTTTCTGATAAGTATATGTGAATGACATATTGTCGATCGGAAATGATGTAGAATTTTCTGGAAAGCATAAAGGAGTGTTTGAAAGGATTTTTTCAAAGAAAGACCTCGGTGAAGCTACTTACATATTGAGCATCAAGATCTATAGAGATAGATCAAGACGCTTGATAAGTTTTTTCAATGAGTACATACCTTGACAAGTTTTTGAAGTAGTTCAAAATGGAACAGTTAAAGAAAGAGTTCTTGCCTATGTTGCAAGGTATGAAATTGAGTAAGACTCAAAACCTGACCAGGGCAGAAGATAGAGAAAGAATGAAAGTCATTCCCTATGCCTCAGCCATAGGTTCTATAAAGTATGCCATGCTGTGTACCAAACCTGTTGTGTACCTTGCCATGAGTTTGGCAAGGAGGTACAAAAGTGATCCAGGAGTAGATCACTGGACAGCGGTCAAAATTATCCTTAGTTATTGGATGACTAAGGAAATGTTTCTCGATTATGGAGGTGCTAAAGAGTTCGTTGTAAAGAGTTACACCGATGCAAGCTTTGACACTAATCCAGATGACTCTAAGTATCAATCTGGATACATATTGAAAGTGGGAGCAATTAGGTAGAGTAGCTCCATGCAGAGCATTGTAGACATAGAAATTTGTGAAATACATACGGATCTGAATGTAACAGACCCGCTGACTAAACTTCTCTCACGAAGCAAAACATGATCACACCTTAGTACTCTTTGGGTATTAATCACATGGCGATGTGAACTAGATTATTGACTCTAGTAAACCTTTTGGGTATTGGTCACATGGCGATGTGAACTATAAAGTGTTAAATCACATGAGGATGTGAACTATTGGTGTTAAATCACATGGTGATGTGAACTAGATTATTGACTCTAGTGCAAGTGGGAGACTGAAGGAAATATTCCCTAGAGGCAATAATAAAGTTATTACTTATTTCCTTATATCATGATAAATGTTTATTATTCATGCTAGAATTGTATTAACCGGAAACTTAGTACATGTGTGAATACATAGACAAATAGAGTGTCACTAGTATGCCTCTACTTGACTAGCTCGTTAATCAAATATGGTTAAGTTTCCTAGCCATAGACATGAGTTGTCATTTGATGAACGGGATCACATCATTAGAGAATGATGTGATTGACTTGACCCATTCCGTTAGCTTAGCACTTGATCGTTTAGTATGTTGCTATTGCTTTCTTTATGACTTATACATGTTCCTATGACTATGAGATTATGCAACTCCAGAAAACCGGAGGAACACTTTGTGTGCTATCAAACGTCACAACGTAACTGGGTGATTATAAAGATGCTCTATAGGTGTCTCCGATAGTGTTTGTTGAGTTGGCATAGATCGAGATTAGGATTTGTCACTCCGATTGTCGGAGAGGTATCTCTGGGCCCTCTCGTAATGCACATAACTATAAGCCTTGCAAGCAATGTGACTAATGAGTTAGTTGCGGGATGATGCATTACGGAATGAGTAAAGAGACTTGCCGGTAACGAGATTAAACTAGGTATGATGATACCGACGATCGAATCTCGGGCAAGTAACATACCGATGACAAAGGGAACAATGTATGTTGTTATGCGGTTTGACCGATAAAGATCTTCGTAGAATATGTAGGAGCAAATATGACCATCTAGGTTCCGCTATTGGTTATTGACCGGAGATGCGTCTCGATCATGTCTACAAAGCTCTCGAACCCGTAGTGTCGTGGAATTAACACGGCAGATGTCCGGTTTAACGGACTTGATGATGGAACCATCGCACGGGTTAGCTTGAAGGGGTTAAAGCACACAAAGGACACAGAGGGTTTATACTAGTTCGGCCCCTTCGATGAAGGTAAAAGCCTACGTCTAGTTTGGTTTGGTATTGCTTGGGCGTCGATGAACAGGGAGCGGATTGCTTGCCTGTGTCTCGACGGGTTGTTTCTTGCTTGTCCCTGAACCGTCGCCGGGTCGTCCCTTTATATAGAGGCGACGCCTGGTCCGGTTTACAGAGTCCCGAGGCCGGCTCATACTTGTGTCCGCCTCGGTCTCTGTTCTTTCCTTCTTATCTCGCAAGTTACATCATCGGGCGGTTTACAAACCATAGCTCTATACATGGGCCTAAGATCTCATGGGCCGTAGCCTTTACTAAATATTACAAACACACAAACATATTATAATAATCCGGTTTACACTAGCCGGTTCATACCTGCTAGTAATATCCCTGACATTAGGCCCCAGAATGATTTGAACTTGTTCACATCAATCTCCCCTGTCTTGTATAATTTTCCTTCTTGTGTCTTCTCATTTTTGTAAACCGGTGCTAGGTGGCTTCTCACCCCTCGTTGGTTACCCCAAGTGGAAGGTTTGAGATGCAGTGTAGCAGAAGTTTTCCCTTGGCAATACCAAGGATCGTTTTCCCTGAGACTCCCAGTTTCAACAAGAAGGTGTCAACTGCTAACGGCGCCAGATATTAGCAATCAACGTGGACCTGCACACAGATACAAATAACTTTGCTCCCAACGAGTACAGAGAGGTTGTCAATCCCTCCGGCCTTGTAGTTTACAAAGGATCAAACACAAGTGATAATAGTGATAGGTATAATTGCAATAGTAAGTAAAAAGCGGAAAAGTAAATAGCGGATGTGATCAATGATGGTAATATGGACCGGAGTCTCATGATGTTCACTAGTGATGTCTCTCTCCCAAAAGACGATAAAACTACTATGTGAGGTAAACGAATTATAGCTGGGCAATTGACAGGACCATGTGCGCAAACCAATGCTGACTAAGTTGCGAGAAAGGTAGAGGTTCAAAGCATGGGCGGTACGCCGAGGTAAGTAGACCGAAATCCATCTGCATCTACTACTAATCATCCACCTTGAGATATCTATCCAGAACATCTCGCTGGTATTAAGTTGCGAGTCCCACCCACAGTGTAAACTCAAAGCAACAGACAACTGCATTAAAAGAACTTTGCGTAAAGTAAACAATCCTTGCACCCGCGGGCACAAGCACCGTTGTTTTCCCCCTTGTGGCAACAGCACATCCCCTAGACTCATGTTTCTGTCACTCAAACTAGTCATCGAGGGGCATGAACCCAAAATCAAGCATAACGTTCCCTCTTGGAGTCACTACCTACTACTTGGCCAAAGCAATAAATAACAACGGAGAACATGCAAGAATTACTTACGAACATAAATATAAAAGAGGTGAATCAAATATATTACTCAAACACAATCTGAACATAATCTCATAATCCATCGGATCCCAGCAAACTCATCATAGCAACAGCATAAGGATTACATATGTGCCTCGATCATGTAGGGCAGCTCACGAGGACTAATTAGTGAAGCGCAAGAACGGGAGGAGAACATCACATAGCTACTGGTCATGGACCCATGGTCCAAGGGAGACTGCTCACAACTCATCCGGGAGGCGTCCATGGTGGTGGAGAAGCTCCCGGTGGTGATCCTCCCCTCCGGCAGGGTGCCGGGAAGAGTTCTCCTGGTGCTCCCGATCTTGGAAGCGGCGGCGGTGGCGGAACAGAGATGAGATCGCGAAAAAGAGTTCCCGTCTCGAGGGTTTCGGGAGATGCTTTAAATATATGCCAAAGAGGGGCATCAGCGGAGCCTCGGGGGGCCCAGGCGCCCCCCCAGCGCGGCCCAGGGGGGGCGCGCCGCCAGGGCGCCTGGGGCCCTGGTGGCCCCCCTCCGGCTGTGCTTCGGGTGCCTGGTAGGTTCTGGAACGCTGATTGTTTATATAATTTTTCTGGATTTTTTTCTGGCAGTTCTCGTAATGTGTAAACCTGAAATACAAAAACAGCCGAAAACAGAAACTGGCAGTGGGGTGCACTGAGTTAATAGGTTAGTCCAAATATGATCAAAAGTGTATGGAAGTGTATAAATAACATAGCAATATCACCCAAAAGAGGCATGGAGCAAGCAGAAATTATAGATACGTTTTGGACGTATCAACATCCCCAAGCTTAATTCCTGCTCGTCCTCGAGTAGGTAAATGATAACAAGAATAATTTCTGTGGTGACATGCTATTAACCATATAGGTCTTTTTCATAGTCACATGACAAAAGCTTAGTGAGATAATGAATCTATAGTAATTAAGTTGCCTCATGAGAAAATCACAAAGAACTGAAAGTTTTACAATATGGTACTGAAACATCAAATAGATTTGTAATGAACATGGTGTGCAAATATGATAAAGTGATATCTCGCTTGCCCCCTTTAGTGAAGCAAAACATAAATGCAGGGGCACCTCCAAGGTTTAAGTGATGACTAGATACGATGATTTCAAAATAAACGATATCACAATCATGCAAAAGACAATGCTACTTTGGGACAATGCACATTACACTCAGAATGACAATCATGCTCTCAGTAGTTGGTGCTTTTAAAAGAAGGTGGAGACTCTCGAACCGTGGCTTTTGTTGGCAAGGTTGAAAACCCGTAGTCGGAAACAAAGACTAAACATGTACCAGAGCTCTTGGTTTTAAAAACAGAGGTAATAATTTTTTTTTAGATCATGCATGTTTCGTCAACGAATGCTAGCAGATAACTCAATCACTTCTTGAGATGGACAAGTTTCGAGGAACGGCTCCCGAATGAGGACGATCACATCCTCTTAATCTCCTTTGTTTATCACTGCCAAAGTTTTCTGATTTCTCATGAACAAAGCGTGAAGGACGGTTTGTTTGTTATATTATCTTTTTGAGCCGGGCGCACTCAATGCCAGTTCCTTCTCGTATTATGGGTTTGCACATTATACATGCAATCCCGGGGTGAAGCTTGTCCAACTTAAAAAGATCATGAATTAACCACTACTTCCTCATGAACTTACAACAGAGGCACAAAATAGGAATGCTTTTTTCTTTGAATAATTTCGAGATGGCACATGCAAGTCTCCATTAGGAATGGCAGGTAAATACCATGTAGGAAGGTATGGTGGACTCATATGGCATAACTGGATTAAAAGGATGTGGATGCACAAGCAGTCAGTCCGCTTAGTACAGGTGGAGGTTAGCAAAAGACTGGGAGCGACCAACTAAGAGAGCAATGACGGTCATAATCATGCAGAGCGACAAAGCAACATTGAATCAGGCATGGAAGTTATATCGCTACTCAGAAACAAAAGATCATCAAGGCTTGACAGACTTTCTTTACAGTCTTAAATATGCGTGAGCATACGCCAAGTCAATCAAAATAAATTCTTTGAAGGAAGATATTACTAAACCATACCACATCATAGGCAAACAAATCATGTTGGTACTCCAATAACACATTGGGAACCCCCCCCCCAGCTATTTGGGACTAACCATAAGAAAACCTGAACTACTAAGCGCCATTATGCACGTAGCATCTTTATCATAGACATATCAACCAATGCAACGGAAGCAAACTCTCTTAATAAGATAAACATGATAACTAAAGAGAGTTCCAGCAACCAACTAAACAAAAACTCTTTAAAAAGATAAGCATGAATACTAAGAGCTAAGCATGACAGTAGCTATTGAAAGACAAAGAACACACACAGCAAAGATAGACATGAAAATTCTATGTTATGTTCTAGGTAGAAGTGGAGCGTGTTTCTCTCCCACATAAAGAAAGCTGAGTTCCGACTCGTTATGAAAAGCTAAAGAAAACTAAAAGCAAGACGCTCCAAGCATAGCACATAACACATGAAGTGATAAAAATATAGTGGAACGAAAGACGAACTGATAATGTTGATGGAGAAGGGGATGCACGGGGGCATCCCCAAGCTTAGACGCTTGAGTCTCCTTGAATATTTCTTGGGGGTGCATGGGGGCATCCCCAAGCTTGAGCGTTTGACACTCCTGAATCTTTTTATCATCTTCCCTCGCACACTTGAAAACTCCCTTCATACATAACTCATCATAATCTGATTAGCGAGGTTAGTACCCATAATAAAATAATTGTTCCTTGCTGGAAAGAAAGATATTCTTGAAGTTCTACTGTTTCTCAAGATTGCCAAAAGGTTTTTGCAAAGAAAAAGCAAGCTCTAGGTTTGCAAAATGAAGGAAAGGCAAAACAGGACAGAATCTGTGAAAAACAGAACAGCAGGTAGTAAATGATTTTTCCGGGGTACTTCTTCAACTCTAATCAAAAAACTCAAAACAGACGCACAAAAGACAATTATATAGAGCACGCTGTCGAAAAAATTCAGACCAAAAAGATGATCTGGTGATTTTATACGAATTTTTCTATCCAAGGACAGAATCTGTTTCCTGGACAGCACGTCACAACTTTTGAACTTTCTTGTAATCAGAGGCTATACTTGGCACAAAATTGGAAAGCAAAGATACAATGATGATGCTACAGTAGTAACAACATCAAGACACAACAAAAACAAAATAAAATTTATTCATTGGGCTGCCTCCCAAAAGCGCTTTCTTTTATGCCTTTAAGCTAGGCATAATGCATAGAGGTCAAGTTGTATCAATTGATCCATCATCAAGATCATCAAAAAGCTCTTCAATAATACAACTAGTCTTAAGATGACTCTCAAATAAAGGCCTCATAGAGATATTTCCAGGGAGAAGAACAAAAGGATAAAAGTCAAGGGAAGATTCATTTATAAATTCATCAAAGAGAGGTGTTTCTTTCAAAGTCTTTACAGTTTCAACCCCTTTGGCAATAGATGGATTACTTTTAGAACGGGGAGCCTTTGGAACGTGAACGAACTTAGGCTCCCTCTTTGCCGGAGTTTCTACCTTTTTGGTTTTGATTGAGGAGAAAGTAGTTCCTAGAGTATCAAAGATTTCCTCAATCCTGTCTATCCTAGAAGAGTCCAAGTCATGGAATTTGACGGTCTCCAAAGTTTTGAAAATTTTATGCATGGAGCTATCAAGCCTATTCAAATTCCCTTGGATCTTACGATCCAACTCATTTATCTTATTAATGCTTGGCATCTCTAGCTCTATCTTTTCAAGTTTTTTCATAATGTGAGCTAGGGTGATGTCCTCTTGAATGCTAACAACAGGGGGATTCCCAACAAGATTTTCAATAATACTAAGAGACTCCCAAACTGGGGCTTCTAGGAAATTCCCATTGATAGCAGTATCTAGAATAAACCTATTCCAAGAAGTTATTCCAACATAAAAATTTCTAAGCAGGATAGTAGTATGTTGCTTCTTGGTGGCTCTTTTTTGAGAATCATTAATTCTATACCAAGCATCTTTCAGACTTTCCCCACCTCTTTGTTTAAAGGTGAGAACTTCTGCCTCGTCAAAGACAAAAGGACCCGACATAATGACAACTAAAGAATAAGATAACTATTTTTGTGATTTTCGATAAAAGATACTAAAGCAAAAACTGAAAGGTAAACTAACAAGACTAAAAGCAAAGGTAAAAGATAGCGTGCAACTCCCCTATCCTGAAGAGTGGAGTCCCCGACAACGGCGCCAAAAATTTGCTTTGCTAGGTGGCTTCTCACCCCTCGTTGGTTACCCCAAGTGGAAGGTTTGAGATGCAGTGTAGCAGAAGTTTTCCCTTAGCAATACCAAGGATCGTTTTCCCTGAGACTCCCAGTTTCAACAAGAAGGTGTCAACTGCTAACGGCGCCAGATATTAGCAATCAACGTGGACCTGCACACAGATACAAATAACTTTGCTCCCAACGAGTACAGAGAGGTTGTCAATCCCTCCGGCCTTGTAGTTTACAAAGGATCAAACGCAAGTGATAATAGTGATAGGTATAATTGCAATAGTAAGTAAAAAGCGGAAAAGTAAATAGCGGATGTGATCAATGATGGTAATATGGACCGGAGTCTCATGATGTTCACTAGTGATGTCTCTCTCCCAAAAGACGATAAAACTGCTATGTGAGGTAAACGAATTATAGCTGGGCAATTGACAGGACCATGTGCGCAAACCAATGCTGACTAAGTTGCGAGAAAGGTAGAGGTTCAAAGCATGGGCGGTACGCCGAGGTAAGTAGACCGAAATCCATCTGCATCTACTACTAATCATCCACCTTGAGATATCTATCCAGAACATCTCGCTGGTATTAAGTTGCGAGTCCCACCCATAGTGTAAACTCAAAGCAACAGACAACTGCATTAAAAGAACTTTGCGTAAAGTAAACAATCCTTGCACCCGCGGGCACAAGCACCGTTGTTTTCCCCCTTGTGGCAACAGCACATCCCCTAGACTCATGTTTCTGTCACTCAAACTAGTCATTGAGGGGCATGAACCCACAATCAAGCTTAACGTTCCCTCTTGGAGTCACTACCTACTACTTGGCCAAAGCAATAAATAACAACGGAGAACATGCAAGAATTACTTACGAACATAAATATAAAAGAGGTGAATCAAATATATTACTCAAACACAATCTAAACATAATCTCATAATCCATCGGATCCCAGCAAACTCATCATAGCAACAGCATAAGGATTACATATGTGCCTCGATCATGTAGGGCAGCTCACGAGGACTAATTAGTGAAGCACAAGAACGGGAGGAGAACATCACATAGCTACTGGTCATGGACCCATGGTCCAAGGGAGACTACTCACAACTCATCCGGGAGGCGTCCATGGTGGTGGAGAAGCTCCCGGTGGTGATCCTCCCCTCCGGCAGGGTGCCGGGAAGAGTTCTCCTGGTGCTCCCGATCTTGGAAGCGGCGGCGGCGGCGGAACAGAGATGAGATCGCGAAAAAGAGTTCCCGTCTCGAGGGTTTCGGGAGACGCTTTAAATATATGCCAAAGGGGGGCATCAGCGGAGCCTCGGGGGGCCCAGGGCGCCTGGGGCCCTGGTGGCCCCCCTCCGGCTGTGCTTCGGGTGCCTGGTAGGTTCTGGAACGCTGATTTTTTATATAATTTTTCTGGATTTTTTCTGGCAGTTCTCGTAATGTGAAAACCTGAAGTACAAAAACAGCCGAAAACAGAAACTGGCACTGGGGTGCACTGAGTTAATAGGTTAGTCCAAATATGATCAAAAGTGTATGGAAGTGTATAAATAACATAGCAATATCACCCAAAAGAGGCATGGAGCAAGCAGAAATTATAGATACGTTTTGGACGTATCAACCGGCCCTGACGTCATCCTCGAGAATCACTTAATCTGACTGTGACATCACTTCCGCATTTAACGCCGCGAGCTGTCCATCGGCTTTGTTTAAGGGTTGTCCCGAAAATCGAGGCGACAGAGGATCTTTATCCAATCCTTTGCCTCCTCGAATCCCGCACCTGTCGTTTCGGATCTGCCCTTCTATAAATACCGCTGCTGTTGGGGAACGTAGTATTTTAAAATTTTCCTACGATCACGCAAGATCTATCTACCAGATGCATAGCAACGAGAGGGAAGAGTGTGTCTACGTACCCTCGTAGACCGGAAGCGGAAGCGTCAAGTGACGCGGTTGATGTAGTCGAACTTCTTCGCGATTCAACCGATCAAGCACCGAACGTACGGCACCTCCGCGTTCAGCACACGTTCAGCTTGATGACATCCCACGAGCTCTTGATCCAGTTGAGTTTCAGGGGAGAGTTTCGTCAGCACGACGGCGTGGTGACGGATATGATGTATCTACCGGCGCAGGGCTTCGCCTAAGCACTGCAACGGTATGACCGAGGTGTGTTTCTGTGGAGGGGGGCACCGCACACGGCTGGAACAATTCAACTTGTGTGTCTTTGGGTGCCCCCCTGCCCCCATATATAAAGGAGCAAGAGGGGAGGGCCGGCCGGCCTCCTATGGTGCGGCTAGGGCAATCCTACTAGGAATAGGATTGCAATCCTATTCCTAGTAGGAGTCCACCAAGAAGGAAGAGAGGGAAAGGAAAATAGGGAGAGGTGGCGCCCCCCCCAATCCTAGTCCAACTAGGATCCCTAGGTGGGGCGCCGGCCAGCCTCTATGGGCTGCCTCTCTCCTTTCCTCAAGGCCCACTATGGACCATCCCCCTCGTAGGGGGTTCCGGTAACCCCCTCCGGCAATCCAGTTAAATCCGAAACTTTTCCGGAACACTTCCGGTGTCCGAATATAGTCGTCCAATATATCAATCTTTATGTCTCGGACATTCCGAGACTCCTCGTCATGTCCGTGATCTCATCCGGGACTCCGAACTACCTTCGGTACATCAAAACTCAGAAACTCATAATACCGGTCGTCATCAAACATTAAGCGTGCGGACCCTACGGGTTCGAGAACTATGTAGACATGACCGAGACTCATCTCCGGTCAATAACCAATAGCGGAACCTGGATGTTCATATTGGCTCCTACATATTCTACGAAGATCTTTATCGGTCAAACCGCATAACAACATACGTTGTTCCTTTTGTCATCGGTATGTTACTTGCCCGAGATTCGATCGTCGGTATCTCCATACCTAGTTCAATCTCATTACCGGCAAGTCTCTTTACTCGTTCCGTAACACATCATCTCGTGACTAACTCATTAGTCTTTTGCTTGCAAGGCTTATTGTGATGTGTGTTACCGAGAGGGCCCAGAGATACCTCTCCGACATTCGGAGTGACAAATTCTAATCTTGATCTATGCCAACACCACGAATACTTTCGGAGACACCTGTAGAGCATCTTTATGATCACCCAGTTACGTTGTGACATTTGATGGCACACAAGGTGTTCCTACGGTATTCGGGAGTTGCATAATCTCATAGTCATAGGAACATGTATAAGTCATGAAGAAAGCAATAGCTGTAAAACTAAACGATCATAGTGCTATGCTAACGGATGGGTCTTGTCCATCACATCATTCTCCTAATGATGTGATCCCGTTGATCAAATGACAACTCATGTCTATGGCTAGGAAACATAACCATCTTTGATCAATGAGCTAGTCTAGTAGAGGCATACTAGGGACACTCTGTTTTGTCTATGTATTCACACATGTACTAAGTTTCCGGTTAATACAATTCTAGCATGAATAAAAGACATTTATCATGATATAAGGAAATATAAAATAACAACTTTATTATTGCCTCTAGGGCATATTTCCTTCAGTCTCCCACTTGCACTAGAGTCAATAATCTAGTTCACATCGACATGTGATTTAACACCGATAGTTCACATCGTCATGTGATTAACACCCATAGTTCACATCGCCATGTGACCAACACCCAAAGGGTTTACTAGAGTCAATAATCTAGTTCACATCGCTATGTGATTAACACCCAAAGAGTACTAAGGTGTGATCATGTTTTGCTTCGTGAGAGAAGTTTAGTCAACGGGTCTGTCACATTCAGATCCGTATGTATTTCGCAAATTTCTATGTGTCTACAATGCTCTGCATGGAGCTACTCTAGCTAATTGCTCCCACTTTCAATACGCATCCAGATTGATACTTAGAGTCATCTGGATTTAGTGTCAAAGCTTGCATCGGCGTAACCCTTTACGACGAACTCTTTATCACCTCCATAATCGAGAAACATTTCCTTAGTCATCCAGTTACTAAGGATAATTTTGACCGCTGTACAGTGATCTACTCCTGGATCACTATTGTACCTCCTTGTCAAACTCGTGGCAAGGTACACAACATGTTTGGTACACAGCATGGCATACTTTATAGAACCTATGGCTGAGGCATAGGGAATGACTTTCATTCTCTCTATATTTTTCTGCCGTGGTCTGGCTTTGAGTCTTACTCAACTTCACACCTTACAAGTCAGGCAAGAACTCCTTCTTTGACTGATCCATTTTGAACTACTTCAAAATCTTATCAAGGTATGTACTCATCGAAAGTCTTATCAAGCGTCTTGATCTATCTCTATAGATCTTGATGCTCAATTTGAAAGCAGCTTCACCAAGGTCTTTCTTTGAAAAACTCCTTTCAAACACTCCTTTATGCTTTCCAGAAAATTCTACATCATTTCTGATCGATAATATGTCATTCACATATACTTATCAGAAAGGTTGTAGTGCTCCCACTCACTTTCTTGTAAATACAGGCTTCACCGCAAGTCTATATAAATCTATATGCTTTGATCAACTTATCAAAGCGTATATTCCAACTCCGAGATGCTTGCACCAGTCCATAGATGGATCGCTGGAGCTTGCACAATTTGCTAGCACCTTTAGGATTGACAAAACCTTCTGGTTGCATCATATACAACTCTTCTTTAATAAATCCATTAAAGAACGCAGTTTCGTTATCCATTTGCCAGATTTCATAAAATGTGGCAATTGCTAACATGATTCGGACAGACTTAAGCATCACTACGGGTGAGAAAATCTCATCGTAGTCAACACCTTGAACTTGTCGAAAACCTTTCGCAACAAGTCGAGCTTTGTAGACAGTAACATTACCATCGGCGTCAATCTTCCTCTTAAAGATCCATTTATTTTCAATGGCTTGCCGACCATCGGGCAAGTCAACCAAAGTCCACACTTTGTTCTCATACATGGATCCCATCTCAGATTTCATGGCCTCAAGCCATTTTGCGGAATCTGGGCTCATCATCGCTTCCTCATAGTTCGTAGGTTCATCATGGTCTAGTAACATGATTTCCAGAACTGGATTACCGTACCACTCTGGTGCGGAACGTACTCTGGTTGATCTACGACGTTCAGCAGAAACTTGATCTGAAGTTTCATGATCATCATCATTAACTTCCTCACTGATTGGTGTAGGAATCACTGGAACAATTTTCTGTGATGCACTACTTTCCAATTCGGGAGAAGGTACAATTACCTCATCAAGTTCTACTTTCCTCCGACTCACTTCTTTCGAGAGAAACTCCTTCTCTAGAAAGGATCCATTCTTAGCAACGAATATCTTGCCTTCGGATATGTGATAGAAGGTGTACCCAACAGTCTCTTTTGGGTATCCTATGAAGACACATTTCTCCGACTTGGGTTCGAGCTTATCAGGTTGAAGCTTTTTCACATAAGCATCGCAGCCCCAAACTTTAAGAAACGACAACTTTGGTTTCTTGCCAAACCATAGTTCATAAGGTGTCGTATCAACGGATTTAGATGGTCCCTATTTAACGTGAATGCAGCTGTCTCTAAAGCATAACCCCAAAACGATAGTGGTAAATCGGTAAGAGACATCATAGATCGCACCATATCCAATAAAGTACGGTTATGATGTTCGGACACACCATTACGCTGTGGTGTTCCGGGTGGCGTGAGTTGTGAAACTATTCCACATTGTTTCAAATGAAGACCAAACTCGTAACTCAAATATTCTCCTCCACGATCAGATCGTAGAAACTTTATTTTATTGTTACGATGATTCTCTACTTCACTCTGAAATTCTTTGAATTTTTCAAATGTTTCAGACTTGTGTTTCATTAAGTAGATATACCCATATCTGCTCAAATCATCAGTGAAGGTCAGAAAATAACGATACCCGCCGCGAGCTTCAACACTCATTGGCCCACATACATCAGTATGTATGATTTCCAACAAATCTGTTGCTCGCTCCATAGTTCCGGAGAACGGAGTTTTAGTCATCTTGCCCATGAGGCATGGTTCGCAAGCACCAAGTGATTCATAATCAACTGATTCCAAAAGTCCATCACTATGGAGTTTCTTTATGCGCTTTACACCAATATGACCTAAACGGCAGTGCCACAAATAACTTGCACTATCATTATTAACCTTGCATCTTTTGGCTTCAATATTATGAATATGTGTATCACACGATCGAGATCCAACAAACCATTTTCATTGGGTGTATGACCATAGAAGGTTTTATTCATGTAAACAGAACAACAATTATTCTCTAACTTACATGAATAACCGTATTGCAATAAACATGATCAAATCATATTCATGCTCAACACAAACACCAAATAACACTTATTTAGGTTCAACACTAATCCCGAAAGTATAGGGAGTGTGCGATGATGATCATATCAATCTTGGAACCACTTCCAACACACATCGTCACTTCACCTTTAACTAGTTTCTGTTCATTATGCAACTTTGATTTTGAGTTACTACTCTTTAGCAACTGAACCAGTATCAAATACTGAGGGGTTGCTATGAACACTAGTAAAATATACATCAATAATCTGTATATCAAATATACCTTTGTTCACTTTGCCATCCTTCTTATCCGCCAAATATCTAGGGCAGTTCCACTTCCAGTGACCATTTCCTTTGCAGTAGAAGCACTTAGTTTCAGGCTTGAGTTTAGCTTTGGGTTTCTTCATGGGAGTGACAACTTGCTTGTGAATCTTCTTGAAGTTCCCCTTCTATCACTTTGCCCTTTACTTGAAACAAGTGGTCTTGTTAACCATCAACACTTGATGCTCTTTCTTGATTTCTACCTTCGCCGATTTCAGGATCACGAAGAGCTCGGGAATTACCTTCGTCATCCCTTGCATATTATAGTTCATCACGAAGTTCCTACTAACTTGGTGATAGTGACTAGAGAACTTTGTCAATTACTATCTTATCTGGAAGAATAACTCCCACTTGATTCAAATAATTGTAGTACCCAGACAATCTGAGCACATGCTCACTGGTTGAGCTATTCTCCTCCATCTTGTAGGCAAAGTACTGTCAGAGGTCTCATACCTCTCGACACGGGCATGAGTATGAAATACTAATTTCAACTCTTGGAACATCTTATATGCTCCGTGGCGTTCAAAACGTTTTTGAAGTCCCGGTTCTAAGCCTTAAAGCATGGTGCACTTAAACTATCAAGTAGTCATCATACTGAGCTTTTGTCAAAACGTTCATAACGTCTACATCTGCTATTGCAATAGGTCTGTCATCTAGCGGTGCATAAGCACATAATTCTTTTGTGCAGCAATGAGGATAACCCTCAGATCACGGAACAATTCCGCATCATTGCTACTAACATCTTTCAACTTAGTTTTCTCTAGGAACATATAAAAAATAAACGTGGAGCAAAATCGCGAGCTATTGATCTACAACATAGATATGCTAATACTACCAGGACTAAGTTCATGATAAATTATAGTTCAATTTAATCATATTACTTAAGAACTCCCACTTAGATAGACATCCCTCTAGTCATCTAAATGATCACGTGATCCAAATCAAATAAACCATGTCCGATCATCACGTGAGATGGAGTAGTTTCAATGGTGAACATCTTATGTTGATCATATCTACTATATGATTCACGCTCGACCTTTCGGTCTCCAGTGTTCCGAGGCCATATCTGCATATGCTAGGCTCGTCAAGTTTAACCCGAGTATTCTGCGTGTGCAAAACTGGCTTACACCCGTTGTATTTGAACGTAGAGCTTATCACACCCGATCATCACGTGGTGTCTCGGCACGACGAACTTTCGCAACGGTGCATACTCAGGGAGAACACTTATACCTTGAAATTTAGTAAGGGATCATCTTATAATGCTACCGTCGTTCTAAGCAAAATAAGAAGCATAATAAGATAAACATCACATGCAATCAAAATATGTGACATGATACGGCCATCATCATCTTGTGCTTTTGATCTCCATCTCCAAAGCACCGTCATGATCACCTTCGTCACCGGCGCGACACCTTGATCTCCATCGCAGCATCGTTGTCGTCTCGCCAACTATTGCTTCTACGACTATCGCTACCGCTTAGTGATAAAGTAAAGCAATTACATGGCGATTGCATTTCATACAATAAAGCGACAACCATATGGCTCCTGCCAGTTGCCGATAACATTACGAAACATGATCATCTCATACAAAACCGTATAACTCATCATGTCTTGACCATATCACATCACAACATGCCCTGCAAAAACAAGTTAGACGTCCTCTACTTTGTTGTTGCAAGTTTTTACGTGGCTGCTACGGGCTTAGCAAGAACCGTTCTTACCTACGCATACAAAACCACAACGATGTTTCGTCAAGTATGTGTTGTTTTAACCTTCACAAGGACCGGGCGTAGCCAGACTTGATTCAGCTAAAGTGAGAGAGACAGACACCCGCCAGTCACCTTTAAGCATCGAGTGCTCGTAACGGTGAAACCAGTCTCGCGTAAGCGTACGCATAATGTCGGTCCGGGCCGCTTCATCTCACAATACCGCCGAAGCAAAGTATGACATGCTGGTAAGCAGTATGACTAGTATCGCCCACAACTCATTGTGTTCTACTCGTGCATATCATCTACGCATAGACCTGGCTCTGATACCACTGTTGGGGAACGTAGTATTTTAAAAATTTCCTACGATCACGGAAAATCTATCTACCAGATGCATAGCAACGAGAGGGAAGAGTGTGTCTACGTACCCTCGTAGACCGGAAGCGGAAGCGTCAAGTGACGCGGTTGATGTAGTCGAACTTCTTCGCGATTCAACCGATCAAGCACCGAACGTACGGCACCTCCGCGTTCAGCACACGTTCAGCTTGATGACGTCCCACGAGCTCTTGATCCAGTTGAGCTTCATGGGAGAGTTTCATCAGCACGACGGCGTGGTGACAGATATGATGTATCTACCGGCGCAGGGCTTCGCCTAAGCACTGCAACGGTATGACCGAGGTGTGTTTCTGTGGAGGGGGGCACCGCACACGGCTGGAACAATTCAACTTGTGTGTCTTTGGGTGCCCCCCTGCCCCCGTATATAAAGGAGCAAGAGGGGAGGGCCGGCCGGCCTCCTATGGTGCGGCTAGGGCAATCCTACTAGGAATAGGATTGCAATCCTATTCCTAGTAGGAGTCCACCAAGAAGGAAGAGAGGGAAAGGAAAAGAGGGAGAGGTGGCGCCCCCCCAATCCTAGTCCAACTAGGATCCCTAGGTGGGGCGCCGGCCAGCCTCTATGGGCTGCCTCTCTCCTTTCCTCAAGGCCCACTATGGACCGTCCCCCCTCGTAGGGGGTTCCGGTAACCCCCTCCGGCAATCCAGTTAAATCCGAAACTTTTTCGGAACACTTCCGGTGTCCGAATATAGTCGTCCAATATATCAATCTTTATGTCTCGGACATTCCGAGACTCCTCGTCATGTCCGTGATCTCATCCGGGACTCCGAACTACCTTCGGTACATCAAAACTCATAAACTCATAATACCGATCGTCATCAAACGTTAAGCGTGCGGACCCTACGGGTTCGAGAACTATGTAGACATGACCGAGACTCATCTCCGGTCAATAACCAATAGCGGAACCTGGATGTTCATATTGGCTCCTACATATTCTACGAAGATCTTTATCGGTCAAACCGCATAACAACATACGTTGTTCCTTTTGTCATCGGTATGTTACTTGCCCGAGATTCGATCGTCGGTATCTCCATACCTAGTTCAATCTCGTTACCGGCAAGTCTCTTTACTCGTTCCGTAACACATCATCTCGTGACTAACTCATTAGTCTTTTGCTTGCAAGGCTTATTGTGATGTGTGTTACCGAGAGGGCCCAGAGATACCTCTTCGACATTCGGAGTGACAAATTCTAATCTTGATCTATGCCAACACCACGAATACTTTCGGAGACACCTGTAGAGCATCTTTATGATCACCCAGTTACGTTGTGATGTTTGATGGCACACAAGGTGTTCCTACGGTATTCGGGAGTTGCATAATCTCATAGTCATAGGAACATGTATAAGTCATGAAGAAAGCAATAGCAGTAAAACTAAACGATCATAGTGCTATGCTAACGGATGGGTCTTGTCCATCACATCATTCTCCTAATGATGTGATCCCGTTGATCAAATGACAACTCATGTCAATGGCTAGGAAACATAACCATCTTTGATCAATGAGCTAGTCTCGTAGAGGCATACTAGGGACACTCTGTTTTGTCTATGTATTCACACATGTACTAAGTTTCCGGTTAATACAATTCTAGCATGAATAAAAGACATTTATCATGATATAAGGAAATATAAAATAACAAATTTATTATTGCCTCTAGGGCATATTTCCTTCAGCTGCCCCATTCTTTATCTTCCTCCGTTCGTTCTTCTTCCTCCATCGCCCGAGCTCAAGACTCCATTGTCGCCCGAGCTCGAACCGCCGCCGTCGACCGCCGAATCCAAGTCCTCGCCGGCCGCTGCATCGACCTGAGCTTGACCAGAGAAAACTCCGCCGCCACTTCTCAGGTACTCCATCTTCTTCCTCACTGTAGATCCGTAACCTCTAGGGTTCTTTCTCGCATCTCCGCCATTAGAACCTCAGTGAAAGCTTCACCTTGTTCATCTTAGGCACCAAGTTCTCAGTAATAACCTTTAGATCTTTCCCTTTAAAATTTACCTCTATTCTGCTGTGGTATGCTTTAGATCTTCGTCATTCATATTCAACCTGTAGATTTATCCGCTCTGTATAGGACCCTTGTAGTTCTTCCCGTATACCCTTGCATTTGTTTTTCTTTTTCTTGTGTGCTCAGATCTGTTCCACCTTAGCTGTCTGTGAAAACCTGTTTCTTCTCCTTTGTAGATCTGTTAAGTATACTCCGGTTTAAACTGTCATGCACGGGCTCTGTAAAATTTTTAAAGACAAACGCGACGGTTTAGCTCTTTCTCTATTGCTGTCATGAACCGGTAGTAACATAGCTCCCTGTTATTGCCGGGTTATCCATATCATTAGTCCCTTGTTTAAACCGTTGCGTAATCCTTGCATATATCTTCCGATTTATACCGCTGTACTCGAATAATCTGGTTTTAAACTTTATCCTTTCAGCACTTGCTCTTCTGCTGCCATGGCCAAACAATTTGTCTTTTGCAGTTGGGTTCCTTCCACTATTACGGAAGAAGATTTGGCCGAAGCTGTGTCAGTTGGCACTCTAGGTCCTCAATCCGTTTTAAAGTGGCGGGCTCCTGGAAATGAATGTCCTCCTACTCCCAAAGAAGGGGAGGTTATTGTCTTCTTTGACCATATTGCTCGGGGCTTTACTCCTCCCGGTTCGAAGTTTTTCCGGGATGTACTTGCTGCCTTCCAGCTTCATCCTCAGGACATAGGTCCCAACTCTGTTTCTAACATCTGTGATTTCCAAGTGTTTTCTGAGGTGTATTTGCAAGAAGAACCGTCAGTTGACTTGCTCCGGGATTTCTTCCACCTAAACCGGCGGACTGAATTTACTAGTGGACCGCATCAAGAACTAGGCGGGGTCAGTATTCAGAAAAGGAAAGATGCAGTCTTTCCTCATGCCGCTCTCCACACACATCCCAAGGACTGGAATAAATCTTGGTTTTACTGTATTGATACTTCACCTGAGGGGGAAAACCCATTGCCGGGTTATCGCGAGCACCGTCTTCCGGAGGATCACCCTCTGCCGCAGCGCCTCAGCTCCTCAGAGCGGCCCCGGTTTGCCTCTCAACTTTCCAAGTTAAAGGCCTTTATGGCTAATGGTTTAACCGGCGTGGATTTCATGCGCTGCTGGCTCTCTTGGAGTATCCTTCCTCTGAGCCCGCGCCCAAGCTTGATGTGTCAATACTCTGGTAAACCGGACGATCCTCAACGTTTCTCTAAGGACAAACTTTCTGAGTCAGAAGTCACCGAGTCCGCCAAGAAAATGCTTAACATCACTCTAGAAGAATGTAGCCAAACCGGACTGGCTCCATACTACAAGAAAAATAAGCTGCCTGCGGTATGTCTTACTGTCTTTCATATATCTGTAATCCGTTCCCTTAAATCGTTCTTTGAATTTATCTTTTACCTTTTGAACAGGCCAATGATCCTTTCTGGAAAAGGAAGCCTCAGGAAAAGGCCAAAAAACTGCCACGCCGGAAAACCTTCGCTTCCAAAAAGAGAAAAGCGGCTGGTGGCTCCGGTTCTCACGCTGAGGACGACGATCCGGACTCTGAGGTATGAATTAATCCGGTTTTTAACTTGCTCACTTTTACCCATATCTGTATCTAATGATAACTTTTCACATGAGTTGGCTAAAGGAGATAAGCCAGCCGAAATGGAGGTAACTATCCTTTCTTCCGATTCAGAACCACTTCCCCAAAAAAGTCGTCGGACAGTCCGGAAATATCAGTTTTCTCACCCGTATGCTCAATTGGATCCTAATTTTCTTTTGAAGAAACAGCAACACGAAGCTCTTCGCCGGACCACCCGTCACAGTGGCCTTGCAGTGGAAACATCCGGAATAATCCTTACACCGGCTCGGAGACGCCGCTCTGAGGTTATACTCTCTCCAACCCTTCTTCATCCCAAGGCCGGGCTTATACGCAAACCTCTTAAACCGTCTGACCCTGATTATCAGGATACTCCGTTATGTTCTTCCGGCGAATCAACCGCCACACAACTTCCACCCCTGAAAACTGTCCCAGGGTAAGTCTTTTAAATTTATCCGGTTTATGATTGCACTTTGTCTTACAGTTCTAACTTGTTTCTCCAACTTCCTTCAGCAAGCCAAAGCCTAGCAAAAAACCGAAAGCCAACCAACCAACTGCTGAGACTGTCGTTGATGATCCGGCGGCTGATCCGGACTCAACTATCCCTCCGGAAGGCGAACGTACCATTCCACTTGAAGATCCTGCTCCTGCAGATCACACTACTATGCCTGAGAATCCCAATGCTGAGGACATTCGTGAACCGTCTAGTCCTGCCCGGGCCAATTCTCCTCAGACCAATCCGGCTCCTGCCAGTCCGGTTCATACTGCAACCCCACCACCAACTACTGCTTCTCCGGATGTGGAAATAACTCATACGGCTTATACCGCTCCTGCTGAGCCCACTGTCTTAGCCAAACATACGGCTAAAGCGGAGAAGCTGTATAAAGAAAAGGGTAAATGGAGTACCGAACTGTCCAGCTTTGCTGACATGAGTGCCCAGGAGCTCTATTCCGGGTACTTGAACCGGCTCCACACTGGTCGAGACTATGAAGCAGGCCTGATTAACATGATGAAGGACAAGTATGAGGTAATCCCTTGCATCTTCTTTTGACTTTCAATGCACTTCTGTCTATACCATATCAGCCCCCAAGTTCCGGTTTAGCTATGTTTAGAAGGTGAACCGGTACTTCCTGATGAATCGAATGATCTTACATTAGCCCCCAAGTGCCAGGGGCATAACTCTGTTATGTGCCTGGGACTTGCTTGACTTTTCCCTCGATACTTCAATTATCCATTAGTCCCCAAGTGTCAAGTAGACAACTTGTTTTGTTTGCTTGAGACTTAGTCTTTAAATTACTTCTGCTTATTGCTTCAACTGCCCATTAGCCCCCAAGTGTCAAGTAGACAACTTGTTTGTGTGCTTGAGACTTTGTCTTTGAATTATTTCCGCTTACTACTTGATCTTCCTTGCAGGCTGATTTAAACCGGAGGGCTGACGAAATCAGTGAACTCCGGAGCAGACTTGCTGAAACGGAGGCTGCTGCTTCTAAGGCCAAGAAAGATTTGAAGCTGAGTTTAAAGACTGCTGAACAGCTGAAGAAATTCTTTGAAGAAGAGCGGACCGCCTTTGAGGTTCAGAAGAAAGATCTGGAAAAAGGGCCAAAGATGCTGAAGAAGCGCTTAATCCGGTTACTGAAGAGTTAACCGGTTTAAAGCGGCAAATAGAGTTGATGACTTCTGCAGTCTTCGGTAAGTATTTAATCTGTATTCCTGCTTTCATCCTTGTAATCTTCCATATGTGTCGGTTTAACTGTGATAATCATATGTAGGGCGCCGTGTCACCCATCTTGGGGATGACTTACGGAAAAAACTCAAGGCATGTTATACTTTGGTCGAGCAGCTGTATTCCGGCGCTCAAAGGATCATAAGTGCAACATCATTCAATAAACCGGCCCCCACTACCATCCAAGGCACGTTAGAAAAGTTGTCTGTTTTGCCAGTGCGTTTGGAGGAAGTTAAGAAATCTGCTGCTCGAGCCGGTGCCCTCGTGGCGCTTACCAGAGCGAAAGCATGGGTTCCGGACTTTGAACCGGAAGAAGCTTTAAATGGGTATCCAAATACCAAAGAAGACGGATCAGCTTTTACTGCAAAGGATCTCCATGCCCTGACGAAGGAGATGCGTCCTCTGGCCAGCAAACTTGCGGCCGGATCAGATTTATCCAGGTATCATCCGGGGTATGATTTGCAGAACGAGCGGGTGGAGCGGCCGGTTTATGATACCGTCAATCTAATCCCACCAGTGCGCCCTCATACCTTCGCTCCAGATATCGATCCGTCTGAACTCATCAATGAAGAGATGTACTTCCGTGCCTTAATGAAAATCGACTGGTGCGTCCCGGACTTCCAGCCGCTTCAAGAAGAAGAGGAGACTCCGGATCAAGTTGATGCTCAGCCGTCTCAGCAGGAAGGAGCATAGCTCATAGTTTATTGTTGTAGTTGCAGTCCCATTTTACCGAACAATCTTTAATCCGTCAGGCTTGCTATGCCTTGTAATAGGATAGCTGAAAACTGTGTTCGTTTTGATCCGGATACTTCTTGTTTTAACATTGCCAATTTCAATTTGTTCTAACATGGCGTGTCCTGCATATCATCTGTTCCTGCATAGACAATATTGAACATATATCCTAACGGTTTTACCGCTGGACCCATTAAATTGTTCTCACAATATATCAAACAAGTGTATACTTACGTCAGAAACAACTTTATACCTGAGATCAAGTATGCTTGATATTCTTAATCCGGCGAATCTTGCCTTTTTGAAGGGAGTTTTTTAATAGACCCAACAATAATCCCTGGTCTTATAGAAGCTGCCGGTTTAAATCATGTTTAGCTTCTTACTTTGCTTCTGCCTGATGATTGTTCCGGGTTATGATGAACACCGGATTAACTCTTGCTGGTGTTTTATAACCCAGACTTTTTACTCATGCTGGTGCTCATGACCCAGATTTTTAACTTTGTAGATGTGTGGTCAATTTCTTGAATTGTCCCACTCCGGATTAAAGAACCATAACACATAAAGATCAGAAATGCAAATTTGCAAATAAAACCGTGTAGTCGAGGCTTTTTACGAGCTGCCAGGCTCAAAGCAAGGTTCAGCCAATCAATGGAATGGGCTTACCATCCAGAGGGCCGGTCGATGGATGTGGCCGAATCATCCATAGGAACCATAAGAAAATCTTTAGCCAATCACTGGGTGGCTGTCGCCTGTCCAGAGGGCCTCCATGGTTCCATGAAACCATAGGTAAAACTTTAGCCAATCACTGGATGGTTGTCGCCTGTCCAGAGGGCCTCCATGGTTCCATGAAACCATGGGTAAACTTTAGCCAATCACTGGATGGTTGTCGCCTGTCCAGAGGGCCTCCATGGTTCCATGAAACCATGGGTAAACTTTAGCCAATCACTGGATGGCTGTCGCCTGTCCAGAGGGCCTCCATGGTTCCATGAAACCATGGGTAAACTTTAGCCAATCACTGGATGGCTGTCGCCTGTCCATAGGGCCTCCATGGTTCCGTGAAACCATGGGTAAACTTTAGCCAATCACTGGATGGATTACCATCCAGAGGGCCTCCATGGTTCCATAGAACCATGGGTAAATCTTTAGCCAATCACTGGATGGATTACCATCCAGCTGGCCTCCATGGCTCCATAGAACCATGGGTAAATCTATTAGCCAATCACTGGATGGATTACCATCCAGAGGGCTTCCATGGTTCCATAGAACCATGGGTAAATCTTTTAGCCAATCACTGGATGGATTACCATCCAGAGGGCTTCCATGAAGTGCCCTCTTTGGGCCGGATATGACCTTACGCTCTTCAGGGAGTTTATTGCTTCTGAGTGCATATTTTCTGCAAAATTAGTTTAAACCGATCGATCTATTTGAAATATAACATATGGTAATACCTGTATGGTTGTCCTCATAAAATATTTGTATTGGAAAAAAGGCTGAGTCCCCAGTTTACCAAGGGTGCCGGTTTATTCATTAATCATAATATATACATAGGATACAGTGGAGCTCATGGCTCAGGTATAGTAGGGCCGTAATAGGGCGATGTTCCACGGCCTCTTTGTCTCCTCTTCCGATGTCCGTGAGTCCTTGTGTTCTCGAACGTCCACTAGGTAATATGAACCGTTGTGCAGATTCTTGCTGACCACAAAGGGTCCTTCCCAAGGTGGGGATAACTTTTGCATATCTGTTTGATCTTGGATGAGCCGGAGTACTAAGTCGCCCTCCTGGAACGTCCTTGTCTTGATCCGGCGGCTGTGATATCTGCGCAAGTCTTGTTGATAGATCGCAGACCGTGCGGCTGCTATATCACGCTCTTCATCCGGCCGGTCCAAACTATCTTGTCTCGCCTGTTCGTTGGCCGCTTCAACATAGGTTGTCACCCTTGGTGAATCATGACGGATATCGCTTGGAAGGACCGCTTCAGCACCATATACCATAAAGAAAGGTGTGTAACCCATGGACCGGTTTGGTGTAGTGTTGATACTCCAAAGGACAGACGGTAACTCCTCGACCCAACATCCTGGGGTTCTTTGCAAGGGAGTCATAAGCCGGGGCTTGATACCTCGCAAAATCTCCTGGTTTGCTCTTTCAGCTTGACCATTGGTTTGAGGGTGGGCCACAGAAGATACATCTAGGCGAATATGTTCTCGTTGACAAAATTCTTCCATCTCACCCTTGGATAAATTGGTGCCGTTGTCTGTGATGATGCTGTGTGGAAAGCCAAACCGGAAAATCACCTTCTTGATGAACTTAACTGTTGTGGCTGCATCACACTTGCTCACAGGCTCTGCCTCAATCCACTTTGTAAACTTATCCACCGCCACAAGTAGATGAGTTTTCTGATCTTGGGATCGCTTAAAGGGTCCAACCATATCAAGCCCCCAAGTCACAAACGGCCAGGTTATTGGTATCATCCGGAGCTCCTGTGCCGGAATAAGAGCACGTCGCGAAAACTTCTGACAAGCATCACACTTCCGGACTAGATCTGCCGCATCAGCATGAGCTGTTAACCAATAGAACCCGTGTCAAAAAGCTTTAGCCACCAATGATTTTGAACCGGCATGATGACCACAATCCCCTTCATGGATCTCGCGAAGAATCTCACAACCTTCCTCAGCTGACACACACCGCTGAAACGCTCCCGAGATGCTGCGACGATGAAGTTCCCCGTTTGCAATTGTCATGGATTTAGAACGCCGGATTATCTGTCGTGCTTCTATCTCATCGTCCGGTAGCTCTCCTCGGCTCAGATATGCCAAATAAGGCAGCGTCCAATCCGGAGTAACATGAAGTGCTGCAACTAGATGTGGCTCCGGATCAGGAACAGCCAGGTCTTCCTCTGATGGTACTTGTACTGATGGACTGTGCAGCTCATCCAAAAAAGTATTTGGTGGTACCGGTTTACGTTGAGAACCCAACCGGCTTAAAGCATCAGCCGATTCATTCCTTCGCCGGTCTATGTGGTCCACTTGATACCCTTTGAAATATCCAGCAACTGCTTCCACTTCTCGTCTGTAAGCTGCCATGAGGGGATCTCTCGAATCCCACTTGCCTGAAACTTGCTGCGCTACCAAATCTGAATCGCCGAAGCACTTAACCCGGCTCAAGTTCATCTCCTTTGCCATCCGCAAGCCATGAAGTAATGCTTCATATTCCGCTGCATTATTAGTACAAGGAAACAATAAACGGAGGACGTAACAAAACTTATCACCTCGTGGGGAAGTTAAGTCAACTCCAGCCCCCGAGCCTTCTAACTGTCTTGAACTGTCAAAGTGAATCGTCCAGTATGTAAGATCCGGCTTCTCCTCAGGTGTTTGTAATTCTGTCCAATCATTGATGAAATCCACCAACGCCTGAGACTTTATGGCGGTGCGTGGCACATATTTCAACTCATGTGGGCTAAGCTCAATGGCCCACTTCGCCACTCTACCCGTAGCTTCCCTGTTCTGGATTATGTCCCCCAACGGTGCTGAACTAACCACAGTTATTGGATGACCCTGGAAATAGTGCTTCAACTTCCGGTTTGCCATAAACACACCATACACCAGCTTCTGCCAATGTGGGTACCTCTGCTTAGACTCAATGAGTACCTCACTCACGTAATAAACCGGACGCTGAACCGGATACTCTTTCCCTGCTTCCTTGCGTTCCACCACGATCGCCACACTAACTGCCCGTGCGTTGGCGGCGACGTATAACAGCAAAGGTTCGTTATCAACAGGGGCAGCCAGGACCGGTGGCCTCGCCAGCTGTCGCTTCAAATCCTCAAACGCAGTATTTGCCTCATCACTCCATATAAACCGATCCGTCTTTCTCAGCATCTGATAAAGCGGAATCGCCTTCTCCCCCAAACGGCTAATAAACTGGCTCAATGCTATGATCCGGCCAGCGATACGCTGAACATCATTAATGCAAACCGGTTTTGTTAAAGATGTGATTGCCTTGATCTTCTCCGGATTAGCTTCGATTCCTCTGTTTGACACCAAAAACCCAAGGAGCTTGCCTGCCGGAACACCAAAAGCACACTTCTCCGGATTAAGCATCATCTTATAGGCCCGAAGATTGTCAAAGGTCTCCTTGAGGTCCTCTATCAATGTCTCTTCCTTCCTTGACTTCACCACGATATCATCCACATAAGCATGAACATTTCTTCCTATTTGCCCCTTAAGACAGTTCTGTACGCAACGCTGATAAGTTGCTTGGGCACTCTTGAGCCCAAAAGGCATAGATACATAGCAAAAAGCACCAAAAGGAGTTATGAAAGCTGTCTTCTCTTGATCTTTAACTGCCATCTTGATCTGGTGATATCCCGAGTATGCATCCAAAAAACTTAGCCGCTCACATCCCGTTGTAGCATCGATGATCTGATCAATGCGAGGGAGAGCAAAAGGATCCGTTGGACAAGCTTTATTGAGTTCTGTGTAGTCCACACACATTCTCCATTTTCCATTCTTCTTTATCACTAGCACCGGATTAGCCAACCACTCTGGGTGGAAAACTTCCACTATGAACCCCGCAGCCAAAAGCCTGGCCACTTCCTCTCCTATAGCCTTGCGCCTCTCTTCGTTGAAGCGGCGCTGCTAGGTGGCTTCTCACCCCTCGTTGGTTACCCCAAGTGGAAGGTTTGAGATGCAGTGTAGCAGAAGATTTCCCTTGGCAATACCAAGGATCGATTCCCCTGAGACTCCCAGTTTCAACAAGAAGGTGTCAACTGCTAACGGCGCCAGATATTAGCAATCAACGTGGACATGCACACAGATACAAATAACTTTGCTCCCAACGAGTACAGAGAGGTTGTCAATCCCTTCGGCCTTGTCGTTTACAAAGGATCAAACGCAAGTGATAGTAGTGATAGATATAATTGCAATAGTAAATAAAATCGGAAAAGTAAATAGCGGATGTGATCAATGATGGTAATATGGACCGGAGTCTCATGATGTTCACTAGTGATGTCTCTCTCCCAAAAGACGATAAAACTGCTATGTGAGGTAAACGAATTACAGCTGGGCAATTGACAGGACTAATGCTGACTAAGTTGCAAGAAAGGTAGAGGTTCAAACCATGGGCGGTACGCCGAGGTAAGTAGACCGAAATCCATCTGCATCTACTACTAATCATCCACCTTGAGATATCTATCCAGAACATCTCGCTGGTATTAAGTTGCGAGTCCCACCCATAGTATAAACTCAAAGCAACAGACAACTGCATTAAAAGAACTTTGCATAAAGTAAACAGTCCTTGCACCCGCGGGCACAAGCACCGTTGTTTTCCCCCTTGTGGCAACAGCACATCCCCTAGACTCATGTTTCTGTCACTCAAACTAGTCATCGAGGGGCATGAACCCACAATCAAGCATAACGTTCCCTCTTGGAGTCACTACCTACTACTTGGCCAAAGCAATAAATAACAGCGGAGAACATGCAAGAATTACTTACGAACATAAATATAAAAGAGGTGAATAAATATATTACTCAAACACAATCTAAACATAATCTCATAATCCATCGGATCCCAGCAAACTCATCATAGCAACAGCATAAGGATTACATATGTGCCTCGATCATGTAGGGCAGCTCACGAGGACTAATTAGTGAAGCACAAGAACGGGAGGAGAACATCACATAGCTACTGGTCATGGACTCATGGTCCAAGGGAGACTACTCACAACTCATCCGGGAGGCGTCCATGGTGGTGGAGAGGCTCCCGGTGGTGATCCTCCCCTCTGGCAGGGTGCCGGGAAGAGTTCTCCTGGTGCTCCCGATCTTGGAAGCGGCGGCGGCGGCGGAACAGAGATGAGATCACGAAAAAGAGTTCCCCTCTCGAGGGTTTCGGGAGACGCTTTAAATATATGCCAAAGGGGGGCATTAGCGGAGCCTCGGGGGGCCCAGAGTTAATAGGTTAGTCCAAATATGATCAAAAGTGTATGGAAGTGTATAAATAACATAGCAATATCACCCAAAAGAGGCATGGAGCAAGCAGAAATTATAGATACGTTTTGGACGTATCAACATCCCCAAGTTTAATTCCTGCTCGTCCTCGAGTAGGTAAGATAACAAGAATAATTTATGTGGTGACATGCTATTAACCATATAGGACTTTTTCATAGTCACATGACAAAAGCTTACTGAGATAATGAATCTATAGTAATTAAGTTGCCTCATGAGAAAATCACAAAGAACTGAAAGTTGTACAATATGATACTGAAACATCAAATAGATTTGTAATGAACATGATGTGCAAATATGATAAAGTGATATCTAGCTTGCCCCCTTTAGTGAAGCAAAACATAAATGCAGGGGCACCTCCAAGGTTTAAGTGATGACTAGATACAATGATTTCAAAATAAACGATATCACAATCATGCAAAAGACAATGCTACTTTGGGACAATGCACATTACACTCAGAATGACAATCATGCTCTCAGTAGTTGGTGCTTTAAAAAGAAGGTGGAGACTCTCGAACCGTGGCTTTTGTTGGCAAGGTTGAAAACCTGTAATCGGAAACAAAGACAAAACATGTACCAGAGCTCTTGGTTTTAAAACAGAGGTAATAATAAAAAAAATTAGATCATGCATGTTTCATCAACGAATGCTAGCAGATAACTCAATCACTTCTTGAGATGGACAAGTTTCGAGGAACGGCTCCCGAATGAGGACGATCACATCCTCTTAATCTCCTTTGTTTATCACTGCCAAAGTTTTCTGATTTCTCATGAACAAAGCGTGAAGGAGGGTTTGTTTGTTATATTATCTTTTTGAGCCGGGCGCACTCAATGCCAGTTCCTTCTCGTATTATGGGTTTGCACATTATACATGCAATCCCGGGGTGAAGCTTGTCCAACTTAAAAAGATCATGAATTAACTACTACTTCCTCATGGACTTACAACAGAGGCACAAAATTGTTGGGGAACGTAGTATTTTAAAATTTTCCTACGATCACGCAAGATCTATCTACCAGATGCATAGCAACGAGAGGGAAGAGTGTGTCTACGTACCCTCGTAGACCGGAAGCGGAAGCGTCAAGTGACGCGGTTGATGTAGTCGAACTTCTTCGCGATTCAACCGATCAAGCACCGAACGTACGGCACCTCCGCGTTCAGCACACGTTCAGCTTGATGACGTCCCACGAGCTCTTGATCCAGTTGAGCTTCACGGGAGAGTTTCGTCAGCACGACGGCGTGGTGACGGATATGATGTATTCACCGGCGCAGGGCTTCGCCTAAGCACCGCGACGGTATGACCGAGGTGTGTTTTTGTGGAGGGGGGCACCGCACACGGCTGGAACAATTCAAATTGTGTCTCTTTGGGTGCCCCCCTGCCCCCGTATATAAAGGAGCAAGGGGGAGGCCGGCCGGCCCTTCCTATGGTGCGGCTAGGGTGCAATCCTACTAGGAATAGGATTGCAATCCTATTCCTAGTAGGAACTACCAAAGAAGGAAGAGAGGGAAAGGAAAAGAAGGAGAGGTGGCGCCCCCCAATCCTAGTCCAACTAGGAACCCTAGGTGGGGCGCCGGCCAGCCCCTATGGGCTGCCTCTCTCTTTTCCATAAGGCCCACTATGGACCATCTCCCCTCGTAGGGGGTTCCGGTAACCCCCTCCGGCAATCCCGTTAAATCCGAAACTTTTCCGGAACACTTCCGGTGTCCGAATATAGTCGTCCAATATATCAATCTTTATGTCTCGGACATTCCGAGACTCCTCGTCATGTCCGTGATCTCATCCGGGACTCCGAACTACCTTCGGTACATCAAAACTCATAAACTCATAATACCGATCGTCATCAAACGTTAAGCGTGCGGACCCTACGGGTTCGAGAACTATGTAGACATGACCGAGACTCATCTCCGGTCAATAACCAATAGCGGAACCTGGATGTTCATATTGGCTCCTACATATTCTACGAAGATCTTTTATCGGTCAAAACCGCATAACAACATACGTTGTTCCTTTTGTCAACGGTATGTTACTTGCCCGAGATTCGATCGTCGGTATCTCTATACCTAGTTCAATCTCGTTACCGGCAAGTCTCTTTACTCGTTCCGTAACACATCATCTCGTGACTAACTCATTAGTCTTTTGCTTGCAAGGCTTATTGTGATGTGTGTTACCGAGAGGGCCCATAGATACCTCTCCGACACTCGGAGTGACAAATCCTAATCTTGATCTATGCCAACACCACGAATACTTTCGGAGACACCTGTAGAGCATCTTTATGATCACCCAGTTACGTTGTGACGTTTGATAGCACACAAGGTGTTCCTACGGTATTCGGGAGTTGCATAATCTCATAGTCATAGGAACATGTATAAGTCATGAAGAAAGCAATAGCAGTAAAACTAAACGATCATAGTGCTATGCTAACGGATGGGTCTTTGTCCATCACATCATTCTCCTAATGATGTGATCTCGTTGATCAAATGACAACTCATGTCTATGGCTAGGAAACATAACCATCTTTGATCAATGAGCTAGTCTAGTAGAGGCATACTAGGGACATACTGTTTTGTCTATGTATCCACACATGTACTAAGTTTCCGGTTAATACAATTCTAGCATGAATAAAAGACATTTATCATGATATAAGGAAATACAAATAACATCTTTATTATTGCCTCTAGGGCATATTTCCTTCAGTCTCCCACTTGAACTAGAGTCAATAATCTAGATTACAAAGTGATGATCTTTACACCCATGGAGTCCTGGTGCTGATCATGTTTTGCCCGTGGAAGAGGCTTAGTCAACGGGTCTGCAACATTCAGATCCGTATGTATTTTGCAAATCTCTATGTCGCCCTCCTTGACTAGATCGCGGATGGAATTGAAGCGTCTTTTGATGTGCTTTGTTCTCTTGTGAAACCTGGATTCCTTCGCCAAGGCTATTGCTCCAGTGTTGTCACAAAAGATTTTCATTGGACCCGATGCACTAGGTATTACACCTAGATCGGATATGAACTCCTTCATCCAGACTCCTTCATTTGCTGCTTCTGAAGCAGCTATGTATTCCGCTTCACACATAGATCCTGCCACGACGCTCTGCTTGGAACTGCACCAACTGACAGCTCCACCGTTCAATAAAAATACATATCCGGTTTGTGACTTAGAGTCATCCGGATCAGTGTCAAAGCTAGAATCGACATAACCGTTTACGACGAGCTCTTTGTCACCTCCATACACGAGAAACATATCCTTTGTCCTTTTCAGATACTTTAGGATGTTCTTGACCGCTGTCCAGTGATCCACTCCTGGATTACTTTGGTACCTCCCTGCTAAACTTATAGCAAGGCACACATCAGGTCTGGTACACAGCATCGCATACATGATAGATCCTATGGCTGAGGCATAGGGAATGACTTACATTTTCTCTCTATCTTCTGCAGTGGTCGGGCATTGAGTCTTACTCAACTTCATACCTTGTAATACAGGCAAGAACCCTTTCTTTGACTGATCCATTTTGAACTTCTTCAAAATCTTATCAAGGTATGTGCTTTGTGAAAGTCCAATTAAGCGTCTTGATCTATCTCTATAGATCTTGATGCCTAATATATAAGCAGCTTCACCGAGGTCTTTCATTGAAAAACTTTTATTCAAGTATCCTTTTATGCTGTCCAGAAATTCTATATCATTTCCAATCAACAATATGTCATCCACATATAATATTAGAAATGCTACAGAGCTCCCACTCACTTTCTTGTAAATACAGGCTTCTCCAAAAGTCTGTATAAAACCATATGCTTTGATCACCTCATCAAAGCGTATATTCCAACTCCGAGATGCTTGCACCAGTCCATAGATGGATCGCTGGAGCTTGCATACTTTGTTAGTACCTTTTGGATCGACAAAACCTTCTGGTTGCATCATATACAACTCTTCTTTGAGATATCCATTCAGGAATGCAGTTTTGACATCCATTTGCCAGATTTCATAATCATAAAATGCGGCAATTGCTAACATGATTCGGACAGACTTAAGCATCGCTACAGGTGAGAAAGTCTCATCGTAGTCAACTCCTTGAACTTGTCGAAAACCTTTCGCAACAAGTCGAGCTTTGTAAACAGTAACATTACCGTCTGCGTCGGTCTTCCTCTTGAAGATCTATTTATTTTCGATGGCCTGCCGATCATCGGGCAAGTCAACCAAAGTCCACACTTTGTTCTCATACATGGATCCCATCTCAGATTTCATGGCTTCAAGCCATTTTGCGGAATCTGGGCTCATCATCGCTTCCTCATAGTTCGTAGGTTCATCATGGTCTAGTAACATGATTTCCAGAATTGGGTTGCCGTACCACTCTCGTGCGGAACGTACTCTGGTTGATCTACGACGTTCAGCAGAAACTTGATCCGAAGTTTCATGATCATCATCATTAACTTCTCACTGATTGGTGTAGGAATCACTGGAACAATTTTCTGTGATGTACTACTTTCCAATCCGGGAGAAGGTACAATTACCTCATCAAGTTCTACTTTCCTCCCACTCACTTCTTTCGAGAGAAACTCCTTCTCTAGAAAGGATCCATTCTTAGCAACGAATATCTTGCCTTCGGATCTGTGATAGAAGGTGTACCCAACAGTCTCTTTTGGGTATCCTATGAAGACACATTTCTCCGACTTGGGTTCGAGCTTATCCGGTTGAAGCTTTTTCACATAAGCATCGCAGCCCCAAACTTTAAGAAACGACAACTTTGGTTTCTTGCCAAACCATAGTTCATAAGGTGTCGTATCAACGGATTTAGATGGTGCCCTAGTTAACGTGAATGCAGCTGTCTCTAAAGCATAACCCCAAAACGATAGTGGTAAATCGGTAAGAGACATCATAGATCGTACCATATCTAATAAAGTACGGTTACGACGTTCAGACACACCATTACGTTGTGGTGTTTCGGGTGGCGTGAGTTGTGAAACTATTCCACATTGTTTCAAATGAAGACCAAACTCGTAACTCAAATATTCTCCTCCACGATCAGATCGTAGAAACTTTATTTTCTTGTTACGATGATTCTCTACTTCACTCTGAAATTCTTTGAACTTTTCAAATGTTTCAGACTTGTGCTTCATTAAGTAGATATACCCATATCTGCTCAAATCATCAGTGAAGGTCAGAAAATAACGATACCCGCCGCGAGCTTCAACACTCATTGGCCCACATACATCAGTATGTATGATTTCCAACAAATCTGTTGCTCGCTCCATAGTTCCGGAGAACGGAGTTTTAGTCATCTTTCCCATGAGGCATGGTTCGCAAGCACCAAGTGATTCATAATCAAGTGATTCCAAAAGTCCATCACTATGGAGTTTCTTCATGCATTTTACACCAATATGACCTAAACGGCAGTGCCACAAATAAGTTGCACTATCATTATTAACCTTGCATCTTTTGGTTTCAATATTATGAATATGTGTATCACTACAATCGAGATCCAATAAGAATAGACCACTCTTTGAGGGTGCATGACCATAAAAGATATTATTCATAAAAATAGAACAACCATTATTCTCTGATTTAAATGAATAACCGTCTTGCAACAAACAAGATCCAGATATAATGTTCATGCTCAACGCTGGCACCAAATAACAATTATTTAGGTCTAAAACTAAACCCGAAGTTAGATGTAGAGGTAGCGTGCCGACGGCGATCACATCGACTTTGGAACCGTTTCCCACGCGCATCGTCACCTCGTCCTTAGCCAATCTTCGTTTAATCCGTAGTCCCTGTTTCGAGTTACAAATATTAGCAACCAAACCGGTATCAAATACCCAGGTACTACTACGAGCATTAGTAAGGTACACATCAATAACATGTATATCACATATACCTTTGTTCACCTTGCCATCCTTCTTATCCGCCAAATACTTGGGGCAGTTCCGCTTCCAGTGTCCAGTCCCCTTACAGTAGAAGCACTCAGTTTCAGGCTTGGCTCCAGATTTGGGTTTCTTCGTGGAAGTAGCAACTGTCTTGCTATTCTTCTTGAAGTTCCCCTTCTTTCCCTTGCCCTTTTTCTTGAAACTAGTGGTCTTGTTAACCATTAACACTTGACGCTCCTTCTTGATTTCTACCTCCGCAGCCTTGAGCATGGCGAAGAGCTTGGGAATTGTCTTTTGCATCCCTTGCATATTATAGTTCATCACAAAGCCTTTATAGCTTGGTGGCAGTGATTGAAGAACTCTATCAATAACACTATCCTCGTCAACTTTGCAACCAAGTTGAGTCATATGATTGTAGTACCTAGACATTCTGAGCAAGTGTTCACTGATAGAACTATTCTCCTCCATCTTGGAGTTGTAGAACTTATTGGAAATCTCATATTTCTCAATCCGGGCATTTGCTTGAAATATTAACTTCAACTCCTGGAACATCTCATATGGTCCATGACGTTCAAAACATCGTTGAAGTCCCGGTTCTAAGCCGTAAAGCATGGCACACTGAACTATCGTGTAGTCATCAGACCGCGATTGCCAAACGTTCAAAGCGTCCACATTAGCGGGAGGGGGCTTGTCACCTAGCGGTGCTTCAAGGACATAATTCTTCTGTGCAGCAATGAGGATAATCCTCAGGTTATGGACCCAGTCCGTGTAATTGCTACCATCATCTTTCAACTTAGCTTTCTCTAGGAATGCATTAAAATTCAAAGGAACGGTAGCACGAGCCATTGATCTACAACAACATAGATATGCAAAAACTATCAGGACTAAGTTCATGATAAATTAAAGTTCAATTTAATCATATTAATTTAAAGAACTCCCACTTACATAGACATCCCTCCGGTCATCTAAATGATCACGTGATCCAAATCAACTAAACCATGTCCGATCATCACGTGAGATGGAGTAGTTTCAATGGTGAACATCTTATGTTGATCATATCTACTATATGATTCACGCTCGACCTTTCGGTCTCCAGTGTTCCGAGGCCATATCTGCATATGCTAGGCTCGTCAAGTTTAACCCGAGTATTCTGCGTGTGCAAAACTGGCTTACACCCGTTGTATTTGAACGTAGAGCTTATCACACCCGATCATCACGTGGTGTCTCGGCACGACGAACTTTCGCAATGGTGCATACTCAGGGAGAACACTTATACCTTGAAATTTAGTAAGGGATCATCTTATAATGCTACCATCGTTCTAAGCAAAATAAGAAGCATAATAAGACAAACATCACATGCAATCAAAATATGTGACATGATATGGCCATCATCATCTTGTGCTTTTGATCTCCATCTCCAAAGCACCTCCATGATCACCTTCGTCACCGGCGTGACACCTTGATCTCCATCGTAGCATCGTTGTCGTCTCGCCAACTATTGCTTCTACGACTATCGCTACCGCTTAGTGATAAAGTAAAGCAATTACATGGCGATTGCATTTCATACAATAAAGCGACAACCATATGGCTCCTGCCAGTTGCCGATAACATTACAAAACATGATCATCTCATACAAAACCGTATAACTCATCATGTCTTGACCATATCACATCACAACATGCCCTGCAAAAACAAGTTAGACGTCCTCTACTTTGTTGTTGCAAGTTTTACGTGGCTGCTACGGGCTTAGCAAGAACCGTTCTTACCTACGCATATAAAACCACAACGATGTTTCGTCAAGTATGTGCTGTTTTAACCTTCACAAGGACCGGGCGTAGCCACACTTGATTCAGCTAAAGTAAGAGAGACAGACACCCGCCAGTCACCTTTAAGCAACGAGTGCTCGTAACGGTGAAACCAGTCTCGCGTAAGCGTACGCGTAATGTCGGTCCGGGCCGCTTCATCTCACAATACCGCCGAAGCAAAGTATGACATGCTGGTAAGCAGCATGACTAGTATCGCCCACAACTCATTGTGTTCTACTCGTGCATATCATCTACGCATAGACCTGGCTCATGATGCCACTGTTGGGGAACGTAGTATTTTAAAATTTTCCTACGATCACGCAAGATCTATCTACCAGATGCATAGCAACGAGAGGGAAGAGTGTGTCTACGTACCCTCGTAGACCGGAAGCGGAAGCGTCAAGTGACGCGGTTGATGTAGTCGAACTTCTTCGTGATTCAACCGATCAAGCACCGAACGTACGGCACCTCCGCGTTCAGCACACGTTCAGCTTGATGACGTCCCCCGAGCTCTTGATCCAGTTGAGCTTCACGGGAGAGTTTCGTCAGCACGACGGCGTGGTGACGGATATGATGTATTCACCGGCGCAGGGCTTCGCCTAAGCACCGCGACGGTATGACCGAGGTGTGTTTCTGTGGAGGGGGGCACCGCACACGGCTGGAACAATTCAACTTGTGTCTCTTTGGGTGCCCCCCTGCCCCCGTATATAAAGGAGCAAGGGGGAGGCCGGCCGGCCCTTCCTATGGTGCGGCTAGGGTGCAATCCTACTAGGAATAGGATTGCAATCCTATTCCTAGTAGGAACTACCAAAGAAGGAAGAGAGGGAAAGGAAAAGAAGGAGAGGTGGCGCCCCCCAATCCTAGTCCAACTAGGAACCCTAGGTGGGGCGCCGGCCAGCCCCTATGGGCTGCCTCTCTCTTTTCCATAAGGCCCACTATGGACCATCCCCCCTCGTAGGGGGTTCCGGTAACCCCCTTCGGCAATCCCGTTAAATCCGAAACTTTTCCGGAACACTTCCGGTGTCCGAATATAGTCGTCCAATATATCAATCTTTATGTCTCGGACATTCCGAGACTCCTCGTCATGTCCGTGATCTCATCCGGGACTCCGAACTACCTTCGGTACATCAAAACTCATAAACTCATAATACCGATCGTCATCAAACGTTAAGCGTGTGGACCCTACGGGTTCGAGAACTATGTAGACATGACCGAGACTTATCTCCGGTCAATAACCAATAGCGGAACCTGGATGTTCATATTGGCTCCTACATATTCTACGAAGATCTTTTATCGGTCAAAACCGCATAACAACATACGTTGTTCCTTTTGTCAACGGTATGTTACTTGCCCGAGATTCGATCGTCGGTATCTCTATACCTAGTTCAATCTCGTTACCGGCAAGTCTCTTTACTCGTTCCGTAACACATCATCTCGTGACTAACTCATTAGTCTTTTGCTTGCAAGGCTTATTGTGATGTGTGTTACCGAGAGGACCCAGAGATACCTCTCCGACACTCGGAGTGACAAATCCTAATCTTGATCTATGCCAACACCACGAATACTTTCGGAGACACCTGTAGAGCATCTTTATGATCACCCAGTTACGTTGTGACGTTTGATAGCACACAAGGTGTTCCTACGGTATTCGGGAGTTGCATAATCTCATAGTCATAGGAACATGTATAAGTCATGAAGAAAGCAATAGCAATAAAACTAAATGATCATAGTGCTATGCTAACGGATGGGTCTTTGTCCATCACATCATTCTCCTAATGATGTGATCCCGTTGATCAAATGACAACTCATGTCTATGGCTAGGAAACATAACCATCTTTGATCAATGAGCTAGTCTAGTAGAGGCATACTAGGGACATACTGTTTTGTCTATGTATCCACACATGTACTAAGTTTCCGGTTAATACAATTCTAGCATGAATAAAAGACATTTATCATGATATAAGGAAATACAAATAACATCTTTATTATTGCCTCTAGGGCATATTTCCTTCAAAAATAGGAATGCTTTTTCTTTGAATAATTTCGAGATGGCACATGCAAGTCTCCGTTAGGAATGGCAGGTAAATACCATGTAGGAAGGTATGGTGGACTCATATGGCATAACTGGTATAAAGGAATGTGGATGCACAAGCAGTCAGTCTGCTTAGTACAGGCGAAGGTTTAGCAAAAGACTGGGAGCGACCAACTAAGAGAGCAATGACAGTCATAATCATGCAGAGCGACAAAGCAACATTGAATAAGGCATGGAAGTTATATCGCTACTCAGAAATAAAAGATCATCAAGGCTTGACAGACTTTCTTTACACTCTTAAATATGCGTGAGCATACGCCAAGACAATCAAAATAAATTCTTGAAGGAAGATATTACTAAACCATGCCACATCATAGGCAAACAAATCATGTTGGTACTCCAATAACACATTGGGAACCCCCCAGCTATTTGAGACTAACCATAAGAAAACATGAACTACTAAGCGCCATCGTGCACGTAGCATCTTTATCATAGACATATCAACCAAAGCAACGGAAGCAAACTCTCTTAATAAGATAAGCATGATAACTAAAGAGAGTTCAAGCAACCAACTAAACAAAAGCTCTTTGAAAAGATAAGCATGAAAACTGAGAGCTGAACATGATAGTAGCTATTAAAAGACAAAGAACACACACAGCAAAGATAGACATGAAAATTCTATGTTATGTTCTAGGTAGAAGTGGAGCATGTTTCTCTCCCACATAAAGAAAGCTGAGTTCCGACTCGTTATGAAAAGCTAAAGAAAACTAAAAACAAGACGCTCCAAGCATAGCACATAACACATGAAGTGATTAAAATATAGTGGAACGAAAGACGAACTGATAACGTTGATGGAGAAGGGGATGCACGGGGGCATCCCCAAGCTTAGACGCTTGAGTCTCCTTGAATATTTCTTGGGGGTGCACGGGGGCATCCTCAAGCTTGAGCGTTTGACACTCCTGAATCTTTTTATCATCTTCCCTCGCACACTTGAAAACTCCCTTCATACATAACTCATCATAATCTGATTAGCGAGGTTAGTACCCATAATAAAATAATTGTACCTTGCTGGAAATAAAGATATTCTTGAAGTTCTACTGTTTCTCAAGATTGGCAAAAGGTTTTTGCAAAGAAAAAGCAAGCTCTAGGTTTGCAAAATGAAGGAAAGGCAAAACAGGACAGAATCTGTGAAAAACAGAACTGCAGGTAGTAAATGATTTGTTCGGGGCACTTCTGCAACTCTAATCAAAAAACTCAGAACAGACGCACGAAAGACAATTATATGGAGCACGCTGTCGAAAAAATTCAGACCAAAAAGATGACCTGGTGATTTTATACGAATTTTTCTATCCAAGGACAGAATCTGTTTCCTGGACAGCACGTCACAACTTTTGAACTTTCTAGCAATCAGAGGCTATACTTGGCACAAAATTGAAAAGCAAAGATACAATGATGATTCTACTGTAGTAAACAACATCAAGACACAACAAAAGCAAAATAAAAATTTTATTCATGTGGGCTGCCTCCCAAAAGCGCTTTCTTTTATGCCTTTAAGCTAGGCATAAGACTTTAATGATGCTCTCGTAGGAATAAGAGTTGAAGAACAAAAGAGAGCATCAAGAAGCAAATACCAAACACATTTAAGCCTAACATGCTTCCTATGCATAGGAATATTGCAATAGAATAATTCATTGAAGCACAAAGCAATAAGCATAGGAAGACAAAACAAGTGCAGCTTCAAAACCTTCAACATAAAGAGAGGGAACTTGATATTATTGAAATATCTATAAGCATATGTTCCCTTCTCATAATAATTTTCAGTGGGATCACGAATAAACTCAACAATATAAGCATCACATAAAGCATTGTTACCATGATCCACATGCAAAAAGGTACTCTTACTCTCCACATAAGCATCTTTGGGGAGCCCATGGTTAGGACTTTTTAGCATTAACGTTTTCAGTCTCCCCCAAGCTTGAGCTACGCTCTCTCCGTCACGAGACCTAAAGTTATAGATATAGTTCCTGTCTCGATGAATTTCATAAAGAGGATAAAACTTAGTATAAAAGAGAGACATAAGCTCTTGCCAGTCAAGCAAGTGCGCGTTATCGAGAAGCTTATACCAATCTGAAGCTTTATCTATAAGTGATACGGCGAACAATTTCCTCATGACAAACTCCCTTGATACACCTGCAAGCTTAAATAATGAACATAATCGTGACAGATATAGCAAGTGTTCACCGGGATGTCTGTCTCCTGCATAACGATTAGCCAAAACATCATCGATAATACCAGCTGGTATTATATAGGGCACAATTTCAGTAGGGGGAGGAGCAACCACCACAGGTGTGGGGCGTCTTCCCGCAAGCAACGATCCAATAGCAAGGTTGTCCATAAGCATAACTAGTGAAAGGACATAGAGAAAACTGAAAGGTAAACTAACAAGACTAAAAGCAAAGGTAAAAGATAGCGTGCAACTCCCCTATCCTGAAGAGTGGAGTCCCCGGCAACGGCGCCAGAAATTGCTTTGCTAGGTGGCTTCTCACCCCTCGTTGGTTACCCCAAGTGGAAGGTTTGAGATGCAGTGTAGCAGAAGATTTCCCTTGGCAATACCAAGGATCGATTCCCCTGAGACTCCCAGTTTCAACAAGAAGGTGTCAACTGCTAACGGCGCCAGATATTAGCAATCAACGTGGACCTGCACACAGATACAAATAACTTTGCTCCCAACGAGTACAGAGAGGTTGTCAATCCCTCCGGCCTTGTCGTTTACAAAGGATCAAACGCAAGTGATAGTAGTGATAGATATAATTGCAATAGTAAATAAAAGCGGAAAAGTAAATAGCGGATGTGATCAATGATGGTAATATGGACCGGAGTCTCATGATGTTCACTAGTGATGTCTCTCTCCCAAAAGACGATAAAACTGCTATGTGAGGTAAACGAATTACAGCTGGGCAATTGACAGGACTAATGCTGACTAAGTTGCAAGAAAGGTAGAGGTTCAAAGCATGGGCGGTACGCCGAGGTAAGTAGACCGAAATCCATCTGCATCTACTACTAATCATCCACCTTGAGATATCTATCCAGAACATCTCGCTGGTATTAAGTTGCGAGTCCCACCCATAATGTAAGCTCAAAGCAACAGACAACTGCATTAAAAGAACTTTGCATAAAGTAAACAGTCCTTGCACCCGCGGGCACAAGCACCGTTGTTTTCCCCCTTGTGGCAACAGCACATCCCCTAGACTCATGTTTCTGTCACTCAAACTAGTCATCGAGGGGCATGAACCCACAATCAAGCATAACGTTCCCTCTTGGAGTCACTACCTACTACTTGGCCAAAGCAATAAATAAGAACGGAGAACATGCAAGAATTACTTACGAACATAAATATAAAAGAGTTGAATCAAATATATTACTCAAACACAATCTGAACATAATCTCATAATCCATCGGATCCCAGCAAACTCATCATAGCAACAGCATAAGGATTACATATGTGCCTCGATCATGTAGGGCAGCTCACGAGGACTAATTAGTGAAGCACAAGAACGGGAGGAGAACATCACATAGCTACTGGTCATGGACTCATGGTCCAAGGGAGACTACTCACAACTCATCCGGGAGGCGTCCATGGTGGTGGAGAGGCTCCCGGTGGTGATCCTCCCCTCCGGCAGGGTGCCGGGAAGAGTTCTCCTGGTGCTCCCGATCTTGGAAGCGGCGGCTGCAGCGGAACAGAGATGAGATCGCGAAAAAGAGTTCCCCTCTCGAGGGTTTCGGGAGACGCTTTAAATATATGCCAAAGGGGGGCATCAGCGGAGCCTCGGGGGGCCCAGGCGCCCCCCCGGCGCGGCCCAGGGGGGCACGCCGCCAGGGCGCCTGGAGCCCTGGTGCCCCCCCCCAGCTGTACTTCGGGCGCACGGTAGCTTCTCGAACGCTGATTTTTTATTTAATTTTTCTGGATTTTTCCTGGCAGTTCTCGTAATGTGAAAACCTGAAATACAAAAACAGCCGAAAACAGAAACTGGCACTGGGGTGCACTGAGTTAATAGGTTAGTCCAAATATGATCAAAAGTGTATGGAAGTGTATAAATAACATAGCAATATCACCCAAAAGAGGCATGGAGCAAGCAGAAATTATAGATACGTTTTGGACGTATCAGGCGCAGGTATTGCTTGACCGGTTTAAACTTCGGATCAATATTAAGGCTGTGCTCAGCGAGTTCCCTCGGTATACCTGGCATGTCAGAAGGTTTCCATGCAAAGATATCCCGGTTCTCACGGATGAACTCGATGAGCGCGCTTTCCTATTTCGGATCAAGGTTAGCGCTGATTGTGAACTGCTTGGATGAATCGCCTGGTACAAAATCAACTTGCTTGGTCTCCTCCGCCGATTTAAATTTCCATGCCGGATCATGCTCTGTAGTTGGCTTCTTCAATGGGGTCATATCTGCCGGATCAACATTATCTTTATAAAACTTCAACTCTTCCGTGGCACATACTGCCTCTGCATAAGCAGCGTCTCCCTCTTCACATTCCACTGCTATCTTGCGACTTTCATGAACCGTGATCGTGCCTTTGTGACCCGGCATTTTGAGCTGCAGATAAACATTACATGGCCTAGCCATAAACTTGGCATAAACCGTCCTCCCGAATAGAGCGTGATAGGGGCTCCGGATCTTGACGACTTCGAAAGTTATCATCTCTGACCTGGAATCATGCTCATCTCCAAAGGTAACTTCTAAGTCAATTTTCCCAACTGGATAAGCTGACTTACCTGGAACCACCCCATGGAACACCGTGTTTGACTGCCTTAGCTTCTTATCCGTCAGGCCCATACGGCGGAAGGTCTCGTAGTACAAGATATTGATGCTGCTACCGCCGTCCATGAGAACTTTAGTGAACTTGTAGCCACCCACCTGTGGCGCTACCACCAAGGCCAAGTGGCCCGGATTATCCACCCGCATCGGGTGATCCTCCCTACTCCAGACGATGGGCTGCTCTGACCAACGCAGGAATTGTGGCGTCGCCGGTTCAACCGCATGGACTGCCCTCTTTAAAACCTTTTGATCTCGTTTACACAAACTCGTGGTGAACACATGATATTGCCCACTACTTAGCTCCTTCGGATTGTTCTGATATCCGGATTGTTGTTGTTGTTGCTGACGCTGCTGATTACCTTGGTTGTTGTGATTACTTTGGCCCGGTTGCTGGCTGCCTTGGTTATTGTAACCACCCTGATTACGCGGCTGATTGCCTTGGTTATTATAACCTCCTTGACCATTTTGATTACTGGCCCGGCCATGATAACCACCGTTATTGCCCCGATATCCTGATTCGGAGATGTTTCCCTGATGACCCGGACCATAGAACCCAGGGCCTGAACCACCATTTGGAGGCCTGTCATTTGGATTGAAGCGGCCCATCATGGCTTCCATCAAGGGCCTGCATTCTCCTATAGTGTGTTTTGCTGGTCGTCCCCTCGAGCTATGCTTCGGACAAGGCTGACTTAACTCTTGGTCCCAACTAACATCCCCTCCACCAGTTTGTTGGGGTGGGTTGCCCCTATTGCGCTAGAAACCCCCTTGAACTTGGGTATTGGCCACGAAATCCGAGCCACCTTCCGCCTTCCGCTTGCCTAAGAAACTTGCAGTAGCCGGGTTAACCTGCGTCAGTTTACCAGGTTTGTTAGCCTTTCCTGCTTTGTCTCCCTCAGCCTCTGGATACTTAGTATTGTCAGAGTCCCCATACTTCACCAGAGCGCTCATGAGAGTTCCCATATCATTACAATCCTGTTTGAGCCGTCCTAGTTTCAGCTATAGAGACTCAAACCGGCAATTGTTTTCCAAAGTCACTATTGCCGTACTAGGATTGATACCGTTCGAAGAGTGTAAAATTTCTGATACTCGCCGCACCCATGCGCTTGTAGACTCCTGTTCTCCTTGTATACAGGCTGCTAGATCTACCACCGACATTGGATGCTTGCACGTATCCTTGAAGTTTTTGATAAACTGGCTACGTAGCTCTCCCCATGACCCGATGGAATTAGGGGGTAAACCCTTTAGCCAGGTTTGGGCGGTACCTTCAAGCATCATAGTAAAGTACTTTGCACAAGCCGCTTCATCTACATCCAGCATCTCCATGGCCATCTCGTAACTCTCAACCCAAGCTTCTGGAGCCAAATCTGCTGTGTAATTTGGCACCTTACGCGGACCTTTGAAATCCTTGGGCAGCTTCACGCTCCGTAAAGCGGGGATAAGACACTGCACTCCAAAGGAACTCGTTGTGACTCCTGTCTCTGTTGTGGCTGTTTGAACCGGCGTCGTTTGACGGACCTCCTCTCGGGCTACTGATCTAACCCGGTTTGCATCCTGAGCCTGTGCGTCCACTCCTGCCGGGTTATCTCGTCTGTGATGGTGCCGCCTGCGTTCACTGCTAGATACTTCCGGTTCTTCCCAATGCCTAGTGTAACTCCGGCTGGGACGTGGTGTTGAATGCAGCCTCTCTCTGCTATGATAATATGCTTGCTGTTGTATTAACGCCATATTAAGCAGATCCTTGACCCTGCGTGCCTCCAACGCCACCGGAGATGTCCCCTCAACGGGTAAAGCGGCTAAGCGTGAAGCAGCAGCAACGATGTTGTCCAAAGGATTTGAATAGTGACCCGGAGGGGTAGGAACGTGAGGCGCAGATGTAATCCGTCGATCTTGTTCCGCGGGAGGTTGTTGAACCGCCTCATCCCTTGGGGGCGCCCTCCGGTTTAACGCCGGATCATTACTGGTCCCAGCCCCAGGCGTCCTGAACAAATCCGTTGCTTCGTAAACCGACGGTAGACGAGATTGATATTTCCGACCCCTCACTCCCTGTACAGAGGCCTGCTCCATCCTTAGATGAAAAGCCTGATCATTTAGCTCCGCCTGCCTTATTGCTATCATAGCCTTCTCTATTTTTAGATCATCCCTTGCTTGATCAATCCGGCCCTTTAGCTGAAGGAGCTCTGCATCATGTTGCGCCTTGTTTGCTGGAGCTACCTCTGCCATGGCTCGAGTTGTGAACTCCTCGACTAAGGTGGATAGAACGTCAGTAGGTGAGAGGGCCGGGCCGCTCCCCCCTACACCAGCTTCTGATGTCGCCCCGTTCACCGTGGACTGCGGCGTAGATTGTGAACCGGCCATAAAGACAGCCACCCGGTTTGGCGGGTCAAAGGGGCCCGGAATACTGTCTCCGTCGGACTCACCCTCAGATCGGCCGTCCCGCAACTGATACAAAGATTCAGTCTCTCCGGATGAGGATCCGTCGTCAGAGTAGACAACTGTTTCATCGCCGGATTCTGATCCGTCCTCGGCTTGGACCCCGTGAACCGCTCCAACGAAAACGTGCTTCATTGCGGGCTGAATCCGGGCCGACCTCGCACGCTGAGCCGGCTTGATGATGTTGGGGAAGATGTCTGGCTCAGGTCCCGGTTCGCCAATCTTGCCGATGAAGACATGGATGCCATCGAAGGGAACCCGGTACCCGTATTCGATTGAATCGGCCTCCGGTCCCCAACCCGCGTCGTCGATGTAGATCCGGCCGCGGCGACTCTTGGTCATCCGGCCGACAACGTAGCCCTTGAGCCCTTCAAAGCTGCCCTTCAAGAACTCGAAACCATCGTGCGGAGGCCCCACGGTGGGCGCCAACTATCGTGGAACTAACACGGCAGATGTCCGGTTTAACGGACTTGATGATGGAACCATCGCACGGGTTAGCTTGAAGGGGTTAAAGCACACAAAGGACACAGAGGGTTTATACTAGTTCGGCCCCTTCGATGAAGGTAAAAGCCTACGTCTAGTTTGGTTTGGTATTGCTTGGGCATCGATGAATAGGGAGCGGATTGCTTGCCTGTGTCTTGACGGGTTGTTTCTTGCTTGTCCCTGAACCGTCGCCGGGTCGTCCCTTTATATAGAGGCGACGCCTGGTCCGGTTTACAGAGTCCCGAGGCCGGCTCATACTTGTGTCCGCCTCAGTCTCTGTTCTTTCCTTCTTATCTCGCAAGTTACATCATCGGTCGGTTTACAAACCATAGCTCTATACATGGGCCTAAGATCTCATTGGCCGTAGCCTTTACTAAATATTACAACCACACAAACATATTATAATAATCCGGTTTACACTAGCCGGTTCATACCTGCTAGTAATATCCCTGACACGTAGGGTCCGCATGCTTAATGTTCAATGACGATTTGTATTATGAGTTATGTGATTTGATGACCGACGTTTGTTCAGAGTCCCGGATGAGATCACAGATATGACGAATAGTCTCAAAATGGTTGAGACGTAAAGATCGATATATTGGAAGGCTATATTCGGACATCAGAAAGGTTTCGAGTGATTCGGGTATTTTCCGGAGTACCGAAGAGTTACGGGAATTCGTATTGGGCCTTAATGGGCCATAGGGGAAAGGAGGGAAAGGCCTCAAGGGTGGCCGCGCCCCTTCCCCATGGACTGGTCCAGACTAGACTAGGGAAAGGGGGCGCCCCCTTCCTTCCTTCTTTTTCTCCCTTCCCCTTTCCCTATTCCATGTGGGAGGTGGAATCCTACTAGGACTAGGGAGTCCTAGTAGGACTCCACACTTTGGCGTGCCCTATGAGGGCCGGCCTCCTCCTCCCTCCATCTTTTATATACATGGCCAGGGGGCACCCCATGCACACACAAGTTGAATTTAGCCGTGTGCGGTGCCCCTCTCCATAGATACACACCTCGGTCTTATCATTGAAGTGCTTAGGCGAAGCCCTGCGCCGGTAACTTCATCATCACCGTCACCACGCCGTCGTGCTGACGAAACTCTCTCGTGACGCTCAACTGGATCAAGAGCTCGTGGGACGTCATCGAGCTGAACGTGTGCTGAACGCGGAGGTGCCGTATGTTCGGTGCTTGGATCGGTTGGATCGCGAAGACGTTCGACTACATCAACCGCGTCACTAGACGCTTCCGCTTTCGGTCTATGAGGGTATGCAGACACACTCTCCCCACTCGTTGCTATGCTTCTCCTAGATAGATCTTGCGTGATCGTAGATTTTTTTTTGAAATACTACGTTCCCCAACAATCGCAATCTCAGGGAATGATGTCATGGCGGGTTACAATATCTCGCAAGAAGATGAAGAAATATTTTTTAAGTGTTGAATATTGACATGAATAAATTCAAATCAACATGGGGCCTAATGTTGGGGATATAACTATTCGATATAACCCGCCCAGGAGGGGCCGGGTTACCCCAATGGCGGTTCATGGGCCAAGCCCGGGAGCATGTTTAAGATGGCGGTTCAAGAAGATAGACATATAAAGGGCCCAAAACCCAGAGCGGCTTATGGCCCGTAATTGTAAACCGCCATGTATGTTTGACTTGTCCTGTTAGGCATGTAAAGATAAGTCACCGGTTCAGAAACATTTGTATGAGCCGGCCGGGACTCTTTAAGCCGCAGGGCGTCAACCCGTGTATATAAGGGGATGACCCGGCAACGGCTTAGGGCAAGAAACAACAGATCGAAAGCCAAGCTAGCATATTCGCTCCCTAGCAATCGAAACCCTAGCAATACCACCTCAAACGGGATTAGGTTTTACCCTCACTACAAGGGGCCGAACCAGTAAAAGCTTCTCGTGTCTTTGTCCCGTTTTAACCCCTTTAAACTAACTACGTCACAATGGCCCTACAACTAAGTCCTTCTCTTAGGACATCTGACGTGACAACTCCACGATAGAATGTGTGCACATTTTGCAACCCCTGGTATTAGAAGTCGCTGCACATCTTCAAAGAGTTGCTCAAACTCAATCATGGGAAATTGTTGTATAAGTGTAGTTTTCTTTAGCCTCTCTTCTCAGTCAAGCTAACAGATATGTGTTTTTTTGTGAGATGAGTCATGGACTAAATTTAGAGATAAGTTGTACACGACAACAGTCAATGCACACCAAGCCTTATTGAAATTGGAAAGGAACTTTTTAAAATTTCTTGATGGAATAAGATTTTCTTGATTGGATAGGTTGGTTCAGACAAGTGTTCTTTTTGGCCCTACTATTCCGTTGCATGTGTTAGTTAAGAATTTCTTACTATTCCTGGTTGCATGTGTTAGTTAATAATTTCCCATAGCTCCCAAAGTCAACCATACAGTTGTCTAAAACCATGTATTCAGTTGCCCACAATCAACCATACACTTGTCTAAAACCATGTATCCAGTTGCCCAATCCTCATGAAGAGTAACATTACCAATACCATAATCTGGCTAATATGCAAAGGTTTTAGATAACTTTTAATTTTGTGTCATAGAGATGGGTCAAGAATTTATCTTCTCGGGGTGGGATCCCTTTGGTATGATCGTAAATACTTGGCGAATAATCATACACGGGGAGTAGGGTGGAGTTGGTCATGGGGACGTAACTAAAACCATGATCCTCCTCCTCCCAGCCATGCTCCTCCTACCAGCTACACGACTATCACCCCGATCCTCCTCCCGTTGACGCGCTCCGTGCGAAGCACACCACCGCCCCCATGATGGGCCTCTAACCCCTCGTTGGTTACCCCAAGTGGAAGGTGTGAGATGCAGTGTTGTGGAAGTTTTTCCCTTAGCAAAGATGCCAAGGATCGAATCCCCAGAGACTCCTAGGTTCAACAAGTAGGTGTCAACTGCTAACGGCGCCAGATATTAGCAATCAACGTGGACCTGCACACAGATACAAATAACTTTTCTCCCAACGAGTACAGAGAGGTTGTCAATCCCTCCGGCCTTGTAGTTCACAAAGGGTTAAACGCAAATGATAGTAGTGATAGATAATGTTTGCAATAGTAAATAATAGCGAAAAGTAAATAGCGGATGTGATCAATGATGGTAATATGGACCGGAGTCTCATGATGTTCACTAGTGATGTCTCTCTCCCAAAAGACGATAAAACAGCTATGTGAGGTAAACGAATTACAGCTGGGCAATTGACAGGACCACGAACGCAAACCAATGCTGACTACATTGCAAGAAAGGTTGAGGTTCAAAGCATGGGCGGTACGCCAAAGTAAGTAGACCGAAATCCATCAATATCTACTACTAATCATCCACCTTGAGATATCTATCCAGAACATCTCGCTGGTATTAAGTTGCGAGTCCCACCCATAGTGTAAACTCAATGCAACAGACAACTGCATTAAAAGAACTTTGCGTAAAGTAAACAATGCTTGCACCCGCGGGCACAAGCACCGTTGTTTTCCCCCTTGTGGCAACAGCACATCCCCTAGACTCATGTTTCTGTCACTCAAGCTAGTCATCGAGGGGCATGAACCCACAATCAAGCATAACGTTCCCTCTTGGAGTCACTACCTACTACTTGGCCAAAGCAATAAATAACAACGGAGAACATGCAAGAATTACTTATGAACATAAATATAAAAGAGGTAGATCAAATATATTACTCAAGAACAATCTGAACATAATCTCATAATCCATCGGATCCCAGCAAACTCATCATAGCAACAGCATAAGGATTACATATGTGCCTCGATCATGTAGGGCAGCTCACGAGGACTAATTAGTGAAGCACAAGAACAGGAGGAGAACATCACATAGCTACTGGTCATGGACTCATGGTCCAAGGGAGACTACTCACAACTCATCCGGGAGGCGTCCATGGTGGTGGAGAGGCTCCCGATGGTGATCCTCCCCTTCGGCAGGGTGCCGGGAAGAGTTCTCCTGGTGCTCCCGATCTTGGAAGCGGCGGCGGCGGCGGAACAGAGATGAGATCGCGAAAAAGAGTTCCCGTCCCGAGGGTTTCGAAGGACGCTCTAAATATATGCCAAAGGGGGGCACCAGACGGGGCTCGGGGGGCCCAGGCGCCCCCCCCCCCCCCCGGCGCGGCCCGGGGGGGCACGCCGCCAGGGCGCCTGGGGCCCTGGTGCCCCCCCCCCGGCTGTACTTCGGGCGCAAGGTAGGTTCTGGAATGCTGATTTTTTATATACTTTTTCTGGATTTTTCCTGACAGTTCTCGTAATGTGAAAACCTGAAATACAAAAACAGCCGAAAACAGAAACTGGCACTGGGGTGCACTGGATTAGTAGGTTAGTCCAAATATGATCAAAAGTGTATGGAAGTGTATAAATATCATAGCAATATCACCCAAAAGTGGCATGGAGCAAGCAGAAATTATAGATACGTTTTGGACGTATCAACATCCCCAAGCTTAATTCCTGCTCGTCCTCGAGTAGGTAAATGATAACAAGAATAATTTCTGTGGTGACATGCTATTAACCATATAGGACTTTTTCATAGTCATATGATAAAAGCTTACTGAGACAATGAATCTGTAGTAATTAAGTTGCCTCATGAGAAAATCACAAATGACTGAAAGTTTTACAATATGAAACTGAAACATCAAAAAGATTTGCAATGAACATGATGTGCAAATATGATAAAGTGATATCTAGCTTGCCCCCTTTAGTGAAACAAAACATAAATGCAGGGGCACCTTCAAGGTTTAAGTGATGACTAGATACAATGATTTCAAAATAAACGATATCACAATCATGCAAAAGACAATGCTACTTTGGGACAATGCACATTACACTCAGAATGACAATCATGCTCTCAGTAGTTGGTGCTTTAAAATAAGGTGGAGACTCAACATAAAAGTAAAAGAATGGTTATGTGCTAGAGCTTTTTATTTTGAAAACATGGAAGCAATTTTGTCAACGGTAGTAGTACTTCATATGTGTCATGCATAAGACATCCTATAAGTTGCAAGCCTCATGCATCGAATACCAATAGTGCTCGCACCTTGTCCTAAGTAGCTCGGATTTCCATGGGTTATCATTGCATTACATATGTTTCAACCAAGTGTCACAAAGGGGTACCTCTATGCCACCTGTACAAAGGTCCAAGGAGATAAATCGCATTTGATTTCTCGTTTTTGATATATCTCAACTTGAGGACATCCATACCGGGACAACATAGAAAATAGATGATGGACTCCTCTTTAATGCATAAGCATATTCTCATAAGAGATTGAGGATTAATGTCCAAGCTAAAACTTCCACCATGATACATGGCTTTGGTTGGCGGCCCAATGTTCTTCTCTAACAATATGCATACTCATTCAACCCATGGCAAATCACCCTTACTTCAGACAAGACGAACATGCATAGCAACTCACATGATATTCAACAAAAGTGTGACAGTTGATGGCGTCCCCAGAAACATGGTTACCGCTCAGCAAGCAACTTATAAGAAATAAGATACATAAGCAACATATTCTTTACCACAATAGTTTTTAAGCTACTTTCCCATGAGCTATATATTGCAAAGTTAGTCTGCTTAGTACAGGTGGAGGTTAGCAAAAGACTGGGAGCGACCAACTAAGAGAGCAATGACGGTCATAATCATGCAGAGCGACAAAGCAATATTGAATCAGGCATGGAAGTTATATCGCTACTCAGAAATAAAAGATCATCACGGCTTGACAGACTTTCTTTACAGTCTTAAATATGCGTGAGCATACGCCAAGTCGATCAAAATAAATTCTCGAAGGAAGATATTACTGAACCATACCACATCATAGGCAAACAAATCATGTTGGTACTCCAATAACACATTGGGAATCCCCCAGCTATTTGAGATTAACCATAAGAAAACCTGAACTACTAAGCGCCATTATGCACGTAGCATCTTTATCATAGACATATTAACCAATGCAACGGAAGCAAACTCTCTTAATAAGATAAGCATGATAATTAAAGAGAGTTCAAGCAACCAACTAAACAAAAGCTCTTTGAAAAGATAAGCATGAATACTAAGAGCAGAGCATGATAGTAGCTATTAAAAGACAAAGAACACACACAGCAAGGATAGACATGAAAATTCTATGTTATGTTCTAGGTAGAAGTGGAGCGTGTTTCTCTCCCACATAAAGAACACTGAGTTCCGACTCGTTATGAAAAACTAAAAAGAAAACTAAAAGCAAGACGCTCCAAGCATAGCACATAACACATGAAGTGATAAAAATATAGCGGGACGAAAGACGAACTGATAATGTTGATGGAGAAGGGGATGCACGGGGGCATCCCCAAGCTTAGCCGCTTGAGTCTCCTTGAATATTTCTTGGGGGTGCACGGGGGCATCCCCAAGCTTGAGCGCTTGACACTCCTGAATCTTTTTATCATCTTCCCTCGCACACTTGAAAACCCCCTTCATACATAACTCATCATAATCTGATTAGCGAGGTTAGTACCCTTAATAAAATAATTGTTCCTTGCTGGAAATAAAGATATTCTTGAAGTTCTACTGTTTCTCAAGATTGCCAAAAGGTTTTTGCAAAGAAAAAGCAAGCTCTTGGTTTGCAAAATGAAGGAAAGGCAAAACAGGACAGAATCTTTGAAAAACAGAACAGCAGGAAGTAATTGATTTGTTCGGGGTACTTTTGCAACTCAAATCAAAATACTCAGAACAGACGCACGAAAGACAATTATATAGAGAACACTGTCGAAAAAATTCAGACCAAAAAGATGATCTGGTGATTTTATACGAATTTTTATATCCAAGGACAGAATCTGTTTCCTGGACAGCACCTCACAACATTTGAACTTTCTAGCAATCAGAGGCTATACTTGGCACAAATATGAAAAGCAAAGATACAATGATGATGCTACAGCAGTAAACAACATCAAGACACAACAAAAGCAAAATATAAAAATTTATTCATGTGGGCTGGCTCCCAAAAACGCTTTCTTTTATGCCTTTAAGCTAGGCATAATGCATAGAGATCAAGTTGTATCAATTGAACCATCATCAAGATCATCAAAAAGCTCTTCAATAATACAACTAGTCTTAAGAGGACTCTCAAATAAGGGCATCATAGAGATACTTCTAGGTAGAAGACCAAAAGGATAAAAGTCAAGGGAAGATTCATTTATAAATTCATCACAGAGAGGTGTTTCTTCCAAAGTCTTTACAGTTTCAACCCCTTTTGCAATAGATGGATTACTTTTAGAACGGGGAGCCTTTGGAACGTGAACGAACTTAGGCTCCCTCTTTGCCGGAGTTTCTACCTTTTTGGTTTTGATCGAGAAGGTAGTTCCTAGGGTATCAAATATTTCCTCAATCTTGTCTATCCTAGAAGAGTCCAAGTCAGGGGATTTGACGGTCTCCAAAATTTTGAAAATTTTATACATGGAGCTATCAAGTCTATTCAAATTCACTTGGATCTTACGATCCAACTCATTCATCTTATTAATGCTTGGCATCTCTAGCTCTATCTTTTCAAGTTTTTTCATAATGTGAGCTAGGGTGATGTCCTCTCGAATGCTAACAACAGGGAGATTCCCAACAAGATTTTCAATAATACTGAGAGACTCCCAAACTGGGGCCTCTAGGAAATTCCCATTGATAGCAGTATCTAGAATAAACCTATTCCAAGAAGTAATTCCAACATAAAAAATTCTAAGCAGGATAGTAGTAGGTTGCTTCTTGGTGGCTCTTTTTTGTGAATCACTAATTCTATACCAAGCATCTTTCAAACTTTCCCCACCTCTTTGTTTAAAGGTGAGAACTTTTGCCTCGTCAAAGACAAAAGGACCCGACATAATGACAACTAAAGAACGAGATAACTATTTTTGTGATTTTCGATAAAAGGTACTAAAGCAAAAAAACTGAAAGGTAAACTAACAAGACTAAAAAGCAAAGGTAAAAGATAGCATGCAACTCCCCTATCCTGAAGAGTGGAGTCCCCGGCAACGGCGCCAGAAAAACTCCTTGATGGGCCTCTAACCCCTCGTTGGTTACCCCAAGTGGAAGGTGTGAGATGCAGTGTTGTGGAAGTTTTTCCCTTAGCAAAGATGCCAAGGATCGAATCCCCAGAGACTCCTAGGTTCAACAAGTAGGTGTCAACTGCTAACGGCGCCAGATATTAGCAATCAACATGGACCTGCACACAGATACAAATAACTTTGCTCCCAACGAGTACAGAGAGGTTGTCAATCCCTCCGGCCTTGTAGTTCACAAAGGATTAAACGCAAATGATAGTAGTGATAGATAATGTTTGCAATAGTAAATAATATCGAAAAGTAAATAGCGGATGTGATCAATGATGGTAATATGGATCGGAGTCTCATGATGTTCACTAGTGATGTCTCTCTCCCAAAAGACGATAAAACAGCTATGTGAGGTAAACGAATTACAGCTGGGCAATTGACAGGACCACGAACGCAAACCAATGCTGACTACAATGCAAGAAAGGTTGAGGTTCAAAGCATGGGCAGTACGCCAAAGTAAGTAGACCGAAATCCATCAATATCTACTACTAATCATCCACCTTGAGATATCTATCCAGAACATCTCGCTGGTATTAAGTTGCGAGTCCCACCCATAGTGTAAACTCAATGCAACAGACAACTGCATTAAAAGAACTTTGCGTAAAGTAAACAATCCTTGCACCCGCGGGCACAAGCACCGTTGTTTTCCCCCTTGTGGCAACAGCACATCCCCTAGACTCATGTTTCTGTCACTCAAGCTAGTCATCGAGGGGCATGAACCCACAATCAAGCATAACGTTCCCTCTTGGAGTCACTACCTACTACTTGGCCAAAGCAATAAATAACAACGGAGAACATGCAAGAATTACTTATGAACATAAATATAAAAGAGGTAGATCAAATATATTACTCAAGAACAATCTGAACATAATCTCATAATCCATCGGATCCCAGCAAACTCATCATAGCAACAGCATAAGGATTACATATGTGCCTCGATCATGTAGGGCAGCTCACGAGGACTAATTAGTGAAGCACAAGAACGGGAGGAGAACATCACATAGCTACTGGTCATGGACTCATGGTCCAAGGGAGACTTCTCACAACTCATCCGGGAGGCGTCCATGGTGGTGGAGAGGCTCCCGATGGTGATCCTCCCCTCCGGCAGGGTGCCGGGAAGAGTTCTCCTGGTGCTCCCGATCTTGGAAGCGGCGGCGGCGGCGGAACAGAGATGAGATCGCGAAAAAGAGTTCCCGTCCCGAGGGTTTCGAAGGATGCTCTAAATATATGCCAAAGGGGGGCACCAGACGGGGCTCGGAGGGCCCAGGCGCCCCCCCGGCGCGGCCCAGGGGGGGCGCCGCCAGGGCGCCTGGGGCCCTAGTGGCCCCCCCGGCTGTACTTCGGGCGCAAGGTAGGTTCTGGAACGCTGATTTTTTATATATTTTTTCTGGATTTTTCCTGACAGTTCTCGTAATGTGAAAACCTGAAATACAAAAACTGCCGAAAACAGAAACTGGCACTGGGGTGCACTGGATTAGTAGGTTAGTCCAAATATGATCAAAAGTGTATGGAAGTGTATAAATATCATAGCAATATCACCCAAAAGTGGCATGGAGCAAGCAGAAATTATAGATACGTTTTGGACGTATCACCCCACCCTCCATCCTAAAGTGGATGCTAGGGGAGTTGCTTGATTTTTCTAGGAAAATTGCTTGGTTTTGCTAGGGTGGTTGCTTGTTTTTTTTGCTAGAATAGTTTTGCATTTTGTGTCCTTTTGTAGTTGATTTGTTTGGATTTTTGCTAGAACAGATGAGAAGTTACATGGGGAAGGGGCTAAGGTAGTTTTCCACAAAGGTTATTCAACTTGCTCATATTTTTTCTGCCTAAAATAGACAATCTAGGTAGTATTGCCAGGGACATCTGCTAGTTTCTGCTACAACAATTTCCCACTTTTTGTGTTTCTTTGTAATTGAGTTGCTCTGATCTTCTGCTACAACATATGAGAAGGTGGATGCTAGGGGAGTTGCTTGGTTTTGCTAGGACATTTTTTCCATAAAATGCTATTCAAGTTGCTCATACATTTTTTCCTCTATCTAAAGTAGATGCTCGGGGAGTTGCTTGGTTTTGCTAGGACAATTTCTTGGTTTTGCTAGGGTAGTTGCTTGTTTTTTTTCTTTGCTAGAATATTTTTTGCATTTTTTTTGTATTGAGTTACAAGCAAAAGAGCATCTCAACCTGATGCTTCACGTGACGAAATGGTGTCAACAGGAGGTACCTGTGGTTTACTCAGATTTTTTTGATGAAACAATGAAGATGAAGAAGGAAGGCAACCGGAACAGGAGAAGAGAGGTGGATAGGAAGTAATTCTAAAAAATATTGTATTATTAGATTAAGTTGCATCGGAATATATATGGAGCTGCTCAGTTCACATCAACAGTTGCATCAAAATGCATGGAACACATTTTTTTAATAATTGCCCATGAATCACACTAAAGTTGGCTATGTTAGAGAATATATATGCATTAGTGCCACCCATATATGTTGTCTCTACTTGTTGTTTTTGTTATTATTATTATTTTTGCACGAGAGTTGCCTGATATTACTGCAAGGAGCTTATGGGACTACAACCCCTCTTTTAAGGCATGACACTAGTTGCTTGAAATTTTACAAGAGTTTTCCAAAATCATAGCAAAGTTGCTCCATGTTTTTTTACTTTTGCATAAGGGTTGCATGCTATTTTTTACTGCAAGGAACTCATATGGGACATCGGACCTTTTTTACATGCCTGATAATAGCTGGACTCATTGCATGGTTAAAAGTGTCTAGAGAGTCCGATTCCGATATTTGGGGTGTTTTGGTGATCCACATTGGAGTTGTCCTTATGGTAGGCGATTTATAGGTGAAGCTAGTCAATTGGTAGTCATGGTAACCAACTTATAAGGATCCTTCGTTGATAGGTAGTCATACTAGGGGGGGAAGAAGTTGCTTTTCTATAGCACTAAAGTTACCTCTGTAGCACACAAAGTTGCTCGAAAAAATTCGTCAAAACCTACTCATATGGGATCTAGCTTTGAAGAACTCGTCGCGAGAAATCCAACGGTGAAAACAGATTTGAATTTTGACATTCTAATCAAAAGTTACAAGTTTCTAAAGTATTTGATCCCCTAATAAATGCAGGTGGGAGCTGTCCTCATCAGGGCGCGGTGGTTTCTTTCCTTATATGGGAAGCCGCTCGCTCGAGCGAACGGGCGCTCGGGCGCCAGCTAGTCAGGTCCTTTCCTTATTCCTATGTTTTCAAAATCCCGCGAATCAAACAGCCCTGAGTTAGAGCAACTCTAGCAGACCCCGCAAAAAGCCCCGACCCATAAAGTAACCGCCAAAATGCGGGTCGGCATTGAAAATCCCGCCCGAACAGACCCCGCAAACACGGCCGGCCTGTAAAAAAAATTTGAGGGGCGCGGCAAAATCTCGGCCCAACGCGCGAATATGCGGGTTTCCGCCTCGCCCCTAAGGTGCCCTGTATCGCAGTGAAGTGGTTGGCGGAGGGACATTTCAGCCGCGCCCTTTCCCCACCTCCTTCCGCCGCCGCATGCCATTGGTTCTGCTCGTCCACCGCCAGCAATTTCGGCCAAATCCACGGGAGGGATCGCGCCGCAGGGGCGTCCCCCACACTCCACCATCGATACGCTGCACCGTCGCCCGGATCCGGTGAGAAGATCCGCCCCTCGTCGTTGTCGCCGCCGGGGATCGACCGCCCTCGAGCTGCCCCTCGTCGCCGACCGGGATCGCCCACCCCACGAGCCGTCGGTTAGTGTTTGACTTTGCTTTTGGGCGAGCGCTATGCATAGTTAGTTGACGCGGCTTGCGATTCTTGTTCATGTAGATGGAATTGAGCCTGTGCGAGAAGCTTTGCTCTCCGATTTGGATGACTTGGATGTTGAGACGTTGCTTGCAAACTTTCGGCAGCAGACGTTGGTGATGGCTCTCGCCGTGAAGGAGCACGAAGACGAGAACCGATAGAGGCGGCGAGGATCGACCGTCAGGCGTCTTTGCATTCCTCGGATCGCCATCTCGGGAACGAGATATTGATGCAAGACTACTTCACGGAGAATTCAACATATCCACTTCACCTCTTCCGGAGAAGGTACCGAATGCGCCGTTCTTTTTTTATGAAAAAATTTCAAGGCAAATTGTCGGTATTTTACTTAAAGAAGAAATGTTGTGGGCTTGAAGGGATTTAGTGCGTACCAAAAAAATTCGCCAGCTATGCGGGTGATTGCATATGGTGTTCCAACTGACTATGTCGATGAGTACCTTCGCATTGGTGAAGATACCATAATTGAGTCAGTGCGTAGATTTGCCAAAGTGATCATCCGAGTCTTTGGTCCTGAATATCTTCGGGCACCCAATGAGGATGACACAAAGAAATTGATGGCGTCTAATGAGAGGAGAGGTTGGCCTGGTATGCTAGGTAGCATTGGTTGTATGCATTGGACTTGGAAAAATTGCATGAAGGCATGACAGGGAATGTATTGTGGCAAGTCTCATGATGCAATAATTGTGCTAGAGGCCGTAGCATCCGAGGATTTATGGATTTGGCATTGCTTCTTTGGTATGCCGGGCACTCTCAATGATATCAATGTGTTGCAACGGTCTCATTTGTTTGCTAGGCTTGCTAGTGGTGATGCTCCTGCTTGCAACTACGCTAACAATGGGCATGGATACACAAAAAGGTACTATCTTGTAGATGGTATATACCCTCCTTGGTGCACATTTGTGAAGAGTATCAAAGAACCGAAAACTAAAAAACAATGTGAATTTGCAAGGGTGCAAGAGGCAGTCCGAAAATATATTGAAAGAGCATTCGGGGTTTTGCAATCTAAGTTTGCCATTGTTCGTGATCCTGCTCGTTTTTGGGACAAGCGGACCTTGAAAAACATCATGACATGTTGTGTTATCCTTCACAATATGATACTCGAAGATGAGAGAGGCATGGACTTGGAGTTCTTCTACGACAATGTGGGTAGCCGTGTCAAACCAGCTAGAGACCCTAACTACATTAGAGCTTTTCTTTAGACATACATAGATATTGAAAATGCAAACACCACTTTCAGCTCCAGGAGGATCTCATTGAGCACCATTGGCGTAGGGCTGGACAGTAACAAACTCAATTTTCTATTTATTTTTATTTAATTCATGTGTTATTTGTAATCGAAACCAGTTTTGTATTGCATTATTTAGTTTTCTTCGGTGATTTGAATAAATATTTGTACTCCGGATGATTATTGTATTGTGTTGTTATTGATGTTTTTTCTAAGAGTAAAATGCATCATAAGTCCTAGAACTTTTAGAGGTGTGTCAGTTTAGTCCTATAACTTTGAAACTGCACTTTTTGATCCTAAAACTATTGGAAGTGTGTCAGTTTAGTCCTGTAACTTCAAAACTGCAGTTTTAGGTCCTAAAACAATTACAGGTGTGTCAGTTTAGTCCTATAACTCCGAACATGCAGCCATCAATGGCATGATGGCTTGAGCTCCAGCGAGGAAAGTTGACCGGTCATCTTAGCCTCAACCCGCAGTAGCAGAATGACATGTCGCACAACGTCCAATTGCTATCCACCTATGGCTATTGCTGGGGCTGCGTCACTCTCGCCCACCTTTGCATCAGCTTCGTAGTTTCCGCACACTCCTCAGCATCGTTCGACAACAGCGACAATTCCCACTTGTGGTCATGTCCGTGCCTAAACAACAACTTGCACGACGAGCTCTACGGGAAGAGTGTAGGGCAACGATGATGCCATGCGAGACAGAGAGAGGGGGGTGGTGCGATGGCGTCTTCCATCCCGATTGGCTCGGGATCTCCCGGCGGCCGCGTCGAGGGAGAGGATGTCGTCCTCCATGTAGACTGGATCAGGGTCTCCCCGTTGGCCGCGCCAAACCTCTCAGCAAGATTTCCCTATAGCTCATGACCATGCAGGTGGTGTGAGTGTGCAGGTTGCAACACAGACAACACCATGGAAGTGTATGGACCAGTTTTGGGAAGTAAACATATATAAAGGAATCATTTAAAAAAAATGCACCATAGATGCTGGCCATGCAATCTTAACAAACTTACTTAGTTTTGGGATGCAAAATTGTAGTTTTAAAGTTATAGAACTAAACTGGCATACCTTCAATAGTTTTGGGAACCAAAACTGCAATTTTGAAGTTATAGGACTAAACTGACACACCTGCAATAGATTTAGGACCAAAAACTGCAATTTCAAAGTTATGGGACTAAACTGACGCGCCTCCAATAGTTTTAAGACCTATGATGCATTTTACTCTTTTTCTAAATAATTATTGTGTAGTGTAGATGATTGTTGTTTTTTTGTGTTGTGCAGTTGATATTTGCGGACCGGCGGCAGCGGCGTAAGAGCAGACCCCGCAAAGCCAACCCATAAGAAAGTTTATTCTGCGAATATTCTTTTATACAGATCCGTAAAATGGGGTCTACCGATGCGGTCGTCCGCGCCGATCTGCAAAATAGTTTTTCAGCGAACTGCAAACGTGTTTTACGGATCGGCGGGATGCGGGGTCTGCTAGAGTTGCTCTTAGGTGCTGGCTGCTAGCATTGTCTTGTCGCTGCTTTCTCACCCAAGGGCGGGCGGGCGGGCAGCGAGGCTCCGTTCGCCCCGAGCTGCGGCCGGAGATCGATTCCGGGCTGGAAGGAGCTCGGCTAGGGTTCGAGGGGTTGGATCTCGAGCGGAAGGCACACCTGGATGGATTCGAAGAGGGATCGAGTCCACCAGACCAGAGCAAGGGCCTAAGAGCATCTCTAGTAGAGCCCTCAAACCCCCAAACCTTTAAAAATAACCGCTTTTTTACAGTTTTCGTTCGAAAAACGTCGTAGACTAGAACCCTTAAAACCTTAAACCCGTAAAAAAATTTAGAGGTTCAACCCTCAAACGCAACAGCAGCCTGTAGAAGTGAGGGTTGGGGGGAGTTTCTCCCCCCGACCTGCACTCCATTTCCCCCCGAGCGCGGGAAGGATTTTCCTCCCGCCCTCCGCCCGCCCGCTCTCGATCCGCCGCCGCCGGCCCGCCCGCCGCCGCCTCCGCCCGCCCCGGCCGCCCTCCGCCGCCGCCCCGGCCGCCCTCCGCCGCCTCCCCCCGCCCCGTCCTCCGCCCGCCCGCCGCCTCCGCCCGCCCGGCCCGCCCTCCGCCGCCTCCGCCCGCCCGGCCCGCCCGCCCCGGCCGCCGCCCCCGCCCGCCCCCGGCCGCCCCGCCCGCCGCCTCCGCCCGCCCGGGCCGCCGCCCCGCCCCTCCGAGCGCCTGCGCGGGGCCGGTCGTGGCACGCCTGCGCGGGGCCGGTCGTGGCGCTGCCGCGCCGGGGCAGCGCGGTCGTCTACCTGCCACAGGCGTGCCGCGTCGTGGACGTCGAGCTATGCGTGAGTCTTCCGGGGCACGCCTTGTTGCTCCTGTCATTGCTCGTTTTTGGTCTCTTCCTGGCTGTAGTACCGATCTGGTGACTGTCTCTGCTGCAGGCGGATCCGGCGACGGACGAGGTCTACGCGCGGCTGGCTCTGGTGGCGGAGGGCGAGGTAAGAATTGATGCTGCTCCATCCAGTCACTTGGCTGGATTCATGTGTGTGCCCCCATGATTTTTCCATGGGATTTTGGGGGTGTGAGGTCAAATGTGTGGCTGCTTCGGTTGATTTTCAGGTTTCCGCATGCTGCAATGATGCAGTGTAATTAATAATGCCTACATTTTGGTTACATGCGTACATAAAAACTAGGCGTTTTTAGTACCAGCAATTCCTTTACATCATTTATCTACGGAGTACTTCATTTACTGCATGCATCTGAATCCACGGAAGACCTTTCGTCGTGCAATTTGTCCTGATTTAGCATGCCTAGGCCTATTAAGCTAACTAGGAATACTTGCTGTAAAAAAAAAATCTAACTAGGAAGGCTAGTACTATAATCTAGTATCAGCTTAAGCCACCAATGCAAAATGACAAACTTCTGGGTTTTGTTAGGTCTCTTCTGTTAGAAAGGAGAGAAATGGGATGTTCTGTTTTTGAAGTTGAACTGTTGATTGTTCCTATGGACATGTCGGATGCATCATAACCGCACATTCTCGATTGGTTCAGGTCTTTGAGAAGAACATGGGAGGACTATTTTAGTGGGCATTGTTATATATATGGAAGATGCAGCTTCAACTCTAAATTTCCACTTTCAGCTCACATGTAGTTCTTTTTCATAAGCAGGGCATTGTTATTGTTCTCTTTTTCTTCTGTTTAGCCTTTTGATGAACTGGCATAGGTTTCCTTGGTAACCTTCCCGAGCAGGCCAGCACCACATCCTATACTTCATAAGCAGGTTTATTTACAGTGCCCAACATTTACTAATATGAGTTAGATTACGCATTTGCAACGCACATTATTTTTTCTGTTTATTGTGCTGTTACACAGCGCCTTACAAATTTGTATCTTGAAATAATGGTCAAACTGCTCTCTGCAGTCCTATCATTCTTTCTGATTTTGAAGCAAACATATCAGTATCTTGTTGTTCTAGGCTTCTAGCAAGGTACCATGTGCGATCTTATGAAATGCTCCTTTGCTTCCAGGCCAACCACGTAGGCATCTTTTAACGACTGGATGGAGTTCATTTGTCAATAAAAAGAAACTTGTCTCTGGGGTTGTAATAATTGTTTTATTCGGTGCTGTAATAATAACTAGAATGATTATTGTTTTATGTCAAATGTGATTGAATTTGTGATATGTCATATGATGAAATGTGATGAAATGTGTGATATATGAAATGACAGTTTTAAGGGTTGGGGTTGGGTCAAAGACTAGAACCCTCAAACCCAACCCTTAGAACGGAATATTCCGATCTAAGGGTTTTGTTTGAGGGTTCTAGTCTTTACCTCTGTTTTTCAACCCGTAAAAGTGTCAAAACTGGGCAATTCTCAACCCTTAAAACTGATTTTACATTTAAGGGTTTGAGGGTTCTACTAGAGATGCTCTAAGATGAGTACTGTTCGTGGTCGCCAGAGGAGACGAGACGAGAGAGTTCTACAGGTACAGCAGGCGTCTTAAGGTTTGTGGGCTGGCCGGGGACATCGACCGGCCCAACTGTTTTTTCGTACTCGTGTCCGCCTTCTAAACCCACAACCCCCTCCTGCAGCCTGCGCGGCCACCGCCGAGGCCACGATGCCGTCGATCGCCGGGCGCCTCTTCTCCGCAGGCAGGGGCATCTCCGGGCTACGCCTCCGCGGCCTCCAGCGCCCGCTCCTCTCGTCCCTCGCCGCCGCCGGCGGCGGCGGCGACGCGCCGCATCTGCCCGTGGTCATCGTCGGGGCCGGGCCCGTCGGGCTCGCCCTCTCCTTCCTCCTCGCCAAATTCGGTAAGCGCCGCCAGCCTCCGCGAGCTTATATGTTCTACCTCGCGCTTCAGTAGGCGTGAGCGCGAGGATTTGCTTGTGAGCACCTGCCAAGTCGCCCCTTTTTAGTACCAATCAGATGTTCAGTGGATCAATCGGAGCTCATCAGCTGATAAATTTGACAGACAGTTCGTTTTGTTGAAACCTCGCAGGCATCAAATGCACGGTCCTGGAGAGAAGCATGGAGTTCACTCGGCACCCCCGAGCGCATTTCATCAACAACCGCACCATGGAGGTGTGTTATCAGTTATCTGCCATTTCGGCCTTTCGTGTGTGTTGTGTGGGTGGTGATTTAATAGGTGGCGGTGGTGTTGGCAGATCTTCCGCAAGTTCGACGGCCTGGCCGGGGACATCGAGAGGGCTCAGCCGCCGGTGGATCTGTGGAGGAAGTTCGTGTACTGTACCTCGCTTTCCGGAACCATTCTCGGTTCGGTTGATCACATGAAGCAGGAAGGCGAGTTTAGTTCTTAAAGTGTTGAGTGCGCGATGTTCTGCACCTCGCTGCATACATTGACCGGCTGGCATTTATTTTGCGCAGATTTCGACAAGGTCATTAGTCCTATATCGGTCGCACACTTCTCGCAGTACAAGCTAGTGGATTTGCTACTCAAGAAACTGGATGGAGTTGGCTTTCAGACGTGCTTTCCTGATGAGCTTGGCGGTAGCTCCGCTCAAGATTTGCTGCTGGAAAACAAGATACTGATGGGACACGAGTGTAGCTCCATTAAGCTGACCGATGATGGTATTTTGGTTGGAGCATCGTTTAACAATGGGGGGAGGATGCAGGAGAGGAAGCTTCACTGTGGCCTTCTTCTAGGGGCAGATGGCGCTAGAAGCAAAGTGCGTGAGTTGGCTGGTATATCTATGAAAGGTGAAAGGGACTTGCAGAAATTGGTCAGTGTTCATTTTGTGAGCAAGGATCTTGGAAAGTATTTATCTAGCGAGAGGCCTGGCATGCTGTTCTTTATTTTCAACCCTGATGCAATTGGTGTGCTGGTGGCACATGACCTGGAGCATGGGGAATTTGTGTTGCAGGTATATCAAATTAGCAGACTGTTGTGCGTCAGATGCCCTTTATGCTGAAGGAAGTAGGATGATTAGTTATCTGGCTGTTAATTTATCTTCTGTTTCATGTTCAGGTTCCATTTTATCCGCCTCAGCAGATGTTTGAGGATTTTAGTGCAAAGGTGATTTCAGTTGAATATTTTTCTCAATATCTAGTTTTTGGCATTTCCCACCTCATTCACCTGTGAACGTCTACTAAAAATTATCTTCGGCACCCAGTCTGTATAGTCTTGTCTTTCTGAAATGCTTGTTCTGTAGTATTCTTTTAAGAAGTTATTTGCAGTCCTTACAGTTCTGCAATACTTGTTCTGTCGATATCTAATCTGCAGAGTAAATTTTATGCCAATATTTACACGCCTCCTTACTCTTTCCCCCCGTATGTATTTCCCCTTTGGTTCTAGGTGTGCGAGCAAATTATTGTCAAATTGGTTGGATGGGAGCCAGCAGATATTCAGGTTTTAGACATAAAACCATGGGCAATGCATGCTGAAGTTGCAGAGAAGTATGTTGGCTGTGACAATCGTGTAATCCTAGTTGGTGATGCTGCTCACCGCTTTCCTCCTGCTGGTGGTTTTGGTTAGTAGTTATTTTCAAATTTGGTACTGCAATATTACCATGTTGAGCTCTTTATTATGTATCTGAAGTTCAAATGTATAAAGAAATGTGCACTTCCTGATTTCTTTTCGCAGGAATGAACACTGGTGTTCAGGATGCACATAATTTGGCTTGGAAACTGTGTTTACTTCTAAATGGCATCGCTGACCCATCAATTATACAAACTTATGAGTCAGAGCGCAAACCTGTTAGATTCTTCTTGCATGACTCCTGTTCGTTCAATGTTAACATCTCTGCTACAAATATACTGAAATAGCATTCATGCTTCTTTATGACAGGTTGCCATTTTTAACACAGAACTTAGTTTGGAAAACTTCAAGGCAGCAATGTCTATTCCTGCTACCCTTGGTCTTGATCCAACCATTGCAAACTCAGGTAAAGTACCCTGCTCCTGCAAGAGGGCTGTGCACAATTTATTGCTATTCTCTTTGAAAAGTAAACATTGACAATATGTACAACTATGGTTAAGTTGCAGTTGAATGTTTGTAACTTGCCCCTTATACGCATCCCTCACATGTTTCTATCAGTGCACAGAGTAATCAACAGCAGCCTAGGATCAATCATTCCAAGAAACTTACAGAAGGTGGTTCTGGAAGGATTATTTTCCATTGGTCGGACACAAGTCTCGGACTACATTTTGAGTGAGAACAATCCCCTTGGATCCTTGAGACTAGCAAGATTGAGAAGTATTCTTGATGAAGGAAAAAGTCTGCAGCTGCAGTTCCCTGCAGAGGATCTTGGCTTTCGGTTAGTCACCTTACTGTGAATGATTCTTCAAAACAACTTTACTGTTTATCTTCCTTTTGAGTTTACTTGATGGAACAACATGAGTAGACCGCCTCCGGAGACAATACTATGTTCTCACCAAATAGGCAAGTTTCTGACCTGGATCCTGTACACTTTCAGCTATGAAAAAGGAGCCCTAGTTGCTGAAGATTGTGCTGACACCACTTATCAAGCAGAAAAACAGAAGCATTCTAAGAGGTCATCAGGAGAGTACATCCCATCTGCTAAGGTTGGTTCACGGCTACCACACATGCTGGTGAGACCACTGTCTGCTTCGAGTGAGGTTCGACCCTTTGACACCTATAATTGGTACATTCTTTTTTAGCCGCTCATGTACCTTTGTGTAAGCCGTGCGCGTGATGACTTCTTACAGGGCGTTTTCTCAACACTGGACCTAGTAAGTGGGGATAAAGTTGAGTTTGTTATCATTATCGCACCACTGAAAGAGTCATATAAGCTTGCACGGGCTATGCTGAGGATAACAGATGAATTCGAGTTATCAGCCAAAGTTTGCGTCATGTGGCCACAAGGTTCGGGGGGTGAGGAAGTGAAAGGGAGCATGTCCGAGCTGGCACCCTGGACAAACTATGTCGATGTCGAGGAAATAGCAAGGGCATCTGCTAACTCGTGGTGGGAGATGTGCCAGGTAAGTAATAGAAGTGTTATTTTGGTTAGGCCTGATGAGCACATAGCATGGAGAACAGAACCTGAAAGGGTGAGAGATGCTTATGCAGACGTCAGAAAAGTCTTTTCCCAGATTTTGAGTTTAAATAGGCCCCAGGTGTAAGAATGCCCAGATATACATTCAGTAACTTGACTGGGTTCCAGTGTCAAACTTAGAACCTCGGCCACTAGACGTGGACATAAACCGTTCCATGCTGCATTATTTGCATGTACATGACCGTCAGGTTTGTTTGTTGATATCTTCTCACACATGTTGGTTACATTATCATACATTTGACATGAACTTCCCAGAGATGTTACATCAATGTGAATAAAATTATCTTTGTTACATCATGCTTTAGATATGTTGGCTATCAGCTTCTTGTACTAATCAACAGGGAGTGTTTGGACCAAGTGTTCTTGTTGTGATTTGTTTTGTTACACTGAACCCCTAGAACCAGGATACAGATCCATATCTTCCCCTCAAAAAAATGAGTTTTGTTATGCACTAAACCCCATGAATTCTAACCCGAGCCATCCCTATCTAAACAGGCGTAAAGAACAAATTAGCGAGACATTATAACTAGTGATGCAGCCAGTTTCTAGCTTTCACCAGAGCAATGAAGTTATCGAATAGATATTCTGTACATCAAGCCTGAGATCATCACCTGAACATACAATTATGTGCTATCAAAACTTGATTCAATCTTCAACAGCACTACGGCACATCATTACACATCGAACCGATACCTAAGTCGCAGAAACACCAGAGAAGCTTCTTCTTCTCAGGTCTCTGCAAGCACTAGCAATTCTCCTGCACCTTGAGACGCAGCAGCATCATACAACACTTGTCACTGCAATGATAATTTGCCCTGCAATACCTATCATACACCCAAGCAGCGCACCGGCGATAACCTGTGAGCAAATTTGAGTGGGTGATAAGTTTTGTGGTATGATCATGAAAGGGCAAACCTCCCAGAACGGGCAATAAGCTCAGCTGGCGACCGAGTGATCGCGGTACAAATATGGCATCGCTTTCGAACTGCCAAACTATACTAAAAATGGAGAATGAAAAGGACATTTGAGCAGACCTGGGTCGGGGTATGGCCTAAAAGTTCACGCAATGGTCTTGTTTCGGCCAAGGGATGTTCAGCCGGTAGTTCACAGACTATTTGGTTCAACACCTAAAGAATGGAGAAAATCAGGACAAAGCTCAGCAGAGTTGCAAAACTCAGAACATCAAAGCATATATAATCACAAAAATCAGGGCAAATGTTACATACCGCTGCTTGCTTTCCAGCATGCAATCTGACACCAGAAGCATCGTACATCACCTGCCAATTATCATGAATTAACAGAGAGGAAATTAAGTATAAAAATCCTGCACGATGCTTGCACTCAACATTTTAATGTCCAACTCATGGTAGAACGCTTATGTCCAGGAAGAAGCAACATCTATTTTTCTTCTTCTAAATAAACAAACAGGGGAAGTGATGGGATGAGATGGATAACCTACCACACTTGCGAATATCGTTGATGTGGCAAAGAGGGCGCTGCCAAAGCCCTCTTGGAAGCCAATGGCTACTGATAATGCTGTAACGGTCGCGGAATGCGACGACGGCATGCCACCGGAGCCGATAAGCCGCTTAGGATCCCATCTTTTCTCCTTATACCTTCATCAGTCAACAAGTAATGCACATCAGACCTATTGCAGCAGCATTTGCCTATGAAAACTTGCTGCAACAATTAACAAGCGCAAAAGGGGGTGATTAGGAATTTAATCCAAGAAATCATTGCTATGTGAGACCACGCTAATGCCCGAATTTATTGAATCTCTGGTATGATGAGCATCTTTTTTGGATGATCAAGGGCTTCTGAATGAAGCGCAACATGCGGTTCGAGATCATATGAATTGCAAACCTTTTTTTTAGGCCTGTGAATTGCGATCTAATGATGCGTTGAAGCCGGATTTTTTTTCCCAAATTTCACCCTAGAGCACCAAATGCTATGTTTAATTTGAAGAGATGACGGCGGGTTTGCTCATGCTCGCAGCTCATTTTATATTTTACTACCTCCGTCCCATAATATAAGAACGTTTTTGACACTACATTTGTATAAAAAACGTTCTTATATTTGGGACGGAGGGAGTAAGAGAGATGGAGGTAAGCAATCCCAGAGGGAATCGCATTCTCCAGCCCAGCATCCCCAGCGACAGCCAGCAGAGCAAAATCAGAAAGTCTGAGGGAGCCGGTCGTCAACGCCAGATCGGAATGCCTCAACGATCCCCCGCGCTGAGCGGAACAAGCGAGTGAAGACCAGCTTTGACCCGCCTCCCGTCCCGGTCCCGGGGCCGCAATTGGACGGTCAAACAAACACCAGAAAGCAGAGGCCGCGGAGGAGGAGGAGCGAAGGAAGGAAGAAATAATCACCTGGTGAGGAAGAACTTGATGGACTGGGCGATGGCGAAGCCGAGCAGCGCGGCGACGAGGGGGAAGTTGTGGAAGACGGCGAGGTAGGAGAAGCCCGGAGCGGCGGCGCCGTCGGGCGGCGGCGACGAGGAGGCGGCGGCGCCATCACCACCACCACCACCGTGCCCCATGGCTCGTTTCTTTCCTCCTCCTGTCCTGGACGGTCGGTCGGAACTCGGACGGCCGGCTATTCCCGGTATGGAGCGTTTACTTATAGCGATCCCCCCTATATACTCGTAGCACTAAATTTATAGCCTTCCCTCCCTCCCTCCCTCCTACTATTCCAAAAGATTATGTGCACCAATGGGCGGCGATTCGCCCTACTTATACTCCCTCCATTTTTGTATACAAGGCCACAAACCCATATTACAGGTACCAAGGTAGAAATTAATGACTTCTGAAAACTAGTCTTTTCTCCTCGCTTGACGTGTTAATTAATGTGTATTTTTCTTTCCAACACACAACAAGACAACTCTCTCATTCCTGATTGGTTGATTAATGCGGTGCATGCAAACCAACCTTTAACTTCCGCATGCATGCATAGGGTATTAATGTCCTCGGTTGCTAGTACGAGGCAAACCTCATCAATTTTATCTCGATTGGTGTTAGTGGCCTTATATAGTTGCAAATTGTAACTTTGATAGTGGCCTTGTATACAAAAATGGAGGGAGTACCTCCCTTTTCCCCCTATCTCGCGCTAGAAAAAATGGAAACTATAAGTCGCTTGGATCCTCTCTCTCTCTTTTCCCCCTAATTAAACTTGCTTTGACATAATATATTTTTGAACTGGGGAGGTGATGCCGGAGATGATTGGGGGATCGGGGGTGGTATCGTAGGGGAAGCTGATGCCGATGCCGGTTGGGGGATGAGGGGTGGAATGGAGGCGAATATGCCGGGGGCGGGGCGATCGTTGCCGCCAATTATTTATGACAAACAATCAGCTAGGTTTTGTCCGGTGGCGGCGGACCCGGGATTAATCAATTTCCGGCCTTTTGTTTTTTTAAAGGAAATTTTTGTTCTTTTAAGGAAAAAAAGGCAGGCAGGCGCGCTTTGCGTGACTTGGAAACGGACTCGACGGAACGGCGACTGACCTCAGCCGACGGCGACGGTGCCGAGATGCAGCATGGTGGCCCGCCCGCCCCAATCATGGGATCGGCAGCGCGGTCGGCCGGTTCTCACGGCAACTGCCCGAGCGGATGCTGTGAGAGCGGGGCAGAAACGCGTGCCCCTATCTTCATTCGGATTGGATCCATGGGCACGCACCATACTTTCTCCACGCACGAGACCGCATGGCATGCACCTCACATGCTGGAGATGTAACGGTTCTGGTAAATGGCTTGGGTCAGGCATCAGGGACAGGGACGCGGTACAAGCGCCCATTCTTGCAAGCACGCACGGAACGTCATACGCCTGCACCAAGCTTCACGCATGAACCACTCGTATTCGTATACTAGTACTCCTACATTCGTAGTCTCTTTTTACGGTAACAACCTGTAAACCGTGAAGGCACCAACAGCTAGCTTGTCGCGGCCGTCTCGCTATTAAAATTTAAATAATGATACTAATAATAATGTAAACGTACCTAACCCGTCCGGTTGATCAGAAAAGGGGGCTCAAAATGCAGCCTGGTCAACAACGACGACACCATATCGCTCTCTCTTTGCTCCTGTTGAGCACTCTACATCTACAAAACCAACCAACCAACCATTTCTTAATCATACTAGGTCAAGTTCACATGCTTTGACCTGGAACTGCCTCTTCCGAACCTCTCCTTTGCATTTGACCAGAAAGCCATCAGAGGCACACGCACAACCGCACAGTTGAGTGTCAAAACCACAGCTTTACCACAGCCACGAAGCTACCAAATATTCACATCCCTCGCACACGACACAACAACATTCTACACCTAAAAAATGTAAAATCTCTACGCCGCGCCGTCTTCTCTTCTCATTTGGTGATGTAGAAGCGGTTGTGCGGGGCGCGGGGGTCGGTCATCTTCTGGAAGTCGAGGTCCATGTCGTCGTCGTACTCCTCCTCCTCCTGCGGCTCGGCCGCCCTCCGCCGCCGCTCCCGGGCCTCGGCGGCCTCCCGCAGCGTCTTCCTCCGGACGTAGTCCTCGTACGACGTCTCGCACCACTTCTTGGCGTCCCCGATGATCTGCTGGTTGTGCCGCTCCACGTCCCGCTCCAGCTTCACCTTCTCCGTGTTGCGCGGCTCGCCCCAGTAGTCGTACCGGTACATCGGCTTCGACGGGTCGTAGTAGTCCTTGCCGTACACCACCGTCTCGTCCACGTCGTACCGCCCCGGCTCCTCGATCGGGAGGCCCAGGGCCTTCCGGCTGCCCGTTTATATAGGTGTTAACAATGACAGCAAGCGCACTGGACGTGATGAAAACTTGGTTTGGTTCTTCAGTTGCAGTTACCAGCATATGTCTCTGAGCAGAGCCTCCCTTTCTTCGTAGGAGCGACGCCACTGCAGCAGATCGTACTCGTCCATCTCTATGTTCCGCCGCATCTTCCCGATTTTGTACTCCTCTCCTCTCTCTTGTGCTTCCACTTTGAGCCGTTTAATCTCCTGCGTCGGTCAAATTTCAGCATCAGTGAAGGAATGGCAGAGCGGCTAAACGAAATCCAGCTGATGATGGAAGAAACGGTACCTCGCGCTCTGCACGGGCAGCCTTCATATCGAGCTCTTTGATGTTCACATTCTACAACAGAAAAAGTTCAGAACCACAATGGGCGTGTCATTAAGGGATCGCTTTGTACTGTGAAATAAACACCCAATGATGATCAAAGTAATCATGGCACACAAATGCGTACCACAACTTTCTTCTTAAGCACTGTTTCTTTGACACGCCCTTCGGTGTATTGAATCCTATTTTCTTCGTCGAACGAGGATGTATCAACTGTTGACTCGTACGTCACGTCCTTGAATTTATCTGGATTCTCATCCTCGTGGTCTAAAATCATCTGCTCTGCATTATGCCATTCCCAAAGCTGCAAGCAGATAAAAAACATTCCAGTTAAACCTATCGAATGGGAACCAAATGTAAACACTTGTTGGAGGGAGCAAGAGACACAAGCATGTTAGCGGTAGATATTTGATTACCGTTTCAACAAAGGGGTGGTCTGAAACCAAAGGTTCTGTTTCCATGTCTGTCAAAGGCTTTTTCCTAGGAATGGGCGGCCTTCCACCTTCGCGCTGTCAGTGCATATAAAGGTAAGAAGCACACACAAGCACGTAACACTGATGAAGTAAGAACAAAATAATGTGAAAATCCTTGAGGGAATTACTAGGTTTAACAAAGTAGCAGAAAACAGAATCAAGAGAGCAAATGCTAAATCAATTGAAAAGTCGTACCCACAGCTGCTCTTCGTTTGTATCCTCCTTTCGGTGAAATATTGGTGGAAAGTCAAACCTATTAAATCTGCAGCAAGGAAGAAGATAGGACGATGCTGAGTCAACTGAGACTGAAGGTAAACTGAAGCAATGCAGAACACAATGGACATCTAAATCTTCACACAATCAGGACTCAGCAGAGTGACAGGGGATAAGGATAGTGAGTTAGTGACGGCACTCACATTAGGTGATCAATGTTAGGATGCACAAGGCGCATTTCAAGTGGGAAGCGAAACCGATACGGGTCTCGTTTGGCCTGCAAAACAATAGATAGTCATTAGTAATTACTGAGGCAGATCTAACAAAAGATATCTTATAAAAAAATGTACTTTGGTAATGCCAAAACACCACTAACATATCATAATTTGCAATGTGGATAACCAGGCATTCCTCCACTACATATTGTTTGCCATTAAATGTCTCAGAAGCAGCAACAGAAATTGGAAAGTGAACTTCAAGGCTAACTAACCAGAATTTCCACATAGACATTCATGCCAGGTTTGACATGGTGGCGGATCCAATACCAATCGTTTCCTTTTATGGGCACCCACCTATTCATATAACAAGATGCAGCCACAGAAATTAAATATTTTCTTTACTATAACAAGTTATGTAAAAAAAGTAGAATCTTCTAAGAAGGCAAAGTTAGGCCTAACAGTGCCATTCATTAATCAACATTCAACATAATGCTATTGGTAGAATATTGTGATGCAGTTTCGTGCCAACATGCAGATGCCCTTAATATTTCCATGTAGTATTATTCACCGTAGCTAACAGCTCACATTTAAAAGCAAGACAACAACAAAATGTTACTAAAAATATCATAACACATGAGCTTATATCAGCCATGGTAACTCCACAAGTGCGCAGAAGATTAAGAGTACATACCCATCATGTGTGCCACCAATATCCACAAAAGCACCTTGGTGGAGGTGAATAGAGATCACTTTACCGTAACATATCTGCGTGTGGTAGATTGAACCATTTATCGAAGGTTAAAATGGTAACAGTCAGCGAGTTACTGAAGAGGGAAGATACAATCAAAAGTTTAAGTGGAACCTGTCCAGGGTAGAAGAATGGAAGTTCAAGCTGCAAAAAAGCAATCAACACATCAGCACTTAACAGGACCAAGAAAAATAGAACTAAATTAGGCAGCAAATTCAAAGCAAATGGACATACCATATCTTCTCGGTACTCCTTACCTCTCTTTCGTCTACCAGGGTAGTAATCCTGATCAAACTGCATAACAAAAATAGCCAAGTAGAATATTACTGCTCAGTCCTGAAATGATGAGAAAGGCTACAAGCACTAGAGGGGATGACAAGCCAGACTCAAAATCATTGTGATAATCCAAGCATATGAAGAAACCAGAACATTTGAGGGGTCAAAACTAGTTGACTAGCTTTCAGGGCTATCACTAAAAGGATGTGTCTCTTAAGTGAAATGCAACCATCGCTAACCTGGATAGTAACAGTGGCAAAATACAATCATTATTAGATGTATAGCTTAAAGGAAATCATAGTGCTAGGTCCACAATAGTAACGTCCATAAACCCACGAATGGCAAGTTAGGCTACTGGCTCCAAAGCTCAGTTACTAAGGAGAGTATGAAGTTAACACTTACCAAACAGTTTGCAGTCCAGGGCAAGTGCAAAACAGATGTCTTCAGTTCAACTCAAAATAAATAACAAGGCACCGCCAGCCAACATCAATCACAAGAGTTGAAACAAAGGTGTCCACAGATAGCGGAACAGCACTGTTCACAACCAATGTGCAACTAAACAGGCACATAAAAGGCTACTGAATAGTGTATACTGCCATGATACCATGTTACTGCATCTGAGCATCTCTACAGTCTACTTCAACAAGGAAATATATCATGGAACAACTACCACAATGCATCACTATAATCATTCTATAAGGTTCCTCTTCAACTAATTAATAACCATTGAAATAATACTACAGGTCCTTTATGAACTAATCACAAGAAGGTGCTTCCTTTTGAAACTATCAAGGGTGATAACATACTGGAGAGCAGTGATCAACACATCTCATGAGTCATGACAAATATTCCCTCCGTTTCTAAATATAAGTCTTTGTAGAAATTCCACTATAAACCACATACGGATGTATATAGATGCATTTTAGAGTGTAGATTCACTCATTTTGCTTCGTATGTGGTCCATAGTGGAATCTCTCCAAAAACTTATATTTAGGAACGAAGGGAGTATGTGGCTGAAGAGGCTCCCCTGTATGCGGGCTGCAGACTTGCAGTCCACAACAATCATTTAACTACAAGCAGACTACTAATTTTAAAAGCCAGCTTCGATTGCATCATACCAGAACAAATTCAGAATGCTCTGCTGCAATGACAGAACTATTTTCTCATAGAATCATCCTGGCCATTGCGGATTTGCGAGTACTGGACACAGATAATCGATTGAGTTATAGTGATATACTACCTTATAGGACTCCTCCTCCAGCCTCTCTCTGTTGGTATCCACCCACTCCTTGTACTGCTTCAGGAACACCTTGTACCGCTCCAGCGCCAGATCCTGCGGCGCGTCCTCCACCTTCTCCACGTTGGTCACCCCCTTGGCGGCGGCCGCCTCCATGTCCACCCGCTCCGATGCGTCTCTGTGAGCCTCCCTTATGAAGGCCAGCTCGTCCTGGTCCACCTCCCAGCCGGGCGGCGGCCAGTCCCGCGGCGGCACGAGCCGCAGCGGGAGCCGGCCGGCCCACGTGGTCTCGAGGGGCTCCGGCGTCTCGCGCATGGAGAAGAGGCGCTCGAGGTACCCCGGCTCGGACTCCACCTTCTCGCGGTAGGCCGGGGTGAGCATGCGGAACGCCTCGACGGACTCCGGCGAGGTGAGCGGCACCTCCTCGCCCTCGTTCAGGCTGTGGCGCGCGAAGGCGACCTCGGGGCTCATGGCCTCCTCCCAGGGCGCCCACCCGTGCTCGACCCAGCTCCGGCGGCGCGCGACGTCCTCGGGCTCGTTGTTCTTGACGAGGATGGAGGGGAGCACGGGCGGGTCGTCGGCGGGGATCTCGTCGGGGCCCGAGGGGGAGACGGACAGGGCGAGACGGCGGAGGCGGGGCCGTAGGACGGGCTTGGGGCGGAGGCCCGGAGGGGCGAGGAGGTGGAGGAAGGTGGCGCTGGTCGCCATTTTCTGCGGGGTTTGGGACGACGGCGCGGCGGTCGGTCGGTCGGTCGTCCCGCCGAGGGGTTTAAGACGCCGGGAGGATAAGGTGCGGCCGCTGGGAGACACCTGTCAGCGAGTGATCCAGCTCCATTATTACCAGTTCTTTCTATTTCAGAAAATCCCGCCTTTTCTTTTCCAGACTTCATATTTATTGGATAATAACGAGAAATAAACGAGACACGAGAGACATGAATTTAACGTGGTAAGAGCATCTCCAACAGGCGCCCAACTCGCGGCGCGCTAAAATCGCAGTTAAAGCGCGCGGTTTGGCTGTTTTAGCGTGGCGCGGCGCGCTTGCTCCAGCAGCCGCTGCAAATTTTAGCACGCACGAGCCGCTCCAGCAGGCGCGCGAAAATGCAGCGCGCGTGAACAACCGGCACTTGCCATATGTTTCATTTTGACACAAAATGAATTTCAAACATCAAAACAAAGACATGGCAAACCACAGAAAGAAGTTCATGACACAAAAGTTCATGCCCACAAGTTCAAATTCATACCCACAAGTTCATGACACAAAAGTTCACACCAACGAATTGCCCATTTAACATTCAAGCCTCGTCCTCGTCTTCATCTTCATCTTCCTCGTCATCGGTTGATGTTTCTTCCTCTTCTTCATCTTCATCTTCATTGGCGGTTGCCGCATCTTCATGCGGAGGTGTGTGACGAGGCACACCGGAAGACGTTCCGCCCATGCCGCCCCGAGGTGCTCCCATGCCTCCTACGAGAGATGCAAAACTCATGCCTTCCACGTGGCCCGGAGGTACTTCGAAGCCACCCATGCCTCCCATGGTCTCCATGGTAGCTCCAAAACCACCCATGGAACCCATGCCGCCCATGGTAGCTCCGAAGCCACCTCCTCCCATGCCGCCAAGGCCACCGCCACCCATGCCGCCAAGGCCACCGCCACCCATGCCGGCTCTTTTTTGGATCAAGACTTCTTGACAGGCAAGATTGACATACTCCTTTTGAGTCTCATCGAGTGTAGATGTGTCCATGAAGAACAAGTGCTTCTCCCACTCCAACAACCTAGATCGCTCCTCCAATGCCACCTTCCTCTCCTCCAATGCCACCTTCCTCTCCTCGGTCGTCACCCTCCTCTCCTCGGCCGCCAACCTCCTCTCCTCAGCCGCGGCATCTACGCTCCTTGCCATCTTCCTCGCCTCGTTCGCTTCCTTTCTTGCCTTCACAATAGCGTCCATGGCATTTTTTAGCCCATCATCTTCTTTCTTCTTCTTCTTTTCTTTGGCATCTTTCTTGGTACCATCCGGTCATTTTGGTTTCGAGTATGAAACCGAGTTTGGTGTAGGGCTTCTCTTGCCGTCATCACTTGTAGCCTCCTCCTCATCATCCTCCAAATCAATGGTGCGCTTGCGTTTCTTGCCCAAATTCATATCATCCATGTCCTCACGCTTCTTCCATTTCTCATCATCGTTCAAACATCATAGCAATGAGCCAAGGTAAATGTTCTCCCCCTCGTGATTTCTGTTGGGGAACATAGTATTTTCAAAATTTTCCTACGATCACGCAAGATCTATCTACTAGATGCATAGCAACGAGAGGGAGAGTGTGTCTACGTACCCTCGTAGACCGGGAGCGGAAGCGTCTAGTGACGCGGTTGATGTAGTTGAACTTCTTCGCGATCCAACCGATCAAGTACCGAACGTACGGCACCTCCACGTTCGGCACACGTTCAGCTTGATGACGTCCCGTGAGCTCTTGATCCAGTTGAGCTTCACGGGAGAGTTTCGTTAGCACGACGGCGTGGTGACGAATATGATGAAGTTACCGTCGCAAGGCTTCGCCTAAGCGCTGCAATGATATGACCAATATGTGTTACTATGGAGGGGGGCACTGCACACGGTTGGGAGAGATCAACTGATCAACTTGTGTGTCTATGGGGTGCCTCTACCTAAATCTGGGAATGGGTTTTGATTAACTGGGGCCAATGGTTTGGTTTTTTGCTCTGGGCTTAATTGGTTCGGGTTGTGATGGGCCCAGACTGTTATCAGTTTGGTTTGGTTTGGGTTTGCATAAAAACAAGTTGGGTATGGTTGGGTATGGGTCTAAATGGTTTGGTCTCTAACAGTTGCAAATTCTGGTTTATAACCGGTTCTTGAACTGGGTGTATACATGCGACGCGACGTGGCTGGTCACACACGTACGTACGCGGCGCGACGGCGTATGGACACATACATATTGGGCTGCTACTATGGATCAATTAAGCTACTAGCTAGCTTGCTTGTTTCTTGGTTAGCTTTGCACATACAACAGATTGATTTGGTTTCAACCCAAAACTAAGAACTAGGTTAAACCTATAGTTTGAAGAGTGGTTTGGTTTTGGTTCAGGTGGACAGAGCGTACGGTTTGGTTTGGTTTTGGTTCTGCATGATAATTGGAGGTGTGGTTTAGTTCTCATTCAAACCCCGTGTTGACTGGTTATGGTTTAGGTTTGGTTGAGTTGTATAACCATTGCCAGGTTTACCTCTACCCCCGTATATAAAGGAGTGGAGGAGGGGGAGGGCTGGCCCTCTCTATGGCGCGCCCTAGGGGAGTCCTACTCCCACCGGGACTAGGATTCCCCCTTTCCTAGTAGAACTAGGAGCCCTTCCAAGTAGTAGGAGTAGGAGAGATGGAAGGAGGGGGCACAGCCCCTCCCCTTAGTCCAATTCGGACTAGGCCTTGGGGGGCGCAGCCTTCATCTTCTCTCTTTCCCCTAAAGCCCAATAAGGCCCATATACTCCCCGGCGAATTCCCGTAACTCTCCAGTACTCCGAAAAATACCCGAATCACTCAGAACCTTTTCGATGTCTAAATATAGTCGTCCAATATATCGATCTTTACGTCTCGACCATTTCGAGACTCCTCGTAATGTCCCCAATCTCATCCAGGACTCCGAACTACCTTCGGTACATCAAAACACATAAACTCATAATACCGATCGTCATCAAACATTAAGCGTGCGGACCCTACGGGTTCGAGAACTATGTAGACATGACCGAGACTCATCTCCGGTCAATAACCAATAGCGGAACCTGGATGCTCATATTGGCTCCTACATATTCTACGAAGATCTTTATCGGTCAAACCGCATAACAACATACGTTGTTCCCTTTGTCAACGAATGTTACTTGCCCGAGATTCGATCGTCTGTATCTCAATACCTAGTTCAATCTCGTTACCGGCAAGTCTCTTTACTCGTTCCGTAATACATCATCCCGTGAGTAACTCATTAGTCATTTGCTTGCAAGGCTTATTATGATGTGTATTATCGAGGGGGCCCAGAGATACCTCTCCGACACTCGGAGTGACAAATCCTATTCTTGATCTATGCCAACACCACGAACACCTTCGGAGACACCTGTAGAGCATCTTTATAATCACCCAGTTACGTTGTGACGTTTGATAGCACACAAGGTGTTCCTCTGGTATACGGGAGTTGCATAATCTCATAGTCATAGGAACATGTATAAGTCATGAAGAAAGCAATAGCAGTAAAACTAAACGATCATAGTGCTAAGCTAATGGATGGGTCTTGTCCAACACATCATTCTCCTAATGATGTGATCCCGTTGATCAAATGACAACTCATGTCTATGGCTAGGAAATATAATCATCTTTGATCAATGAGCTAGTCTAGTAGAGGCATACTAGGAACATACTATTTTGTCTATGTATTCACACATGTACTAAGTTTCCGGTTAATACAATTCTAGCATGAATAATAAACATTTATCATGATATAAGGAAATATGAATAACAACTTTATTATTGCCTCTAGGGCATATTTCCTTCAGTCTCCCACTTGCACTAGAGTCAATAATCTAGATCACATCACCATGTGATTAACACCAATAGTTCACATCACCATGTGACAAACACCCATAGTTCACATCGCCATGTGACCAATACCCAAAGGGTTTACTAGAGTCAACAATCTAGTTCACATCGCCATGTGATTAACACCCAAAGAGTACTAAGGTGTGATCATGTTTTGCTTCGTGAGAAAAGTTTAGTCAGCGGGTCTGTTACATTCATATCCGTATGTATTTTGCAAATTTCTATGTCTACAATGCTCTGCTTGGAGCTACTCTAGCTAATTGCTCCCACTTTTAATACGCATCCAGATTGATATTTAGAGTCATCTGGATTAGTGTCAAAGCTTGCATCGGCGTAACCCTTTACGACGAACTCTTTCTCACCTCCATAATCGAGAAACATTTCCTTAGTCATCCAGTTACTAAGGATAATTTTGACCGCTGTCCAGTGATCTACTCCTGGATCACTTTTGTACCTCCTTGCCAAACTCATGGTAAGGTACACAACAAGTTTGGTGTTGGGAACGTAGTATTTTAAAATTTTCCTACGATCACGCAAGATCTATCTACCAGATGCATAGCAATGAGAGGGAAGAGTGTGTCTACGTACCCTCGTAGACCGGAAGCGGAAGCGTCAAGTGACGCGGTTGATGTAGTCGAACTTCTTCGCGATTCAACCGATCAAGCACCGAACGTACGGCACCTCCGCGTTCAGCACACGTTCAGCTTGATGACGTCCCACGAGCTCTTGATCTAGTTGAGCTTCACGGGAGAGTTTCGTCAGCACGACGGCGTGGTGACGGATATGATGTATCTACCGGCGCAGGGCTTCGCCTAAGCACTGCGACGGTATGACCGAGGTGTGTTTCTATGGAGGGGGGCACCGCACACGGCTGGAACGATTCAACTTGTGTGTCTTTGGGTGCCCCCCTGCCCCCGTATATAAAGGAGCAAGGGAGGAGGGCCGGCGGGCCTCCTATGGTGCGGCTAGGGCAATCCTACTAGGAATAGGATTGCAATCCTATTCCTAGTAGGAGTCCATCAAGAAGGAAGAGAGGGAAAGGAAAAGAGGGAGAGGTGGCGCCACCCCAATCCTAGTCCAACTAGGATCCCTAGGTGGGGCGCCGGCCAGCCTCTATGGGCTGCTTCTCTCTTTTCCTTAAGGCCCACTATGGACCATCCCCCCTCGTAGGGGGTTCCGGTAACCCCCTCCGGCAATCCAGTTAAATCTGAAACTTTTCCGGAACACTTTCGGTGTCCGAATATAGTCGTCCAATATATCAATCTTTATGTCTCGGACATTCTGAGACTCCTCGTCATGTCCGTGATCTCATCCGAGACTCCGAACTACCTTCGGTACATCAAAACTCATAAACTCATAATACCGATCGTCATCAAACGTTAAGCGTGCGGACCCTACGGGTTCGAGAACTATGTAGACATGACCGAGACTCACCTCCGGTCAATAACCAATAGAGGAACCTGGATGTTCATATTGGCTCCTACATATTCTACGAAGATCTTTTATCGGTCAAACCGCATAACAACATACGTTGTTCCTTTTGTCATCGGTATGTTACTTGCCCGAGATTCGATCGTCGGTATCTCTATACCTAGTTCAATCTCGTTACCGGCAAGTCTATTTACTCATTCCGTAACACATCATCTCGTGACTAACTCATTAGTCTTTTGCTTGCAAGGCTTATTATGATGTGTGTTACCGAGAGGGCCCAGAGATACCTCTCCGACACTCGGAGTGACAAATCCTAATCTTGATCTATGCCAACACCACGAATACTTTCGGAGACACCTGTAGAGCATCTTTATGATCACCCAGTTACGTTGTGACGTTTGATAGCACACAAGGTGTTCCTACGGTATTCGGGAGTTGCATAATCTCATAGTCATAGGAACATGTATAAGTCATGAAGAAAGCAATAGCAGTAAAACTAAACGATCATAGTGCTATGCTAACGGATGGGTCTAGTCCATCACATCATTCTCCTAATGATGTGATCCCGTTGATCAAATGATAACTCATGTCTATGGCTAGGAAACATAACCATCTTTGATCAATGAGCTAGTCTAGTAGAGGCATACTAGGGACACTCTGTTTTGTCTATGTATTCACACATGTACTAAGTTTCCGGTTAATACAATTCTAGCATGAATAAAAGACATTTATCATGATATAAGGAAATATAAATAACAACTTTATTATTGCCTCTAGGGCATATTTCCTTCAGTCTCCCACTTGCACTAGAGTCAATAATCTAGCTCACATCGCCATGTGATTTAATACCGATAGTTCACATTGTTATGTGAATAACACCCACAGTTCACATCACCATGTGACCAACACCCAAAGGGTTTACTAGAGTCAATAATCTAGTTCACATCGCTATGTGATTAATACCCAAGAGTAATAAGGTGTGATCATGTTTTGCTTGTGAGAGAAGTTTAGTCAACGGGTCTGTCACATTTAGATCCGTATGTATTTCGCAAATTTCTATGTCTACAATGCTCTGCATGGAGCTACTCTAGCTCATTGCTCCCACTTTCAATACGCATCCATATTGATACTTAGAGTCATCTGGCTTTAGTGTCAAAGCTTGCATCGGTGTAACCCTTTACGACGAACTCTTTATCACCTCCATAATCGAGAAATATTTCCTTAGTCATCCAATTACTAAGGATAATTTTGACCGTTGTACAGTGATCTACTCCTGGATCACTATTGTACCTCCCTGTCAAACTCATGGCAAGGAACACAACGTGTTTTGTACACAGCATGGCATACTTTATAGAACCTATGGCTGAGGCATAGGGAATGACTTTCATTCTCTCTATATTTTTCTGCCGTGGTCTGGCTTTTGAGTCTTACTCAACTTCACACCTTACAAGTCAGGCAAGAACTCATTCTTTGACTGATCCATTTTGAAGTACTTCAAAATCTTATCAAGGTATGTACTCATCGAAAGTCTTATCAAGCGTCTTGATCTATCTCTATAGATCTTGATGCCCAATATGTAAGCAGCTTCACCAAGGTCTTTCTTTGAAAAACTCCTTTCAAACACTCCTTTATGCTTTCCAGAAAATTCTACATCATTTCCGATCGACAATATGTCATTCACATATACTTATCAGAAAGGTTGTAGTGCTCCCACTCACTTCTTGTAAATACAGGCTTCACCGCAAGTCTGTATAAATCTATATGCTTTGATCAACTTATCAAAGCGTATATTCCAACTCCGAGATGCTTGCACCAGTCCATAGATGGATCGCTGGAGCTTGCACATTTTGTTAGCACCTTTAGGATTGACAAAACCTTCTGGTTGCATCATATACAAGTCTTCTTTAATAAATCCATTAAAGAATGCAGTTTTGTTATCCATTTGCCATATTTCATAAAATGCGGCAATTGCTAACATGATTCGGACAGACTTAAGCATCGCTACGGGTGAGAAAGTCTCATCGTAGTCAACTCCTTGAACTTGTTGAAAAACTTTCGCAACAAGTCGAGCTTTGTAAACAGTAACATTACCGTCAACGTCAGTCTTCCTCTTGAAGATCCATTTATTTTCGATGGCTTGCCGATCATCGGGCAAGTCAACCAAAGTCCACACTTTGTTCTCATACATGGATCCCATCTCAGATTTCATGGCCTCAAGCCATTTTGCGGAATCTGGGCTCATCATCGCTTCCTCATAGTTCGTAGGTTTATCATGGTCCAGTAACATGACTTCTAGAACCGGGTTGCCGTACCACTCTGATGCGGAACAAACTCTGGTTGATCTACGAAGTTCAGCAGAAACTTGATCTGAAGTTTCATGATCATCATCGTTAGCTTCCTCAATAATTGGTGTAGGAATCACTGGAACTAGTTTCTTTGATGTTCCACTTTCCAATTCGGGAGAAGGTACAATTACCTCATCAAGTTCTACTTTCCTCCTACTCACTTCTTTCGAGAGAAACTCCTTCTCTAGAAAGGATCCACTCTTAGCAACAAAGACCTTGCCTTCGGATCTGTGATAGAAGGTGTACCCAACAGTTTCTTTTGGGTATCCTATGAAGATTTACTTCTCCGATTTGGGTTCGAGCTTATCATGTTGAAACTTTTTCACATAAGCATCGCAGTGCCAAACTTAAAGAAATGACAGCTTAGGTTTCTCGTCAAACCACAGTTCATACGGTGTCATCTCCACGGATTTAGATGGTGCCCTATTTAACGTGAATGTAGCTATCTCTAATGCATAACCCCAAAAGCGATAGTGGTAGATCGGTAAGAGACATCATCTATCGCACCATATCTAATAAAGTACTGTTATGACGTTCGGACACACCATTACACTGTGGTGTTCCAGGTGGCGTGAGTAGTGAAACTATTTCACATTGTTTTTACTGAAGGCCAAACTCGCTAACTCAAATATTTTATCTCTACGATCATATCGTAGAAACTCTTATTTTCTTGTTACGATGATTCTCCACTTCACTCTGAAATTCTTTGAACTTTTCAAATGTTTCAGACTTGTGCTTCATTAAGTAGATATACCCATATCTGCTCAAATCATTAGTGAAGGTCAGAAAATAACGATACCTGCCGCGAGCTTCAACACTCATTGGTCCGCATACATCAGTATGTATGATTTCCAACAACTCTGTTGCTCGCTCCATAGTTTCGGAGAACGGAGTTTTAGTCATCTTGCCCATGAGGCATGGTTCGCAAGCACCAAGTGATTCATAATCAAGTGATTCCAAAAGTCCATCACTATGGAGTTTCTTCATGCGCTTTACACCAATATGACCTAAACGGCAGTGCCACAAATAAGTTGCACTATTATTATTAACCTTACATCTTTTGGCTTCAATATTATGAATATGTGTATCACACGATCGAGATCCGACAAACCATTTTCATTGGGTGTATGACCATATAAGGTTTTATTCATGTAAGCAGAACAACAATTATTATCTAACTTACATGAATAACCATATTGCAATAAACATGATCAAATCATATTCATGTTCAACACAAACACCAAATAACACTTATTTAGGTTCAACACTAATCCTGAAAGTATAGGGAGTGTGCGATGATGATCATATCAATCTTGGAACTACTTCCAATACACATTGTCACTTCATCCTTTAACTAGTTTCTGTTCATTATGCAACTCCCATTTCGAGTTACTACTCTTTAGCAACTAAACCAGTATCAAATACCGAGGGGTTGCTATGAACACTAGTAAAATACACATCAATAATCTGTATATCAAATATACCTTTGTTCACTTTGCCATCCTTCTTATCCGCCAAGTATCTAGGGCAGTTCCACTTCCAGTGACCATTTCCTTTGCAGTAGAAGCACTTAGTTTCAGGCTTGAGTTTAGCTTTGGGTTTCTTCATGGGAGTGACAACTTGCTTGTCATTCTTCTTGAAGTTCCCCTTCTATCCCTTTGCCCTTTACTTGAAACAAGTGGTCTTGTTAACCATCAACACTTGATGCTCTTTCTTGATTTCTACCTTCGCCGATTTCAGCATCGCGAAGAGCTCGGGAATTACTTTCGTCATCCCTTGCATATTATAAATCATCACGAAGTTCTACTAACTTGTTGATAGTGACTAGAGAACTTTGTCAATTACTATCTTATCTGGAAGATTAACTCCCACTTGATTCAAGCAATTGCAGTACCCAGACAATCTGAGCATATGCTCACTGGTTGAGCTATTCTCCTCCATCTTGTAGGCAAAGTACTATCAGAGGTCTTATACCTCTCGGCACAGGCATGAGTATGAAATACTAATTTCAACTCTTGGAACATCTTATATGCTCCGTGGTGTTCAAAACGTTTTGAAGTCCCGGTTCTAAGCCGTAAAGCATGGTGCACTTAAACTATCAAGTAGTTATCATACCGAGCTTTTGTCAAAACATTCATAACGTCTGTATCAGCTTCTGCAATAGGTCTGTCACCTAGCGGTGCATCAAGGACATAATTCTTCTGTGTAGCAATGAGGATAATCCTCAGATCACGGAACAATTCCGCATCATTGCTACTAACATCTTTCAACTTGGTTTTCTCTAGGAACATATAAAAAATAAACGTGGAGCAACATCGCGAGCTATTGATCTACAACATAGATATGCTAATACTACCAGGACTAAGTTCATGATAAATTAAAGTTCAATTTAATCATATTACTTAAGAACTGCCACTTAGATAGACATCCCTCTAGTCATCTAAATGATCACGTGATGCAAATCAACTAAACCATGTCCAATCATCACGTGAGATGGAGTAGTTTCAATGGTGAACATCTTATGTTGATCATATCTACTATATGATTCACGCTCGACCTTTCGGTCTCCAGTGTTCTGAGGCCATATCTGCATATGCTAGGCTCGTCAAGTTTAACCCGAGTATTCTGCGTGTGCAAAACTGGCTTACACCCGTTGTATTTGAACGTAGAGCTTATCACACCCGATCATCACGTGGTGTCTCGGCACGACGAACTTTCGCAACGGTGCATACTCAGGGAGAACACTTATACCTTGAAATTTAGTAAGGGATCATCTTATAATGCTACCGTCGAACTAAGCAAAATAAGAAGCATAATAAGATAAACATCACATGCAATCAAAATATGTGACATGATATGGCCATCATCATCTTGTGCTTTTGATCTCCATCTCCAAAGCACCGTCATGATCACCTTCGTCACCGGCGCGACACCTTGATATCCATCGTAGCATCGTTGTCGTCTCGCCAACTATTGCTTCTATGACTATCGCTACCGCTTAGTGATAAAGTAAAGCAATTACATGGCGATTGCATTTCATACAATAAAGCGACAACCATATGGCTCCTGCCAGTTGCCGATAACTTTACAAAACATGATCATCTCATACAAAACCGTATAACTCATCATGTCTTGACCATATCACATCACAACATGCCCTGCAAAAACAAGTTAGACGTCCTCTACTTTGTTGTTGCAAGTTTTACGTGGCTGCTACGGGCTTAGCAAGAACCGTTCTTACCTACGAATACACAACCACAACGATGTTTCGTCAAGTATGTGATGTTTTAACCTTCACAAGGACCGGGCGTAGCCACACTTGATTCAGCTAAAGTGAGAGAGACAGACACCCGCCAGTCACCTTTAAGCAACGAGTGCTCGTAACGGTGAAACCAGTCTCGCGTAAGCGTACGCGTAATGTCGGTCCGGGCCGCTTCATCTCACAATACCGCCGAAGCAAAGTATGACATGCTGGTAAGAAGTATGACTAGTATCGTCCACAACTCATTGTGTTCTACTCGTGAATATCATCTACGCATAGACCTGGCTCTGATACCACTGTTGGGGAACGTAGTATTTTAAAATTTTCCTACAATCACGCAAGATCTATCTACCAGATGCATAGCAACGAGAGGGAAGAGTGTGTCTACATACCCTCGTAGAACGGAAGCGGAAGCGTCAAGTGACGCGGTTGATATAGTCGAACTTCTTCGCGATTCAACCGATCAAGCACCGAACGTACGGCACCTCCGCGTTCAGCACACGTTCAACTTGATGACGTCCCACGAGCTCTTGATCCAGTTGAGCTTCACGGGAGAGTTTCGTCAGCACGACGGCGTGGTGACGGATATGATGTATCTACCGGCGCAGGGCTTCGCCTAAGCACTGCGACGGTATGACCGAGGTGTGTTTCTATGGAGGGGGGCACCGCACACGGCTGGAACAATTCAACTTGTGTGTCTTTGGGTGCCCCCCTGCCCCCGTATATAAAGGAGCAAGGGAGGAGGGCCGGCCGGCTTCCTATGGTGCGGCTAGGGCAATCCTACTAGGAATAGGATTGCAATCCTATTCCTAGTAGGAGTCCATCAAGAAGGAAGAGAGGGAAAGGAAAAGAAGGAGATGTGGCGCCACCCCAATCCTAGTCCAACTAGGATCCCTAGGTGGGGCGCCGGCCAGCCTCTATGGGCTGCTTCTCTCTTTTCCTTAAGTCCCACTATGGACCATCCCCCCTCGTAGGGGGTTCCGGTAACCCCCTCCGGCAATCCAGTTAAATCCGAAACTTTTCCGGAACACTTCCGGTGTCCGAATATAGTCGTCCAATATATCAATCTTTATGCCTCGGACATTCCGAGACTCCTCGTCATGTCCGTGATCTCATCCGGGACTCCGAACTACCTTCGGTACATCAAAACTCATAAACTCATAATACCGATCGTCATCAAACGTTAAGCGTGCGGACCCTACGGGTTCGAGAACTATGTAGACATGACCGAGACTCATCTCCGGTCAATAACCAATAGCGGAACCTGGATGTTCATATTGGCTCCTACATATTATACGAAGATCTTTTATCGGTCAAACCGCATAACAACATACGTTGTTCCTTTTGTCATCGGTATGTTACTTGCCCGAAATTCGATCGTCGGTATCTCTATACCTAGTTCAATCTCGTTATCGGCAAGTCTCTTTACTCGTTCCGTAACACATCATCTCGTGACTAACTCATTAGTCTTTTGCTTGCAAGGCTTATTATGATGTGTGTTACCGAGAGGGCCCAGAGATACCTCTCCGACACTCGGAGTGACAAATCCTAATCTTGATCTATGCCAACACCACGAATACTTTCGGAGACACCTGTAGAGCATCTTTATGATCACCCAGTTACGTTGTGACGTTTGATAGCACACAAGGTGTTCCTACGGTATTCGGGAGTTGCATAATCTCATAGTCATAGGAACATGTATAAGTCATGAAGAAAGCAATAACAGTAAAACTAAACGATCATAGTGCTATGCTAACGGATGTGTCTAGTCCATCACATCATTCTCCTAATGATGTGATCCCGTTAATCAAATGACAACTCATGTCTATGGCTAGGAAACATAACCATCTTTGATCAATGAGCTAGTCTAGTAGAGGCATACTAGGGACACTCTGTTTTGTCTATGTATTCACACATGTACTAAGTTTCCGGTTAATACAATTCTAGCATGAATAAAAGACATTTATCATGATATAAGGAAATATAAATAACAATTTTATTATTGCCTCTAGGACATATTTCCTTCAGTTGGTACACAGCATGGCATACTTTATAGAACCTATGGCTGAGGCATAGGGAATGCCTTTCATTCTTTCTCTATCTTCTGCCGAGGTCGGGCTTTGAGTCTTACTCAACTTCATACCTTGCAACACGGGCAAGAACTCTTTCTTTGACTATTCCATTTTGAACTACTTCAAAATCTTGTCAAGGTATGTACTCATTGAAAAAACTTATCAAGCGTCTTGATCTATCTCTATAGATCTTGATGCTCAATATGTAAGCAGCTTTACCGAGGTTTTTCTTTGAAAAACTCCTTTCAAACACTCCTTTATGCTTTCCAGAAAAATTCTACATCATTTCTGATCGACAATATGTCATTCACATATACTTATCAGAAAGGCTGTAGTGCTCCCACTCACTTTCTTGTAAATACAGGCTTCACCGCAAGTCTGTATAAAATTATATGCTTTGATCAACTTATCAAAGCGTATATTCCAACTCTGAGATGCTTGCACCAGTCCATAGATGGATCGCTGGAGCTTGCACACTTTGTTAGCACCTTTAGGATCGACAAAACCTTCTGGTTGCATCATATACAACTCTTCTTCAAGATATCCATTCAGGAATGCAGTTCTGACATCCATTTGCCAGATTTCATAATCATAAAATGCGGCAATTGCTAACATGATTCGGACAGACTTAAGCATCGCTACGGGTGAGAAAGTCTCATCGTAGTCAATTTCCTTGAACTTGTCGAAAACCTTTCGCAACAAGTCGAGCTTTGTAAACAGTAACATTACCGTCTGCGTCGGTCTTCCTCTTGAAGATCCATTTATTTTCGATGGCTTGTCGATCATCGGGCAAGTCAACCAAAGTCCACACTTTGTTCTCATACATGGATCCCATCTCAGATTTCATGGCCTCAAGCCATTTTGCGGAATCTGGGCTCATCATCGCTTCCTCATAGTTCGTAGGTTCATCATGGTCTAGTAACATGACTTCCAGAACCGGGTTGCCGTACCACTCTGGCGCGGAACGTACTCTGGTTGATCTACGAAGTTCAGTAGTAACTTGATCCGAAGTTTTCATGATCATCATCATTAGCTTCCTCACTAATTGGTGTAGGAATCACGGGAACTAGTTTCTGTGATGTACTACTTTCCAATTCGGGAGAAGGTACAATTACCTCATCAAGTTCCACTTTCCTCCTACTCACTTCTTTCGAGAGAAACTCCTTCTCTAGAAAGGATCCATTCTTAGCAACGAATATATTGCCTTCGGATCTGTGATAGAAGGTTTACCCAACAGTCTCCTTTGGGTATCCTATGAAGACACATTTCTCTGACTTGGGTTTGAGCTTATCAGGTTGAAGCTTTTTCACATAAGCATCGCAGCCCCAAACTTTAAGAAACGACAACTTTGGTTTCTTGCCAAACCATAGTTCATAAGGCGTCGTCTCAACGGATTTTTAGATGGTGCCCTTATTAAGCGTGAATGCAGTTGTCTCTAATGCACAACCCTAAATGATAGTGGTAAATCGGTAAGAGACATCATAGATCGCACCATATCTAATAAAGCATGGTTACGACGTTCGGACACACCATTACGCTGTGGTGTTCCGGGTGGCGTGAGTTGTGAAACTATTCCATATTGTTTCAAATGAAGACCAAACTCGTAACTCAAATATTCACCTCCATGATCAGATCGTAGGAACTTTATTTTCTTGTTACGATGATTCTCTACTTCACTCTGAAATTCTTTGAACTTTTCAAATGTTTCAGACTTGTGTTTCATTAAGTAGATATACCCATATCTGCTCAAATCACCAGTGAAGGTCTAGAAAATAACGATACTCACCGCGAGCCTTAATACTCATCGGTCGACATACATCAGTATGTATGATTTCCAATAAATCAGTTGCTCGCTCCACAATTCTGGAGAACGGAGTTTTAGTCATCTTGCCCATAAGGCACGGTTCGCAAGCACCAAGTGATTCCAAAAATCCATCACTATGGAGTTTCTTCATGCGCTTTACACCAATATGACCTAAACGACAGTGCCACAAATAAGTTGCACTATCATTATTAACCTTGCATCTTTTGGCTTCAATATTATGAATATGTGTATCACAACGATCGAGATCCAACAAACTATTTTCATTGGGTGTATGACCATCGAAGGCTTTATTCATGTAAACAGAATAACAATTATTCTATGACTTTAAATGAATAACCATATTGCAACAAACATGATCAAATCATATTCATGCTCAACGCAAATGCCAAATAACATTTATTTAGGTTCTACACTAATCCCGAAAGTATAGGAAGTGTGCGATGATGATCATATCAATCTTGGAACCATTTTCAACACACATCGTCACTTCACCTTTAACTAGTCTCTGTTCATTCCACACCTCTCGTTTCGAGTTACTAATTTTAGCAACTGAACCGATATCAAATACCCAGGGGTTGCTATGAACACTAGTAAAGTACATATCAATAATCTGTATATCAAATATACCTTTGTTCACTTTGCGATCCTTCTTATCCGCCAAATATCTAGGGCAGTTCCACTTCCAGTGACCATTTCCTTTGCAGTAGAAGCACTTAGTTTCAAGCTTGAGTTCAGCTTTGGGTTTCTTCACGGGAGTGACAACTTGCTTATCATTCTTCTTGAAGTTCCCCTTCTATCCCTTTGCCCTTTACTTGAAACAAGTGGTCTTGTTAACCATCAACACTTGATGCTCTTTATTGATTTCTACCTTCGCCGATTTCAGCATCGCGAAGAGCTCGGGAATTACTATCGTCATCCCTTGCATATTATAGTTCATCACGAAGTTCTACTAACTTGGTGATAGTGTCTAGAGAACTTTGTCAATTACTATCTTATCTGGAAGATTTACTCCCACTTGATTCAAGCAATTGTAGTACCCAGACAATCTGAGCACATGCTCATTGGTTGAGCTATTCTCCTCCATCTTGCAGGCAATGTACTGTCAGAGGTCTTATACCTCTCAACACGGGCATGAGTATGAAATACTAATTTCAACTCCTGGAACATCTCATATGCTCTGTGGCGTTCAAAAACGTTTTTGAAGTCCCAGTTATAAGCCGTAAAGCATGGCGCACTAAATTATCAAGTAGTCATCATACCGAGCTTGTCAAACGTTCATAACGTCTACATCTGCTCCTGTAGTAGGTTTGTCACCTAGCGGTGCATCAAGGACATAATACTTTTGTACATCAATGAGGATAATCCTCGGATCATGGACCTAGTCCGCATCATTGCTACTAACATCTTTCAACTTATATTTCTCTAGGAACATATAAAATAAACGGGGGGCTACATCGCGAGCTATTGATCTACAACATAGATATGCTAATACTATCAGGACTAAGTTCATGATAAATTAAAGTTCAATTAATCATATTACTTAAAGAACTCCCACTTAGATAGACATCCCTTCGGTCATCTAAATGACTACATGATCCAAATCAACTAAACCATGTCCAATCATCACGTGAGATGGAGTAGTTTCAATGGTGAACATCTTATGTTGATCATATCTACTATATGATTCACGCTCGACCTTTCGGTCTCCAGTGTTCCGAGGCCGTATCTGCATATGCTAGGCTCGTCAAGTTTAACCCGAGTATTCTGCATGTGCAAAACTGTCTTACACCCGTTGTATTTGAACGTAGAGCTTATCACACCCGATCATCACGTGGTGTCTCGGCACGACGAACTTTCGCAACGGTGCATACTCAGGGAGAACACTTATACCTTGAAATTTAGTAAGGGATCATCTTGTAATGCTACCACCGTACTAAGCAAAATAAGAAGCATAATAAGATGAACATCACATGCAACCAAAATATGTGACATGATATGGCCATCATCATCTTGTGCTTTTGATCTCCATCTTCAAAGCACCGTTATGATCACCTTCGTCACCGGCGCGACACCTTGATCTCCATCGTAGCATCGTTGTCTTCTCGCCAACTATTGCTTCCACGACTATCGCTACCGCTTAGTGATAAAGTAAAGCAATTACATGGCGACTGTATTTCATACAATAAAGCGACAACCATAGGGCTCCTGCCAGTTGCCGATAACATTACAAAACATGATCATCTCATACAAAACTGTATCACTCATCATGTCTTGACCATATCACATCACAACATGCCCTGCAAAAACAAGTTAGACGTCCTCTACTTTGTTGTTGCAAGTTTTACGTGGCTGCTACGGGCTTAGCAAGAACCGTTCTTACCTACGCATACAAAACCACAACGATGTTTTGTCAAGTATGTGTTGTTTTAACCTTCACAAGGACCGGGAGTAGTCACACTTGATTCAGCTAAAGTGAGAGAGACAGACACCCGCCAGTCACCTTTAAGTAACAAATGATCATAACGGTGAAACCAGTCTTGCGTAAGCGTACGCGTAATGTCAGTCCGGGCCGCTTCATCTCACAATACCGCCGAAACAAAGTATGACATGCTGGTAAGCAGTATGACTAGTATCGCCCACAACTCATTGTGTTCTACTCATGCATATCATCTACGCATAGACCTGGCTCATGATGCCACTGTTGGGGAACGTAGTATTTTCAAAATTTTCCTACGATCACGCAAGATCTATCTACTAGATGCATAGCAACGAGAGGGAGAGTGTGTCTACGTACCCTCGTAGACCAGGAGCGGAAGCGTCTAGTGACGCAGTTGGTGTAGTCGAACTTCTTCGCGATCCAACTGATCAAGTACCGAACGTACGGCACCTCCGCGTTCGGCACACGTTCAGCTTGATGACGTCTCGTGAGCCCTTGATCCAGTTGAGCTTCACGGGAGAGTTTCGTTAGCACGACGGCGTGGTGACGAATATGATGAAGTTACCGTCGCAAGGCTTCGCCTAAGCGCTGCAATGATATGACCAATGTGTGTTACTGTGGAGGGGGGCACCGCACACGGTTGGGAGAGATCAACTGATCAACTTGTGTGTCTATGGGGTGCCTCTACCCCCGTATATAAAGGAGTGGAGGAGGGGGAGGGCTGGCCCTCTCTATGGCGCGCCCTAGGGGAGTCCTACTTCCACCGGGACTAGGATTCCCCCTTTCCTAGTAGAACTAGGAGCCCTTCCAAGTAGTAGGAGTAGGAGAGAAGGAAGGAGGGGGCGCAGCCCCTCCCCTTAGTCCAATTCGGACTAGGCCTTGGGGGGGGGGCGCAGCCTTCCTCTTCTCTCTTTCCCCTAAAGCCCAATAAGGCCCATATACTCCCCGGCGAATTCCCATAACTCTCCGGTACTCCGAAAAATACCCGAATCACTCAGAACCTTTTCGTTGTCTGAATATAGTCGTCCAATATATCGATCTTTACGTCTCGACCATTTCGAGACTCCTCGTAATGTCCCCGATCTCAACCGGGACTCCGAACTACCTTCGGTACATCAAAACACATAAACTCATAATACCGATCGTCATCAAACGTTAAGCGTGCGGACCCTACGGGTTCGAGAGCTATGTAGACATGACCGAGACTCATCTCCGGTCAATAACGAATAGCGGAACCTGGATGCTCATATTGGCTCCTACATATTCTACGAAGATCTTTATCGGTCAAATCGCATAACAACATACGTTGTTCCCTTTGTCATCGTATGTTACTTGCCCGAGATTCGATCGTTGATATCTCAATACCTACTTCAATCTCGTTACCGGCAAGTCTCTTTACTCGTTCCGTAATACATCATCCCGTGAGTAACTCATTAGTCATTTTCTTGCAAGGCTTATTATGATGTGTATTATCGAGAGGGCCCAGAGATACCTCTCCGACACTCGGAGTGACAAATCCTATTCTTGATCTATGCCAACACCACGAACACCTACGGAGACACCTGTAGAGTATCTTTATAATCACCCAGTTACATTGTGACGTTTTATAGCACACAAGGTGTTCCTCTGGTATACGGGAGTTGCATAATCTCATAGTCATGGGAACATGTATATGTCATGAAGAAAGCAATAGCAGTAAAACTAAACGATCATAGTGCTAAGCTAACAGATGGGTCTTGTCCATCACATCATTCTCCTAATGATGTGATCCCATTGATCAAATGACAACTCATGTCTATGGCTAGGAAATATAACCATCTTTGAGCAATGAGCTAGTCTAGTAGAGGCATACTAGGGACATACTGTTTTGTCTATGTATTCACACATGTACTAAGTTTCCGGTTAATAAAATTCTAGCATGAATAATAAACATTTATCATGATATAAGGTAATATGAATAACAACTTTATTATTGTCTCTAGGGCATATTTCCTTCAATTTTTCCCTTTCTTGTTCTTCTTGTTCTCTCCTTTGAACAAGTTTTGTGCAATGTTGAGCTACATAAAAAAACAAGTTAGCATATGGGTTCAACTTGCATGATGAACATGAAACATGGATGAACATGGACATGGACATGGATGAAATTCTTCTTACCCTATCGTCCTCATCAGTGCCACTTGGGTTCAACTTGTCAACCGCCTTTTGTGCGGCCGCCCACGTTTGACAGTCTTTGTTGATTGTCGACCATCGGGAGCGAAGAGATCGGTCGGTGCGGTCAATGCCACTCTTGTTGTGTAGATCAAAGTGCTCCTTCATCCGGCGCCAATAAGCATCTCTACTTTGATCACCTCCAATGGATGGACCCCTCAACACTTGCAACCAAGTATTGCATATCAAGATGTCTTCTTCATTGGTGTAGTTGCCTGCTCTTCCTTTCGGTGCGTCGACAATGCCCTCACCATCCTCGTCCACCTCAAACTCATGGTCATCGGTTTGAGACCGATTGTTGGAGCCAACACCCATAGTTGACATATATGCATCATCGTTGACACTACAAAGTATATACAACGAAGCAAATAAGCTATCTATATGTACGCATTCACAAAATGCAACAACAAAAAAGTTGGCAAAATTTTATACCTTTGGGGCATTCCCTCGAACACGTTGTTCGCGTCGGCCGCCGGCTCAACAAGTGAGCTCACCAGCGCTTCGTTAGCCGCCACGCCCGTCGCACGCCCTACAACAAGCTTCTTCCTCGACGGCTTCGAGGAGCCGGAGCCGTCCGCCTTCTTCTTCTTCTTCGCCGAAATTTTCTATAGCCGCGCCGCATTTGGGAGATGGGCACGTGGCTTCATCATGGCGGGCGCCGGTGCACCGCCACCCTTCGCGCCACCCGCCGACGAGGTCATCCGTGGCGGCATGAAAAGGCCGCGCGCGACGAGGCTGCTTGGAGGAGCTCCGGCGGAGCCGGCGGCGGCGGCGGTGCCAACGTTCCCCACGCTAGGGTCTGCGGCGGCGGCGGCGGCCGAGGGGTCGCGGGACTAGGAGGGGGTGAGGGGGTCGGCGGCGGCGCGGGCGGGCGATGGTGGCGCTGCGGAAGGAGCGCGAGGCGCGAGCGGGCGAGTGCAGCGCGCGGTAGCGGGCGCCCCAAATTAACATCGCGCAATGCCGATTCGGAGGGCGCGCCCAACTCTATATGCCGCGCGCGCGTTTATTGCGCGCCCGCTGGAGCGCCAAAAGCGATTGCGCGCGCGCTATAAGGAAGACATTTGCGGCGTGGCGCTTATATAGCGTGCCTGTTGGAGATGCTGTAACCCTTGCGGGAGAAAACGACGGACGCACGAAGGCACAATCACTATGAGAAGGAGTATTACAAGCACGAGACGACAGACCGTCTTAGGTGCGACTACGTGGGGTATATAAGAGGGCAATACAAGAGAGTCCTTGAAGGACAAGTAAACGAGTTGTACTCGTACGCGTTGACGTCAACGCAACGTCTACACCGGTTGTACTACGTCTAGTCCAACACGGTACTAGAATTTGGATCACAATTTAACAATCTCCACCTTGAGCCAAATTCCCTTCGCTAGTCAAAGAAAGTGAATAACTCCATCCAAATCAGCATAAACACCTTGTGCGTCAAAGTCCATAGGACTAGTGAGAAATACAAACTAAGCCTGAGTAAAGCTCAAACTTATTGGTCGAAACTGGTTTTGTCATCATATCAGCAGGATTATCATGAGTACTTATCTTGCATACCTTCAAATCACCTTCAGCAACAACATCTCGAATATAGTGAAATCTGACATCAATGTGCTTCATTCTCTCATGATACATTGGATTCTTTGTAAGATATATAGCACTTTGACTGTCACTAAATATGGTACGGCAAGATAAATCTCCACAAAGCTCAGCGTACAAACCTTTCAACCAGATAACTTCTTTGCATGCCTCGGAAATAGCCATATACTCGGCATCAGTAGTGGAACAAGCTACAATAGACTACAAAGTTGCTCTCCAACTCACAGCACAACCACCAATGGTGAAAACATAACCTGTGAGTGATCTTCTCTTATCCAAATCACCAGCAAAATCAGAATCAATAAAACCAACAAGTCCATCTCCAGTTTTCCCAAACTGTAAATAAACATTAGAAGTACCTCGCATGTATCTGAAAATCCACTAAACTGCTTTCCAATGCTCTTTTCCGGGATTAGCCATGTATCTACTGACAACACTCAATGCATATGATAAATCCAGACGGGAGAAAACCATGGCATACATAAGTGAACCAACTGCACTCGAATAGGGAACTCTAGACATGTACTCAATATCTGCATCGGACTTAGGACATAAAGCTGATGATAATTTGAAGTGTGCAGCTAATGGAGTACTTACCGGCTTGGCATTATGCATATTAAAACGAGGAAGAACTTTATCAATATATCCCTTCTGACTTAGATATACTTTTCCAGATGGTCTATCTCTGGATATTTCCATGTCAAGAATTTTCTTTGCTGCATCCAAATCCTTCATCTCAAATTCATTACTCAATTTCTTCTTTAGTTCATTAATATATGACATACTCTTTGCAGCAATTAGCATATCATCAACATGAAGGAGCAAATAAATAGTTGAACCTTTGATAGTTTTCAAATAAACACAACTATCATAATTAGACCTTTTTAAACCTCGAGAGAGCATAAAGGTGTCAAATCTCTTGTACCACTTTCTAGGGGATTGCTTCAATCCATAAAGAGATTTCTTTAACTTACAGACAAGCTTTTCTTTTCCAGGAATAACAAAACCTTCAGGTTGTTCCATATAAATATCCTCTTCTAATTCTCCATGTAAGAATGCAGTTTTAACATCCAATTGTTCAAGCTCAAAATCATGCATGGCAACAATACTGAGTAAAGTGCGAATAGAGCTATGCTTCACAACAGGAGAAAAAACTTCGTTATAGTCAATACCTAGAATCTGACTGTAACCTTTAGCAACTAACCTTGCTTTATATCTTGTCTCATCATTAGGAGAAACACCTTCTTTCCTCTTGAAAACCCACTTGCAACGAATAGGTTTCTTCTCTCTAGGTAATTTTACTAAATCCCAAGTGCCATTCTTTTCAAGTGATTCCATCTCATCATGCATAGCCGTCATCCACTTATTACTGTCACGAGAAATAATAGCCTTGGAATATGAAGATGGCTCAGCATTACCTTCAATTTCCTCTGCAATAGATAAAGCAAAAGAAACAATATTGCACTCTTCAATTAACCTTTTAGGTTTATCAATACCCCGCCTAACTCTGTCACGTGCAAGATTCCAACCGGGTGGAACAATAGGCTGATTTGGAGTGGGAGTGACATGTTCATCATCAACGACGGGTTCATCATGTGCATCAACAATTTCATTACCAGATGTATCACCTGAATCAATAACATGCTCCACCTAAACAGTAGGATGCTGAATAGTAGCCTGCTGTTCACTCTCAACGGGAACATTAGTAGATGGAACGTCATGTAACATAGCAGATTCATTAAAGATAACGTTTCTGCTAATAACAACCTTCTGGGTATCAGGATTCCACAATTTAAAACCTTTAACACCAGACTTATAACCAAGAAAAATGCACTTAACAACCCTAGGCTCCAATTTTCCATTATCAACATGAGCATAAGCAGTGCAACCAAAAACTCTCAACTGTGAATAATCAGCAGGTGAACCAGACCATACCTCAATTGGAGTTTTCTTATTAAGAGCAATAGATGGTGAACGGTTAATGAGATAGCAAGCAGTGGACAACATGCAACGGGCTCTGGAAATAATGGTCATGTTCATACGCTCAGCAACACCGTTTTGTTGAGGAGTATAAGGAACAGTGTGATGTCTAACAATGCCTTCAGACTTGCAATAATTTGCAAATTGCTTAGAACAAAATTCCATACCATTATCAGTGCGAAGTATTTTTACCTTCTTTTCAGTTTGTCTCTCAATCATAATCTTCCACTCCTTAAATGCTGAGAATGCTTGCCATTTATGCTTCAAGAAATAAGGCCAATTTTTTCTTGAATAATCATCAATTATAGTCAGCATGTAACTAGTACCACCTAATGACTTCTTGCGAGATGGTCCCCATAAATCAGAATGCACATAATCAAGAATACCTTCAGTTGTATGAGTCGAAGTATTGAACTTCACCCTCTTGTGCTTGCCGAAGATACAATGCTCACGAAATTTCAATTTACCAGTTTCGTATCCTTTAAGAAGACCTCTCTTATTTAACTCTGCTAAACCAAGTTCACTCATATGTCCAAGACGCATATGCCAAAGGTTAGCAGCATCACAATCAGAATTCTTTGAAATAACTGGAGTAGCGTTACCTGAAACGGTAGAACCTCGAAGGTAATAAAGACCATTGGTCAAACTTAAGTCACCTTTCATCACAATAAGGGAACCTCTGGTGACCTTCAAAACACTATCTCCACCTGAATACTTGTACCCCTTTGCATCAAGGGCACTAACAGAGATAAGATTTCTCTTCAACTTCGGAATATACCGAACATCTGTCAAAGTTCTGATTGTGCCATCAAACATCTTGATTCGAACAGAACCTATGCCTTCAATCTTGCATGGTGAATTATCAAAACCCAAAATGGAACCAGCAACAATAGTGGAATCAAAAGTAGTAAACCAATCTCTATGTGGGCACATATGAAAAGTACATGCGGTGTCAGGTACCCACTCATCATTGGTCTCAACACATCCAACAATAACGACAAGAGCATCATCGGAACTATCATCATGAGCAATGTTAGCAGAATTTTCACCTTGTTTGTTACCTTTCCTCTTTTCTTTATTCTGCAACTTGAAACACCCTGAGATGTCATGCCCGTCTCTCTTGCAATATCTGCAATACTTATTGTCTCTCGATTGCGACCGGCCCCTGTGGCCGTCCTTACTTTTGCCTCTGTTTCCATTATTGGAGTTCTTCTCCATTTTCCTGCCACGAACAGATAATCCCTCGGCTTGGGATGAACTTGAACCATCGTGAGGCACCATTAATTTCATCTTCTCCTTAAAGTTCAAAGCTTCATAAACTTCATTAAGTGTGAGAGTATCACGACTGTATAATATGGTGTCTCTAAAATTGGTATAAGAACTTGACAGTGAACAAAGTAACATTAAAGCAGTATCTTCCTCTTCATACTTAACCTCCATTGCAGCTAGATCAGATACGATCTCTTTAAATTTCGAAATATGATTCAAAACATTACCTCCCTCGGGTAACCTATGCAGGAATAATTTTTGCTTTAGATGCATCTTGCTGATGAGATTTTTTGTCATGCAAATCCCTTCCAGCTTTAACCATAGAGCGGCGGCAGTTTTCTCGCTCAAAACTTCCTGCAAAATATTATTATGCAAATGGAGTTGAATTTGTGACAAAGCCTTACGATCCCTTCTTTTCTCATCATCAGTCCAGTCCTGAATTCGGTCCTTCCCAAAACTATCCAGTGCATCATCATAGTCGGTGTGTGCCAACAATGCCCGCATCTTGACTTGCCATAGGGTAAACCTTGTGTCACGGTCCAGCAGCGGAAGATCGTACTTCATGGATGCCATGAGTCGACAAAACTGTGCACAAAGTAGTACAAGTCCGTAGAAAAATTCTAGATAGAATTTAATATGCGGATAAAATGACTAAAATAATAGCACCTGGTAGCCTTGGTGTGGATGTAGCAGATGAGAAAATAAATTTGATCTACTAGTACTCAATAGTACTAGCCTTCACGGGAGCAAGTAGTAGCAGCAGCTTCAGGTCGATTTGACGCGAAGCAGGAGAAAACAAATCGATCTCTTCGCGTGGACATGGAGAAGTAGTAGTACAGTGGTTGCCTTCCTCCGAATCGTACTACTCCCTCTTTCTAGGTGTGTAAGTCACCTTACGAAAATGAAATAATCCCAAAACACTAAGGCGCGAAAGAGTAGTACTAGTTGCATGCATATTAATTCGACCCCATCTATTAATTGGAGGACCAATGCATGCAATTTCTGCGGCACACTATTGGGATTTGAAGAGGTCTTCTAATTAATAGCACGCTTTTAATTGAGAAAGAAATGAGTGATTGGCTTCATCCATGATTCAATTTTTTTCCTTGCCCAATCTCTTTGCGCCTAGGTTGCGATGCACCTTCTAAGATGTCTAATTCACCTAGACGGAGGGAGTACTAATACGATCGATCTTTGCTTTGGAAGATGTGACGCCGCGATTGGAACGCCCGTCGGACTCGGCGACGTGCGGCTAATCTCCTGTCGGATTCGATGGATCGCCCAACCGTGTGCCGCCGCCGCCGCGCACGTAACCTAAGAGCAACTCCAACGGGGCGACCCAAACGGACGCGCGCTTTGTCCGCTTTTTGTCCGTTTGGGTCGGTCAGGCGGACGTGTGCGTCTGCATTTTAAAATGGGTCGGCTTGGCCGGCTAACGGGGAGGCCGACCCAAATGTGCATGCGTGAAAAAAAAACAAGTTGCATGAAATAAACATAATAAACACAATTAAACATAAAAGTGGTCGGTGAAATGCCGGCCAAAGTCCACTTAAACCTAATTAAACATTAACTAAAAGATTAAAAAAAGTCTGCGCCCGCCTGCTGCCGCCCCGCACGCTGCCCTAGACGTCGTCGGCCTTGCCCCTGCCCTTGCCCTTGCCGTCGACGCCGTTGTCATTGGTGAGGTCGATGAAGACCGGAGCAGGGCCAGCCCACCCGAATGCCTTCCTGTAGGCTGCCAGGGCAGCCTCTTCCGGCATCTGCTCGGGCGGCGACATTGCTGCCAGCCGCGTGCGCTCCTCCTCCTCCTCCTCGAGCCGGAGCGCCTCCGCGTCACATTGGAGCATGGCCTCGTAGCGCATGTGCTCCTCGCCGTCGGCCTGCTCCTGGCGGAGCCAGTGCTCCTTCCAGCGCTCAAGGTGGGCCACCTCCTCCTCCGGCGTCGTGGCGAAGTGGACGGGAGGCGCGCTCACCCACTCGCGGTACTGGCCTGTCCACGAGTAGGCCTCCTCCGGCCAAGTGGGTGGAGGCGGGGAGCGCTTACGTGTCGGCTCCGGCTCCGGCTTGGGATGGACGGGTAGCGACGTTGGCGGTGGTGGCACGAAGAGCGGAGTGTGGACGGAGTCCCCCGGCGCCGACAGGGCAAGGGCTTGCTCCAGCCCATCCCAGCGCGCATCCTCCTCGAGGCGGCTAGCCTCCAGCGCGTCCTGTAGGGCCTCCTCGAGGGCGGCTTGGTACTCCGCCTCCGCATTGGTAACCCACAAGTGTAGGGGATCGCAACAGTTTTCGAGGGTAAAGTATTAAACCCAAATTTGTTGATTCGACACAAGGGGAGCCAAAGAATACTCTTAAGTATTAGCAGCTGAGTTGTTGATGGCTTCTCGCCCCTCGTTGGTTACCCCAAGTGGAAGGTTTGAGATGTAGCGTAGCGGCAAATTTCCCTTGGCAAAGATACCAAGGATCGAATCCCGTGAGACTCCGAGGGTCGACAAGTAGGTGTCAACGGCGCCAGAAACTTAGCGGTTGACAGGACCTGCACACAAATACAAATAACTTTGCTCCCAACGAGTACAGAGAGGTTGTCAATCCCTCCGGCCTTGTTGTTTACAAAGGATTAAACGCAAATGATAGTACAGAGAGGTTGTCAATACCTCCAAAACGTATCTATAATTTCTGCTTGCTCCATGCTTCTTTTGTGTGATATTGCTATGATATTTATGCACTTCCATACACTTTTGATCATATTTGGACTAACCTATTAACTCAGTGCACCACAGTGCCAGTTCCTGTTTTCTGCTGTTTTTCTATTTCTGATTTCCCCCATATTAAAAGTGCTCCAAAAATTCCGGGAAAAATACAGAAAAAATCAGCGTACAGAAAGCTTCGAGAAAAACCAAAGTGGGGCCAGAGGGGAGCCAGGGGCGGCCCAGGCGGCCACCCGGGGCGGCCCCACCCCTGGCCGCCCAAGGGGGGCGCCTGGGGCCCCCTCTCCGCCTCTGGTGACCCCCTTCGCATATATATTCCTCGGGTCCCGAAACCCTTGAGGACGGAACCCTTTTTCGCGATCTCGCCTCTGTTCCGCCGCCGCAACGCTTCCAAGATCGGGAGCATCAGGAGAACTCTTGCCGGCACCCTGCCGGAGGGGAGAACCACCACCGGGAGCTTCTCCACCACCATGGACGCTTCCTGGATGAGTTGTGGGTAGTCTCCCTTGGACCATGGGTCCATGACCAGTAGCTATGTGATGTTCTCCTCCCCTCTTTGTTCTTCATGGATTAGACCTCGTGAGCTGCCCTACATGATCGAGGCACATATGTAATCTTTATGCTGTTGCTCTGCTGAGTTTGTTGGGATCCGATGGATTATGAGATTATGTCCAGATTGTGTGTGAGTAATATATTTGATTCACCTCTTTTATATTTTAGTTCTTGAGTAATTCTTGCATGTTCTCTGTTGCTGTTTATTGCTTTGGCCAAGTAGTAGGTAGTAACTCCAAGAGGGAGCGTTATGCTTGATTGTGGGTTCATGCCCCCTGATGACTAGCTTGAGTGACAGAAACATGAGTCTAGGGGATGTGTTGTTGCCACAAGGGGCAAAACAACGGTGCTTGTACTTGCGGGTGCAAGGATTGTTTACTTTACGCAAAGTTCTTTTAATGCAGTTGTCTGTTGCTTTGAGTTTACACTTTGGGTGGGACTCGCAACTTAATACCAGCGAGATGTTCTGGATAGATATCTCAAAGTGGATGATTAGTAGTAGATGCAGATGGATTTCGGTCTACTTGCCTTGGCGTACCGCCCATGCTTTTGAGCCTCTACCTTTCTTTACAGCATAGTTAGCATTGGTTTGCGCACATAATCCTGTCAATTGCCCAACTGTAATTTGTTTACCTCGCTTAGCTGTTTTATCGTCTTTTGGGAGAGAGACATCACTAGTGAACATCATGGGACCCCGGTCCATATTACCACCACTGATCACACCTTATATTTACATCCTGTTTTTATTCCCTAGTTGCAGTCATAGCTATCATTATTACCTCTTGTGTTTGATCCTTTGTAAACAGCAAGGCCGGAGGGATTGACAACCTCTCTGTACTCGTTGGGAGTAAAGTTATTTCTATCTGTGTGTAGGTCCTGTCAACCGCTAAGTTTCTGGCTCCGTTAGCAGTTGACACCTACTTGTCGACCCTCGGAGTCTCACGGGATTCGATCCTTGGTATCTTTGCCAAGGGAAACTTGCCGTTACGCTACATCTCAAACCTTCCACTTGGGGTAACCAACGAGGGGCGAGAAGCCATCATCAAACCAATGCTAACTATGCTGCAAAGAAAGGTAGAGGCTCAAAAGCATGGGCGGTACGCCAAGGCAAGTAGAGCGAAATCCATCTGCATCTACTACTAATCATCCACCTTGAGATATCTATCCAGAACATCTCACTGGTATTAAGTTGCGAATCCCACCCAAAGTGTAAACTCAAAGCAACAAACAACTGCATTAAAAGAACTTTGCGTAAAGTAAACAATCCTTGCACCCGCAAGTACAAGCACCGTTGTTTTCCCCCTTGTGGCAACAGCACATCCCCTAGACTCATGTTTCTGTCACTCAAGCTAGTCATCAGGGGGCATGAACCCACAATCAAGCATAACGCTCCCTCTTGGAGTTACTACCTACTACTTGGCCAAAGCAATAAACAGCAACAGAGAACATGCAAGAATTACTCAAGAACATAAATATAAAAGAGGTGAATCAAATATATTACTCAAACACAATCTGAACATAGTCTCATAATCCATCAGATCCCAGCAAACTCAACTAAGCAACAACAGAAAGATTACATATGTGCCTCGATCATGCAGGGCAGCTCACGAGGTCTAAACCATGAAGAGCAAAGAGGGGAGGAGAACATCACATAGCTACTGATCATGGACCCATGGTCCAAGGGGGACTACTCACGACTCATCCGGGAAGCGTCCATGGTGGTGGAGAAGCTCCCGGTGGTGGTTCTCCCCTCCGGTAGGGTGCCGGGAAGAGTTCTCTTGATGCTCCCGATCTTGGAAGCGCTCCGGCGGTGGAACAGAGGCGAGATCGTGAAAAAGGGTTTCGTCCTCGAGGGTTTCGGGACGAGAGGAATATATATGCGAAGGGGGGTCACCAGAGGTGGAGCCGGGGCCCCAGGCGCCCCCCTGGCGCGGCCAGGGGTGGGGCCGCGCCGGGTGGCCACCTGGGCCACCCCTGGCTCCCCTCTGGCCCCGCTTTGGTTCTTCTCGAAGCTTCCTGTACCCTGATTTTTCCTGTATTTTTCCCCGAATTTTTGGAGCACTTTTAATATGGGGGAAACCTGAAATAGAAAAACAACAGAAAACAGGAACTGGCACTGTGGTGCACTGAGTTAATAGGTTAGTCCAAATATGATCAAAAGTGTATGGAAGTGCATAAATATCATAGCAATATCACACAAAAGAGGCATGGAGCAAGCAGAAATTATAGATACGTTTTGGACGTATCAACATCCCCAAGCTTAATTCCTGCTCGTCCTCGAGTAGGTATATGATAACAAGCATAATTTCTGTGGTGACATGCTATCAACCATATAAGAACTTTTTAAGTAAAGCAATCAAGGCATGTGATTCAATTCAAGTCATCACTAGCAAGAGTCTATATTAGCATTGTAACAAGCAACATAAGAACATAAAGGTGCAAGAGCTCTCGCTGTCCGTGACTCGAATGTCTCCAAATGGTGTTTGCGTGCAAGAAAGGGGATAGGGATATACGAGAGAGTAAAACATAGTTTTTGTATTGTTGAGAACTTAATCTACTAAAGTTTCACACTTGGTCTTCTTTGGAATCTTATCTTGACTCATCCCCAGACCAACAACCAGGTACAAGTCAAAATGATCCACTCCCTTTCGATATTTTGAGCACTCATGCAATGGATGAGCATAAGCAAGAAAGTTAACACTTAGGATGGCAAAGAGAGAAAAATGATGAAGGGGGAAGACAAAAAAGGTGTGAAAGGCTCACATCAATGAGGACAATCATAGGCGAGAGAAAGCCAAATGATAGATATGATGTGAGGAGTAGGGATTGCCATGCAACGGATGCACATATGAGCTAAGGTAAGGTCTCCAATGGAACTAGTGGGGGTGCATCCAACTTGCTTGCTCAAGAAGACCTAGAGCTCTTTTGAGGAGGCTCATCATTGGAATATACAAGCCAAGTTCTATAGTGTGAAGGTCCCCACATAGCTATATGCATGAATGATAATCTCTATGGAGTACAAGGTATAAGATGGAGTACGAGTGTTGATCTCTCAAAAAGAATAGTAGTGTGCCCCCTTCTCTCTTTTTATTTCTTTTTCTTTTTTTTATTTTTTTTTATTTTTTTGTGTGGCCTCAATGGCTCTTTCTATTTAACTCTCATTTGTCCTCTTTGGGATCTTTTGATTTTGTCCTCTTTGGGATCTTTTCCTCACTTTAGGGGCAACACTCTATATATTACAAGAAGTATAGAAGATCTTTCACACTTTACAAAAGTACTCAACATAAAGAAAATGAAACTATCATGATGTATGCAAATGTATGCCTCTGCCGGTGTAGCAGGATATGCAATGATACTAGCGCGTCATGTAGCAATGATTAGGGCAAGGCCCAACTAGCATGCGGCTCATCGATCAAGCAAAAAGCATGTATGACATGAAGATCAAGTCATGAGAAGATGGATGTTGCATGGCAATGTATCTCGGAAAGGCTATGGAAATGCCTTGATAGGTAGGTATGGTGGCTGTTTTGAGGAAGGATATAATGAGGCTTATGATGACAGAGCGTATCGTGCCAAGGATTTGGATGCACCGGCGAAGTATGCGCCAACTCTCGAGGTGAGAAAGGGCAATGCACGGCACCGAAGAGGCTAGAAAAATATGGCTAGGTGGAAGTGTCAACTTTCGAATACTCACATTAGTCCGAAGAACTCATGCACTTATTATCGGTAACTCTCAATCTAATTAGGAGGTTCACAAAGAGACAAGTACCCCGAGGAGGAGTGTATGGGGGTTTGGTTATCCTTGCGCATCCTCGGCTCATGGTACATGAGTGTACTCTAATATTCGATCCCTCCAAAGATTAGTGATTCATTTAGTAGCTAAAGTTCTCAACTTTTTGTAGGTTTTCGAAAATAAACACGGATTGCCCAAAATACGACATCTATCACTAATAGGCTAAAGCTCTTGACACCAAAAGTTCAGACATTACTCATGGCAATACCTCAAAACTATTGCAAGTTACTACTAAAATTAAATAGCAACCTCAATTACCTACTTTAAGTTAAGACACACAACTCAGTGCAACATGAAAAATCTCTTAACAAGATAAACATGGAAACTCAAGAGAGTTCAGCAAACAACTAAACAAAAGCTCTTTAAAAAGAAAAGCATGAAAACTAAGAGCTAAACATGACAGCAGCTATGGAAAGACAAAGAACACACACAGCAAAGATAAGCATGAAAATCCTATGTTGTGTTCTAGGTTGAATTGGAGCGTGTTTCTCTCCCACACAAAGAAAGTTGGGTTCTAACTTGTTATGAACAGCAAGCAAAGCTAAAGAAAACTAAAAAGGAAACTAAGAGCAAGACGCTCCAAGCATAGCACATAACGCATGAAGTGATAAAAATATAGTGGAACGAAAGATGAACTGATAATTGTTGATGGAGAAGGGGATGCATGGGGGCATCCCCAAGCTTAGACGCTTGAGTCTTCTTGAATATTTCTTGGGGGTGCACGGGGGCATCCCCAAGCTTGAGCATTTGACCCTCCTGAATCTTCTTTTATCATCTTCCCTCGCACACTTGAAAACTCCCTTCATACATAACTCATCATAATCTGATTAGCGAGGTTAGTACCCACAATAAAATAATTTTTCCCTACTGGAAATAAAGATAATCTTGAAGAGCTACTGTTTCTCAAGATTGCCAAAAGGTTTTTGCAAAGAAAAAGCAAGCTCAAGGTTTGCAAAACGAAGAAAAGACAAAACAGGACAGAATCTGTGAAAAACAGACCAGCAGGTAGTAAATAATTTTTTCGGGGCACTTCTGCAACTCAAATTAAAAAACTCAGAACAGACGCTCGAAAGCCAATTGTATAGAGCACGCTGTCAAAAAAATTCAGATCAAAAAGATGATCTGGTGATTTTATTCGAATTTTTCTGTCCAAGGACAGAATCTGTTTCCTGGACAGCACATCACAACTTATGAACTTTCTTGCAATCGGAGGCTAAACTTGGCACAAAGCTGAAAAGAAAAGATACAATGATGATGCTACTATAGTAACAAACATCAAGACACAACAAAAGCAAAATAAAACCTAATTCGTTGTGGGCTGCCTCCCAAAAGCGCTTTCTTTTATGCCTTTAAGCTAGGCATGATGCAAAAAGGAGGAATCAAAAGTCATCATAATAATCGGAGTTATAAATTGCTTCAAACGGTTCCTCGACAAGTTCATCCTTGTTCCTTCTAGGAAAGGGGTACGTACCTTTTGCCTTCCCGCGTAGGCGGATTTGTCCCTTACCTATATCAATGAAGCCTTTTACGGCTCGGAGGAAGTCCCTTCCAAGCACTATATTTCCTTGGTTTGGCTTCATGATGAAGAAATCAACCATTGCAATCCCTTTAAGGAATGTAACTGGTACGTCTTTTATTCTTCCCTGGATCTCAGAAATATCTCCATTAGCATGTTCATTATAGGATGACAATTTGTCCATGTTAAATTTTAAAGAATCATGAACAATTTTTGGCATAGTAGAAACCATAGATCCAATATCACAATAAGCAAGGAAGTCTTGATTAGAGATGCTAATCCTAACAAAAGGCTCCCAATCATTCTCTATTTCCAAAATATCTCTCTTATTGGGTTTGGGTTTCTCTACCTTCATCAACTCTAGAGCATCCATTCTCTTTTCAATAGTAGCAAGTCTATCTATGACAGTATCAAAACTATGATCATAAACAAAGTAACTAGATAGACCATGTATAATTTCAAGAGCTCTAGCTTCATCACACTCTAGGAAATCTCCTTCAGCTATAATATCAAGAGAGTGTTTACACCATTTAAAAAGACCATGGTAAAAATTTCTAAGCACAATTTTTATAGGTATCCAAGGCATAATTCTCCAATGTGCATCAGAAATTCTGTCCCATGCCTTCTTCATATTTTCTCCATCCCTTTGATGGAAATCTAGGACTTCTGATTCCCTCAAAGTACCAAGTCCTAACATGCTTGACTAAACAGAAAGGACTGCTAACAGAAAAGCAAATAATTTTTTTTTTGTGATTTTTGATAGAGGACACTAAAGCAAAAACTGAAAGGTAAACTAACAAGACTAAAAAGCAAAGATAAAAGATAGCGTGCAACTCCCCTATCTTGAAGAGTGGAGTCCCCGGCAACGGCGCCAGAAACTTGCTTGATGGCTTCTCGCCCCTCGTTGGTTACCCCAAGTGGAAGGTTTGAGATGTAGCGTAGCGGCAAATTTCCCTTGGCAAAGATACCAAGGATCGAATCCCGTGAGACTCCGAGGGTCGACAAGTAGGTGTCAACGGCGCTAGAAACTTAGCGGTTGACAGGACCTGCACACAAATACAAATAACTTTGCTCCCAACGAGTACAGAGACGTTGTCAATCCCTCCGGCCTTGTTGTTTACAAAGGATCAAACACAAGAGGTAATAATGATAGCTATGACTGCAACTAGGAAATAAAGTCAGGAAGTAAATAGCGGGTGTGATCAGCGGTGGTAATATGGACCGGGGTCCCATGATGTTCACTAGTGATGTCTCTCTCCCAAAAGACGATAAAACAGCAAAGCGAGGTAAACAAATTACAGCTGGGCAATTGACAGGATTATGTGCGCAAACCAATGCTAACTATGCTGCAAAGAAAGGTAGAGGCTCAAAAGCATGGGCGGTACGCCAAGGCAAGTAGACCGAAATCCATCTGCATCTACTACTAATCATCCACCTTGAGATATCTATCCAGAACATCTCGCTGGTATTAAGTTGCGAATCCCACCCAAAGTGTAAACTCTAAGCAACAGACAACTGCATTAAAAGAACTTTGCGTAAAGTAAACAATCCTTGCACCCGCAAGTACAAGCACCGTTGTTTTCCCCCTTGTGGCAACAGCACATCCCCTAGACTCATGTTTCTGTCACTCAAGCTAGTCATCAGGGGGCATGAACCCACAATCAAGCATAACGCTCCCTCTTGGAGTTACTACCTACTACTTGGCCAAAGCAATAAACAGCAACGGATAACATGCAAGAATTACTCAAGAACATAAACATAAAAGAGGTGAATCAAATATATTACTCAAACACAATCTTAACATAGTCTCATAATCCATCAGATCCCAGCAAACTCAACTAAGCAACAGCAGAAAGATTACATATGTGCCTCGATCATGTAGGGCAGCTCACGAGGTCTAAACCATGAAGAGCAAAGAGGGGAGGAGAACATCAAATAGCTACTGATCATGGACCCATGGTCCAAGGGGGACTACTCACGACTCATCCGGGAAGCGTCCATGGTGGTGGAGAAGCTCCCGGTGGTGGTTCTCCCCTCCGGCATAGTGTCGGGAAGAGTTCTCCTGATGCTCCCGATCTTGGAAGCGCTGCAGCGGCGGAACAGAGGCGAGATCGCGAAAAAGGGTTTCATCCTCGAGGGTTTCGGGACGAGAGGAATATATATGCGAAGGGGGGTCACCAAAGGCGGAGCCGGGGCCCTAGGCGCCCCCCTGGCGCGGCCAGGGGTGGGGTCGCACCGGGTGGCCGCCTAGGCCACCCCTGGCTCCCCTCTGGCCCCGCTTTGGTTCTTCTCGAAGCTTCCTGTACGCTGATTTTTCCTGTATTTTTCCCCGAATTTTTGGAGCACTTTTAATATGGGGGAAACCTGAAATAGAAAAACAGCAGAAAACAGGAACTGGCACTGTGGTGCACTAAGTTAATAGGTCAGTCCAAATATGATCAAAAGTGTATGGAAGTGCATAAATATCATAGCAATATCACACAAAAGAGGCATGGAGCAAGCAGAAATTATAGATACGTTTTGGACGTATCAGTTGTCAATTCAACCACACCTGGAAACTTAGTATCTGCAGCAAGATAGTTTAGTAGCAAAGTAATATGATAGTGGCGGTAGCAGCAATAAAAGTAACGATAGTGTTTTTGTGGTTTTTGTGATAGTAGCAACGGAAAAGTAAATAGCAACTAGCAATATAGGTAAAGCTCGTAGGCATTGGATCGGTGATGGGAAATTACATCGAATGCAATTCATCATGTAGAAGTTATAACCTAGGGTGACACAGAACTAGTTCCAGTTCATCAATGCAATGTAGGCATGTATTCCGAATATAGTCATACGTGCTTATGGAAAAGAACTTGCATGACATCTTTTGTCCTACCCTCCCGTGGCAGCGGGGTCCTATTGGAAACTAAGGGATATTAAGGCCTCCTTTTAATAGAGTACCGGACCAAAGCATTAACACATAGTGAATACATGAACTTCTCAAACTATGGTCATCACCGGGAGTGGTCCCGATTGTTCTCACTTCGGGGTTGCCGGATCATAACACATAGTAGGTGACTATAGACTTGCAAGATAGGATCAACAACACACATATATTCATGAAAACATAATAGGTTCAGATCTGAAATCATGGCACTCGGGCCCTAGTGACAAGCATTATGCATAGCAAAGTCATAGCAACATCAATCTCAGAACATAGTGGATACCAGGGATCAAACCCTTACAAAACTAACTCGATTACATGATAGATCCCATCCAACCCATCACCGTCCAGCAAGCCTACGATGGAATTACTCACAAACGGCGATGAGCATCATGGAATTGGTGATGGAGGAAGGTTGATGATGACGATGGCGACGATCTCCACTCTCCGGAGCCCCGAACGGACTCCAGATCAGCCCTCCCGAGAGAGATTAGGGCTTGGCGGCTGCTCCGTCTCGTGAAACGTGATAATTCCTTCTCTCTGATTTTTTTCTCCCCGAAACGGAAGATATAGGACCTGGGGGTACGTCGGTGGAGCATCGGGGGGCCCTCGAGGCAGGGGGCCGCCCTAGGAAGGGGGGCGCGTCCCCCACCCTCGAGGACAGGCCATGGCCCCCCCGGTGAGTATCTTCTTGCAGATATTTGTTATATTTTTTGAAATAATTCTCCGTTGGTTTTTAGGCGATTCCGAGAACTTTTTATTTCTGCACAAAAACAACACCATGGCAATTTTGCTGAAAATAGCGTCAGTCCGGGTTAGTTCCATTCAAATCATGCAAGTTAGAGTCCAAAATAAGGGCAAAAGGGTTTGTAAAAGTAGATACGTTGGAGACGTATCAACTCCCCCAAGCATAAACCTTTGCTTATCCTCAAGCAATTCAGTTGATAAACTGAAAGTGATAAAGTAAAAACTTTAACAAACTCTGTTTTCTCTTGTTGTTGTAAATATGTAAGCTAGCATTCAGGTTTTCAACAAGATCATGAACTAACCACATTCACAATAACTTTCAGGTCTCAAGACTACTCACATCAATGGAATAATCAACTAGCGAGCAATAATAATAAACCTTGATTGACAACACTTTCTCAAAACAATCATGATATGATATAACAGGATGGTATCTCGCTAGCCCTTTCTGAGACCGAAAACATAAATGCAGAGCACCTTTAAAGATCAAGGACTGACTAGACATTGTAATTCATGGTAAAAGAGATCCAGTCATGATCATACTCAATGCAAATTAATAGTAATACATGCAACGACAGAGGTGCTCTCCTACTAGTGCTCTTCGATAAGAGGATGATGACTCTGCATAAAAGTAAATAGATAGGCCCTTCGCAGAGGGAAACAGGGATTTGTAGAGGTGCCATAGCTCGATTTTTAAATAGAGATTGCATAACATTTTGAGCGGTATACTTTCATCATCAACATAACAACCAAGAATCTCTATATCTCCCATGCTACGCACATTATAGGTGGTTCCCAAACAGAATGGTAAAGTTTATACTCCCCCAACCACCAACAAGCACACTCCACGGCCAGCCGAATCCATGGGTTACCGTCCAAACAAGCAACAACCCTGGGGGAGTTTTGTTTAATTATTATGATTTTGAGCATGGGACTAGGCATCCCGGTTACCAGCCATTTTCTCATGAATGATGAGCGGAGTCAACTCATCGTGAGAATAACCCACCTAGCATGGAAGATATAGACAACCCTAGTTGATACATGAGCTGTTCGAGCATACAAAACAGAATTTCATTTGAAGGTTTAGAGTTTGGCACATACAAATTTACTTGGAACGGCAGGTAAATACCGCATATAGGAAGGTATGGTGGACTCATGTGGAATAACTTTGGGGTTTATGGAAGTGGATGCACAAGCAGTATTCCCGCTTAGTACAGGTGAAGGCTAGAAAGAGACTGGGAAGCGACCAGCTAGAGAGCAACAACGGTCATGAACATGCATTAAAATTTCAACAATGAATGCAAGCATGAGTAGGATATAAATCACCATGAACATAAATATCGTGAAGGCTATGTTGATTTGTTTCAACTACATGCGTGAACATGTGCCAAGTCAAGTCACTTAAATCGTTCAGAGGAGGATACCACCCATTATACCACATCACAACCATTCTAATATCATGTTGGCACGCAAGATAGACCATTATAAACTCTCAGCTAATTAAGCATGGCATAAGCAGCTATGATCTCTAATTGTCATTGCAAACATGTTTTATTCATAACAAGCTGAATCAAGAACGACGAGCAATCATATTTACAAAAACAAGAGAAGTCGAGTTCATACCAGCTTTTCTCATCTCAATTAGTTCATCATATATCATCCTTATTGCCTTTCACTCGCACGACCAAACGGTGTGGAAAATAATAATAGTGCACGTGCATTGGACTAAGCTGGAATCTGCAGGCATTTAATACAAGAGAGAAGACAAGGTAATATGGCTCAAGGTTAAATCTACAACAAAGCATATGAGAGCCACTAAGCATTTTAATCATGTTCTTCTACTCTTAACTCCTAAAGAAAAGAAGAGAAACTATTTACACGGGAAAGCTCCCAACAAGCAAAAGAAGAACGAGAAATCTTTTTGGGTTTTCATTTTTAGCTACTACTACAAGCAAAGAAAGTAAACTAGCTAGAAGCTACAACTAATATTTTTTTGTTTTTCTGGGTTTTTCTAGCACACAAGAAAAAGACTAAGAAAAAGAAATTGAAACTAAGCATGGATGGTACAGTGAAATAGCGTGAGCACCGACAGCTAGAATAAGTGTGTGAACATGAATGTAAGTCGGTGAGAAACACGTACTCCCCCAAGCTTAGGCTTTTGGCCTAAGTTGGTCTATGGCCACGGATCGAAACCACTCCCTCCAGTGTACTGAGATGTGTCCTCTGGATGCCACTGGTTGGCGAGCTCGTCCAGCTCCCACCCATAAACAGATTGTCGGGAAGGATCAAGTGGTGGTTCTGGCTCAGGCTCTGAAGCTTGTGCCTGGCCTTGGTACTTGTAGAAGATATTGAGGTGATGAGGAATACGCCTGTAGATAGATCAAACAAAGAAGGTGCAGGCAAGTTAACAATTTCACAATATATTTCATCAAACCTCAATTTATAATGGAGCTGCATATTTTTGTCTTTAACAATAAAGTCATGAGCTACCATGCTCTTGTAGTCTAGATAAACAGGGGCAAGCAATTTTTCTTCCTTCTCATGATGCCTAATGGGTATATTAAAATATTTAGGCGAGAAGCAAAGATGCCTCCAAAGACGGGCCCTCTTGAGCGGTTAAGACTCAATCGTTTGGCAACGACGGCGCCCAAGCTAAAAGTTGTGTCATGGAACAAAGCATGGCGTAAAATGATAATATCAGGGGCACTGAGATTCCCACTATTCCCGCGACCAATTAAACACCTACTAGCAAATAAAGGAAAGTAGCGCAGAACAGGAAAGTGTATACTAGTGATTCTTGCCCCTGCAACTTGTCTAGTTTCACCTACGGCTATCATATCAATAAACCCTTTGACGTCTTCATGACGTAGTTCATCAAGTCTACCTCCGAAGGGTACTTTGCATATTTCACAAAAGTCTAACAGTGATATCTCCTTACTCACATCATATAAGCGAAACTCCACCGTAGGTGGTGTTTTCCTAGAATGAAAATGAAAACTTTGCGTGAAAATATTGGTGAGTAAGAGATACTGTTCTTTTTGGTCGTTGAGGAAGTCGGTGAGGCCTGCATTATTCGCCATCCAATAAAAGTCTTCGTAAATACCGGCGGACATCATGAAATTATTACAAGGCCATTCGCACGATCGAACTTCCGCCATGCGAGGAAGATGATACTTGGGCTTCTTATTTTCTTCTTTCTTCTTCTCTTCTGAGCTCTTGCTGGAGGAGCCCCTAAATAATCTTTTTAACATTTTCCTTTTCTGAAAATTTCTGAAATTTTTAGTAACTCACAATAATAGTTAACCAAACTCAACAAGATTGATAGCAACGACTCATATAAGTGCATAGAGGCTATATCATGCATTAGAACTACTTGGGACCAAGAAAATTTGACATGCAAGCTCAAGAACAAGGTCACCACAGCAGCATAAATTTGCAACAAATAAAGCACTAGAACAAAAACTAATTGGACCAATGGAGGAGTCACATACCAAGGAACAATCTCCCCAAACAGTTTGGTGAATGGTGCTTTGAGCAAGGAGATTGAAAATGGCAGCAAAATGAGCTAGAACTCGGGTTTGAGCTGGTTGGAGATTTTTTTGGGAGGAAGAAGAAGAGCATGGGTGAAAGGATAAGTGGAGGGGGCCACGTGGGGCCCTCGAGGCAGGGGGCGCGCCCTGGGCAGGGGGGCGCGCCCTGTGCCCTCGAGGCCATGTGCTGGCTCCCCTCGCTGTGTGTCCAGTGCCATATTTTCTTAAATATTCTAGAAAAAAATCATATTTCATTTTCATGACATTTGGAGAACTTTTATTTTCGGGATATTTTTTATTGCACGGATAAGTATGGAAACAGATAGATAATGCTATTTCTGTTTTATTTAACCTAATTAACAGAAAGTAAAAGAAGGGTACAGAAGATTTGTGCCATCTAGATTCACCTATCCCATGTTCATCAAAAGGAATCCATTAACAAGGTTGATCAGGTCTTGTTAATAAACTCTTTCCGAGTAACATGAAACCAGAGAATTTTCGAATAACACTAGGTTACCTCAATGGGGAAATGTATGTCCCCAACAATACGTATGTCATATGCCTTCTTGATAGTAGGAATAGGAAACTCAAAACCTCCAATAGTGATAGTTGAAGTTTTTCCAATATAATTGATACTATGGACCCGAGGTTGTTTCCTCAGAAAGTGTACCGTATGCTCATTACCATTGACATGAAAAGTGACATGGCCTTTGTTGCAATCAATAACAGCCCCCTGCAGTATTCAAAAAAGGTTTTCCAAGAATAATAGACATACTATCGTCCTCGGGAATATCAAGTATAACAAAGTCCGTTAGAATAGTAACGTTTGCAACTACAACAGGCACATCCTCACAAATATCGACAGGTATAGCAGTTGATTTATCGGCCATTTGCAAAGATATTTCAGTAGGTGACAACTTACTTAAGTCAAGTCTATGATATAAAGAGAGAGGCATAACACTAACAACGGCTCCAAGATCACATAAAGCAGTTTTCACATAATTTTTCTTAATGGAGCAAGGTATAGTAGGTACTCCTGGATCTCCTAATTTCTTAGGCATTCCACCCTCAAAAGTGTAATTGGCAAGCATGGTGGAAATTTCTACTTCAGGTATCTTTCTTTTCTTGGTAATAATATCTTTCATGTACTTGGCATAAGGATTTGTTTTAAGCACATCAGTCAAACGCATACGGAAAAAGATAGGTCTAATCATTTCAGCGAAGCGCTCAAAGTCCTCATCATCCTTTTTCTTGGATGGTTTCGAAGGAAAAGGCATGGGTTTTTGAACCCGTGGCTCTCTTTCCCTACCGTGCTTCCTAGCAACAAAGTCTCTCTTATCATAACGTTGATTCTTTGATTGTGGGTTATCAAGATCAACATCAGGTTCAATCTCTACATCATTATCATTGCTAGGTTGAGCATCATCATGAACATCATCATTAATATTATCACTAGACTCATGTTCATTACCAGATTGTGTCTCAGCATCAGAAACAGATATATCATTGGGATTCTCAGGTGGGTGAGCTACAGGTTCACTGGAAGCATGCAAGGTTCTATCATTTTTTTTCTTCTTCTTAGAAGAACTAGGTGCATCTATATTAGCTCTCTGAGAATCTTGCGATACAGAGGTTCCTGAGTCATTCTACCACCTCTAGTCACAACTCTAATGGCATAGTCATTATTCTTACTATTTAATTCATTGAGCAAATCATTCTGAGCCTTAAGTACTTGTTCTACTTGAGTGGTGACCATGGAAGCATGTTTACTAATGAGTTTCAGTTCACCTTTAGCATTAGACAAATAATCACTCAAGCGTTCAATCATATAAGAATTGTGTTGTAGTTGTCTACCAACATAAGCATTGAAGTTTTCTTGTTTCACAATAAAATTGTCAAACTCATCTAAGCATTGGCTAGCAGACTTATAACGAGGAATATCACCTTCGTCAAATCTATAAAGAGAATTTACCTTTACTACCTATGTCGGGTTATCAAGACCATGTATTCCTTCAATAGGCGGTAAATTCTTAACATCTTCAGCTTTAATACCTTTTTCTTTCATAGATTTCTTTGCCTCTTGCATGTCTTCAGGACTGAGAAATAGAACACCTCTTTTCTTCGGAGTTGGCTTAGGGGCTGGTTCAGGAAGTGTCCAATTATTTTCATTGGCCAACATATTATTCAATAGTAATTCAGCTTGTTCAACTGTTCTTTCCCTGAAAACACAACCAGCACAATAATCCAGGTGGTCTCTGGAAGCATCGGTTAGTCCATTATAAAAGACATCAAGTATATCGTGCATCTCAAGAGGGTGATTAGGCAAAACATTAAGTAACTGGAGAAGCCTCCCCCAAGCTTGTGGGAGACTCTCTTCTTCAGTTTGAGCAAAGTTATATATTTCCCGTAGGGCAGCTTGTTTCTTATGAGCGGGGAAATATTTAGCAGAAAAGTAATACATCATATCCTGGGGACTACGCACACAACCAGGATCAAGATAATTAAACCAAGTCTTAGCATCACCCTTTAACGAGAATGGAAATAGCTTAAGGATATAGTAGTAACAAATCTTTTCACACTGGTAAACAGGGTGGCTATATCATTCAACTTGGTAAGATGTGCCACAACAGTTTGAGACTCATAGCCATGGAAAGGATCAGATTCAACCAAAGTAATTAACTCGGGATCAACAGAGAATTTATAATCCTTATCAGTGACACATATAAGTGAAGTAGCAAAAGCAGGGTCATGTTTCATTCTAGCATTAAAGGAATTTTCTTTCAGCTTAGCTAATAACTTCTTAAGATCATATCTATCATTGCAAGCAAGAAAGTCTCTAGCAGTTTCTTCATCCATAACATAACCCTCAGGCACAACAAGCAATTCATATCTATTGGGAGCAGTTTCATCATCACTTTCATAAATATCATCAACATTTGCACTCTCCATAACCTTAGCAATTTGTTCATCTAGAAATTCACCTAGTGGCACAGTATCAGACATGGAGGTAGTTTCATCATACATAGCAGAAGTAGCATCATCAAGAACATACGACATATCAGATTCAATAGCAGGAGTATGTGTCGCAAGTTTACTCATAACAGAAGGATAATCAAGCGCAGAGCTAGATGGCAGTTCCTTACCTCCCCTCGTAATTGAGGGTAAGATCTTGGGTTTTGAGTCCTTCAAATTCTTCATAGTGATTAACAGATATAAATACCAAGTGACTTAAAGAATAGAGCTATGCTCCCCGGCAACGGCGCCAGAAAATAGTCTTGATAACCCACAAGTGTAGGGGATCGCAACAGTTTTCGAGGGTGAAGTATTAAACCCAAATTTGTTGATTCGATACAAGGGGAGCCAAAGAATACTCTTAAGTATTAGCAGCTGAGTTGTCAATTCAACCACACCTGGAAACTTAGTATCTGCAGCAAGATAATTTAGTAGCAAAGTAATATGATAGTGGCAGTAGCAGCAATGAAAGTAACGATAGTGTTTTTGTGATAGTAGCAACGGAAAAGTAAATAGCAACTAGCAATATAGGTAAAGCTCGTAGGCATTGGATTGGCGATGGGAAATTACGTCAGATGCAATTCATCATGTAGAAGTTATAACCTAGGGTGACACAGAACTAGCTCCAGTTCATCAATGCAATGTAGGCATGTATTCCGAGTATAGTCATACGTGCTTATGGAAAAGAACTTGCATGACATCTTTTGTCCTACCCTCCCGTGGCAGCGGGGTCCTATTGGAAACTAAGGGATATTAAGGCCTCCTTTTAATAGAGTACCGGACCAAAGCATTAACACATAGTGAATACATGAACTCCTCAAACTATGGTCATCACTAGGAGTGGTCCCGATTGTTGTCACTTCGGGGTTGCCGGATCATAACACATAGTAGGTGACTATAGACTTGCAAGATAGGATCAAGAACACACATATATTCATGAAAACATAATTGGTTCAGATCTTAAATCATGGCACTCGGGCCCTAGTGACAAGCATTAAGCATAGCAAAGTCATAGCAACATCAATCTCAGAACATAATGGATACTAGGGATCAAACCCTAACAAAACTAACTCGATTACATGATAGATCCCATCCAACCCATCACCGTCCAGCAAGCCTACGATAGAATTACTCACACACGGCGGTGAGCATCATGGAATTGGTGATGGAGGAAGGTTGATGATGACGACGTCGACGATCTCCACTCTCCGGAGCCCCGAACGGACTCCAGATCAGCCCTCCCGAGAGAGATTAGGGCTTGGCGGTGGCTCCGTCTCGTGAAACGCGATAATTCCTTCTCTCTGAATTTTTTTCTCCCCGAAACGGAAGATATAGGACCTGGGGGTACGTCGGTGGAGCATCGGGGGGCCCTCGAGGCAGGGGGCGCGCCTTGGGAAGGGGGGCACCCCCCTACCCTCGAGGACAGGCCGTGGGCCCCCCGGTGAGTATCTTCTTGCAGCTATTTTTTTATATTTTCTGAAATAATTCTCCGTTGATTTTCAGGCGATTCCGAGAACTTTTTATTTCTGCACAAAAACAATACCATGGCAATTCTGCTGAAAACAACGTCAGTCCGGGTTAATTCCATTCAAATCATGCAAGTTAGAGTCCAAAACAAGGGCAAAAGGGTTTGGAAAAGTAGATACGTTGGAGACGTATCACGCATCCATGTCCTCCGGTTGTACCTGCGGGGGCGGCGGTGGGAACGGCGGCGAGACGACGTCGAAACCTCAGCGTTGTATACCACTTGTTGGATAATAACGAGAAATAAACGAGACACGAGAGACACGGATTTAACGTAGAAACCCTTGTGGGAGAAAACCACGGACGCACGAAGGCGCAATTACTATGAGGAGTATTACAAGCACGAGACGACATACCGTCTTAGGTGCGACTACGTGGGGTATATAAGAGGGCAATACAAGAGAGTCCTTGGAGGACAAGGAAACGAGTTGTACTCATACGCGTCGACGTCGACGCAACGCCCACACCGGTTGTACTACGTCTAGTCCAACACGATACTAGAATTTGGATCACAATTTAAGAATACTGCCACCGTCCTGGTTTACAGCCCACTTGTATTTTTTTTCTTCGATAAACTTCCGATCTAGGAGTATTCATCTTCAATCATGATAGTACAACAAACACTAAAAAAATAAAAAAAATACATCTTGATCCGTATACCACCTAGCGACGACTAGAAGTACTGAAGTGAGCCGAAGGCCCGCCGCTGTCATCGCCCTTCCCTCGCCGGAGCCAGGCAAACCTTGTTGTAGTAGACAATCGGGAAGTCGTCGTGCTAAGGCCCCATAGAACCAACGCACCAGAACTGCAACCGCCGTTGATGAAGAGTGTAGATACGAAGGATCCAACATGAAGATGCACGCACAAAGACGAACGACGAACAAATTCGAGAAAATCTACCGAAGACACACCTCCACACGCCCACCGGCGATGCTAGACGCATCACCGGAACGTGGGCTAGGCGGGAGACCTTTATTCCATCTTCAGAGAGTCGCCGCTGTCTCACCTTCCTAAGTAGGACACAAACCCTAACAAACATTGAAGAAAGATCTAAAAACAAAACCCTCCCGTCGGCAAGGCCAGGGATCCACTTCGCCCACATGCCCCTAAGCCCACGAAAGACGAGATGGACCGGCGCCGGCGCCGACGGGAGGCAGAGGAACCCTTGGCTCTTCTTCTCTTTCCAATGCCTGCCACCTCAACCTATAATTTTAACTTTCTAGATTTTGTCTGTAGGTGTGGAAAAGCTCTTAGAAGAAGGATGAAAGGCAAGGGTTGATGGCAGCCCATTGCTCATTGGAGATGTCCGAAGAGCGCTGATCGGAGTGAAACAGGGGCGCAAAACGAGAGCAGTCCAGATGTCGTTTGCCGCGGGGCAGGTGAAGAACAGATGTTCTTTATCCTCGACGACCGAAGAGTGTGTTCATTGATAATAGTAATCTTACATCGACGTCTTAAACCCTTCTCAAACGTCCGGGCAACCCACCCGATCACTGACCGGTCACCAAAAATTAACCCAGGCGAGTGCTTCAAATAGGCTCAAAAGCCTAAGCTGACTAGCACCCATCATATCCAGCCTAAATATGGGGCAGATACGGGGACGTTCGGGCGCGTCCGGGCACACCCGCCATGTTGGCCTGGCTCAAGTGGGCGAACACTCGGCCCAGCGGGCGAACATGCATGCTCCGGCTCCGCGCACCTGGCCCGCAATGACCCCACTCAAGCTCCCCATAAATATATGACGACCGACGAGAAAACCCTAGTCAAACTCACTCGATCCTCACTCGACTGGCAGGGCCCGTCGTCGTCGCCGCAAAGATGCGAAGGCACTCCGCGTGGCACTAGAGGAGTCAGAGCGGTTGGCGAGGCAGCAGGCGACAGCGTCGGAGAGAGCCGCACGGCTCCGGGAGGACCAATACCGCGAAGCCCATCGCATGGCGAGCATCATCATTTCGTCCTCCTTCTCCCGCGCTCCAGACAATGACAACGACGCACACGGAGCAGCTGACGCCTACGCCGAGACCCTAAGGGGAAGCTTCCAGCATGGAGGAAGTGGTTAAATCTAATTGTAAAATGATGAACTCGGTCGACATCTTTTGTATCTGACTATCGAACTATGTTATCTATGCCGGATTGCTATGTTATATGCTCAAGTACGTAGAAACACTGTTTGCATGGTTTTGTATGGATTTGACGTAAGAGACAAGGGATGCGGTTGTGCAACAAAAGATATGATGTCCGTCCGGTCACCTTCAGCGGATACGCCCGAACGCGTTCGCGGGCGTATAGAAGGTCAAATTTGGTGACCGCGATTGCAGATGCTCTATGTTATAATTCTCGGTCAAAAACGATTACAAAGTAATGGAGAAAGTGCAATTATAGAGACAAAAACGAGTTACAAAACTCTATGAATCCTTTAGCTACTCCAAAATAGGCATACGGCATACCCATCAATAGTACTCAACTGCAAAATATATATTCCCCTAAAAAGAACTGCAACATATTAACGCCACACATTACAGGATATTATACGAGTTCAACGACAATATATCTCTCGACGATACTGTAAATCTGTAATTTATGTTCTCAATAACTGGACTACAGAAATATTTCTATCCGACAAATTTGAGACGAATTAAAAGTGCACCAAACAAAAGTCTATATCGAAGGTCAAAGACTGAGTGGCAAAACTTGGATCCACTGATTTTAGTATGCACCGCCATAGCTTCCGCTGCCCCTCTTCGACGTCGCCGGCTGCTGCTGCTGCTGCTCACGTATCTGCCTCGACGCGCCAACCATCCTCTGCATCGCCGGCGTCGCGTACGCCCCGGCCGCGCCAAAACCAAGAATCGACGGCGCCGCCCCGCCCGGCTGGGGACAGCCGTACCCCTCGGCACCGGCCACGTAGGCCGACGCGGCGCGCTGCTGCGCGTGGGAGCTGTAGCCGGTCAGGATGCACGCGCGCCCCGACTTCTCGTACTCCCGCCGGCTCGCCACGCGGGTGCTCAGCTCCCGCAGCTCCTCCACCAGCGCCTTGCACCTCGCGTCGTCGGCCAGCGCCGGCACCAGCGCCTCCCGCCTGCGCTCCAGTATCCTCGCGGCCTCCGCGTACTCGCCGCGCTCCGCGGCCGCGCGCGCCGCCGCGATGTCCTCCGTCGCCAACACTCGGAATTTCTCCCGCGCCACCTCCATGGACGGCTGCTGGTCCTTGGCCAGCTCCACCGGCCTCTGCACCACCACGTCCTCGCCGGCCACGTCCAGCACCTGCCCGGTCGCCGTGTCGCGGTAGGTGCAGGTCACCTTCACCAGCTGCGTCACGTCGTCCGCGTCGCCGGCCCTCGGCACGTCCACCAGGAGCAGGAATCGTCTTTCCTCGTCCGCGTAGAGCTCGCCGACGTCCACCGAGGCGGAGCGCCCGTACGCGTCGATGCTGGCGTCGTAGCGGCCGGACTTGACTGCACGGACGCGCACGGGGTGCACGCACTTGACGGTGATCAGCGCCTCCTGCACGACCACGGAGAGGAGCCCGCCGATGCACTGCGCGAACGAGTCTTGCACCACCTTCTCGTCCTCGATGAAGGAGAACGTGCCGCCGGTCTCCTCGGCGATCGTGTGCATGGCTGACGAGTCGTGGTCGACGCCGAAGCCGAACGTGTGTATCGGCGTCGATCGGTGGCCGGCACCGCTCAGCAAGGAGCTTGGCACGAGACCACGGTAGTTCTTCGTGCATGAGCCGTAACCTCCAAGATCGAGATTGTACGTGTCCTGGCCGTCCGAGAGAAGGATGACGCTGACTACGGCGTTCTTGTGCCGGCGGCCGTCGAGCACTTTGGCAGCCTCGGTGAGGCCCTTGAGGATGTTCGTCCCACCTTCAGCCTCGAGTAACTGCACGGCGTCCTTGGCCCTGACCTTCCCGGCGTCCGACATGCGCGTCAGCGGGATGACCCGATGCGCGGCCGTCGAGAATGCCACGACGCTGAGGCGGTCAGCAGGGCCGAGCTGGTCGACGACGAACTCCATAGCCTTCTTCAGCAGCGCGATCTTGTGGCCCGCCATGCTGCCGCTGACGTCGAGCACGGTGACGAGGTCGAGCGGCGCGCGTGCCTGCGCCGCCTTTGCGGTGACGGCGCCAGGGGCCTTGGCGTGGACCAGCACGACGAAGTTGTCGTGCGGCTTGCCCCTGGCGACGGCCGGGTGCTCACAGTGGGCGTCGAGTACGAGCTTGCCTCCGCCCTTGGCCGCGTCCTGGACGAGATCCCAGTCGTCGAGTGGCACCCCCTGCGCCGGAGGCTCCACCGGCTCGTCGTCGTCGTACACGGCGCGGTAAGGGAGATACATGGGCGATGGCTGGTCCATGAAGGGAGGGAACAGCGCCGGCCCCGGCGGCGGGGCGTAGTGGCGGAAAGTGGGGTACGAAGAGACCTGGTAAGGCCAGCGCGTGTTGCAGGCCGGGCACACGCTCCCCATGACGCACGAGAGGTGGAACGTGTGCTCGCACTCAGCCGTGAAGGTGGCGCCGGCGAAGGCGCATCCGACGGCGACCTTGCAGACGGTGCAGGTGGACCGCGACGGGGCGCCGTGGAAGGGCAGCGGCATCCGGCCGGGCTGCGGCTGCAGGAGAGAGTAGGCGAGCGGGTGCGGCGTGAAGGTGGGCGTGGCGCGCCACGTCGCGTAGCAGGAGGGGCACGTGGGGGCGCCGGAGGCGCAGCGAGGGTGGAAGACATGGCCGCACTCCGCCGTGAAGGCGCCATCCTGGCACGCCATGGTGCTGTAGCAGGCGGCGCACCGCTGGCCTGAGGTCGTCATGAGATCAGATCGTCGGTTTTGTTTACGAGGCACTAGATTGTGGAAGTCGATCTGGTGTAGGCCTACAGATTGGGTATTTTATATACAGGGAGCCGAATAGGAGGAGGAGATCGCCGCGCAAGGAAATCGTCACCGACTCCATGATGTTTCCTTTCCGCGTTTTATTTTTTTAGAAAACTTCCAATCTACTCCCTCCGTTTCTAAATATTTGTCTTTCTAGCATTTCAAATGGACTACGACATACGGATGTATGTAGACATATTTTAGAGTGTAGATTCACTCATTTTACTTTGTATGTAGTCACTCGTTGGAATCTCTAGAAAGATAAATATTTAGGAACGGAGGGAGTATTCATCTTTAACCGTCGTAGTACAATGCACACTATAGGGGCTATAAGTGAACACTATAGGGGCTATAACTTAAGCCGGTGATCACTTTAGTCCCTCTAATTAGAATACTCAAAATACAATCAATAAACTTGCTCTAGGGGTCACATGCAGTTTTTAATGTGGCACTTGTCCAGTCACTCAATTGGCAGTTTGATTGCCATGCCGTCTTACACGCTTGAATACGCCAGGAACCAAGAGTTTGTTTGCAAAATCGCCACAAATAAAAGAACCCTGCTCATGTCCACAACCGCTCCCTCTCGCCGCCGATTCCCTTCCCCCTCCACCACCACCACCAGCGTCATCGGCATGACATCCTCTGCCACCTCCTCTGCGGCCACGGCTTCCTCGGCACCCCGCACCACAATAACGACGACCACCGCCTCCTCATCAACCTCCTCGATGTCCTGGGTGTGCGCGACGATGGCTATGTCACAGCCGCCGGAGGAGAGCATCACGACGTCCTTGCCCCTGCCGGCGGCCTCGAGCTAGAAAGTGGAGTTGAGGCTGCCGTTGCTGAAGAGGAGTCACAAGAAGTCGCCGCGGTCGACGCCGGCGTCCACCTGCGGTGTGCGGTGGACGAGGAGGGCGAGTGGCCGAACATGGCATAGGTGGCTTCCGCCTGCAATTTTATTATTCATGCTAGAATTGTATTGACCGGAAACTTAAATACATGTGTAGATACATAAACAAATACCGTGTCCCTACTGAGCCTCTACTAGACTAGCTCATTGATCAAAGATAGTTAAGGTTTCCTAACCATAGACATGAGTTGCCATTTGATAACGGGATCACATCATTAGGAGAATGATGGGATGGACAAGACCCAACCGTTACCATAGCACATGATCGTTCAGTTTATTGCTTTCTCTTTCTTAATGTCAAATACATGTTTCTTCGATCATGAGATCATGCAACTCCTGGACTTCGGAGGAATGCCTTGTGTGCCATCAAACGTCACAACGTAAGTACGTAACTGAGTGATCATAAAGGTACTCTACAGGTATCTCCGAAGGTGTCTGTTGAGTTGGCATGAATCGAGACTGAGATTTGTCACTCCGTATGACGAAGAGGTATCTATGGGCCCTCTCTGTAATACAACATCACAAGAAGCTTGTAAGCAAAGTGACTGAGGAGTTAGTTACAGGATGATGTATTACGGAATGAGTAAAGACACTTTCCAGTAACGAGATTGAACTAGGTATGGAGATACCGACGATCGAATCTTGGGCAACTAACATACCGACGAACAAAGGGAACTACATATATTGTCATAAAGGTTCGACCGATAAAGATCTTCGTGAAATATGGAGGAACCAATATGGGCATCTAGGTCCCGCTATTGGTTATTGAACGGAGAAGCGTCTAAGTCATGTCTACATCATTGTCGAACCCGTAGGGTCCGCACGCTTAACGTTCGTTGATGATATAGTATTATATGAGTTATGTATGTGGGTGACCGATTGTTGTTCGGAGTACCGGATGAGATCACAGACATTACGAGGAGCTCCAGAATAGCCAGAGGTAAAGATTGATCTATGGGATAATAGTGTTTGGTCTCCGGATGAGTTCCGGAATTGACCGGAAGGGGTTTCAGATGTTTTCTGAAATGTTTTGGTGAGAGAACACTTTATTTGGGCCAAGGGGTAAAGCCCACGTGCTTTAGTAAGGTGCAAAATTAAGTTTTTCGAAGGCCAGAGCTAGATGCCAGGGACCTTGGCGTCTGGGCCAGACGCCGAGGACCCTGGCGTATGGTCCTGGAGTCCGAGAAGGACTCTTGCCTTGCGTGCCAAACCGACTTTGAGGAGGCTCTTTCTCCAAGAAACGACCCCAGGGCTCAACATATATATAGAGAGTCAGGGCTAGCACCGGAACACATCAAGATTCACCAAGCCGTGTGCCGGCAGCCCCGCCCCCTCTAGTTTGTCCTTCGTCATAGTTTCCGTTGTGCTTGGTGAAGCCCTGTAGAGATTGTTCTTCGCCAACACCGTCACCATGCTGTCGTGCTGCCAGAACTCATCTACTACTTCACCCTCTTGCTGGATCAAGAAGGCGAGAACGTCACCGAGCCGAACATGTGCTGAACCCGGAGGTGTCGTACGTTCGGTACTTGATCGGGACAGATTGTGAATGTGTACGACTACATCAACCGCGTTGATAAATGCTTCCGCTTAGTGATCTTCAAGGGTATGGAGATGCTCTCCCCCTCTCGTAGCTATTCATCTCCATGGATAGATCTTGCGTATGCGTAGAATTTTTTTGTTTCCCAAGCAACGTTCCCCAACATACTCGTACACCACCGCCCCCACCGCGTCGCTGGATGATACGTCTCCAACGTATCTATAATTTATGAAGTATTCATGCCATATTTACAATAATTTTATATGGTTTTGGTATGATTTGCATGGAACTAACCCGGACTGACTCATATGCCAAGCCTCTTGTGCCACAATTCAACACAAGTGTCTTTTTCAGCAATGTTCAAAACCTCATTGCATTCCTTGGTTTTACACACATAGAGATTACATTGCCTAGTTCCTCAAGCCACAATCAGGGAGCCTTTGGCGAGCTTCCACTTTCATTCACCAAAATAACTAGGATGTTTGATATCATCAAGCTTGTCCACTGACAATAAATTCAGCCTTATGTCAGGAACATGCCTCACATCATTGAGCACCAATCTGTAAGTTGTGTTCGTTTCAATGCATATAGAGCCCTTGCAAACAATTGTTGATGAACCACTATTTCCCATCCTCACTTGGCCAGTAACACCATTAGTGTAAGATGTGAAATACTCCTTGTGTGATGTAATTTGGAAGGACGCACCTGAATCCACAACCCAACACTATAACATTCTTCATCTTCAGTGACTATATAGTCCTCATCTGTTGCAGTCATGGCTGAGCTGCTCTCAGCCTTTTGCATGGTTTTCTTTGCAAGTTTCCCCTCTATAAGCTCTCTTATGTACTTCCTACACTCGCTCTTTAAGTGTCCCAGATTGCCACAATGAAAGCAAGTAATATCTTTTCTCTATTTTGACTTTGATCTCCCCTTGGATTTGCTTCTGCCTTGCTGAAATCTTGTATTATTGCATCCACGGTTCTCATTCTTCCCATGGGTTTCAATCACATACACATCAAAAGAAGAGGCATCACCTTTTTCCCCTTCTTTCCGCCTTCTTCATTCAGCATACTGTTCTTCACCATCTTCAAAGTCAGCTTCCCATCCGGAGATGAATTGCTAAGAGACACAAGCATATTCCAACTATCAGGCATGGAACTCAGCAGCAACAATGCTTGCACCTCATCCTCAAAGTTTATCTTCATGGCTGAAAGTTGATTTATGTAAGTGCATCTAGTGTCCCTTAGTGATTTTGGTGTATTGAAGACTTATAGGTTAAGGGACTAATGTGTTTATGAGTGTACACAGGTCTATAAGTTTATGAGGAGTTTGATATTTACAGAGAAAGTCGACCCCTAAAAATGAAGTTCTTCGACTGAAGACTTTGGATTTCTGAAGACTTTCTGAAGACTTTGAAAGTGAAGAAATTGGTGTGACCTTGAAGACCTGGTACTCAGTTGAGGAACATGAAGCGTGAAGACTTTTGTTTTCGTAGTTTCATTTTCCCTTTCTTGAGTCATACGAAACACCATACTGTTAAAGGGGGTCGAGGAAATACTAAGGAAAAATTTCCATTTGATGCTCAACTCAAAATCCTACACCTACCAATCCCTTCGAGTGAAGCCATTGGAAATCTCATACAGTTCAGTCATATTCTTCAGTGACAGAGACGAAGTTATTATGGTCTCTGAGAAATTTGTTCTGACTGAGGAGTTAGGAATTCGCCAGTGCGGATTGCCTACACAGTGAGGAACATGATAGCCCTGAGGAATTTGATACTCAAATTTCCGACCGTTGCTGTGCTACGCGCCAGCTGTCCCAAAATATCTACCCACCTAACGGTCATATTATTGAAGGGCATTTATGTCTTATCATGTCGGGCTGCTCCCTAGGCTATAAATAGCCGCCCCCTACAACCACTAGCTGGTTGGCTGCTCCGAGAGAAACTGACACTTGTCATTTGAGAGCATCCCATCCTCCGAGGACTTTGAGTGAAAATCATCAAGTGAGGAAAAACCCAAAACCAAACCCAAACAAATACAAACCCAAAAGTGATTGAGCATCACTGAAGAGATTGATCCTGTGTGGATCCGACACTTGTTACCTTTGAAGACTGTACTTCTTCCAGATGGTTAGGCGTCATGGTCTAGAGCATCCAAGAGGAATTGTGGATTGCCGAGTGACCGAGTTTGTGAAGGTTTGGAAGTCGCCTGAAGACTTACCACGAGTGATTAGGCGAGGTCTGTGTGACCTTAGCTCAAGGGGAATATGGTGAGGACTGAGTGTCCTGGACTGCGTGTTCAGGACTGGGTGTCCGGGACTGTGTGTCCTTTGGTTTAAATACCTATCCGCCCTAACCAGACGTACACCTGTCACATCAGTTGGAACTGGTCTACCAAATCATTGTCTTCACCCAGCTTACTGGTTCTATTTCCTCAACTCTTTCATTTCCTCATAATTGTGTTGTGTGCTTGTTCATATCTGTTTGAAGACCTTGACTGAAGACTTTCTCAATTTCCTGAGTTCATTTTCTTCAGTCTGTTTGTCTTCATCCTGTGTTATCCTGTGTTTACTCTTTCTGTACTATGTGCTTGTCTTCATTTCATCATGATGACCATGCTTGTGTTCTGCTATGTTTACTTTTGAGTACTTATTTCGCTGCAAGTAGTTCTTCGCTAAGGAATTTCCTCACCCGCAAATTCCTCAGTGAAGAATTCATATAAATCGCCTATTCACCCCCCTCTAGTCGATATAACACACTTTTAATTGGTATTAGAGCAAGGTACTCCCTTGTTCTGTGTGATTTTGGTTTAACCGCCTAGAGTTTTAGTTATGTCGACCACATGAATGAAGACCGTGTCATGCCCCATCTTTACGGTCACAAGTATCCCAAGTGGAAGGCCATGATTTAGAAGCGTCTCATGGCGATGAACAGTGAGCTGTGGACCATCACTGAGATTGGTCTTACCGATCTGTGCGAGATGTCAGAAGCTGATGACATTCGCAAGTTCACCCTTCTCAACCTCACAGCGAAGGACGTCATCTACTCCTGTCTGTCTCAAAATCAGTTCAGGAACATCATGCATATCGATCATGCGAAGCTTATCTGGGACCGTCTCTCTGAGGTCTATGAAGGTCATCAAACCCGTCATGATCCTTGGTTTGAGGACTTCAAGGAATCTCTCAAAGCGACGACATTCGAACCAGAATCATCATCTTCTACACCATGCCTTATGGCAAATGATGCTAAGGTAACTGAATTCTATCTATCTGAATCCAGTGATGATGAATCTGGTGATGAATTTGGACCCAGCTATGTCAAACTTGCTTCCCTTGCCACTAAACAACAAAGAGCTTTGGAAAAATTTCAATACATGCTAAATAAGAGCGATGATATGTTGGGTGAAGAAATGGATCAGTTGAAAGCTTTGGCTGGGAGTCTTCAGAGACTTCAGACTAGGTTTGACACCCTTCAAAGTCATCATAACACTCTCTTATCTGATCATGAGAAGCTTTCTTATGAATTTCTTCAAAGAAAGCATGATCTTGAAAAGCTAAGAGTGAGTTATGAAGATATGTTGGCACTAACTGTAGGAACGGTTCCCCTATGAAGAAAATCTGGGTTCCCAAAAGGTGCCTTGAAAGTCTTCAAGTGAATGTCCTCATGACACCACGTGTGAAGAATAGGAACCCCAGATCAAATTCTTCATATGGACCAAATTCTTCACATGGATCGAAGTCCTCATATGGACCAAATTCCTCACGTGGATCAAATTCCTAAAAAGGATCAAAGTCCTCATATGAATATCATCGTGCTAACAACTCTGTTTCACAGGGAAGAGCTAAGGGCTATGAATATGAGCATTATTCTTCTAACCATTATGTTCATAAGTCCTCGAAGAATTTCTCTGCTTATTCATATGCTTATCCTAACTCCTCTTATGTGAAACGAAATGGGCTGGCTTCTATGCCACCTTTCTCGTATGGAGCTCGCAGAGTTATGAACTCTTTGCCACCCCTTCAGATGTGGGTGGTGAAGAACAAGAACTAATCTCTTCTGTAGGGTTAGGTCTCCAGACGTGCTCAAACATCTGAATAATTTGCTGGAGACCTGAAGAGTGCCTGAAAGGACGCATGCTAATCATGAAGAAATGAACTCTCATTTCTCACATCCTCATACTGCTTTATCTGTTGCATTGCTTGATGAAATTGATCTGATGAATTGATGTTATATTCTTCACTGATGAAGTATATGAGTTCGTAAGCTTCACTAATTCATCTGCAAGATGATCAACCCAAAGCCACTGAGTGGGTCCTCGATAGTGGATGTACAAATCACATGACTGGTGACAAGAATCTATTGATGGATGCTCCCTTATCTCCATGTCATCTGAAGCATATCATCTTCGCTGACAAAGGCAAAAGTCAGGTTTTGGGCCTAGGTAAGGTTGCGATCTCAAAGTATCGACACATGGACAAAGTCATGCTTGTCAAGTCCTTAGGATACAACCTCATGTCGGTCTCAATGCTTTGCGATCTTGATATGGTTGTAGTCTTTGGCAAGTATCGTTGTGTTGTGATCATGGAATCTGACAATTCCAAAGTCTTCGAAGGCTTCAGGAGAGGAGACTTGTATATTGTTGATTTCTCTACAGGACCTCAACCAGCTGTGTGTCTACTTGGAAAAGCTTCAGAAGGCTGGCTATGGCATCGACGACTTGGTCATGCAGGCATGAGGGATTTGCACACGCTTGCGAAGAAGAAGCACATCATTGGCATCGAGAATGTCAAATTCCTCAAGGATCACTTATGCGGAGCCTGTGAAGCTGGAAAGATGACAAAGGCCAAGCATCCAGCGAAGACTATCATGACTACTACTCGACCATTTGAATTGCTTCACATGGATCTCTTTGGTCCTAACCATTATTCTGTAGTTTTAAATGATGCATCTAAATATAGCTTCGTTATTGTTGATGATTACTCTCGATACACATGGGTACACATTGTTACTTACAAACATGAAGTGCAGGAAGTCTTCAAACGATTTTCCTCGAGGGCTTCAACCAACTTTGGTGTGAAGATCAAGCACATCAGAAGTGACAATGGAACCGAGTTCAAGAATTCTGGTCTTGATGACTATCTTGTTGAACTTGGTGTTACTCATGAGTTATCTGCTCCTTATACTCCTCAGCAGAATGGCGTCGTGGAGCGCAAGAACATGACTCTTGCTGAGATGGCTCGCACTATGCTTGATGAATACAAAACACCTCGTCATTTCTGGATTGATGCAATTGATACTGTGTGCCACATCATCAACAGAGTATATCTTCACAAATTCTTCCAGAAGACTGCCTATGAACTCCTCACTGACAAGAAACCCAATGTGAGTTATTTCAAAGTCTTCGGTGCTAAATGTTGGATTAGAGATCCTCATCACAACTCAAAATTTGCACCGAAAGCACATGAAGGGTTTATGCTTGGTTACGGAAAGGACTCGCACACCTACAGAGTCTTCAACAATGTTCTTCACAAGGTTGTTGAAACTGTAGATGTGCGGTTTGATGAAACTAATGGCTCGCAAAGAGAGCACCTACCTTCTGTGATAGATGAACCAACACCTGAGGAAACTATCAAGTTCAAGGCTACTGAGGATGTCATTCCGACCGAAGAATCTGCTGAAGAATTCATTCCAGAACATGAAGAACGTCGAGCTAATGCACCTAAAGAAAATGCTGAAGAAAATGGTGCTGAAGAAATGCTGATCAAATTCCTCGACGACAACCAGCCCATCCTCGCGTTGCAAACGAAGTGCAGATTGAGAAAATCATCGATGACATTGAAGCACCAGGTCCTATCACATGCTCAAGAGCTTCACATTTATCTAACTTTTGTGGGCACTTTGCTTTTGTCTCTATCACAGAGCCCACTAAGGTAGATGAAGCATTTATGGAGCCCGAGTGGATTCAAGCTATGCAAGAAGAATTACATCAATTCGAGCTCAACAACGTCTGGGAACAAACGTCCAGATCCTCGCAAGCACAATATAATTGGCACAAAGTGGATCTACCGCAACAAGCAAGATGAAAATGGCCTTGTGGTAAGGAATAAGGCACGACTTGTAGCTCAAGGCTACACACAGTTTGAAGGGATTGATTTCGATGAAACTTTTGCACCTGTTGCTAGACGTGAGGCTATTCGCATATTACTTGCTTATGCTAACCATCATGATATCACTCTATATCAAATGGATGTGAAAAGTGCATTCCTCAATGGTAAGCTTGAGGAAGAAGTATATGTTGCTCAACCCTCAGGTTTTGAAGATCCAAAGAATCCTGACAAAGTCTTCAGACTCAATAAGGCCCTCTATGGCCTCAAGCAGGCCCATCGGGCGTGGTATGATACTTTGAAGGAATTCCTCATGAAGAAAGGCTTCAAACCCGGTTCACTTGATCCTACTCTTTTCACTAAATCTTATGATGGTGAATTATTTGTGTGCCAAATATATGCCGATGTTATTATCTTTGGTTGTACTGACCAACATTATAGTGATGAATTTGCCTATATGATGAGTGAAGAATATCAAATGTCTATGATGGGAGAATTGAAAATCTTCTTAGATCTTCAAATTCGTCAACAACGCAATGGCATATTCATATCTCAGGAGAAACACCTCAAGGATGTACTGAGGAAATTCGGCATGCAAGATTGCAAAGGCGTCAAAATTCCTATGCCCACAAATGGCCATCTGTGCACTGATGAAAATGGTATTGACTTCGATCATAAGGTATATCACTCCATGATTGGTTCTTTATTGTACTTATGCGCATCTAGGCTAGATATAATGCTTAGTGTTTGCATGTGTGCCCTATTTCAAGCTACACCGAAGGAATCACAGCATAAGGCTATGAAACATATTCTTCGATATCTAGCTCACACACCAACACTTGGATTATGGTACCCCAAGGGCTCGGCTTTTGATCTCATTGGATATTCAGACTCTGACTATGCTGGTGATCGTGTGGACCGCAAGTCAACATCTAGTACATGTCATTTCCTCGGAAGATCTTTGGTCTGTTGGTCTTCGAAGAAACAGAACTGCGTATCACTGTCTGCTGCTGAAGCTGAGTACATTGCTGCTGGTTTTTGCTGTGCTCAATTGCTGTGGATGAAGCAAACTCTCAACGACTATGGCGTCAACGTGAAGAATGTGCCTCTCTTCTGTGACAATGAGAGTGCCATCAAGATTGCTCACAACCCAGTTCAGCACTCATAGACAAAGCACATTCAGACTCGTCATCATTTTCTTCGTGATCATGTGTTGAAGGGAGACATTTCTATTGAGCATGTGAAGACTGAAGAACAGCTGGCCGATATATTCACAAAGTCCTTGGATGAGAAGAGATTTAGCAAGTTACGGTGTGAGCTAAATATTTTAGAATCTTCGAATGTTCTTTGAATAAGACACTCATCCTAACACTTATGCAAAATTGATGACTTAGATGTGCAACACATGAAGAAATGTTTTTCTTCAATCAATGAGGAATAACACTCTAAGTGTGAAGAAATTAACGAAGAATTTGATTCTCAGAACCCTACGACAATTGTACGCGGTGTCTGAAATCATCATTCTTATACGGTGGGTCACGCCACCACCAAAGTTGAAAATCTTCAATATGAGTTTTGTTTTGTGTTGAAATTCCTCAGTTGTTCATGTTCTTCAACTTTGCATTGTGTTCACCTTTTCTGTCATTTTTTCTTCATTGGCTATATATATATATGAGTTTATGTCCTCTACAACATTCACTTATTGCTAATTCTTCAAGCTGTTTTTCCTGCTAAGTGAATGTGATCGGACCCTTCCCCCTCTATGCTAAACTCAACCCATTCTATTCACAAATTCTTCATGTGCGTTCTATTCGAAACTCGTTCAAAATCTTCACTGTGTCCTTGTCAGCTGAAGAATTTGCTAACGCAATGTTAAAACTTATCTTATCCAAAAAATTTGGTTTTGCCGCTCAAATCGTTCCGCATCCCACGGTAATACTTATCTATTCACCCACGATCTCACACGATCTCCACTTCTCAGTACGTGGGTGACACATGTCAAGTGAATGAGAAGGGTCAGGGGCACGTTCGTCCAATTTCTTCGGGCAAACAGTTTTTCACCGTGGCTATAAATACCCCTCCCCTTCCTCACTTCTCTTTTACTCCGCTCGATCTCACTCCCGCTCGAGCTTCTCAAACCCTAGCGCCGCCGCTACTTTCATCCTAGCCGGTGAGGAAGAGCTTCACTGCCTCGACCTCGTCGTCGTCGTACTCGCGCCGGCCGCAGATTTCTTCACTCCGCCGCCATCGTAGCTGTCTTCCTCAGCTAAGTTAGGGCGTGGAAGATCTGCAGTGACGAACTTCACATCTCCACTTCCCAGTTCGTCATGTTCTTCGTCCAGGGTAATTAAAAGTTACTTTTACCGCCCTCTTTGATTCAAATGATTTCTACAAAATCCTCAAAGGTGTTTTTCTTCAAATCTTCACACACTAAACACCTCACATGTCATCTGTTCTTGATTCATTTCTCTAAGCTATGTTTTTCTTCAAGATTCCTCAATTGTGTGGATTCTCAATCTATACAACTCTGGAACCTAAGACAAAGAACGCTTAGTGAAATTCTTCAAGACTCATCTGGTCAATTTCCTCAAACTTGTTCTTTTTTACAAAACCTTTTGAGAACGCATATGACCTCTCCAAATTCCTTGCAACTATACTCTGTTCACAGGTACTCATGTCCGCTGTTGAATCACTAGGTTCTCATCAACTTAACTCATTTGCAGCGTTCCTCGAAGAAAAGTTGCATACTTCTTCAGAGAATTACATTGTTCAAATTCCTCATCTGAAGAAAATGGCTGATGAAAAGAAGCCACAAAAGGGAGGAAAGAGGCCTGAGATTAACACTGCTTTTGAAATCCCTGATGACATATATGCGGACCACTACACTCTTGATGAGGCCAAGTTTGGAACAGAGGACAAAAATCAGCGCAAGGTGCACATACAAAGGATAGAGAGGAGATGGGCAAGAGAGTGGAGGGAGTACATGTATGTAACTCCCAAGTACATGAAGAAATTTGCACTCAATACTCCATGCCCAAGACCTCCATTGGCACCTGGCCAAGAAGCAGATCCCACTAGCCTCAAGCGCGGTGAGGATTATCCTGATGAATGGGCCAAGCGCCAGGCCAAGTTGACCAGACAAGCAAAAGAAGCCGTGAGAAAATTCAATGAAGACTCTGCTGCTGCTGCTGCCACTGCTGAGGCCTCTGCTAGCAAGCCGAAGAAGGCCATGGCAAAGAAGACCGCGCATAAGCCAAGTGCTCCACCTTTAATGCCCTCATGGCCAGATTCCTCAAAGCCCTCACGGCCAACTCCTCAAACTGCTCCTGCTCCTCCAAAGTCCTCAGCTCCTTCGCCAAAGTCTTTGGCTGCTCCGACCAGATCCTCTGCACCAGTGCATCTCGCCACGTGCCAAAGGACTACTGCATATCTATTGCCTTAGGAGCCTCTGCAAGTTCCTCAGCTGCTCCAAGTTCCTCAGCTGGCCCCTCTTCGCTGAAGAAAAAGGCCACTGCTGGACGAGGTTCTCGCCCAAGTCCTCACAAGAAGCAAGTCGTCTTCCATGTGCCCTCTGATGATAATGAGGCTGATGATGAAGAATGGCCGAAATCATCAGAGACAGACAAGTTAAGGCCTCTAGAGCCAAAGGAAGCAATGTGCCACTACTTTTGGATCCGAAGCTGATCCTAGACTTCATCGATCTCTGGCACAAGGATCCCAACACTCCTATGCCTGACTTCAATCTGACTCCTGGCCAAAGTCACATGCTAACCGCCTTCATAGGCGAAGAAAAGTGGAAATTTGAGAAGGCCAGGCAGACGAAGAAAGCGCGGTACAAGAAAGAGCGCTACCTGAAGAAGAATGTTGTCAATATGACAACTGATGAACTTGTGAAGATTCAGGGTGCAATCAAAGCCCTCAGCGATGAATTTGACTCATACCGTGCAGACTGGATGGGATCCAAAGTCATATTTGTAAATTTGACAAAAGGATTTTCTTTAAATGTTGCACCTCCAACACACATTGAGATTCCTCAGGCTGAAGCATCTGTTCAGTCTACAGAAGAACATGCCAGCACCACTGAAGAAAATCAGGCTGCTGAAGAAAATGAGAATACATGGGCTGATGACTGCATTCCAGCCCCTGAATAAATTGCCAAGGCAACCTCTAGTGTTGCGCCTGAAGAAAATGTCAGAACAACTGAAGCTTCAATGGCTGTGCCTGAAGAAAATGAAAAAGTCAGGGCAACTGCATCAGATGTGAAGAAGACCAAGGCTGCAGAGCGTGCAGCTGTGAAGAAAAGGAAGGCATCAACTTCATCAGATTCTTCAGCCCCGAAGAAGATGAAGCCATTGACTAGCTCATTTGACAACCCAATTGATGTTGTTCCTATCTCAACCATGCCATCAAAGGACCTTGTTCCTTTTGATGAAGATTATGTGATTCCAAGTGAATCCGATAAAGACATTCCCTCTGCTGCTTCCTCAGAGCAGATGGATGAAGAAATTGAAGTGGATGCAATCCCTTCAACACCAATTGTCTCCTCGCCTATGCCTCAGTTCAGTGCCGAAGAGGCCGACGTTGAGGAATTGGATGAACAAAATTCTGACGTGGACATTGGGAGTACTACTCCATTGATGAATGATGATTTTTGGGATAGCCAGCATCCCAACTCCCCTCTGTTCACGCCATTGCAACAAATTCCTCAGTCCCCAGCACATACTGTTCCATTGGGCTCTGAAGAAACTCACCCCACTCCGTCTGTACATGAAGACATTCCGGCCCCTAGTGCTGAAGAAACTGCTGCTGCTGAATCATTGAAGACACAGTCTGCCACTGAAGAGGAACCAGAAATTCCTCAACCTGAAGAACCTGAGATTGCAATTCCCGAGGTTGTGATGAAACTGACTAACCCTTCTCAACCCAAGCCAAAGGATCCATTCTCAAGTATTCTTCACTGATTACAACCCCTATGACTCTGCTCGCATTAGGAAGAGGCGTTTCTGGACTGCCAGCCAGGCCGATTTTTATTCCACAGTGCTGTTCAACAAAGACAAAGTCTTCGATCATGAGCACATTCCTCACGTGGATATGGAATCTCTGCCGTGCTTCGTGCCAGTCCTTAGTGTTCTTCACGACGCTGGACTGTTAAATTTCTGCACTGACATCTGTGATTGGAATGAAGAACTCATTCTTCAATTCTTTGCAACGCTGCACATCAGCGGAGACTCTGAAGATGGGAATTCATGGGTGCTAGACTGGATGACTGAAATACTCACTACAAGGCACTAGCTACTGAATTGCTTCATGCTTTGCCTCTCAGTCCTCCCCTTGAAGCTGCTCATTGCATGTACCAAGAGCCTGAGCTTACAGATCACTATATGCAAGTGCTGATGAAGCCATTGAAGCCAGGTCCGGCCCCAAGAACCAAATTCCTCGTGAAGGGATTGCTATATGTGCCTCAGACTGTGTATCGCATTCTGACGAAGACATTGAGTCCTATCAAGGGCCACGCCTCGAATGAAGAAGAAGTCGTTGCCATCATGAAGAATCTGCTATTCAATATCATTCATGGCGTCCCCATCAACTTCCATGATTTCTTCATGAGAACTCTGGCCAATGTCGCAATATCATCGTTTGAGTTGAAGCCTTATGCTCCGTGGATTATGAGATTCATCAGAACAAGGTCTTCACTCAACTACAAAGCCGATACACCGAACCATTGCAGCTACTTCCCCCCGATTGAAGTCCTCAAGCGGACATTTTCCTCAGCTGATGACAAGGGCAAGGCTTCTGCTATTATTGATGAAGGCATTTGTCCATTGGATGGTCAATTTCGCAAAGCTGCATCCTACTCCACCAATGACGACTCTGCCATCCATGACTCTGCCGCCAACGCACCCAAGCAAAATCCTCAAGGCACAGCTCCCAGGGTGATGACTGATCATGAGCTTCTCCTCAGTCTTCACCAGAAGTTTGATCGCAATCACAAATGCATCAAGCGTCAGTTTGGTTCAATTCTTCACAACATGACTGCTACCCACAATGCAGTGAAGAAAAACCATTACTACCTCCATGAAACCTTCAACCGTACATGGGCTGTTCTGTCTCACATTTATAGCGAAGAAGATCTGAAGAAAATGGGTCTCAAGGAAGATTTTGACTGGTCTGCTCCTCCACCGAAGAAATTCAAGAAGGTCAAGGTTCCTTCCTTGGTGGCCAGCTCCTATTCTTCATCACGCGACACCGATGAGCATGAAGACTTGGACGACGCTGCGGCAGGCCCTACATCAACAAACGACCCCAACAATGCTGGCGCTCCTTCATCAACTTGAGATTCTTCAGGGGCATTAGTCCTCAGTTTCGATCCTTTTGGTCATTCGATGACAAAGGCGGAGAAATTTGAGTTAATCTTCAAGCAGGTCTATTTATATGGGCGTTTTTTTGCTAAGTTACAACTCTCGTTCTTCTGATGACTTTGCTGGATCGAGTTGTAAACTTAAACTCTATGGTGGCCTGATACATTAGCTGTGGTTTTTCTGCATGCTTATTCCTCATTAATGTTTATGCATGCATGTTTAATTACATCAGTCACCATATTTCATCATGCATTTCAAGTTCTTCATATTATATGTCAAATGCGTGTATGAATTACAAGATATAGGGGGAGATCTCCATGATTCTACTCTTCAAGCGTGCATTGCTTCAAAAGCAAATTCCTCACTATGCATATCTTCAGGGGGAGTTCTTCTATATCTTGCAATCAAACTTCTCAATATTAGTATTTACACTTCATATGTTTATCCCCGTTGAAAACTTAACCTATATTGTCATCAATCACCAAAAAGGGGGAGATTGTAAGTGCATCTAGTGCCCCTTAGTGATTTTGGTGTATTGAAGACTTATAGGTTAAGGGACTAATGTGTTTATGAGTGTACACAAGTCTATAAGTCTATGAGGAGTTTGATATTTACAGAGAAAGTCGACCCCTAAAAATGAAGTTCTTCGACTGAAGATTTTGGTTTTCTGAAGACTTTCTGAAGACTTTGAAAGTGAAGAAATTGGTGTGACCTTGAAGACTTGGTACTCAGTTGAGGAACATGAAGCGTGAAGACTTTTGTTTTCGTAGTTTCATTTTCTCTTTCTCGAGTCATAGAAAACACCGTACTGTTAAAGGAGGTCGAGGAAATACTAAGGAAAAACTTCCATGTGATGCTCAACTCAAAATCCTACACCTACCAATCCCTTCGAGTGAAGCCATTGGAAATCTCATACAGTTCAGTCATATTCTTCAGTGACAGAGACGAAGTTCTTCTGGTCTCTGAGGAATTTGTTCTAACTGAGGAGTTAGGAATTCACCAGTGCGGATTGCCTACACAGTGATGAACATGATAGCCCTGAGGAATTTGATACTCAAATTTCCGACCGTTGCTGTGCTACGCGCCAGCTGTCCCAAAATATCTACCCACCTAACGGTCATATTATTGAAGGGCATTTATGTCTTATCATGTCGGGCTGCTCCCTAGGCTATAAATAGCCGCCCCCTACAACCACTAGCTGGTTGGCTGCTCCAAGAGAAACTGACACTTGTCATTTGAGAGCATCCCATCCTCCGAGGACTTTGAGTGAAAATCATCAAGTGAGGAAAAACCCAAAACCACACCCAAACACCTACAAACCCAAAAGTGATTGAGCATCACTGAAGAGATTGATCCTGTGTGGATCCGACGCTTGTTACCTTTGAAGACTGTGCTTCTTCCAGACGGTTAGGCATCATGGTCTAGAGCATCCAAGAGGAATTATGGATTGCCGAGTGACCGAGTTTGTGAAGACTTACCATGAGTGATTGGGCGAGGTCTGTGTGACCTTAACTCAAGGGGAATACAGTGAGGACTGAGTGTCCTGGACTGCGTGTTCAGGACTGGGTGTCCGGGACTGTGTGTCCTTAGGTTTAAATACCTAGCTGCCCTAACCAGACGTACAACTGTCACAGCAGTTGGAACTGGTCTACCAAATCATTGTCTTCACCCAGCTTACTGGTTCTATTTCCTCAACTCTTTCATCTCCTCATAACTGTGTTGTGTGCTTTTTCATATCTGTTTGAAGACCTTGACTGAAGACTTTCTCAATTTCCTCAGTTCAATTTCTTCACTCTCTTTGTCTTCATCATGTGTTATCCTATGTTTACGCTTTCTGTACTCTGTGCTTGTCTTCATTTCATCATGATGACCATGCTTGTGTTCTGCTATGTTTACTTTTGAGTACTTATTCCGCTGCAAGTAGTTCTTCGCTAAGGAATTTCCTCACCCGCAAATTCCCTAGTGAAGAATTCATAAAAAATCGCCTATTCACCCTGCTCTAGTCGATATAACGCATGATACGTCTCCAACGTATCTATAATTTTTGATTGTTCCATGCTATTATTTATGAAGTCTTGGATGTCTAATGAGCTTTATCTTACAGTTCTATATCATTTTTGGGAGTAACCTACTAACCCAAAGGCCCAGTGCAGATTGCTGTTTTTTGCCTGTTTTAGGGTTTTGTAGAAAAAGAATATCAAACGGAGTCCAAACGGAATGAAACCTTCGCAAGAGATATTTTTGGAGAAAATCACACAGGGAGAACTTGAGAACCACGTCAGAAGAGCCACGAGGGGCCTACAGGGTGGGAGGCGCGCCACCCTTCCCAGGGCGCGCCCCCTGCCTCATGGGGCCCCCGTGACTCCCCTCGTGTCTTCCTTCCTCCTATATAAGTCTATGTACCCCGAAACCATCAGCAACAGAGAGAAAACCATAATTCCACCGTCGTAACCTTCTGTCCCATGAGATCCCATCTTGGAGCCTATTCCGGAGCTCCACCGGAGGGGGATCCATCACGGAGTTCTTCATCATCATCATCATCGCCCTCACCATGAGTTGTGAGTAGTTTACCACAGACCTTCGGGTCCATAGCTAGTATCTAGATGGCTTCTTCTCTCTCTTTGGATCTCAATACAAAGTTCTCCTCGGTCTTCGAGGAGATCTATTCGATGTAATCTCTTTTTGAGGTGTGTTTGTCGAGATCCGATGAATTGTGAGTTTATGATCAAGATTATTTATGAGAAATATTTGGTTCTTCTTTGAACTTTTTATGTGTGCTCATAATATCCTTGCAAGTCTCTTCGAATTATTGGTTTGGTTTGGACTACTAGATCTATAGTTCTTACAATGGGAGAAGTGCTTGGCTTTGGGTTCAATCTTGCGGTGTCCTTTCCGAGTGACAGTAGGGGCAGCAAGGCACGTATTGTATTGTTGCCATCGAGGATAAAAAAGATGGAGTTTATATCATATTGCTTGAGTTTATCCTTCTACATCATGTCATCTTGCTTAAGGCGTTACTCTGTTCTTATGAAATCAATACACTAGATGCATGCTGGATAGCGGTCGATGTGTGGAGTAATAGTAGTAGATGCAGGCAGGAGTCGGTCTACTTGTCTCGGACGTGATGCCTATATACAATGATCATGCCTAGATAGTCTCATAATTATTCGCTTTTCTATCAATTGCTCGATAGTAATTTGTTTACCCGCCGTGGAATATCGCTATCATGAGAGAAGCCACTAGAGAACACTATGGCCCCCGGTCTATTCTCAACATATCAATCTACATCTACTTCACTTTTATCGCTTTTATTTTCCGTTCTTATAAACAAAAATACCAAAAATATAAACTATCATCTCTATCAGATCTCACTTTCCTAAGTGACCGTAAAGGGATTGACAACCCCTTACCGCGTTGGCTGCGAAGTTCTTATTTGTTTGTGCAGGTGCGAGGGACTGGCGCATGGTCTCCTACTGGATTGATACCTTGGTTCTCAAAAACTGAGGGAAATACTTACGCTACTGTGTTGCATCTCCCTTTCCTCTTCGAGGGAATACAACGCAAGCTCGAGAAGTAGTAAGAAGAATTTCTGGCGCCGTTGTCGGGGAGGCTTACGCAAAATTCATATACTAAGTACCTATCACAAGCCCTTATCCTTCGCATTACATTATTTGCCTCTCGTTTTCCTCTCCCCCACTTCACCCTTGCCGTTTTATTTGCCCTTCTTCCGCCGTGTGTTTATCGTTCGCTTGCTTCTTGTTTGCTTGTGTGTGTTGGATTGCTTGCTTGGCACTATGTCTCAAAACAATACCAAATTGTGTGACTTCTCCAATACCAACAATAATGATTTTATTAGCACTCCGATTGCTCCTATTACCGATGCTGAATCTTGTGAGATCAATGCTGCTTTGTTGAATCCTGTCATGAAAGATCAATTCTCCGGCCTTCCTAGTGAAGATGCCGCTACCCATCTAAACAACTTTGTTGATTTGTGTGATATGCAAAAGAAAAGGGATACGGATAATGATATTGTTAAATTGAAGTTATTTCCGTTTTCACTTAGAGATCGTGCTAAAAATTGGTTTTCCTCTTTGCCTAGAAATAGTATTGATTCATGGAATAAGTGCAAATATGCTTTTATCTCTAAGTACTTCCCTCGTGCTAAGATCATCTCTCTTAGAAACGATATTATGAATTTTAAGCAACTAGATCATGAGCATGTTGCACAAGCTTGGGAGAGAATGAAATTAATGATACGTAATTGCCCTACACATGGTTTGAATCTATGGATGATTATTCAGAACTTTTATGCTGGCTTGAATTTTGCTTCTAGAAATCTTTTAGATTCGGCCACAGGAGGCACTTTCATGGAAACTACCTTAGGAGAAGCTACCAAACTCCTAGATAATATTATTGTTAATTATTCTCAGTGGCACACCGAAAGATCTACTAGTAAAAAAGTGCATGCTATCGAAGAAATTAGTGTTTTGAGTGGAAAGATGGATGAACTTATGAAATTGTTTGCTGCTAAGAGTGCTTCTTCTGATCCTAATGATATGCCTTTGTCCACTTTGATTGAAAATAACAATGAATCTTTGGATGTGAATTTTTTTGATAGGAATAATTTTGGTAACAATGCTTATAGAGGTAATTTTAATCCTAGGCTTTTTCCTAGTAATTCCTCTAATAATTATGGTAATTCCTACAACAACTCTTATGGAAAGATGCCTTCTGAATTTGAAACTACTGTTAAGGAGTTTATGATCTCGCAAAAGAATTTCAATGCTATGCTTGAAGAGAAATTGCTTAAGGTTGACGAATTGGCTAGAAGTGTGGATAGAATTACTCTTGATGTTGATTCTTTGAAACTTAGATCTATCCCACCTAAGCATGATATCAATGAGTCTCTCAAAGCCAAGAGAATTTCCATTGATGAATGCAAAGAAAGAACCGCTAGGATGCGTGCTAAAAGAGATGATTATATTAAAGCGTGTTCTTCTAGTCATCATGAAAATAAAGATGAAGATCTGAAAGTTATTGATGTGTCTCCTATTAGATCCTTGTTTTCTAGTATAAATTTTGATGAAGATAGGATTGGAGATGATTCTTCTTTAAGGTGTCCCAATGATTCGGAGTTTTTAGATCTTGATGCTAAAATTGCTAAAAGTGGGAGTGAAGAGATTAAAACTTTGCATAGTGATGAACCCACTACTTTGGATTTCAAGGGATTCAATTATGATAATTGCTATTTGATTGATTGTATTTCCTTGTTGTAATCCATACTAAATTCTCCGCATGCTTATAGTCAAAATAAAGCTTTCACCAAACACATAGTTGATGCTTTGATGCAATCTTATGAAGAAAAACTTGAGTTAGAAGTTTCTCTCCCTAGAAAGCTTTATGATGAGTGGGAACCTACTATCAAAATAAAAATAAAAGATCATGAATGCTATGCTTTGTGTGATTTCGGTGCAAGTGTCTCCACTATCCCAAAAACTTTGTGTGATTTGCTAGGGTTCCATGAACTTGATGATTGTTCTTTAAATTTGCATCTTGTGGATTCCACTATCAAAAAACCTTTGGGAAGGATTAATGATGTTCTTATTGTTGCCAATAGGAATTATGTGCCCGTAGATTTCATTGTTCTTGATATAGATTGCAATCCTTCATATCCTATTATTCTCGGTAGACCTTTCCTTAGAACGATTGGTGCAATTATTGCTATGAAGCAAGGAAATATTAGATTCCAATTTCAGTTAAGGAAAGGCATGGAACACTTTCCTAGAAATAAAATTAAATTACCATATGAATCTATCATGAGAGCCACTTATGGATTGCCTTCCAAAGATGGCAATACCTAGATCTATCTTGTATCGTGCCTAGCTAGGGGCGTAAAACGATAGCGCTTGTTGGGAGGCAACTCAATTTTATATTTATTGTTTTTGTTGCTGTTAGGGAATAAATATTGCATCTAGCCTCTGTTTAGATGTGGTTTCATGTTTTGTTTAGTGTTTGTGCCAAGTAGAACCTTTGGGAAGATGTGTGTGAAGTTTATGTGATTTTGCTGTGAAAAACAGAATCATTAGCGCTCACTAGAATGGTCGTCAGATTCTACCAGGGCGTGCTATTTAGTTGATTCTTTTTGCAGATGATTAATAGACAAATTCCTCACATTTACCAGTTTAGTTTGAATTTTTTGGATTTACAGAAGTATGCGAAACTTGCAGATTACTACAGACTGTTCTGTTTTTGACAGATTCTATTTTTCGTGTGTTGTTTGCGTATTTCAATGCATCTATGAGTAATATGTGGAGGTATGAACCATAGAGAAGTTGGAATACAGTAGGTTTAACACCAATATAAACAAAGAATGAATTCATTGCAGTACCTTTGGGTAGTGGTTTGCTTTCTTATACTAACGGACCTCACGAGAATTTTTGTCTAAGTTTTGTGTTGTGAAGTTTTCAAGTTTTGAGTATTGCTTTGGTGGACTATGGAACAAAGAGTAGCAAAGGCCTAAGCTTGGGGATGCCCATGGCACCCTAAGTAAAATTGAAGGATAATCGAAAGCCTAAGCTTGGGGATGCCCCGGGAAGGCATCCTGATACGTCTCCAACGTATCTATAATTTTTGATTGTTCCATGCTATTATTTATGAAGTCTTGGATGTTTAATGGGCTTTACCATTCACTTTTATATCATTTTTGGGACTAACCTACTAACCCAAAGGCCCAGTCCAGATTGCTGTTTTTTGCCTATTTCAGGGGTTTTGCAGAAAAAGAATATCAAACGGAGTCCAAATGGAATGAAACCTTCGCGAGAGATATTTTTGGAGAAAATCACGCCCAGGAAGCTTGAGAACCACGTTAGAGGGTCGAGGAACCGCCCTCGAGGGTGGGGGGCGCGCCCCCTGTGCCTCGAGGCCTGTCAGGACCCCGATCCTGAGTCACACAGGTCTAGCCTACAACACATCATATCACTTTGCGGCCTCACGCACGGTATCCCCACGGGTGCCACCTTACCTGGCCCGGGACCGTTTGCGCATTTTGGCACACTTATATGATAGTGTCGCTAGCATCCATATGACAAAGAACCCGGGCCGACATGACTAGTTATAAACCAAAAGTGGTGCTAAATTACAGAGACATGCATACATGACCCAGCAACGAACGTGTCGGTCATCAACGTATGAACCCAAGTCGTACCAAGCTACAAGGACTTAAAGGAACAACGCGTGACATTTCCCCTAAGGGACGGACACAGGAACGAAGAAGGACACATGCCGACCAGCCTAAGTGTTCCGGAGCAGTAGCAAGCTACCAAGGCTCAGTAGAAGCACTAGGAGACATTTCCCTGTAAGATAGGCTACCAAAGGTAAACAACTAGGTGTCGGATCCCACACATAGCAATACACATTACACGTACGCATAACATGAAAGTATGTGTTGTACAACATGGCATCACAACATAACTCAACAACTCATATAGATAAAGGCCCAGAAGAGCCATCATAGCATTTATTACAAACAGAGGTCACATGACCCAACATACAGAGCATACAGGCAACGGAAGCATAACATGTCTGAGTACAGACAACTACAAAAGACAAAGGCTAAGAAGCCTGACTATCTACAAGACCCTCCCAAGGGTACAAGATCGTAGCTGAGGTAACAAGCTGAACGTCGAAGTCCACGCGGAACCACTAGTGAGACTGGAGTCTCTCTGCAAAAACATACATTAAACAAACGTGAGTACAAAGGTACTCAACAAGACTTACATCAGAACTAGCTACATATGCATCAGTATCAACAAAGGGGGTGGTGGAGTTTGACTGCAGCAAGCCAGCTTTGACTAGGTGGCTATCCTAAACTACGACTGCAAGTAACTCTTTTGAGGTGGTGCACACGAGTCCACATATTCACCAATCAATACACCACTATGGATCCGCTCCCGTCTCCCTACGAGAAGGCTATCCATAGCACTCACGCTTATCTTGCGTATTTTAGAGTATCCACTTTCACTTGTCTATGAACTGTAAAGGTAACCCAGAAGTCCATTACCACGGACACAGCTATTCGAATAGATCATATATAACCCTGCAGGGGTGTACTTATTCACACACGCTCTCGCCACTTACCGCCATGTACACGTCATGTATCTCGGCAACCTTCAAGCGGAAGCCTGGCGAGGGTGTTGGCCACAACCTGACTAACCACACAAGTCTCTAGTCCAGGTTTATCGCCTATTTGGGTTCCATCCGTGGGGAGATCCGGCCGGGGTGTCGCTCACGGCCCCAAACAATGTGTACAGGGTTCCCGAGTCACCAAACGGGCGACCGGTACACCCGGCCACGTACCCGCAGTGTCACAGCCCACCCCGAGGGTCAGCGCTGTGCACGACCTCCAGTAAACTACAAACACCAGAAACTAGTTGCAACTCCTGGACAGAGGACAAGGGCACTTAATAAGTCGAGAGGGTCCATTGGTTTCGGGCCCAATGCATGGTAGTAACTGGTCATGGATCAACCAACACAGAACTCGGTTCCTGAGGACGGCTGCAATGAGACAACCCACCATGTACTCCTACATGGCCTCTCATCGCTACCTTTACCAAATCGTGTTCACACACTTAGCTCTCAACAGTAGGATATGTTCATCACCCTTCCAATTCATCCCCGATGAATCAGACCTGACACAACTCTAAGCAATAGCAGGCATAACAAGAAAGCATGAATGAGTAGGCACAACATGGCTCAAACAACTCCTACTCATACTAGTGGGTTTCAACTATTTACCATGGCAATGACAGGTCATGCAGTGGAAAGGGGTTCAACTACCACAGCAGGTAACAGTTGAAGCGTTGTTGTCCTAATTCAGTAAAAGAGAGCAAGAGCGAGAGAGTGGGATTGTATCGGAATGCTCAATGGGGTTTTGCTTGCCTGGCACTTCTGAAGATAGCACGGTGTCTTCATCAGTGTCATCGATCACATCGTCGGAACATCGTCTACTGAGAGGGGACAAACACCGGCAAACAAGAGAGAACACAATCAATGCAATGCGACAATATGATGCATGATCATGACATGGCAATACGCTGTTGATTGGGCTAATGCAACTAGCAACCATATTAAATGAAGTTGGTTTGAACCAAAGGTTCAAATTCAAACTCCATATGTGATTATTTAAATGTCATTTAATTGATTTGACCTGATCAGCAGGTTTTACTTGTTCAAACATGCATGAAAATGCCATAAACAGATTCCTTGAATTTTTCTGATCAATTTTCATATATAAATTATTTTCATTGGAGTTATAGATTATTTTCTATGATTTTTGGAAGTTTTGGCTATTTTTTGAAATAAATAAATCATTTAAGATTTATTTTAAATTCCAGAAAACATTAATGCCTCAGCATGACGTCTGTGTGACGTCAGCAAGTCAACAGGGCGGCCAGGGTCAAACCTGACGTGTGGGGTCCACATGTCAGCGACACAACTAGCTAACAGGGTTAGTTAGTTTTAAACTAACACTAACTAAACTGTCAGTGGGGCCTGGGCCCACCAGTCAACGACTCAGCTAGACTAATTAAACATAGTTAATACTAACCGAGGTTAAGCTAATTAGATTTAAGCCTAAACTAGGTTAATTAGCCGCGCGGGGCCCGCATGTCATAGACCCAAGGGGGGTCAAACCTCGGGTCAAAGACCCAAACAGGCCGGCGGCTTACCGCCGGCGACAACGAGCATGGTGGAGGGGCTCGGGATTTGCCTACGGTCGACCAAATCGGCCACCGTTTGGTCCTACGCGTAGCTGGGGCTCGCGCGCATCCGGTATGGCAAGCAGGAGGAGCTGGGTGGCCCGAGCTCATCGGAATCAAGCTCGTGGCGGCGGACGGAGTTCGGGCAGAGAGGGGAAGGAGCTACGGGGCACGAGGAGGTGAGCTAAGGGGCTCTACGGACTCCTGGGAACGCACTGAGTGCGGTGGTGAGCTCGGGCGTGTGCTAGCACGGCCGCAGCCACGGCGGCGACATGACCGGCGGCGAGGAGAGCTCGGCTCCGGTGGTTGATGCGGTTAGGGGACAAGATAGGCGACGGGGCATGTGGGAAACGAAACCGGGGCTCACCGCGGTTCTTCTGGTACTGCTAGCGAGGCAGGGGAGGGACGGGGTCAGGCAAAATGACGGTGGGGATCGCCGGCACCCGAGGGCGGAAACGGCGGCGTTGGCGAGGCTCCAGGGCGTCCGATAGGGCGTGGCTCGGTGAGAGGGTCGAGGACGACGTCGCGGGGCTCGTGGGCAGCTCCAGGTGGTGAGGGAGAGGTGGTGGCCGTGGCCACGACGAGCGGCGGCGATGACCATTCGGGTGAGAGCGTGCGGGAGAGACAGAGGAGGGGAGAGAGCACGGGGTGAGTGAGAGAGGGACCAGGTAATCTCTGGACGTCTCCAGGGGCGAGGAAGAGGCAGGAGGTGGCAAGCAGGAGCTGGCTAGGGGCGAGCGCGCGCGCGACAACAAGTTGCTCCTACTGGCAGGAGGAAGACGATGCGGTGAGGAGGTGGGCTGGGCCGCTACAGTGCTGGGCCGCACAGGTAAGCCGCTGATGGCTTCTCACCCCTCTTTGGTTACCCCAAGTGGAAGGTTTGAGATGCAGTGTAGCGGTAGTTTTCCCTTGGCAAAGATACCAAGGATCGAATTCCCCTGAGACTCCAAGGTTCAACAAGAAGGTGTCAACTGCTAGCGGCGCAACTAGCGATCGACTGGACCTGCACACAAATACAAATAACTTTGCTCCCAACGAGTACAGAGAGGTTGTCAATCTCTCCGGCCTTGTCGTTTACAAAGGATCAAACGCAAGAGATAATAGTGATAGGTATTACTGCAACTAGTAAGTAAAACAGAAAGTAAATAGCGGATGTGATCAGTGATGGTAATATGGACCGGGGTCCCATGATGTTCACTAGTGATGTCTCTCTCCCAAAAGACGATAAAATAGCTAAGCGAGGTAAACAAATTACAGCTGGGCAATTGACATGATTATGTGCGCAAACCAATGCTAACTATGCTGCAAGAAAGGTAGAGGCTCAAAAGCATGGGCGGTACGCCAAGGCAAGTAGACCGAAATCCATCTGCATCTACTACTAATCATCCACCTTGAGATATCTATCCAGAACATCTCGCTGGTATTAAGTTGCGAGTCCCACCCATAGTGTAAACTCAAAGCAACAGACAACTGCATTAAAAGAACTTTGCGTAAAGTAAACAATCCTTGCACCCGCGAGTACAAGCACCGTTGTTTTCCCCCTTGTGGCAACAACACATCCCCTAGACTCATGTTTCTGTCACTCAAGCTAGTTATCGAGGGGCATGAACCCACAATCAAGCATAACGTTCCCTCTTGGAGTTACTACCTACTACTTGGCCAAAGCAATAAACGGCAACGAAGAACATGCAAGAATTACTCAAGAACATAAATATAAAAGAGGTAAATCAAATATATTACTCACACACAATCTGAACATAATCTCATAATCCATCGGATCCCAGCAAACTCATCATAGCAACAGCATAAGGATTACATATGTGCCTCGATCATGTAGGGCAGCTCACGAGGTCTAATCGGTGAAGAACAAAAAGGGGAGGAGAACATCACATAGCTACTGGTCATGGACCCATGGTCCAAGCGAGACTGCTCACAACTCATCCGGGAGGCGTCCATGGTGGTGGAGAGGCTCTCGGTGGTGATCCTCCCCTCCGGCAGGGTGCCGGGAAGAGTTCTCCTGGTGCTCCCGATCTTGGAAGCGCGGCGGCGGCGGAACAGAGATGAGATCGCAAAAAAGGGTTCCGTCCTCGAGGGTTTCGGGACGAGGTGTAAATATATGCCAAAGGGGGGCATCAGCGGAGGCCTGGGGGGCCCAGGCGCCCCCCCCGGTGCGGCCAGGAGGGGGGCCGCGCCCCCAGGGCGCCTGGAGCCCTGGTGGACCCCCTCCGGCCCTACTTTGGCCGCATGGAAGCTTCCGGAACACTGATTTTTTATATATTTTTTCCGGAATTTTTCTGGCAGTTTACGTAATGGGAAAACCTGAAATACAAAAACAACAGAAAACAGAAACTGGCACTGGGGTGCACTGAGTTAATAGGTTAGTCCAAATATGATCAAAAGTGTATGGAAGTGCATAAATATCATAGCAATATCACACAAAATAGGCATGGAGCAAGCAGAAATTATAGATACATTTTGGACGTATCAACATCCCCAAGCTTAATTCCTGCTCGTCCTCGAGTAGGTAAATGATAACAAGCATAATTTCTGTGGTGACATGCTATTAACCATATAAGAACTTTTCACAGTCACATGACAAGTGCTTACTGAGACAATGAGTCTGTAGTAATTAAGTTGCCTCATGAGAAAATCACAAAGAACTGAAAGTTTTACAATATGATACTGAAACACTCAATAGATTTGTAATGAGCATGGTGTGCAAATATGATAAAGTGGTACCTCACTTGCCCCCTTTAGTGAAGCAAAACATAAATGCAGGGGCACCTCCAAGGTTTAAGTGACGACTAGATACAATGATTTCAGAATAAACGATATCATAATCATGCAAAAGACAATGGTACTTTGGGACAATGCACATTACACTCAGAATGACAATCATGCTCTCAATAGTTGCTGCTTTAAAGAAGGTGGAGACTCTCGAACCGTGGCTTTTGTTGGCAAGGTTGAAAACCCGTGGTCGGAAACAAAAACTAAACATGTACCAGAGCTCTTGGTTTTAAAAACAGAGGTAAATATTTTTTTTAGAATATGCATATTTCGTCAACGAATGCTAGCAGATAACTCAATCACTTCTCGAGCTGGACAAGTTTCGAGGAACGGCTCCCGAATGAGGACAATCACATCCTCTTAGTCTCCTTTGTTTATCATTGCCAAAGTTTTCTGATTTCTCATGAACAAAGCGTGAAGGAGGGTTTGTTTGTTGTATAATTATTTAATGAGCCGGGCGCACTCTATGCCATTTCCTTCTCGTATTATGGGTTTGCACATTAGACATGCAATCCCGGGGTGAAGCTTGTCCAACTTAAAAAGATCATGAATTAACTACTACTTCCTCATGAACTAAAACAGAGGCACAAAAGAGAAATGCTTTTTTTGTTTAATTTCGAGATGGTACATGAAAGTCTTCGTTAGGAATGGCAGGTAAATACCATGTATAGGAAGGTATGGTGGACTCATATGGCATAACTGGTTTAAAGGATTTTGGATGCACAAGCAGTCAGTCCGCTTAGTACAGGCGAAGGTTAGCAAAAGACTGGGAGCGACCAACTAAAAGAGCAATGACGGTCATAATCATGCAGAGCGACAAAGCAACATTGAATCGGGCATGGAAGTTATATCGCTACTCAGAAATTAAAGATCATCAAGGCTTGATAGACTTTCTTTACAGTCTTAAATATGCGTGAGCATACGCCAAGTCAATCAAAATAAATTCTTGGAGGAAGATACCACTAAACCATACCACATCATAGGCAAACAAATCATGTTGGTACTTCAATAACACATTAAGAACCCCCCAGCTATTTGAGACTAACCATAAGAAAACATGAACTACTAAGCACCATTATGCACATAGCATTTTTATCATAGACATATCAACCAATGCAACAGAAGCCAACTCTCTTAACAAGATAAGCACGATAACTAAAGAGAGTTCCAGCGACCAACTAAACAAAAGCTCTTCAAAAAGTAAAGCATGAAAACTAAGAGCTGAACATGATAGTAGCTATTGAAAGACAAAGAACACACACAGCAAGGATAGACATGAAAATTCTATGTTATGTTCTAGGTTGAAGTGGAGTGTGTTTCTCTCCCACACAAAGAAAGCTGAGTTCCAACTCATTATGAACAGCAAGCAAAGCTAAAGAAAACTAAAAAGGAAACTAAAAGCAAGACGCTCCAAGCATAGCACATAACACATGAAGTGATAAAAATATAGGGGAACGAAAGACGAACTGATAATTGTTGATGGAGAAGGGGATGCACGGGGGCATCCCCAAGCTTAGACGCTTGAGTCTTCTTGAATATTTCTTGGGGGTGCACGGGGGCATCCCCAAGCTTGAGCGTTTGACACTCCTGAATCTTTTTATCATCTTCCCTCGCACACTTGAAAACTCCCTTCATACATAACTCATTATAATCTGATTAGCGAGGTTAGTAACCTTAATAAAATAATTTTTCCTTGCTGGAAATAAGGATATTCTTGAAGGTCTACAGTTTATCAAGATTGCCAAAAGGTTTTTGCAAAGAAAAAGCAAGCTCAAGGTTTGCAAAACGAAGAAAAGGCAAAACAGGACAGAATCTGTGAAAAACAGACCAGCAGGTAGTAAATAATTTTTTCGGGGCACTTCTGCAACTCAAATCAAAAAACTCAGAACAGACGCCCGAAAGCCAATTGTATAGAGCACGCTTTCGAGAAAATTCAGACCAAAAAGATGATCTGGTGATTTTATACGATTTTTTCTGTCCAAGGACAAAATCTGTTTCCTGGACAACACGTCACAACTTTTGAACTTTCTTGCAATCAGAGGCTACACTTGGCACAAAGCTGAAAAGTAAAGATACAATGATGATGCTACTGTAGTAACAACATCAAGACACAACAAAAGCAAAATAAAATTTTATTCATTGTGGGCTGCCTCCCAAAAGCGCTTTCTTTTATGCCTTTAAGCTAGGCATAATGCAAAGATGAATCAATAATCATCATAATAATCGGAGTTATAAATTGCTTCAAATGGTTCCTCAACAAGTTCACTCTTGTTCCTTCTAGGAAAGGGGTACACACCTTTTGCCTTCCCGCGTAAGCGGATTTGTCCCTTACCTATATCGATGAAGCCTTTTACTGCTCGGAGGAAGTCCCTTCCAAGCACTATATTTCCTTGGTTTGGCTTCATGATGAAAAAATCAACCATTGCAATCCCTTTAAGGAATGTAACTGGCACATCTTTTATTCTTCCCTGGATTTCAGAAATATTTCCATTAGTGTGTTCATGATAAGATGATAATCTATCCATGTTAAATTTTAAAGAATCATGAACAATTTTTGGTATAGTAGAAACCATAGATCCAATATCACAATAAGCAAGGAAGTCTTGATTAGAGATGCTAATCCTAACAAAAGGCTCCCAATCATTGTCTATTTCCAAAATATCTCTCTTATTGGGTTTGGGTTTCTCTACCTTCATCAAGTCTAGAGCATCCATTCTCTTCTCAATAGTAGCAAGTCTATCTATGACAATATCAAAATTATGATCATAAACAAAGTAACTAGATAGACCATGTATAATTTCAAGAGCTCTAGCTTCATCACACTCTAGGAAATCTCCTTCAGCTATAATATCAAGAGAGTGTTTACACCATTTAAAAAGACCATGGTAAAAATTTCTAAGCACAATTTTTATAGGTATCCAAGGCATAATTCTCCTATGTGCATCAGAAATTCTGTCCCATGCCTTCTTCATATTTTCTCCATCCCTTTGATGGAAATCTAGAACTTCTGATTCCCTCAAAGCACCGAATCCCAACATGCTTGTCTAAACAGAAAGAACTACTAACAGAAAAGCAAATAATTTTTTTTGTAATTTTTGATAAAAGACACTAAAGCAAAAACTGAAAGGTAAACTAACAAGACTAAAAAGCAAAGGTAAAAGATAGCGCGCAACTCCCCTATCTTGAAGAGTGGAGTCCCCGACAACGGCGCCAGAAAACTTTGCTTGATGGCTTCTCGCCCCTCGTTGGTTACCCTAAGTGGAAGGTTTGAGATGCAGTGTAGCGGTAGTTTTCCCTTGGCAAAGATACCAAGGATCGAATTCCCCTGAGACTCCAAGGTTCAACAAGAAGGTGTCAACTGCTAGCGGCGCAACTAGCGATCGACTGGACCTGCACACAGATACAAATAACTTTGCTCCCAACGAGTATAGAGAGGTTGTCAATCTCTCCGGCCTTGTCATTTACAAAGGATCAAACGCAAGAGATAATAGTGATAGGTATTACTGCAACTAGTAAGTAAAACAGAAAGTAAATAGCGGATGTGATCAGTGATGGTAATATGGACCGGGGTCCCATGATGTTCACTAGTGATGTCTCTCTCCCAAAAGACGATAAAACAGCTAAGCGAGGTAAACAAATTACAGCTGGGCAATTGACAGGATTATGTGCGCAAACCAATGCTAACTATGCTGCAAGAAAGGTAGAGGCTCAAAAGCATGGGCGGTACGCCAAGGCAAGTAGACCGAAATACATCTGCATCTATGATGTCTACACACGCTTCTACTCTTGTAGACTATGTTGGGCCTCCAAGCGCAGAGGTTTGTAGGACAGCAGCAATTTCCCTCAAGTGGATGACCTAAGGTTTATCGAACTCAGGGAAGTAGAGGTTGAAGATGGTCTCTCTCAAGCAACCCTGCAACTAAAATACAAGAAGTCTCTTGTGTCCCCAACACACCTAATACACTTGTCAGATGTATAGGTGCACTAGTTCGGCGAAGAGATGTTAAATGGCAAGTGATATGGATGGCAAAACAAAGTAATATAAATCTGTAATAAAAAGTGCAGCAAGCAAACAAGTGGTAAACGTGAGCACAAATGGCATTGCAATGGTGGAAACAAGGCCTAGGGTTCATACTTTCACTAGTGGCAACTCCCAACAACATTAACATAATCGAATCACATGATATTTCCCATAAAACATGCAAAGGGGACACACTCGGAGGTCATTCCTTCGTGGTCAAGAGAGGACGAGAATTATGTAGGGCTACAAAAGCACACCTCAAAGTTCGTAGTTCTCAATCTAAGGATTTCCCAATGTCACCGCGGCCATCCAAAGAGAGTCCCACAATCACCACAACATATCTAAAGGATAGTCAAAGACAAGCACCAAGAGACTCTCAATCTTCAATCAACACACAAGAGAGGAAATCACTCATGAAAATATTGTTCTAATCCATGTCCAATAGACCGCTGTCACCTTGGTCTCGGGGATTATACTAGATAAAGACAAGTGAGTACATCAATCCAATACATAGAGGAAGGGGAAATATCATGGGATCACCCTAGATTAACATAGCCTATGATCACAACGAAGATCACATCATGGGAGAGAGAATTGACCACATAGCTACTGGTAAGAACCTCAGCCCCGAGGAGGAACTACTCCCGCATCATGGAGGGAGGAAGCAACGTCGATGGAGATGAATCCGGGGGCACTTCCCCGTCCCGGCAGGGTGCCGGCGCAGGGATTCTGGTCCCCCGAAGCTTGATGGCGATGGCGGCGGAGATCGTAATCGCGTATGGAGAAAAAGGGTGTGGAATCAGGGTTTCCGCGACACGGTGTAAATATATGCCAAAGGGGGGCATCAGAGGGGGTCAGGGGTGCCTAGGCGCCCCCCCCGGCGCGGCCAGGGGGGGGGCGTGGGCAGGCCGCCTGGAGCCCCTGTGGGTCCCCTCCGGCCCTACTTTGGCCGCATGGAAGCTTCCGGAACGCTGATTTTTTATATAATTTTTCTGGATTTTTTCTGGCAGTTCTCGTAATGTGAAAACCTGAAATACAAAAACAGCCGAAAACAGAAACTGGCACTGGGGTGCACTGAGTTAATAGGTTAGTCCAAATATGATCAAAAGTGTATGGAAGTGTATAAATAACATAGCAATATCACCCAAAAGAGGCATGGAGCAAGCAGAAATTATAGATATGTTTTGGACGTATCAACATCCCCAAGCTTAATTCCTGCTCGTCCTCGAGTAGGTAAATGATAACAAGAATAATTTCTGTGGTGACTTGCTATTAACCATATAGGACTTTTTCATAGTCATATGACAAAAGCTTACCGAGACAATGAATCTATAGTAATTAAGGTGCCTCATGAGAAAATCACAAAGAACTGAAAGTTTTACAATATGATATTGAAACATCAAATAGATTCGTAATGAACATGATGTGCAAATATGATAAAGTGATATCTAGCTTGCCCCCTTTAGTGAAGCAAAACATAAATGCAGGGGCACCTCCAAGGTTTAAGTGATGACTAGATACAATGATTTCAAAATAAACGATATCACAGTCATGCAAAAGACAATGCTACTTTGGGACAATGCACATTACACTCAGAATGACAATCATGCTCTCAGTAGTTGGTGCTTTTAAAAGAAGGTGGAGACTCTCGAACCGTGGCTTTTGTTGGCAAGGTTGAAAACCCGTAATCGGAAACAAAGACAAAACATGTACCAGAGCTCTTGGTTTTAAAACAGAGGTAATAATTTTTTTTAGATCATGCATGTTTCGTCAACGAATGCTAGCAGACAACTCAATCACTTTTCGAGATGGACAAGTTTCGAGGAACGGCTCCCGAATGAGGACGATCACATCCTCTTAATCTCCTTTGTTTATCACTGCCAAAGTTTTCTGATTTCTCATGAACAAAGCGTGAAGGAGGGTTTGTTTGTTATATTATCTTTTTGAGCCGGGCGCACTCAATGCCAGTTCCTTCTCGTATTATGGGTTTGCACATTATACATGCAATCCCGGGGTGAAGCTTGTCCAACTTAAAAAGATCATGAATTAACTACTACTTCCTCATGAACTTAAAACAGAGGCACAAAATAGGAATGCTTTTTCTTTGAATAATTTCGAGATGGTACATGCAAGTCTCCGTTAGGAATGGCAGGTAAATACCATGTAGGAAAATATGGTGGACTCATATGGCATAACTGGATTAAAAGGATGTGGATGCACAAGCAGTTAGTCCGCTTAGTACAGGCGAAGGTTAGCAAAAGACGGGGAGCGACCAACTAAGAGAGCAATGACAGTCATAATCATGCAGAGCGACAAAGCAACATTGAATCAGGCATGGAAGTTATATCGCTACTCAGAAACAAAAGATCCTCAAGGCTTGACAGACTTTCTTTACAGTCTTAAATATGCGCGAGCATACGCCAAGTCAATCAAAATAAATTCTTTGAAGGAAGATATTACTAAACCATACCACATCATAGGCAAACAAATCATGTTGGTACTCCAATAACACATTGGGAACCCCCCAGCTATTTGAGACTAACCATAAGAAAACATGAACTACTAAGCGTCATTATGCACATAGCATCTTTATCATAGACATATCAACCAATGCAATGTAAGCAAACTCTCTTAATAAGATAAACATGATAACTAAATAGAGTTCAAGCAACCAACTAAACAAAAGCTCTTTAAAAAGATAAGCATGAATGTTAAGAGCTAAGCATGATAGTAGCTATTAAAAGACAAAGAACACACACAGCAAAGATAGACATGCAAATTCTATGTTATGTTCTAGGTAGAAGTGGAGCGTGTTTCTCTCCCACATAAAGAAAGCTGAGTTCCAACTCGTTATGAAAAGCTAAAGAAAACTAAAAGGAAAACTAAAACAAGACGCTCCAAGCATAGCACATAACACATGAAGTGATTAAAATATAGTGGAACGAAGGACGAACTGATAATGTTGATGGAGAAGGGGATGCACGGGGGCATCCCCAAGCTTAGACGCTTGAGTCTCCTTGAATATTTCTTGGGGGTGCATGGGGGCATCCCCAAGCTTGAGCGTTTGACACTCCTGAATCTTTTTATCATCTTCCCTCGCACACTTGAAAACTCCCTTCATAGATAACTCATCATAATCTGATTAGCGAGGTTAGTACCCATAATAAAATAATTGTTCCTTGCTGGAAATAAAGATATTCTTGAAGTTCTACTGTTTCTCAAGATTGCCAAAAGGTTTTTGCAAAGAAAAAGCAAGCTCTAGGTTTGCAAAATGAAGGAAAGGCAAAACATGACAGAATCTGTGAAAAATAGAACAGCAGGTAGTAAATGATTTCTCCGGGGCACTTCTGAAACTCTAATCAAAAAACTCAAAACAGACGCACGAAAGACAATTATATAGAGCACGCTTTCGAAAAAATTCAGACCAAAAAGGTGATCTGGTGATTTTATACGAATTTTTCTATCCAAGGACAGAATCTGTTTCCTGGACAGCACGTCACAACTTTTGAACTTTCTTGCAATCAGAGGCTAAACTTGGCACAAAGCTGAAAAATTAAGATACAATGATGTTGCTACAGTAGTAACAAACATCAAGACCACTAAAACTGAAAGTAAACATAACAAGGGTTGTCTCCCTAGAGCTCTTTCTTTATAGCCATAAAGATAGGCTTAAGACTTTAATGATGCTCTCGTAGGAATAAGAGCTGAAGAACAAAAGAGAGCATCAAGAAGCAAATACCAAACACATTTAAGCCTAACATGCTTCCTATGCATAGGAATATTGCAATAGAATAATTCATTGAAGCACAAAGCAACTAGCATAGGAAGGCAAAACAAGCATAACTTCAAAATATTCACCATAAAGAGAGGAAGCTTCTTATTATTAAGATATTTAGTACCAAGTCTCTCTTTCTCATTATAAATTTCAGTGGCATCATGGATGAACTCAACAATATAAGCATCACGTAAAGCATTGTTACCATGATCCACATGCAAAAAGGTACTCTTACTCTCCACATAAGCATAATCTTTCTCGTTGGTAATAGTGGGAGTAGGACTATCATAAACAACTTGAACACTATAGATTACTTGTGTATTAGGAGGGTGGTGTTCAACAAGGGAGTAATTCCCTCCATGATTATGACAAGTTTCATAAGGATAATTTCTCCTTATGTCATAGGTACCTTTATAATCACTATAGGTTGGAGTTATGACATCATCATAGTAGAGAAGAGCATTATCATTGCTAGCAACTATATTTGTAATCATGTTGTCTTTATTCTTACTAGCAAAAGAATTATCAATTATCACATCACTAGTGGGTAAAGGATTTGCAATCCTATCATCCCCAAGCTTAGAGCTTCCCATATCATCACTTTCAGAGTTGGTACCAAAAGGATTATCAAGATCATAAGTAGCATTATCATCATCTTCCCAATCACAATAAGTAACATGCATATCATAATCAAAATCATCTTCAATAGTACCTACGGACGTATCATCAAGATAATAATTAAGGCAATAAACTTCACCTTCTTCTTTAAACTTACAATCGTTAGGATAAAAGTTGATGGGAGGAATATGCTCAGGCCAGGTTGATACCCATTCTTCTTCTTTCTTGCTCCTCTTCCTCCTCCTCTTCTTTTTCTTCTTCTTAACCTTAGGAGGGAGTGGTTGGAGATGAAGCTTCTCCACATATCCTGGTTTATCATTAGAAACAATAGGGGAAACTTGGGAGAAACTCTCCTTTTTATTAGCAGAAATATAAGAGACATTTTTATACTTTGGTAAAGTTCCCTCCTTTATAATCTTACCTATGTAATCATTTTCATGGCAATTAACAACACAATAGAGATGGCAATTTTGCAAAGTGTTTTTTATTCCTATGGCATTAACATCTAGCCATGAAGTCTTTTCTGATAAGTCTTCACACATCAAAAATAACATAAGCTCATCATAAAGATCAGAGGTGATCATGTTATCACACAACCGGTTAACAGTTATGTTTTGAAAGTTCATGCATTGAAAATTAAAGTGACCCTCTATACGGCAAAGTTCACAAGTAAAAGGATAAAGGTCACACAATTCTCTAGCAATTTCATTTAAATCTCTGACCCAAGTGATTGTTCTTTCATGCTTATGTTGCTTACAATACTTCTCTTCTTCAATCATAGGCCTTTCACAAGGTCTATCCACTCCACAAAAATTAACATGCTTATATAAAACTTCATTTTTAGGAATTGGATCATGCATGTTGCAATCATCATGAACAATTTCATTTTCTTTGCAAGTCTCTTTAAAAGGTTTATGATACTTGATCCAATCCTCCTTAGGCATATTAAGATGTGAAGCAAAAGATTTGAGGAAATCAACAAGGAGTTGAGAATCAAGCCCAAACTTAGCACTAAACTTATTAAAACGTGCAGTTTCAACAAAGGACTTAATGCAATCATACTCATAAATTATACCTGACTCTTTACCTTTGTCGATCTCCCAATCTTCAGTGTTGCGTTGAATTCTTTCAAGGAGTTCCCATTTAGCATCAATCTTTTTGTTTGTGAAAGAACCCATAGAGGAAGCGTCGAGCAAATCTTTATCCTGTCGAGAAAGCCTCGCATAGAAATTAGTAATAATCATATCTTTGGGGAGCCCATGGTTAGGACATTTTAGCATTAACGTTTTCAGTCTCCCCCAAGCTTGAGCTATGCTCTCTCCGTCATGAGGATAAAAATTATAAACATAATTCCTATTCTCATGGACTTCATGAAGAGGATAAAACTTGGAGTAAAAGAGAGACTGGATCTCTTCCCACTCCAGCAGGTGAGAGTCATTTAGTAGCCTATACCATTCCAATGCTTTTCCTTTCAGTGACAAGGCAAATAATTTCCTCATGATAAACTCCCTTGATACACCTGCAAGCTTAAATAATGAACATAGTTGTGACAGATATAGCAAGTGTTCACCGGGATGTCTGTCTCCTGCATAACGATCAGCCAAAACATAATCTATAATACCAGCTGGTATTTTATAGGGCACAATTTCAGTAGGGGGAGGAGCAACCACCACAGGTGTGGGGCGTCTTCCCGCAAGCAACGATCCAATAACAAGGTTGTCCATAAGCATAACTAGTGAAATAAAAACAAGAAACAAAAAGATTTAATTGCAAGATCTAAAGATAGACCTTCAAGCACTCACCTCCCCGGAAACGGCGTCAGAAATAGTTGGATGTCTACACACGCTTCTACTCTTGTAGACTATGTTGGGCCTCCAAGCGCAGAGGTTTGTAGGACAACAGCAATTTCCCTCAAGTGGATGACCTAAGGTTTATCGAACTCAGGGAAGTAGAGGTTGAAGATGGTCTCTCTCAAGCAACCCTGCAACTAAAATACAATAAGTCTCTTGTGTCCCCAACACACCTAATACACTTGTCAGATGTATAGGTGCACTAGTTCGGCGAAGAGATGTTAAATGGCAAGTGATATGGATGGCAAAACAAAGTAATATAAATCTGTAATAAAAAGTGCAGCAAGCAAACAAGTGGTAAACGTGAGCACAAATGGTATTGCAATGGTGGAAACAAGGCCTAGGGTTCATACTTTCACTAGTGGCAACTCCCAACAACATTAACATAATCGAATCACATGATATTTCCCATAAAACATGCAAAGGGGACACACTCGGAGGTCATTCCTTCGTGGTCAAGAGAGGACGAGAATTATGTAGGGCTACAAAAGCACACCTCAAAGTTCGTAGTTCTCAATCTAAGGATTTCCCAATGTCACCGCGGCCATCCAAAGAGAGTCCCACAATCACCACAACATATCTAAAGGATAGTCAAAGACAAGCATTAAGAGACTCTCAATCTTCAATCAACACACAAGAGAGGAAATCACTCATGAAAATATTGTTCTAATCCATGTCCAATAGACCGCTGTCACCTTGGTCTCGGGGATTATACTAGATAAAGACAAGTGAGTACATCAATCCAATACATAGAGGAAGGGGAAATATCATGGGATCACCCTAGATTAACATAGCCTATGATCACAACGAAGATCACATCATGGGAGAGAGAATTGACCACATAGCTACTGGTAAGAACCTCAGCCCCGAGGAGGAACTACTCCCGCATCATGGAGGGAGGAAGCAACGTCGATGGAGATGAATCCGGGGGCACTTCCCCGTCCCGGCAGGGTGTCGGCGTAGGGATTCTGGTCCCCCGAAGCTTCATGGCGATGGCGGCGGAGATCGGAATCGCGTATGGAGAAAAAGGGTGTGGAATCAGGGTTTCCGCGACACGGTGTAAATATATGCCAAAGGGGGGCATCAGAGGGGGTCAGGGGTGCCCAGGCGCACCCCCGGCGCGGCCGGGGGGGGGGGGGGGCGTGGGCAGGCCGCCTGGAGCCCCTGTGGGTCCCCTCCGGCCCTACTTTGGCCGCATGGAAGCTTCCGGAATGCTGATTTTTTATATAATTTTTCCGGAATTTTTCTGGCAGTTCTCGTAATGTGAAAACCTGAAATACAAAAACAGCCGAAAACAGAAACTGGCACTGGGGTGCACTGAGTTAATAGTTTAGTCCAAATATGATCAAAAGTGTATGGAAGTGTATAAATAACATAGCAATATCACCCAAAAGAGGCATGGAGCAAGCTGAAATTATAGATACGTTTTGGACGTATCAATCTACTACTAATCATCCACCTTGAGATATCTATCCAGAACATCTCGCTGGTATTAAGTTGCGAGTCCCACCCATAGTGTAAACTCAAAGCAACAGACAACTGCATTAAAAGAACTTTGCGTAAAGTAAACAATCCTTGCACCCGCGAGTAGAAGCACCGTTGTTTTCCCCCTTGTGGCAACAGCACATCCCCTAGACTCATGTTTCTGTCACTCAAGCTAGTCATCGAGGGGCATGAACCCACAATCAAGCATAACGTTCCCTCTTGGAGTTACTACCTACTACTTGGCCAAAGCAATAAACAGCAATGGAGAACATGCAAGAATTACGCAAGAACATAAATATAAAAGAGGTAAATCAAATATATTACTCACACACAATCTGAACATAATCTCATAATCCATCGGATCCCAGCAAACTCATCATAGCAACAACATAAGGATTACATATGTGCCTCGATCATGTAGGGCAGCTCACGAGGTCTAATCTGTGAAGAACAAAAAGGGGAGGAGAACATCACATAGCTACTGGTCATGGACCCATGGTCCAAGGGAGACTACTCACAACTCATCCGGGAGGCGTCCATGGTGGTGGAGAGGCTCCCGGTGGTGATCCTCCCCTCCGGCAGGGTGCCGGGAAGAGTTCTCCTGGTGCTCCCGATCTTGGAAGCGCGGCGGCGGCGGAACAGAGATGAGATCGCGAAAAAGGGTTCCGTCCTCGAGGGTTTCAGGACGCGGTGTAAATATATGCCAAAGGGGGGCATCAGCGGAGGCCTGGGGGGCCCAAGCGCCCCCCCGGCGCGGCCAGGAGGGGGGTCGCGCCCCCAGGGCGCCTGGAGCCCTGGTGGCCCCCCTCCGGCCCTACTTTGGCCGCATGGAAGCTTCCGGAATGCTGATTTTTTATATATTTTTTCCGGAATTTTTCTAGCAGTTTACGTAATGGGAAAACCTGAAATACAAAAACAGCAGAAAACAGAAACTGGCACTGGGGTGCACTGAGTTAATAGGTTAGTCCAAATATGATCAAAAGTGTATGGAAGTGCATAAATATCATAGCAATATCACACAAAAGAGGCATGGAGCAAGCAGAAATTATAGATACGTTTTGGACGTATCAGCCGCGTAAGGCCCAGGTGAGTCTAACTCTCTCTCCTCTTTTCTAAAACTGTTTCTGTTTTCTATTTTTTGATATTTGTTTTGGCTTTAGAAAAATACCAGAGCATTTTTAAAAAAATCATAAAAATAGTCATGGCTACTGTTTAGAATAAATCCAACAGTAAACATTTTAGTTTATGATTATTTGAGCATTTAAAATATTTTATAGTTTTTAAATGCCCAAATGCAAATAGAGTATGATTTAATTCAGAGCCCAAATATGTCATGGAAAAATGTGCATCACCTCTGGTTACTTTTTACAGTATTTCCCATAAATGATGAACATTTTTGAAAGCCATCTGGATTTACTGAAAAATATTTTAGGTGAACCTAGTGAATTCCTTTGATGCTAGGGTTTAGGCTAACCCCATTTCAAGTTTAAGAGAAAATTAAACATGATGCATCACACGACTAACTAGACCAGAGCAGACCAGAACTAGGAATGTGACAACTCACCCCCACTAAACAAGAATCTCGTCCCGAGATTCAGGCGTAGGGTAAGATGAAGGGGGACGCAACTAACACAATCTTCACGGTCCAGGTTGCACTTCATAGGAATGTTGATTTCTTGCATCATGTTGATCTTGACATCCTTGCTTTCGAGGTCTTTGTCCAACACGGTGACGACGAAAGAAACTCTGCAAAATTGATCTTCTGAAAGATCGAGCGACTCAAGATCAACTCATGGAGTGAGATGTTGAAGCATCTCTTGAGCTGAGACACGGAACACACATCCAGAGGGATGGAGTGAAACAAACGATGTAGGTTCACTTAGTGGCAATAATTTCACACCTAAGGAGATGGTGATCGATGTCACCAGACGTGGCACCTTGGAGAAGGTGACTCGTTGAGTTAGTCCCTTAAGTGGAAAAAAGAATTACTTTTGATATAGAGATCATTGAAATTCTCTATACCAGCGTAAGGCAATCACAAACGATCGTTTGACGGAATTCGAAAGAACAACATTCTCGGGGCAGAATGGATGATGTGGACTACCTTGTTGAAGACAACACAAGGGATGGTTTTGCTTATCCTCGGAAATGGATGGAACCCTTGGGTAAATGGCACATTGGCGGTGCAAGCTGGGAACAAAATGCAAATGCTGGGAATGATTCTGGTAACTGGAAAGAAACCCAACAGTAGAGAGTGAATCTACTCTTTGAGAGGTTATAGCATAACCGAAGAGACTAGGAGCAATCCCAGTTAGTGGCGATGATAACACCTAGTGCTTATGCTTGCTCTCAAGAACTTGAGCATTTCCATAATCATCAAGGTTTTACCAATATCCGTGTCAAGGATCCTGGCAACACAACATATGACCATGATGAATAGCGATGGATGATGCAGATGCAAAGGAAGATAACACCTTCTCAGATTTCACCTTAGCGGAGTCAAGGGGCAAAATCTGGATGATCGACCGAGAGACATTTAGCACTCCGCTTCTAATGTTCTCCTTGATGTGCTAGCGCAACCCATTTATTAAAATGGTTTGGTACCTAGAACGTCAAGTAAAAGGTTGGACTTCAGGAGCACATAATCCATAAGGAACAACTAGGGAGTAAATCCTACGAAGTCCTTATGGGGAGGTGGCTAACTTCTTCAATCAAGATACTACAACAATAGGTCTTCCGGCTGGGTGTGTTGGCCACGACATCCACTTTACCGGTTATCGAGAGACCAATATTATAGTTCTTGGAAAATGCTCCAACCATCATATCTGCCTGAGATTCAGTTCTGGTTGGTGTCAGGATATTCCAGACCCATCGAGTCTAGAAAGAAAAATGAAAGTTTGCAACACAAATTGACGAGACGGCGTTGCGAGATTCTCGGGGAGTGAACTACGATAGGAAGCTCCAAAACACGAGCTAGTTCTGCTATGTACCTGTGAACACGTTGTCCAAGACAAGCATGACCACATGGTAGTCTTATAACGAAACACTACCGAGTTCAGGGGGAACCATCAACGAGGATATCGAAGTCCTTGCATAAGTTTAGCTCTTAAGAAGAAACTTCTTCTCCTTGAACAAATCAATCAGTGGCTTGGTGTGCTAGGGATACATACAGAATGAAGATGATCAGTCTATCAGACCATAGAATACTTCGCACGTATGCATGACTGACTTAGGATGACTCCAGAGGAGCAATATTGACTTTCTCGAATTCACAGCGGCAACTTGCATCAAATGCACGTGAATTAGAGGGAGACACTTCTTTCGTCCAAACATATGCTTCATGAATAGGACATGAAGATAATTCTTATAAAAGTTTCCAACACTAGTTAGATGTTCAACGAAATCATGGAGAAGATAAGGATGTTTGTTGATGGGCTCAACAATAATTCATCCAGGATTCCATATAGATGGAATTCCATGACAATGTGAACAAAGTGATAGCATTGGTCAGACCAAGAGATATAATGGGGTATGCTCGAAGAACAACCACAAGTAAGACCACATTACGAACATCGTTGGTTCTGATTTGATTTGAGGATAGCCCACACTCAAATCAAAGTTTTGGACAAGACAATAGATCCAACAATTGATCACAAGGATCAACCGATCAAGATATCATGTTTCTTCAACACACACACAAAAGATATCGCTTGGAAGGAACTAAGTCAGGCAAGCTTTTATCTTCCAACTCTCCAAGTTGTTGTTTAGCTTAACCAAGTAGTTCAGGGTATCCAACACAGATTCTTGGAGAAGGGGTGGTTTATAAGAAAACCAACTTGATCACGAACTCAACATAGAGGCCAGGGAACAACCTGGTGATACTTCCGGAAAGATAACCGGAAAATCACGAACCACCGATATGTTACTAAGCTCGAGAACAATCTTGCTTTTCAGGGCAAGACGATATGATCAAATGAGCGAGGACTTAACAAAATCCTAACTTATCAATCAAGGAGTACACCAGGAAAGTGGACTAAGTAGCACGATCAACCTTAGGGTGATGATTCAATAATCAACTCGCTAAGGATGAGGTTATTGTCCATTTTACTACCAAGCAATGGAGTTGCTAGGAGTAATGATTTCACACACCACGATTCACCTGTCGGCATTCCAGTTACAATAACATGGAAACCGAGGAATGAACAATGATGGTGAGAAGTATCACTATATCAAGAGTTCATAGGAGGTGGTGCAATTCCCATGACGTTCTTGACATAAGGATGGTAATACTCCAGGATAGAACAGATTAGAAGCTTGATTGACATCTTGATCTGCGGAATACAACTACTTTGACCCAATCCTGGATATGGATAAGGTACTGGAGTTTGTCTTCCCTAGTCATCCTGAAATAGAATGGCTCGACGGACCACAAGAGTAGTAGGCATTGATGAACGAATGCCCGCATACTCTTGACTATCAATTGATAGATGGGGGTCATAGTACAACTGAAGAGGGACAACTCAGAGGAACATATAACTTTCTGAGTTGTGGATGAAAAGATTAGCATGTCGAACTAGTTCAACATATTTCTCCCGGATAACCCATGCAGACAGGTAGGACTGGCAAAGTCACAATATGAATGGAGTACTACTCAAGAGCACTCTAGTTGTGATATTTTGGTTCAGAAGAACTTCTGCCATAACGGTTCATGGTATTGGAAGAACGATCCACCACAGACCTCGAGGACTATCACAAGGTTACTAATATCCTAAAGGTACGAGCAAACACTATCAACATGAAGTAAGTGGAATGAATCTTGGGTCCAAGAACCCAAGAATAGAATACCTACTAACTAAATGGCATCATGGGATGCTTTCGAGAATGATGGCCAGAATCATCACACCGGGAATATAAGCACTGCTAGATTACTGGGTGATTTCCTAAGACACCTAGGTTCATAGTAATAACTCCAACATATATGTCGAGGCAACGGAGTACCTCAACACACTGGTTAGTGTGGTTAATCTGGCCCAAAGGAGCATCGGGAACAGGAAGAAGGGATTTGCAATTACATCAGACTATTTAGAAACCTGGGATGACTCGGACAACATAACGGCTGTAAATGCCCAAAAAGATTTTGAGATCCAAGCAAAAGGGTAGCATAATCACTTAACATCATAATGTCAAGGTTCTGAGACCAACAGCTTAACAAACAGAAGTACTTGAGACTGAACTGAGAGTTGAATCCACATTAACGTGATCCTAATAAATAGAATGAGAATCCTAGTTCTTAATCCCCGTAGAAAGAAGAAGGTGACTCAGATCAGAAGGTCATAGGGTAAAGGAGTAAAAAGAGCCTTACGTTCCCTTCCACAATCAATTCCCCTATATAACTAAAGAGTTTCTAGACACGACTTCGACCAGTTTGGCTTACTAATCCTACAGGCAGTCAGGCTCTGATACCAAAGCTGTCAGGACCCCGATCCTGAGTCACACAGGTCTAGCCTGTAACACATCATATCACTTTGCGGCCTCACGCACGGTATCCCCACGGGTGCCACCTTACCTGGCCCGGGACCGTTTGCGCATTTTGGCACACGTATATGATAGTGTTGCTAGCATCCACATGATAGAGAACCCGAACCGACATGACTAGTTATAAACCAAAAGTGGCGCTAAATTACAGAGACAGACATACATGACGCAGCAACGAACGTGTCGGTCATCAACGTATGAACCCAAGTCGTAGCAAGCTACAAGGACTTAAAGGAACAACGCGTGACATTTCCCCTAAGGGACAGACACAGGAACGAAGAAGGACACATGCCGGCCAGCCTAAGTGTTCCGGAGCAGTAGCAAGCTACCAAGGCTCAGTGGAAGCACTAGGAGACATTTCCCTGTAAGATAGGCTACCAAAGGTAAACAACTAGGTGTCGGATCCCACACATAGCAATACACATTACACGTACGCATAACATGCAAGTATGTGTTTTACAACATGGCATCACAACATAACTCAACAACTCATATAGATAAAGGCCCAGAAGAGCCATCATAGCATTTATTACAAACAGAGGTCACATGACCCAACATACAAAGCATACAGGCAACGGAAGCATAACATGTCTGAGTACAGACAACTACAAAAGAAAAAGGCTGAGAAGCCTGACTATCTACAAGACCCTCCCAAGGGTACAAGATCGTAGCTGAGGTAACAAGCTAAACGTCAAAGTCCACGCGGAACCACTAGTGAGACTGGAGTCTCTCTGCAAAAACATAAATTAAGCAAACGTGAGTACAAAGGTACTCAGCAAGACTTACATCAGAACTAGCTACATATGCATCAGTATCAACAAAGGGGGTGGTGGAGTTTGACTGCAGCAAGCCAGCTTTGACTCGGTGGCTATCCTAAACTACGACCGCAAGTAACTCTTTTGAGGTGGCGCACACGAGTCCACATATTCACCAATCAATACACCACTATGGATCCGCTCCCGTCTCCCTACGAGAAGGCCATCCATAGCACTCACACTTATCTTGCGTGTTTTAGAGTATCCACTTTCACTCGTCTATGAACTGTAAAGGTAACCCAGAAGTCCATTACCGCGGACACGGCTATTCGAATAGATCATATATAACCCTGCAGGGGTGTACTTCTTCACACACGCTCTCGCCACTTACCGCCATGTACACGTCATGGATCTCGGCAACCTTCAAGCGGAAGCCTGGCGAGGGTGTCGGCCACGACCTGACTAACCACACAAGTCTCTAGTCCAGGTTTATCGCCTATTTGGGTTCCATCCGTGGGGAGATCCGGCCGGGGTGCCGCTCACGGCCCCAAACGATGTGTACAGGGTTCCCGAGTCACCAAACGGGCGACCGATACACCCGGCCACGTACCTGCCCTGTCACAGCCCACCCCGAGGGTCAGTGCTGCGCACGACCTCCAGTAAACTACAAACACCAGAAACTAGTTGCAACTCCTGGACAGAGGACAAGGGCAGTTAATAAGTCGAGAGGGTCCATTGGGTTCGGGCACAATGCATGGTAGTAACTGGTCATGGATCAACCAACACAGAACTCGGTTCCCGAGGTCGGCTGCAATGAGACAACCCACCATGTACTCCTACATGGCCTCTCATCGCTACCTTTACCAAATCATGTTCACACACTTAGCTCTCAACAGTAGGACATGCTCATCATCCTTCCAATTCATCCGCGATGAATCAGACCTGACACAACTCTAAGCAATAGCATGCATAACCAGAAAGCATGAATGAGTAGGCACAACATTGCTCAAACAACTCCTACTCATACTAGTGGGTTTCAACTATTTACTGTGGCGATGACAGGTCATGCAGTGGAAAGGGGTTCAACTATCACATCATGTAACAGTTGAAGCGTTGTTGTCCTGATGCAGTAAAAGAGAGCAAGAGCGAGAGAGTGGGATTGTATCGGAATGCTCAATGGGGTTTTGCTTGCCTGGCACTTCTGAAGATAGCACTTTGTCTTCATCGGTGTCATCGATCACATCGTCGGAACAACGTCTACTAAGAAGGGACAAACACCGGCAAACAAGAGAGAACACAATCAATGCAATGCGACAATATGATGCATGATCATGACATGGCAATATGCTGTTGATTGGGCTAATGCAGCTAGCAACCATATTAAATGAAGTTGGTTTGAACCAAAGGTTCAAATTCAAACTCCATATGTGATTATTTAAATGTCATTTAATTGATTTGACCTGATCAGCAGGTTTAACTTGTTCAAACATGCATGAAAATGCCATAAATAGATTCCTTGAATTTTTCTGATCAATTTTCATATATAAATTATTTTCATTGGAGTTATAGATTATTTTATGTGATTTTTAGAAGTTTTGGCTATTTTCTAAAATAAATAAATCATTTAAGATTTATTTTAAATTCCAGAAAACATTACTGCGTCAGCATGACGTCTGTGTGATGTCAGCAAGTCAACAGGGCGGCCAGGGTCAAACCTGATGTGTGGGGTCCACACATCAGTGACACAACTAGCTAACAGGGTTAGTTAGTTTTAAACTAACACTAACTAAACTGTTAGTGGGGCCTGGGCCCACCAGTCAGCGACTCAGCTAGACTAATTAAACGTAGTTAATACTAACTGAGGTTAAGCTAATTAGATTTAAGCCTAAACTAGGTTAATTTGCCGTGCGGGGCCTGCATGTCATAGACCCAGGGGGGTCAAACCTCGGGTCAAAGACCCAAATAGGCCGGTGGCTTACCATCGGCAACAGCGAGCACAGCAGAGGGGCTCGGGATTTGCCTACGGTAGACCAAATCGACCGCCATTTGGTCCTACGCATAGCTGGGGCTCGCGCACATCCGGTAGGGCAAGCGGGAGGAGCTGGGGTGGCTGGAGCTTGTCGGAATCAAGCTCGCGGCGACGGCTGGAGTTCGGGCAGAGAGGGGAAGGAGCTACGGGGCATAGGGAGGTGAGCTAAGGGGCTCTACGGACTCCTGGGAGCGCACTGAGTGCGGTGGTGAGCTCGAGCGTGTGCTAGCACGGTCGCAGCCACGGCGGCGACATGGCCGGCGGCGAGGAGCGCTCGGCTCCGGTGGTTGATGCGGTTAGGGGACAAGATAGGCGACGGGGCATGGGGGAAACAAAACCGGGGCTCACCGCGGTTCTTCTGGTACTGCTGGCGAGGCAGGGGAGGCACAGGGTCCGGCAAAACGACGGCGGGGATCGCCGGCACCCGAGGGCGGAAACGGCGGCATTGGCGAGGCTCCAGGGCCGGCGGGGCGTGGCTTGGAGAGAGGGTCGAGGACGACGTCGCGGGGCTCGTGGGCAGCTCCAGGGGGTGAGGGAGAGGCGGTGGCCGTGGCCACGACGAGCGGCGGCGACGACCATTCGGGTGGGAGCGTGCGGGAGAGACAGAGGAGGGGAGAGAGCACGGGGTGAGTGAGAGAGGGACCATGGAGTCTCTGGACGTCTCCAGGCGCGAGGAAGAGGCAGGAGGTGGCAAGCAGGAGCTGGCCAGGGGCGAGCGCGCGCGCGACAGCGAGCTGCTCCTACTGGCAGGAGGAAGACGACGCGGTGAGGAGGTGGGCTGGGCCGCTACAGTGCTGGGCCGCACGGGTAAGCCAGGTAAGGCCCAGGTGAGTCTAACTCTCTATCCTCTTTTCTAAAACTGTTTCTGTTTTCTATTTTTTGATATTTGTTTTGGCTTTAGAAAAATGCCAGAGCATTTAAAAAAAATCATAAAACTAGTCATGGCTACTGTTTAGAATAAATCCAACAGTAAACATTTTAGTTTATGATTATTTGAGCATTTAAAATATTTTATAGTTTTTAAATGCCCAAATGCAAATAGAGTATGATTTAATTCAGAGCCCAAATATGTCATGGAAAAATGTGCATCACCTCTGGTTACTGTTTACAGTATTTCCCATAAATGATGAACATTTTTGAAAGCCATTTGGATTTACTGAAAAATATTTTAGGTGAACCTAGTGAATTCCTTTGATGCTAGGGTTTAGGCAAACCCCATTTCAGGTTTAAGAGAAAATTAAACATGATGCATCACAAGACTAACTAGACCAGAGCAGACCAGAACTAGGGATGTGACAAGGCCTCCTCGAGTGGCTCCCGGTGCCCTCCTTCTTCCTATATAAGTCCACGTACCCCAGAAACTCCGTGAACAGAGAGAAAACCCTAATTCCACCGTCGTAGCTTCTGTTCCCGTGGAGATCCCATCTTGGAGCCTGTTCCGGAGCTCCACCGGAGGGGGATCCATCACGGAGGCCTTCATCATCATCATCATCGCCCTCACCATGAGCTGTGAGTAGTTTACCACAGACCTTCGGGTCCATAGCTAGTATCTAGATGACTTCTTCTCTCTCTTTGGATCTTAATACAAAGTTCTCCTCGGTCTTCGAGGAGATCTATTCGATGTAATCTCTTTTTGCGGTATGTTTGTCGAGATCCGATGAATTGTGAGTTTATGATCAAGGTTATCTATGAAAGATATTTGGTTCTTCTTTGAACTATTTATGTGTGCTCATAATATCCTTGCAAGTCTCTTCGAATTATTGGTTTGGTTTGGCCTACTAGATCTATAGTTCTTGCAATGGGAGAAGTGCTTGGCTTTGGGTTCAATCTTGCGATTTCCTTTCCCAGTTACAGTAGGGGCAACAAGGCACGTATTGTACTGTTGCCATCGAGGATAACAAGATGGGGTTTATATCATATTGCTTTAGTTTATCCCTCTACATCATGTCATCTTGCTTAAGGCGTTACTCTGTTCGTATGAACTCAATACACTAGATGCATGCTGGATAGCGGTCGATGTGTGGAGTAATAGTAGTAGATGCAGGCAAGAGTCGGTCTACTTCTCTCACACGTGATGCCTATATACAATGATCATGCCTAGATAGTCTCATAATTATTCACTATTCTATCAATTGCTCGACAGTAATTTGTTTACCCGCCGTAGAATATCGCTATCATGAGCGAAGCCACTAGAGAAAACTATGGCCCCCGGGTCTATTCTCAACATATCAATCTACATCTACTTTACTTTTACCGCTTTTATTTGCTGTTTTATTAAACCAAAAATACCAAAAAAATCAACTATCAGATCTCACTCTCGTATGTGACCGTAAAGGGATTAACAACCCCTTATCGCGTTGGCTGCGAAGTTCTTATTTGTTTGTGCACGTGCGGGGGACTGGCACGTGGTCTCCTACTGGATTGATACCTTGGTTCTCAAAAACTGAGGGAAATACTTACGCTACTGTGCTGCATCTCCCATTCCTCTTCGAGGGAATACAACGCAAGCTCAAGAGGTAGCACATCCCCTCTTTCGTCTTCATCCATCGGTAACTATACTTGGAGCTATATTTTTATTCACCACATGATATGTGTTTTGCTTGGAGGGTCTTGTATAATTTGAGTCTTTGCTTGTTAGTTTGTCACAATCATCCTTGCTGGACACACCTATTTGAGAGAGTTAAATATGGCCTAGGAATTGTTTGAACACTCTATGTGCTTCACTTATATCTTTTGAGTTGAATAGTTTTTGCTCTAGTGCTTCACTTATATCTTTTAGAGCACGGTGGTGGTTATATTTTGTAGAAATCGTTGAACTCTCATGCTTCACTTATATCTATTTGTGAGTCTATTAAAACAGCATGGTAATGTGTTTAGGCTAAAAAAACTAGTTTTCACATGATAGACATCCAATGTCAATGTCGTAAAAAAATTCACACTAAGTGCATTGAATAGAATGAGATGTTGGATGCTTGATAATTGTTTTGAGATATGAGGATAGTGATATTAGAGTCATGCTAGTGGAGTTATTATGAAATTTAGAAATGCTTGTGTTAAGGTTAGTGATTCTCGTAGCATGCACGTATGGTGAACCGCTATGTGACGAAGTTAGAGCATGAGGTATTTGTAAAGTGTCAACCTTTGTGTGGAGGTCGGGGGCGCGCGATGGTTAACTCCTACCAACCTCCCCCCTAGGAGCATGCATTGATTGCTTTGTTTTGATGACTCGTAGATTTTTGCAATAAGTATATGAGTTCTTATTACTAATGTTGAGTCCATGGATTATACGCACTCTCACCCTTCCACCATTGCTAGCCTCTCTTGTACCGCACAACTTTCGCCAGTGCCATAAACCCACTATATATCCTTCCTCAAAATAGCCACCATATTATTCCTCAAAACAGCCACCATACCTACCTATCATGGCATTTCCATAGCCATTCCGATATATATTGCCATGCAACTTTCCACCGTTCCGTTCATATGACACGCTTCATATTGTCATATTGCCATGCATGATCATGTAGTTGACATCATATTTGTGGCAAGGCCACCATGCATAACTTTTCATACATGTCAGTCTTGTTTCATTGCACATACCGGTACACCGCCGGAGGCATTCATATCGAGTCATACTTTGTCGTAGTATCGAGTTGTAATATCGAGTTGTAATAAAAGTGTGATGATCATCATTATTAAAGCATTGTCCCATGGGAGGAAAGGCTAAATCAATAAAGCCCCTCCGCAAAAAAAAGAAAAAAAGAAATACCAAAGAAAAAAAAAGAAAGGCCAAAAAAAGAAAAAAAGAAAAAGAAAAAAGGGACAATTGCTACTATCTTTTTCAACACTTGTGCTTCATAGTATCACCATGTTCTTCATTGTAGAGAGTCTCATGTTTAGTCACTTTCATATACTTGTGGGAACTTTCATTATAGAACTTGGCTTGTATATTCCAATGATGGGCTTCCTCAAATGCCCTAGGTCTTCGTGAGCAAGCAAGTTGGATGCACACCCACTAGTTTCTTTTGTTGAGCTTTCATAGATATTTAGCTCTAGTGAATCCATTGCATGGCAATCCCTACTCACTCACATTGATATCGTTTGATGGGCATCTCCATAGCCCGTTGATACGCCTAGTCGATGTGAGACTATCTCCCTCCTTTTGTCTTCTCCACAACCACCTCTCTATTCCACCCATAGTGCTATGTCCATGGCTCACGCTCATGTATTGCGTGAAAGTGAAGGAAATATGCCCTAGAGGCAATAATAAAGATGTTATTTGTATTTCCTTATATCATGATAAATGTCTTTTATTCATGCTAGAATTGTATTAACCGGAAACTTAGTACATGTGTGGATACATAGACAAAACAGTATGTCCCTAGTATGCCTCTACTAGACTAGCTCATTGATCAAAGATGGTTATGTTTCCTAGCCATAGACATGAGTTGTCATTTGATCAACGGGATCACATCATTAGGAGAATGATGTGATGGACTAGACCCATCCGTTAGCATAGCACTATGATCGTTTAGTTTTACTGCTATTGCTTTCTTCATGACTTATACATGTTCCTATGACTATGAGATTATGCAACTCCCGAATACCGTAGGAACACCTCGTGTGCTATCAAACGTCACAACGTAACTGGGTGATCATAAAGATGCTCTACAGGTGTCTCCGAAAGTATTCGTGGTGTTGGCATAGATCAAGATTAGGATTTGTCACTCCGAGTGTCGGAGAGGTATCTCTGGGCCCTCTCGGTAACACACATCATAATAAGCCTTGCAAGCAAAAGACTAATGAGTTAGTCACGATATGATGTGTTATGGAACGAGTAAAGAGACTTACCGGTAACGAGATTGAACTAGGTATAGTGATACCGACGATCGAATCTCGGGCAAGTAACATACCGATGACAAAAGGAACAACGTATGTTGTTATGCGGTTTGACCGATAAAGATCTTCGTAGAATATGTAGGAGCCAATATGAACATCCAGGTTCCGATATTGGTTATTGACCGGAGATGAGTCTCGGTCATGTCTACATAGTTCTCGAACCCGTAGGGTCCGCACGCTTAACGTTTGATGACGATCGGTATTATGAGTTTATGAGTTTTGATGTACCGAAGGTAGTTCGGAGTCCCGGATGAGATCACGGACATGACGAGGAGTCTCAGAATGTCCGAGACATAAAGATTGATATATTGGACGACTATATTCGGACACCGGAAGTGTTCCGGAAAAGTTTCGGATTTAACTGGATTGCCGGAGGGGGTTACCAGAACCCCCTACGAGGGGGGATGGTCCATAGTGGGCCTTAAGGGAAAGAGAGAGGCAGCCCATAGGGGCTGGCCGGCGCCCCACCTAGGGTTCCTAGTTGGACTAGGATTGGGGGGCGCCACCTCTCCCTCTTTTCCTTTCCCTCTCTTCCTTCTTTGGTGGTTCCTACTAGGAATAGGATTGCAATCCTATTTCTAGTAGGATTGCACCCCTAGCCGCACCATACAAGGGCCGGTCAGCCTCCCCCCTTGCTCCTTTATATACGGGGGCAGGGGGGCACCCAAAGACACACAAGTTGAATTGTTCCAGCCGTGTGCGGTGCCCCCTCCACAGAAACACACCTCGGTCATACCGTTGTAGTGCTTAGGCGAAGCCCTGCGCCGGTAGATACATCATATCCGTCACCACGCCGTCGTGCTGACGAAACTCTCCCGTGAAGCTCAACTGGATCAAGAGCTCGTGGGACGTCATCAAGCTGAACGTGTGCTGAACACGGAGGTGCCGTACGTTCGGTGCTTGATCGGTTGAATCGCGAAGAAGTTCGACTACATCAACCGCGTCACTTGACGCTTCCGCTTCTGGTCTATGAGGGTACGTAGACACACTCTTCCCTCTCGTTGCTATGCATCTGGTAGATAGATCTTGTGTGATCGTAGGATAATTTTAAAATACTACGTTCCCCAACAGTGGTATCAGAGCCAGGTCTATGCGTAGATGATATGCACGAGTAGAACACAATGAGTTGTGGGCGATACTAGTCATACTGCTTACCAGCATGTCATACTTTGCTTCGGCGGTATTGTGAGATGAAGCGGCCCGGACCGACATTACGCGTACGCTTACGCGAGACTGGTTTCACCGTTACGAGCACTCGTTGCTTAAAGGTGACTGGCGGGTGTCTGTCTCTCTCACTTTAGCTGAATCAAGTGTGGCTACGCCCGGTCCTTGTGAAGGTTAAAACAGCACATACTTGACGAAACATCGTTGTGGTTTTGTATGCGTAGGTAAGAACGGTTCTTGCTAAGCCCGTAGCAGCCACGTAAAACTTGCAACAACAAAGTAGAGGACGTCTAACTTGTTTTTGCAGGGCATGTTGTGATGTGATATGGTCAAGACATGATGAGTTATACGGCTTTGTATGAGATGATCATGTTTTGTAATGTTATCGGCAACTGGCAGGAGCCATATGGTTGTCGCTTTATTGTATGAAATACAATCGCCATGTAATTGCTTTACTTTATCACTAAGCGGTAGCGATAGTCGTAGAAGCAATAGTTGGCGAGACGACAACGATGCTACGATGGAGATCAAGGTGTCGCGCCGGTGACGAAGGTGATCATGACGGTGCTTTGGAGATGGAGATCAAAAGCACAAGATGATGATGGCCATATCATGTCACATATTTTGATTGCATGTGATGTTTATCTTATTATGCTTCTTATTTTTCTTAGAACGACGGTAGCATTATAAGATGATCCCTTACTAAATTTCAAGGTATAAGTGTTCTCCCTGAGTATGCACCGTTGCGAAAGTTCGTCGTACCGAGACACCACGTGATGATCGGGTGTGATAAGCTCTACGTTCAAATACAACGGGTGTAAGCCAGTTTTACACATGCAGAATACTCGGGTTAAACTTGACGAGCCTAGCATATGCAGATATGGCATCGGAACACTGGAGACCGAAAGGTCGAGCGTGAATCATATAGTAGATATGATCAACATAAGATGTTCACTATTGAAACTACTCCATCTCACGTGATGATCGGACATGGTTTAGTTGATTTGGATCACGTGATCGTTTAGATGACCGGAGGGATGTCTATCTAAGTGGGAGTTCTTTAATTAATATGATTAAATTGAACTTTAATTTATCATGAACTTAGTCCTGGTAGTATTAGCATATCTATGTTGTATATCTATAGCTCGTGTTATAGCTCCCCTATGTTTTTGATATGTTCCTAGAGAAAACTAAGTTGAAAGATGTTAGTAGCAATGATGCGGACTAGGTCCGTGATCTGAGGATTATCCTCATTGCTGCACAGAGAATTATGTCCTTGATGCACCGCTAGGTGACAGACCTATTGCAGGAGCAGATGTAGACGTTATGAACGTTTTGACAAAAGCTCGGTATGATGACTACTTGATAGTTTAAGTGCACCATGCTTTACGGCTTAGAATCAGGACTTCAAAGACGTTTTGAACGTCATGGACCATATGAGATGTTCCAGGAGTTGAAGTTAATATTTCAAGCAAATACCCGAGTTGAAAGATATGAAGTCTCCAACAAGTTCTATAGCTAAAAGATGGAGGAGAATAGCTCAAGCAGTGAGCATGTGCTCAGATTGTCTGGGTACTACAATTACTTGAATCAAGTGGGAGTTAATCTTCCAGATAAGATAGTAATTGACAAAGTTCTCTAGACACTATCACCAAGTTAGTAGAACTTCGTGATGAACTATAATATGCAAGGGACGACAAAAGTACTTCCCGAGCTCTTCGCGATACTGAAATCGGCGAAGGTAGAAATCAAGAAAGAGCATCAAGTGTTGATGGTTAACAAGACCACTTGTTTCAAGTAAAGGGCAAAGGGATAGAAGGGGGACTTCAAGAAGAATGACAAGCAAGTTGTCACTCCCGTGAAGAAACCCAAAGCTAAACTCAAGCCTAAAATTAAGTGCATCTACTGCAAAGGAAATGGTCACTGGAAGTGGAACTGCCCTAGATACTTGGCGGATAAGAAGGATGGCAAAGTGAACAAAGGTATATTTCGATATACAGATTATTGATGTGTACTTTACTAGTGTTCATAGCAACCCTTGGGTATTTGATATCGGTTCAGTTGCTAAAATTAGTAACTCGAAACGAGAATTGCAGAATGAACAGAGACTAGTTAAAGGTGAAGTGACGATGTGTGTTGGAAGTGGTTCCAAAATTGATATGATCATCATCTCACACTCCCTATACTTTCGGGATTAGTGTAAAACCTAAATAAATGTTATTTGGCATTTGCGTTGAGCATGAATATGATTTGATCATATTTGTTGCAATACGGTTATTCATTTAAAGTCATAGAATAATTGTTATTCTGTTTACATGAATAAAACCTTCGATGGTCATACACCCAATGAAAATAGTTTGTTGGATCTCGATCGTGGTGATACACATATTCATAGTATTGAAGCCAAAAGATGCAAGGTTAATAATGATAGTGCAACTTATTTGTGGCACTGCCGTTTAGGTCATAATGGTGTAAAGCGCATGAAGAAACTCCATAGTGATGGACTTTTGGAATCACTTGATTATGAATCACTTGGTGCTTGCGAACCATGCCTCATGGGCAAGATGACTAAAACTCCGTTCTCCGGAACAATGGAGCGAGCAACAGATTTGTTGGAGATCATACATACAGATGTATGTGGGCCAATGAGTGTCGAAGCTCGCGGTGGGTATCGTTATTTTCCGACCTTCACTGATGATTTGAGCAGATATGGGTATATCTACTTAATGAAGCACAAGTATGAAACATTTGAAAAGTTCAAAGAATTTCAGAGTGAAGTAGAGAATCATCGTAACAAGAAAATAAAGTTTCTATGATCTGATCGTGGAGGAGAATATTTGAGTTACGAGTTTGGTCTTCATTTGAAACAATGTGGAATAGTTTCACAACTCACGCCAGCCGGAACACCACAGCGTAATGGTGTGTCCGAACGTCGTAACCGTACTTTATTGGATATGGTGCGATCTATGATGTCTCTTACCGATTTACCACTATCGTTTTGGGGTTATGCTTTAGAGACAGCTGCATTCACGTTAAATAGGGCACCATCTAAATCCGTGGAGATGACACCGTATGAACTGTGGTTTGACAAGAAACCTAAGCTGTCATTTCTTTAAGTTTGGGACTGCGATGCTTATGTGAAAAAGTTTTCAACATGATAAGCTCGAACCCAAATCGGAGAAGTAAATCTTCATAGGATACCCAAAAAGAAACTATTGGGTACACCTTCTATCACAGATCCGAAGGCAAGGTCTTTGTTGCTAAGAGTGGATCCTTTCTAGAGAAGGAGTTTCTCTCGAAAGAAGTGAGTGGGAGGAAAGTAGAACTTGATGAGGTAATTGTACCTTCTCCCGAATTGGAAGTAGAACATCACAAAAACTAGTTCCAGTGATTCCTACACCAATTAGTGAGGAAGCTAATGATGATGATCATGAAACTTCAGATCAAGTTTTTGCTGAACTTCGTAGATCAACCAGAGTTCGTTCCGCATCAGAGTGGTACGGCAACCCGGTTCTGGAAGTCATGTTACTGGACCATGATGAACCTACGAACTATGAGGAAGCGATGATGAGCCCAGATTCTGCAAAATGGCTTGAGGCCATGAAATCTGAGATGGGATCCATGTATGAGAACAAAGTGTGGACTTTGGTTGACTTGCCTGATGATCGGCAAAGCCATCAAAAATAAATGGATCTTCAAGAGGAAGACTGATGCTGACGGTAATATTACTGTTTACAAAGCTCGACTTGTTGCGAAAGTTTTTCAACAAGTTCAAGGAGTTGACTACGATGAGACTTTCTCACCCGTAGCGATGCTTAAGTCTGTCCGAATCATGTTAGCAATTGCCGCATTTTATGAAATCTGGCAAATGGATAACAAAACTGCATTCTTTAATGGATTTATTAAAGAAGACTTGTATATGATGCAACCAGAAGTTTTTGTCAATCCTAAAGGTGCTAGCAAAATGTGCAAGCTCCAGCGATCCATCTATGGACTGGTGCAAGCATCTCGGAGTTGGAATATACGCTTTGATAAGTTGATCAAAGCATATAGATTTATACAGACTTGCGGTGAAGCCTGTATTTACAAGAAGTGAGTGGGAGCACTACAACCTTTCTGATAAGTATATGTGAATGACATATTGTCGATCAGAAATGATGTAGAATTTTCTGGAAAGCATAAAGGAGTGTTTGAAAGGAGTTTTTCAAAGAAAGACCTTGGTGAAGCTGCTTACATATTGGGCATCAAGATCTATAGAGATAGATCAAGACGCTTGATAAGACTTTCGATGAGTACATACCTTGATAAGATTTTGAAGTAGTTCAAAATGGATCAGTCAAAGAAGGAGTTCTTGCCTGACTTGTAAGGTGTGAAGTTGAGTAAGACTCAAAGCTAGACCACGGCAGAAAAATATAGAGAGAATGAAAGTCATTCCCTATACCTCAGCCATAGGTTCTATAAAGTATGACATGCTGTGTACCAAACATGTTGTGTACCTTGCCATGAGTTTGTCAAGGGGGTACAATAGTGATCCAGGAGTAGATCACTGTACAGCGGTCAAAATTATCCTTAGTAACTGGATGATTAAGGAAATGTTTCTCGATTATGGAGGTGATAAAAGGTTCGTCGTAAAGGGTTACGCCGATGCAAGCTTTGACACTAAATCCAGATGACTCTAAGTATCAATCTAGATGCGTATTGAAAGTGGGAGCAATTAGCTAGAGTAGCTCTATGCAGAGCATTGTAGACATAGAAATTTGCAAAATACATACGGATCTGAATGTGACAGACCCGTTGACTAAACTTCTCTCACAAGCAAAACATGATCACACCTTATTACTCTTGGGTATTAATCACATAGCGATGTGAACTAGATTATTGACTCTAGTAAACCCTTTGGGTGTTGGTCACATGGCGATGTGAACTATGGGTGTTATTCACATAACGATGTGAACTATCAGTATTAAATCAGATGGCGATGTGAGCAAGATTATTGACTCTAGTGCAAGTGGGAGACTGAAGGAAATATGCCCTAGAGGCAATAATAAAGATGTTATTTGTATTTCCTTATATCATGATAAATGTCTTTTATTCATGCTAGAATTGTATTAACCGGAAACTTAGTACATGTGTGGATACATAGACAAAACAGTATGTCCCTAGTATGCCTCTACTAGACTAGCTCATTGATCAAAGATGGTTATGTTTCCTAGCCATAGACATGAGTTGTCATTTGATCAACGGGATCACATCATTAGGAGAATGATGTGATGGACTAGACCCATCCGTTAGCATAGCACTATGATCGTTTAGTTTTACTGCTATTGCTTTCTTCATGACTTATACATGTTCCTATGACTATGAGATTATGCAACTCCCGAATACCGTAGGAACACCTTCTGTGCTATCAAACGTCACAACGTAACTGGGTGATCATAAAGATGCTCTACAGGTGTCTCCGAAAGTATTCGTGGTGTTGGCATAGATCAAGATTAGGATTTGTCACTCCGAGTGTCGGAGAGGTATCTCTGGGCCCTCTCGGTAACACACGTCATAATAAGCCTTGCAAGCAAAAGACTAATGAGTTAGTCACGAGATGATGTGTTATGGAACGAGTAAAGAGACTTACCGGTAACGAGATTGAACTAGGTATAGTGATACCGACGATCGAATCTCGGGCAAGTAACATACCGATGACAAAAGGAACAACGTATGTTGTTATGCGGTTTGACCGATAAAGATCTTCGTAGAATATGTAGGAGCCAATATGAACATCCAGGTTCCACTATTGGTTATTGACCGGAGATGAGTCTCGGTCATGTCTACATAGTTCTCGAACCCGTAGGGTCCGCACGCTTAAAGTTTGATGACGATCGATATTATGAGTTTATGAGTTTTGATGTACCAAAGGTAGTTCGGAGTCCCGGATGAGATCACGGACATGACGAGGAGTCTCAGAATGTCCGAGACATAAAGATTGATATATTGGACGACTATATTCGGACACCGGAAGTGTTCCGGAAAAGTTTCAGATTTAACTGGATTGCCGGAGGGGGTTACCGGAACCCCCTACGAGGGGGGATGGTCCATAGTGGGCCTTGAGGAAAGGAGAGAGGCAGCCCATAGAGGCTGGCCGGCGCCCCACCAGGGGATCCTAGTTGGACTAGGATTGGGGGGCGCCACCTCTCCTTCTCTTTCTTTTTCCCTCTCTTCCTTCTTGGTGGATTCCTACTAGGAATAGGATTGCAATCCTATTCCTAGTAGGATTGCCTAGCCGCACCATAGGAGGCCGGCCGGCCCTCCCCTCTTGCTCCTGTATATACGGGGGCAGGGGGGCACCCAAAGACACACAAGTTGAATTATTCCAGCCGTGTGCGGTGCCCCCCTCCACAGAAACACACCTCGGTCATACCGTTGTAGTGCTTAGGCGAAGCCCTGCGCCGGTAGATACATCATATCCGTCACCACGCCGTCGTGCTGACGAAACTCTCCCGTGAAGCTCAACTGGATTAAGAGCTCGTGGGACGTCATCAAGATGAACGTGTGCTGAACACAGAGGTGCCGTACGTTCGGTGCTTGATTGGTTGAATCGCGAAGAAGTTCGACTACATCAACCGCGTCACTTCACGATTCCGCTTCCGGTCTACGAGGGTACGTAGACACACTCTTCCCTCTCGTTGCTATGCATCTGGTAGATAGATCTTGTGTGATCGTAGGATAATTTTAAAATACTACGTTCCCCAACAGAAATCTGAAAGATTTGAAAGAATAGTGTATGAAAACAAGTGCTTGGCTGAAACCGGGTTGTGCATGATATGAATATTTTGTGTGATGGAGAGGGAGCATAGCCAGACCATATGATTTTGTAGGGATAACTTTCTTTAGCCATAGTATTTTGAGAAGACATGATTGCTTTGTTAGTATGCTTGAAGTATTATTATTTCTTATGTCAATATAGACTTTTATCTTGAATCTTTCAGATCTGAACATTAGTGCCACAGTTAAGAGATTTACATTGAGAAACTATGTTGGTTAGCATTCCACATCAAAAATTCTGTTTTTATCATTTACCTACTCGAGGACGAGCAAGAATGAAGCTTAGGGATGCTTGATACGTCCCCAACGTATCTATAATTTTTGATTGTTCCATGCTATTATTTATGAAGTCTTGGATGTTTAATGCGCTTTATCTTACACTTTTATATCATTTTTGGGACTAACCTACTAACCCAAAGGCCCAGTACAGATTGCTGTTTTTTGCCTGTTTCAGGGTTTTGCAGAAAAAGAATATCAAACGGAGTCCAAACGGAATGAAACCTTCGCAAGAGATATTTTTGGGGAAAATCACGCACGGAGAACTTGAGAACCACGTCAGAAGAGCCACGAGGGCCCACGAGGGTGGGGGGCGCGCCCCCTGCCTCATGGGGCCCTCGTGACTCCCCTGGTGTCCCCCTTCCTCCTATATAAGTCTACGTACCCCGAATCCATCAACAACAGAGAATAAACCCTAATTCCACCGTTGTAACCTTCTGTTCCCGTGAGATCCCATCTTTGAGCCTATTCCGGAGCTCCACCGGAGGGGGATCCATCACGGAGTTCTTCTTCATCATCATCATCGCCCTCACCATGAGTTGTGAGTAGTTTACCACAGACCTTCGGGTCCATATCTAGTATCTAGATGGCTTCTTCTCTCCTCTGGATCTCAATACAAAGTTCTCCTCGGTCTTCGAGGAGATCTATTCGATGTAATCTCTTTTTGCGGTGTGTTTGTCGAGATTCGATGAATTGTGAGTTTATGATCAAGATTATCTATGAGAAATATTTGGTTCTTCTCTGAACTTTTTATTGAAGGAAATATGCCCTAGAGAGAATAATAAAGATATTATTTCTATTTCCTTATATCATGATAAATGTCTTTTATTCATGCTAGAATTGTATTAACCGGAAACTTAGTACATGTGTGAATACATAGACAAAACAGTATGTCCCTAGTATGCCTCTACTAGACTAGCTCATTGATCAAAGATGGTTATGTTTCCTAGCCATAGACATGAGTTGTCATTTGATCAACAGGATCACATCATTAGGAGAATGATGTGATGGACAAGACCCATCCGTTAGCTTAGCACTTTGATCATTTAGTTTTACTGCTATTGCTTTCTTCATGACTTATACATGTTCCTATGACTATGAGATTATGCAACTCCCGTATACCCGAGGAACACCTTGTGTGCTATCAAACGTCACTACATAACTGGGTGATTATAAAGATACTCTACAGGTGTCTCCGAAGGTGTTCGTGGTGTTGGCATAGATCAAGAATAGGATTTGTCACTCCGAGTGTCGAAGAGGTATCTCTGGGCCCTCTCGGTAATACACATTATAACAAGCCTTGCAAGAAAATGACTAATGAGTTAGTCACGGGATGATGTATTACGGAACGAGTAAAGAGACTTGCCGGTAACGAGATTGAACTAGGTATTGAGATACCGACGATCGAATCTCGGGCAAGTAACATACCAATGACAAAGGAAACAACGTATGTTGTTATGTGGTTTGACCGATAAAGATCTTCGTAGAATATGTAGGAGCCAATATGAGCATCCAGTTTCCGCTATTGGTTATTGACCGGAGATGAGTCTCGGTCATGTCTACATAGTTCTCGAACCCGTAAGGTCCGCACGCTTAACGTTTGATGACGATTGGTATTATGAGTTTATGAGTTTTGATGTACCGAAGGTTGTTCGGAGTCCCGGATAAGATCACGGACATGACGAGGAGTCTTGGAAAGTCCGAGACGTAAAGATTGATATATTGGACGAATATATTCGGACACCGGAAGTGTTCCGGAAAGTTTTGGAATTAACCGGAGTGCCGGGGGGTTACAGGAACCCCCGGGGGAAGCTATGGGCCCTAATGGGCTTAAGTGGAAAGGAGAGAGGGCCGGCCAGGGCTGGGCCGCGCGCCCCTCCCCCTTGGTCCGAATTGGACAAGGAAAGGAGGGGGGTGCCCCTTTCCTTCTCCCTCTCCCTCTCCTTCCTCCCCCCTCTCTCTCTCTTGGTGATTCCTACTAGGAATAGGATTGCAATCCTATTCCTAGTAGGATTGCTCCTCTAGGCGCGCCATAGGAGGGCCGGCCGGCCTCCCCCCTTGCTCCTTTATATAAAGGGGCAAGGGGCACCCTAGAACACACAAGTTGATCTCTCCAGCCGTGTGCGGTGCTCCCCTCCAGAGAAACGCACCTCGGTCATACCATTGTAGTGCTTAGGTGAAGCCCTGCGCCGGTAAATTCATCATATCCGTCACCACGTCGTCGTGCTAACGAAACTCTCCCGTGAAGCTCAACTGGATCAAGAGCTCGTGGGACGTCATCAAGCTGAACGTGTGCTGAATGCGGAGGTGCCGTACGTTTGGTGCTTGATCGGTTGAATCACGAAGAAGTTGGACTACATCAACCGCGTCACTTGACGCTTCCGCTTTCGGTCTACAAGGGTACGTAGACACACTCTCCCCCTCGTTGCTATGCGTCTGGTAGATAGATCTTGCGTGATCGTAGGAAATTTTGAAATACTACGTTCCCCAACAGTGGCATCATGAGCCAGGTCTATGCGTAGATGATATGCACGAGTAGAACACAATTAGTTGTGGACGATACTAGTCATACTGCTTACCAGCATGTCATACTTTGGTTCGGCGGTATTGTGAGATGAACCGGCCCGGACCGACATTACGCGTACGCTTACGCGAGACTGATTTCACTGTTATGAGCACCCGTTGCTTAAAGGTGACTGGCGGGTGTCTGTCTCTCTCACTTTAGCTGAATCGAGTGTGGCTACACCCGGTCCTTGTGAAGGTTAAAATAGCACATACTTGACGAAAAATCGTTATGGTTTTGTATGCGTAGGTAAGAACGGTTCTTGCTAAGCCCGTAGCAGCCACGTAAAACTTGCAACAACAAAGTAGAGGACGCCTAACTTGTTTTTGCAGGGCATGTTGTGATGTGATATGGTCAAGACATGATGAGTTATACGTTATTGTATGAGATGATCATGTTTTGTAAAGTTATCGGCAACTGGCAGGAGCCATATGGTTGTCGCTTTATTGTATGAAATACAATCGCCATGTAATTGCTTTGCTTTATCACTAAGCGGTAGCTATAGTCGTGGAAGCAATAGTTGGCGAGACGACAACGATGCTATGATAGAGATCAAGGTGTCGCGCCGGTGACGAAGGTGATCATGACGGTGCTTTGAAGATGGAGATCAAAAGCACAAGATGATGATGGCCATATCATGTCACATATTTTGATTGCATGTGATGTTTATCTTATTATGCTTCTTATTTTGCTCAGTACGACAGTAGCATCATAAGATGACCCCTTACAATATTTCAAGGTATAAGTGTTCTCCCTGAGTATGCACCGTTGTGAAAGTTCGTCGTGCCGAGACACCACGTGATGATCGGGTGTGACAAGCTCTACGTTCAAATACAACGGGTGTAAGCTAGTTTTGCACACGCAGAATACTCGGGTTAAACTTGACGAGCCTAGCATATGCAGATATGGCCTCGGAACACTGGAGACCGAAAGGTCGAGCATGAATCATATAGTAGATATGATCAACATAAGATGTTCACCATTGAAACTACTCCATCTCACGTGATGATCGGACATGGTTTAGTTGATTTGGATCACGTGATCATTTAGATGACCGGAGGGATGTCTATCTAAGTGGGAGTTCTTTAAGTAATATGATTAATTACACTTTAATTTATCATGCACTTAGTCTTGATAGTTTTTTGCATATCTATGTTGTTGTAGATCAATGGCCCGTGCTACCGTTCCTTTGAATTTTAATGCATTCCTAGAGAAAGCTAAGTTCAAAGATGATGGTAGCAATTACACGGACTGGGTCCGTAACTTGAGGATTATCCTCATTGCTGCATAGAAGAATTATGTCCTTGAAGCACTGCTAGGTGACAAGCCCCCTCCCGCTAATGTAGACGCTTTGAACGTCTGGCAGACGCGGTCTGATGACTACACGATAGTTCAGTGTGCCATGCTTTACGGCTTAGAACCGGGACTTCAACGACGTTTTGAACATCATGGACCATATGAGATGTTCCAGGAGTTGAAGTTAATATTTCAAGCAAATGCCCGGATTGAGAAATATGAGATTTCCAATAAGTTCTATAGCTGCAAGATGGAGGAGAATAGTTCTATCAGTGAACACTTGCTCAGAATGTCTGGGTACTACAATCATATGACTCAACTTGGTTGCAAAGTTGATGAGGATAGTGTTATTGATAGAGTTCTTCAATCACCGCCACCAAGCTATAAAGGCTTCATGATGAACTATAATATGCAAGGGATGCAAAAGACAATTCCCGAGCTCTTCGCTATGCTCAAGGCTGCGGAGGTAGAAATCAAAAAGGAGCATCAAGTGTTGATGGTTAACAAGACCACTAGTTTCAAGAAAAAGGGCAAGGGAAAGAAGGGGAACTTCAAGAAGAATAGCAAGACAGTTGCTACTCCCGCGAAGAAACCCAAGTCTGGAGCCAAGCCTGAAACTGAGTGCTTCTACTGCAAAGGAACTGGACACTGGAAGCGGAACTGCCCCAAATATTTGGCGGATAAGAAGAATGGCAAGGTGAACAAAGGTATATGTGATATACATGTTATTGATGTGTACCTTACTAATGCTCATAGTAGTACCTGGGTATTTGATACCGGTTCGGTTGCTAATATTTGTAACTCGAAACAGGGACTACGGATTAAATGAAGATTGGCTAAGGACGAGGTGACGATGCGCGTGGGAAATGGTTCCAAAGTCGATGTGATCGCCGTCGACACGCTACCTCTACATCTACCTTCGGGATTAGTTTTAGACCTAAAAAATTGTTATTTGGTGCCAGCGTTAAGCATGAACATTATATCTGGATCTTGTTTGTTGCGAGATGGTTATTCATTTAAATCAGAGAATATTGGTTGTTCTATTTTTATGAATAATATCTTTTATGGTCATGCACCCTTGAAGAGTGGTCTATTCTTGGTGGATCTCGATTGTAGTGATACACATATTCATAGTATTGAAGACAAAAGATCCAAGGTTAATAATGATAGTGCAACTTATTTGTGGCACTGCCGTTTAGGTCATATTGGTGTAAAGCGCATGAAGAAACTCCATAGTGATGGTCTTTTGGAATCACTTGATTATGAATCAATTGGTGCTTGCGAACCATGCCTCATGGCCAAGACGACTAAAACTCTGATCTCCGGAACAATGGAGCGAGCAACAGATTTGTTGGAAATCATACATACTGATGTATGTGGACCGATGAGTGTTGAAGCTCGCGGCGGGTATCGTTCTTTTATGACCTTCACTGATGATTTGAGTAGATATGGGTATATCTACTTGATGAAGCACAAGTCTGAAACATTTGAAAAGTTCAAAGAATTTCAGAGTGAAGTAGAGTATCATCATAACAAGGAAATAAAGTTTCTACGATCTGATCGTGGAGGTGAATATTTGAGCTACGAGTTTGGTCTTCATTTGAAACAATGTGGAATAGTTTCACAACTCACGCCACCCGGAACACCACAACGTAATGGTGTGTCCGAACGTCGTAACCGTACTTTATTGGATATGGTGCGGTCTATGATGTCTCTTACCGATTTACCACTATCGTTTTGGGGTTATGCTTTAGAGACTGCTGCATTCATGTTAAATAGGGCACCATCTAAATCCGTTGAGACGACGCCTTATGAACTATGGTTTGGCAAGAAACCAAAGTTATCGTTTCTTAAAGTTTGGGGATGCGATGCTTATGTGAAAAAGCTTCAACCTGATAAGCTCGAACCCAAGTCAGAGAAATGTGTCTTCATAGGATACCCAAAGGCGACTATTGGGTACACCTTCTATCACAGATCCGAAGGCAAGATATTCGTTGCTAAGAATGGATTCTTTCTAGAGAAGGAGTTTCTCTCAAAAGAAGTGAGAGGGAGGAAAGTGGAACTTGATGAGGTAATTGTACCTTCTCCCGAATTGGAAAGTAGTACATCACAGAAACTAGTTCCAGTGATTCCTACACCAATTAATGAGGAAGCTAATGATGATTATCATGAAACTTCAGATCAAGTTTCTGCTGAACTTCATAGATCAACCAGAGTACGTTCCACACCTGAGTGGTATGGCAACCCAGTTCTGGAAGTCATGTTATTAGACCATGATGAACCTACGAACTATGAGGAAGCGATGATGAGCCCAGATTCCGCAAAATGGCTTGAGGCCATGAAATCTGAGATGGGATCCATGTATGGGAACAAAGTGTGGACTTTGGTTGACTTGCCCGATGATCGGCAAGCCATCGAAAATAAATGGATCTTCAAGAGGAAGACCGACGCAGACGGTAATGTTACTGTTTACAAAGCTCAACTTGCCGCGAAAGGGTTTCGACAAGTTCAAGGAGTTGACTACGATGAGACTTTCTCACCCTTAGTAATGCTTAAGTCTGTACGAATCGTGTTAGCAATTACCGCATTTTATGATTATGAAATCTGGCAAATGGATGTCAAAACTGCATTCCTGAATGGATATCTCAAAGAAGAGTTGTATATGATGCAACCAGAAGGTTTTGTCGATCCAAAAGGTGCTAACAAAGTGTGCAAGCTCCAGCGATCCATCTATGGACTGGTGCAAGCATCTCGGAGTTGGAATATACGCTTTGATGAGGTGATCAAAGCATATGGTTTTATATAGACTTTTGGAGAAGCCTGTATTTACAAGAAAGTGAGTGGGAGCTTTGTAGCATTTCTGATATTATATGTAGATGACATATTGTTGATTGGAAATGATATAGAATTTCTGGATAGCACAAAAGGATACTTGAATAAGATTTTTTCAATGAAAGACCTCGGTGAAGCTGCTTACATATTAGGCATCAAGATCTATAGAGATAGATCAAGACGCTTAATTGGACTTTCACAAAGCACATACCTTGATAAAGTTATAAAGAAGTTCAAAATGGATCAGTCAAAGAAAGGGTTCTTGCCTGTGTTACAAGGTGTGAAGTTGAGTAAGACTCAATGCCCGACCACTGCAGAAGATAGAGAGAAAATGAAAGTCATTCCCTATGCCTCAGCCATAGGATCTATCATGTATGCAATGTTGTGTACCAGACCTGATGTGTGCCTTGCTATAAGTTTAGCATGGAGGTACCACAGTAATCCAGGAGTGGATCACTAGACAACGGTCAAAAACATCGTGAAGTACCTGAAAAGGACAAAGGATATGTTTCTCGTTTATGGAGGTGACAAAGAGCTCGCTGTAAATGGTTACGTCGATTCAAGCATTGAAACTGGTCCGGATGACTCTAAGTCACAAACCGGTTATGTATTTTTATTGAACGGTGGAGCTGTCAGTTGGTGCAGTTCCAAGCAGAGCGTCGTGGCGGGATCTTTATGTGAAGTGGAATACATAGTTGCTTCGGAAGCAGCAAATGAAGGAGTCCGGATGAAAGAGTTCATATCCTATCTAATACCTAGTACATCGGGTCCAATGAAAATCTTTTGTGACAACACTGGAGCAATAGCCTTGGCGAAGGAATCCAGGTTTCACAAGAGAACAAAGCACATCAAGAGACGCTTCAATTCCATCCGCGATCAAGTCAAGGAGGGAGACATAGAAATATGCAAGATACATACGGATCTGAATGTCGAAGACCCGTTGACTAAGCCTCTTCCACGAGCAAAACATGATCAGCACCAAGACTCCATGGGTGTTAGAATCGTTACTATGTAATCTAGATTATTGACTCTAGTTCAAGTGGGAGACTGAAGAAAATATTCCCTAGAGGCAATAATAAAGTTGTTATTTTTATTTCCTTATATCATGATAAATGTTTATTATTCATGCTAGAATTGTATTAATAGGAAACTTAGTACATGTGTGAATACATAGACCAAACAGAGTGTCCCTAGTATGCCTCTACTAGACTAGCTCATTGATCAAAGATGGTTATGTTTCCTAGCCATAAACATGAGTTGTCATTTGATCAACGGGATCACATCATTAGGAGAATGATGTGATGGACAAGACCCATCCGTTAGCTTAGCACTTTGATCGTTTACTTTTACTGCTATTGCTTTCTTCATGACTTATACATGTTCCTATGACTATGAGATTATGCAACTCCCGTATACCGAAGGAACACCTTATGTGCTATCAAACGTCACAACGTAACTGGGTGATTATAAAGATACTCTACAGGTGTCTCCTAAGGTGTTCGTGGTGTTGGCATAGATCAAGAATAGGATTTGTCACTCCGAGTGTCGGAGAGGTATCTCTGGGCCCTCTCGGTAATACATATAATAATAAGCCTTGCAAGCAAATGACTAATGAGTTAGTGACGGGATGATGTATTACGGAACGAGTAAAGAGACTTGCCGGTAACGAGATTGAACTAGGTATTTAGATACCGACGATCGAATCTCGGCAAGTAACATACCGATGACAAAGGGAACAACGTATGTTGTTATGCGGTTTGACCGATAAAGATCTTCGTAGAATATGTAGGAGCCAATATGAGCATCCAGGTTCCGCTATTGGTTATTGACCGGAGATGAGTCTCGATCATGTCTACATAGTTCTCGAACCCGTAGGGTCCGCACGCTTAATGTTTGATGACGATCGGTATTATGAGTTTATGAGTTCTGATGTACCGAAGGTAGTACGGAGTCCCAGATAAGATCACGGACATGACGAGGAGTCTCGGAATGTCCGAGACGTAAATATTGATATTTTGGACGACTATATTCGGACACCAGAAGTGTTCCGAAAAGTTTTGAAATTAACCGGAGTGCCGGGGGGTTACCGGAACCCCCGGGGGAAACTATGGGCCCTATTGGGCTTAAGTGGAAAGGAGAGAGGGCCGGCCAGGGCTGGGCCGCGAGCCCCTCCCCCTTGGTCAGAATTGGACAAGGAAAGGAGGGGGGTGGCGCCCCTTTCCTTCTCCCTCTCCCTCTCCTTCCTTCCCCCTCTCTCTCTCTTGGTGATTCCTACTAGGAATAGGATTGCAATCCTATTCCTAGTAGGATTGCTCCTCTAGGCGCGCCATAGAAGGGCCGGCCGGCCTCCCCCTTGCTCCTTTATATACAGGTGCAAGGGGGCACCCTAGAACACACAAGTTGATCTCTCCAGCCGTGTGCGGTGCCCCCTCCACATAAACACACCTCGGTCATACCATTGCAGTGCTTAGGCGAAGCCCTGCGCCGGTAACTTCATCATATCCGTCACCACGCCGTCGTGCTGACGAAACTCTCCCGTGAAGCTCAACTTGATCAAGAGCTCGTGGGATGTCATCAAGCTGAGCGTGTGCTGAACGCGGAGGTGCCGTACGTTCGGTGCTTGATCGGTTGAATCACGAAGAAGTTCGACTACGTCAACCGCGTCACTTGACGCTTCCGCTTTCGGTCTACAAGTGTACGTAGACACACTCTCCCCTTCGTTGCTATGCATCTGGTAGATAGATCTTGCGTGATCGTAGGAAATTTTGAAATACTACGTTCCCCAACATTTGTGTGTGCTCATAATATCCTTGCAAGTCTCTTCGAATTATTGGTTTGGTTTGGCCTACTAGATCTATAGTTCTTGCAATGGGAGAAGTGCTTGGCTTTGGGTTCAATCTTGCGGTGTCCTTTCCCAGTGACAGTAGGCACATATTTTATTGTTGCCATCGAGGATAAAAAGATGGGGTTTATATCATATTGCTTGAGTTTATCCCTCTACATCATGTCATCTTGCTTAAGGCGTTACTCTGTTCTTATGAACTCAATACACTAGATGCATGCTGGGTAGCGGTCGATGTGTGGAGTAATAGTAGTAGATGCAGGTAGGAGTCGGTCTACTTGTCTCGGACGTGATGCCTATATACAATGACCATGCCTAGATAGTCTCATAATTATTCGCTTTTCTATCAATTGCTTGACAGTAATTTGTTTACCCACCGGAGAATATCGCTATCATGAGATAAGCCACTAGAGAACACTATGGCCCCCGGGTCTATTCTCAACATATCAATCTACATCTACTTTACTTTTATCGCTTTTATTTTTTGTTCTTATAAACAAAAATACCAAAAATATAAACTATCATCTCTATCAGATCTCACTTTCGCAAGTGACCGTAAAGGGATTGACAACCCCTTATCGTGTTGGCTGCGAAGTTCTTATTTGTTTGTGCAGGTGCGAGGGACTCGCACGTGGTCTCCTACTGGATTGATACCTTGGTTCTAAAAAACTGAGAAAAATACTTACGCTACTGTGCTGCATCTCCCTTTCCTCTTCGAGGGAATACAATGCAAGCTCGAGAAGTAGCAACGCACTTTCAATTTATATGGCATTGGAAGACACTCAAGTTCTCAATCACACTTGTGCCATCTCGGTACTCAAGCTTTACAAGTCTTTTGATCATCGAGGCCTTGTTCATTGATGTCTTCCTCTCATACATAGACTCTGACTTCTGCCACGTCTCATACACATTTGTGTCATTTGCAATATGGTGGAATATATTGTGGTTGATGTACAACCGAATAATACCTACCGCCTTTCTGTGCAACACTCTCCATTCTTCTTCTGTGACACCGGTGGGTACCTTGTCTTTCACAATTGACTCATACTAATCCTTGCAATAAAGGTTGTCTTTCATCATGGGCTTCCATAATGAGTAATCGGAAGAATCAAGTTTTATCATGCCACTTGTAGTAGAGCTTTCTTCCAAAACCATTGTGAGCAACACTTCCAGCAACAATCAAGCAACCGGGATCAACAACCTTCTAAGCAGCCAAGGCTCTGATGCCACTCTGTTTGGGATTAGCACACAAATGCACTTGTGGTTAACTGAAAACTTCAATGGAAATAAAGTAATCTCAGCACCACATCATTTTCTAACTCAACGATCGTTGCTTAATTAGTTCAGAAGGAAACCTATGCAGCAACATATATGAAGGTAAAATATGTTGCTCAACAGACAAGACGCTCCCCAGACGAGTGTCTTGTGGCACGAGTAAGTTTTTGGACATCAACAAGCATCAACATAGAGACAGCAGATTCTTACGTGGACCCCCCCCCCCAACTTGAGGAAAAAAATCACGGGCCGAAGCCACCCAAAATTCTCTTCCACTATTATCAAATGTGGGACACAACAAATTCTTCTCTGGATAGCACTAGAGGCTCTCATACATCAAGATTTCCGAATCTTGGATGAACAGAGCAAGATTTGGGGCTCAAGAGCTAGGGATTGGAATAATCTCACCAAAGATGGTGGAACCAGAACTTGAAGATGACAAGACAGTGGACCTAGACCATCACAACCTTGGGGAGGAGCCCCATCTGCTTCTTCCTTCAATGTTCCTCTTCTTCCCTTCCTCTCTTGGTTTTCTCTCTTATTCTCCCTTGGAGGATGAACTGATTTTTCTCCTACTTGGTGGTGGCTGCTTGATGGAGGGTAAAAGCATCCCCATCCACTCACGTGCAAAGTCCAAAATGACCCTAGGTCATAACCCTAATGAGTAGTGGGCTTCTGCACCTCATTGAGCTGCTTAAAAGGCTTCAAATGGCCATCTCCTCACAGCCCACATGAGAAGGATATCCTAACAAGACGATGATCGTTTTCGAAATACGCGTTGTCAACTTTTGTAATGCATGATAATAATAAAATCAAGAACACGTTTACAATATTTTAATACACGTGAAACATTGTCCATAAACATGCTGACCATTTTTTCAAATGCATTAACACTTTCTTTAAATCGTATGGCAGTTGTAATTTTTCTAAGATTTCTTTTTTCAAATGGGAAAAAATCAAAATGAATATGAACTTGAAAAATAAAAATAAAACTTTCGCAGACCTCGAACTTTAATCTAAACGAAACCCCACTTGATCAATAAAGCTTTCCTCTTAAATTCGCAATATTCAGATTGCAATCTCAGTTTCTTGCTTGTTCTTCATTTGCCTGCAGGAAACAGACCTTCGTGGACAGGTTGATCGTGCTCCGGCGTGGTCAATAACCTCTCGAAGCTTGCTAAGGCGCGACGGCCTCGCACGTTCGTAGTCGGATCGTCAAAGTCGACTTCCTCCAAAATGATAGCCACCGTCTCATCGAAAGACGGGACACCCTTGCCTCTATCAAGTGGTCACAGGTGTGTCATATGTAAAAATAAAAATAAAATCATTTTTTGCGGGTGAAAATGAAATGGAAAATCGCCAAAAGAGGTAAATAGGTATGACATATATTGCTCTAACTCTTCACGTGAACTAAGCGGATATTGGCGTGTTGCAAGGACTGCACACCTGAGTAGACCTGGCCATGGGCAGCCTGGCCCGGTCGGCCTGGCCCGAAAAAGCTCGACCCGGCCCGATCTTGTCCACAAGCCGGGCTCGGACATAGATTTCAAGCCCGACGGCCGGAACGGGCCGGGCCCGTCGTAATTGCGCGTTAACGAAGAGGCCCAGTGCGAAGCCTGACGGGCTTTAGCGTGATGGGTCGGGCTCGGGCCCGATTTTTAGGCCCGACGGCCGGGCCGGGCTCGGGCCTGTTTTTTTTTTTGCATCGGGCTTTGGTAGGCCCGGCCCGGCCCGACAGATGGCCAGATATACACCTGAGGTCATGGTTTTGAATCCGTTTCTATCAGCTTTTAATTTCTTATTTCCCTTCATTATTTCGCCCGGTATCATTCCTTATTATAATAAGCATTAGATCATCTTACTGAATCAGTTTCATGAATATTTAATGCTTCGTTTGGATGTCTCCATTGGAGAGCTCTGTATTGAATTGGCCTGAATTCCAAATCAGTGAGGAAACTGAAATGGAACGAATACGAATTCACATGTTTGGTTGTCCAGCGAATTGGCCCTTGAAATGCCTCTGAGATTTCAATACAGAATCTTGTTTGGATGACAAACTTTGGAATTGCATAGCTACATTACCAGATTATACCTTGTTCTACATCACTCAAAAATAAAATCTGACTATGAATGGATATATAGCAATAAAATAATTAAATATTCTAGAAATGCATCAGGAAACACAAATGGTGATACAATGACAACAATATTTTTTACGATAACATAACACAAAATTAGACCATTCAGTAGTGACTTGCACACTTCTAATGAAGTCGTCATCATCTGGATCATCAATTGCCGCATTTGCTAATTCATTATTCACTTCAGGCAATAACAAATCATCCATGACATGCTGCCTATCCCTTGCAAAGTTGTGCAACACACAACAAGCACTAATAATTCGAATCTGCAATGATATTTTAGTTCATAGTAAGCAATTGTCATCACACATACTGATGTTATTTAACAACATAATTACTTTTTGTACCTGATCCTTTATGTCAAAGAAGGTTTGGGAACGCAAGATAGCCCATTTTTTCTTGAACAAGCCAAATGTTCACTCCACTACATTCCTAGCACGAGAATGGCGCAAGTTATATAACTCTTTAGATGTATGAGGCTGTTGTGCACTTGCAGCCCATTCTTTTAGATGATACCGAATGGACCTGAATGGAGCTAGAAATCCTTCTCCATTGGTATAACCAGCATCAACTAAATAATATTTCCCTATATATCAATAAGTTAGTTAGCTAACAATCAAGTCAAAGAAACTACATGCCAAGAGTAAGAGTCGTACCCTTAGGCACAACAAAAGCATCTTGGCGGTTCGCCCTCATTGCATCACGCAAAACTCTCTAATCTGAAACTGAACCCTCCCAGCCAGGTAACACATAAAGAAACTTCATGTTCCAATCAACAACACCTAGCATGTTAGTGCTAATGCCTTGCTTTCTGTTCCTATACCTTCCTTGGTCAGCCACATCAACAAGCACGTCAATATGACAACCATCTAGTGCTCCAAGTGCATTACCAAACCACTTCCATTTGTAATCATCAGGAGCTTGAGCGGTAGAGGAAGGCAACTTAATGAACTCCCCATGTAGAGAGAGTAGGGCGTTTAGGACAGCAGAGAAGTGTGTGCTGATGGTCCATAAAGAACACTTGTAGGTGCCACGCAACATCCTCATCTTAATACTATGACCAACTACAAGCAAAAACATTGCAATTTTCTCTTCCACGGTCACATATACACTATCACGAAGGCCACATCTCTCCTGTAACATGGTGCAAAGGTCATGAAAGTTTCGTTTAGTTAGGCGCAATTGATCATAGCATGCCACTCCAGATCCATCATACATGCATTTGAGCAAATATTTCCTATTCCTATTCTTGTCCTCATCATCATTAAAAGTTCCTAGGTCCCTTGGTCCCCTATTCCGTTGTGTAGTAACAAAGGCTAAAGCAAGAGCACATGTTTCAACAAACAATTTAGTCAGAACAATTCTTTTCCTCTTCCGTCTTTTATTTTCTTCATTTATCAACTCAACCAACTCCAATTGATCCGACATTGAGCTGTACAATTTGATTATCTAGGATGTAAAACATTGCAGCAAGACATCACATGCACAAATGCATATAAAACATAGGGGATTCTGCCATATACCTTCACTTGGCCTGTAGATTGAGCATAGTTCACAGATCCGCACAATATATAAACAAAAAATTGGTTAATAACAGAGAATAGAAAGATCCTCACATAACCAAGTTACAGGTAGACAGTGGTTGGGCGCCATGGGCTGGTGTAGGACAGGAGATGGGTACAGGGGGTGGGTGCGGCGGAGAGGGAGGAGGCCTGAGGCAGAGCGCCCGTGGCCAGAGGAGACCTGCGCCTCCACTGTCGCCGCCCTGCTGGTGGTCGCCATGTTCCTTCTGGACGTCGACGAGATGCGACCTAGACCGAGGACGGGGATAGGGTGAGGATGATGGAACGGGGCAGAAGCGGACCGGGTAACAAGCGCCTATGCCGCCGCGGTCCTGCTGGTGCTCGCCGGTGAGGTCCTCGTGGTGGCCGCCGGAGATGCTTGAGGACAGCGATGGGAACATGAGGAGGGAGCGGGGAAGGAGATGGGTAGAGAAGCAGGGAGCGGGGCCGAATCGAACCTGGGGGTGGCCGCCCCCGAGCTTGGGACTCGCCGCCGAGCTCCCTGGTGGTCGCCGCCGAGCTCCCTGGTGGTCGCCGCCGAGCTCCCTGCGTCTCCTTTTCTTTTTCTCCTCGAGGACAAGGGGATAAGGCAGCGAAGGGGTAAGCTTTGCGGGAAAGAGGCAATTCAGAGGAAATCGGAGCGCCAAGGCTCCGTATCGTCGGAGGTAAGTTTTGGCACGAGGGAATACGAGGCTGAATTTGGTTTCGTTTCCGAGTAGCAATTCACAGACCAACCAAACAGCTGAATTGTAATCTGGGAATACCAAATCAGTTTCAGGCCTCTTAATTCGGACATCCAAATGCAGTGTAAGTGATTTCCGTTTTCGTTTCGGGCAAAGGACTGAATTACCACCTGATTTTGGTTGAAATCCACCAATTTTTTAGGAAGAAACAAAATAAAAAAATGATTTTATTTTGTGTACACCACCGTACTTGCTGAAATATTTTGATCGGATGCATACATATATTTTAGTATGTGCCAAAATTAATGAAATTTCGGTGAAATTCACTGAAAATGTAAACCATGTTTACAGATACATACGATTGAGATTCAGGTGGTCTGCTATTGAACATTCAGCGACTGCCAATCATGGAAGGACAGCCCGTCAATAGTTGATGGCCGGAAGAGGAGTGGATTAACATCCCACCCTTGGAGGCTTCCTCTGGACCATCTCATCCTGACATTATCGATCTCCAAGCCGGAGATGTGCTCCAGCATCATACCACCAGTCTTGTGCTTTACCATCTCCTGGCATCCGGGCCTGTAGTCATACAGGCCCCCGGTGTAGTTTGTCCATCTCTTGTAGGTCAAGTCAACATTCTTGAACTTCAAGTTGCGAAGCAGGCTGTGCCTCGACCCGGCCAGGAAAACACCATTTTCCGATACCGATGAGATGTTGATGAAGAAAACATCTGAAATGGTGCCTTCTTTGGAACCCGGGTGCCTTGGACATGTGGTGATGTAGATCGGTTCAGCTCTCCCCCACCATGAAGGATGGTAGTACCTAGTGCGCATTCTGATGTTTGAAAACACCACATTACTGACGTTCCCTGCAAAATTATGCATCTCCAAATCAGCTAGCTAGTATTATTCCTTAATGCAATAGCTGAACGCCGCAAAGTTGCAGTCAAATCAAAATAGCAGCTTCCCTGAATAAGATGCCACCTAATAGTACTGCAAGAAGAGGAGAAGAAAAAGGCCGTTACCTCCATCACGGATCTGCATTCCAAGTCCTCGATGCGAATCCACTATGGTTATGTTGTCAAAGAGCAGCCTCTCAAAGTTGAAGGCGCTCGCGCTTCCAAATTTGATAGCACTAGACTTGGTACGGATCCGGCAGTTTGTCACCGTCAAGTTATGAACAGGGCCCGTAAGAGACTTGGGGCAGATCGCGTCGTCTCCGGTGTCTATGCTGCAGTCGGTGATGATCGTGTTGTTTGAACCCTCGACGTCGATCCCGTCGTTGTTAGGGGTGTCGAAATCCCCGTATATGGAGACGTTGCGTATCACCGAGCGATCGCACCTCACGAGATGCATGCTGCGGAGAATGCAAGCATATCGGAGACTCATCTCGGTGTCTCGGTAACGGCCGGTGATGGCGAGTGAGGGGGGAAGAAGAAGCGCTCACCACCAGTAGGCCGGCTGGTTCAGGGTGATGTCGTGGATGCTGGCGTCCTTGGAGTCGACGAAGCCGACGAGCCGGGGGCGGCACTCGTCGCCCTGGCAGTGGCCCGTGGCGTTCCAGCTCACCATGACGTTCTTCTGGTCGCTGGGCGTGACCACGAAGGCGCCGCCCTGGCCGTTGATCTCGCCGCCGCCGGTGACGCCCGCCCCGGTGGTGTTCTCGGCCAGCACGACGTACCACCGGCTCCGCTCGGCCGGGTAGTCGCGCTGCCGGGTCCCGCCCAGCAGCCGCGCGCCGGGGGCCACCTCGAGCACCACGCGCGAGCGGAGGTGCACGGTCGCCGTCAGGTAGTCCCCGGGCGCCGGGAGGAGCACGCGGCCGCCCCCCGCCTCCCCGCACGCGTTGACGGCGGCCTGGATGGCCGCCGTATCGTACCTGGACCCGTCGCCGGCCGCGCCGTAGTCGGCGACGGAGAAGACGCGGGTGGGCGCGGAGTCCGTGACCGGGGCCAGCAGCAGCAGGAGGAGGAGGAGATGTGATGCTGCCATTGCGGCGTTGACTCTTTCCTCTGCTCTTCCCGGAGAGTGGTACTACAACTGTTGTACTCCGAGCATGGAGTGGGAAAGAATCATAGCACGAGCAGCTCGGCCACCAGCCCACCAGCCCGGCTGTCACAGTGACGGGACACCAAATTTTGACGACGTTAGAGCATTTTTAGCAGACTCAGTGGTCAAACCCTTATAATTTTTGCATTTTACAGTTTACACCAAATTTTTACGGCGTTAGAGCATTTTTAGCAGACTCCGTATAAATGGTCAAACCCTTATAATTTTGGCATTTTACAGTTTACACCAAATTTTGACGGCGTTAGAGCATTTTTAGCAGACTTCGTATAAGTGGTCAAACCCTTATAATTTTTGCATTTTACAGTTTTGATCGAAAAAATTATTCAGAACAGAAACCGTAACAGTTGCTTTGTGATTTGTGAATGCCACGTGTCATCCATCAGAATGGGTCTCACCTGCTAATCCGTGAGACCTGGTCTCATAGAATTTTTTTCCCCGTAAATGCATACCCGATACCCTTATCTTTGGAGATTGGAAGGCCGATTCTAGGGGGGTCCGTATACCGGCCAAATCTCGTCGGAGCAAACACGCCGCAACGGAGTTTCCCGGAATCCGTCCTAAACTCACCGGAATTCATCACCGCACACCAGAAAAGGCCGCTAGATGCCGCAATCGATCGCCGCCGGTTCGAATTGGACGCGGTCGACATCGCCATGGCCTCCCATGACCTCAGCCTGGCCGCCGGAATCCTCCCGGCGCGGCAGGCAAAGGGGCACGACTCGGCTGGCAATAGAGCAAGGCGTGGGACGACGGAGGCGACGGGGCGTGGCCGGCAAGGCTGGGCACGGACGACGGAGGCGACGGGGCATGGCCGGCGTGGTGGTGGGGCGCGGCCAACAGGGGCGGCGGGCGGCCGACGGGCAGCGGGGCATGGCATGCGGGTGACGGGGCGCGGCCGACGGGGTTGGGCGTGGCCGGCTGGGGGCAGGGGCGGCAGCGGCCGGACTGGAGGAAGGAGTTCTTTATTCTAGTTTTACAGTTTGTTTTACAGTCTGTTTGGCTGTAGGTAAAATGAACTCTTAAAATGCACTTTTTCGATCCGTATCCCAGTTTTGCAGTTTGCAATTTTAAAAGGTCTGCTAGAGGTGCTCTCAGATTGGACCGTTAAAATGGATGGGCCCGCGGATGCGGGGTTGGAAGGGAGGGAGAGGATGGTCCACACTTCACCGGTCTGTATTTCTCTCTTCTCAATCCCCTTTTTGTTAGAGTACGCCAATAATGTACCATATTTTTTATAGAAGACAAAGAATAATGTACAAGAAGCTCCCCAAACTATGCAAACATAGCCGAGAGCAGATCACACAACGCCTACGGATACGAAAGTCTACTCTCTCACAAAGTCCTCAAGAACACCGACTCTGGATCCTGCATTCTTCCACTCCTTGATCTCGTCCAAGATGTGATCAGGCAGCTGGGCTGCTGACATGAATTGATTCTCCCGATTAAAGACCCTCGCATTCCTTTTCCAAAGCGACCATGCTGCCGCGATAACCAACGTGTCAAATCCTCTCTTCTCTTGGCTAGGAAAGTTTCCCCGTGCTAAGAGCCACCAGTCTAGGAAGGATCCATGAAGTGTGGGTCGGGTCATCTGTAGATTTAGATCGTCTAAACGCATGTGCCATACCTCCCCGGATACACACATTGGAGGTGGACGTGCTCGGCATTGTCCTCCCCTTGCAGACAAATTTAGCACTCCGATGGTTGATCATGTAGACCATGTCTTGTCCTCGGGTCAGACGTCCAAATCCAGTGTTGCACCATTAACCACGCATGAATCGTGTACTTGATAGGAGCCCAACTCCACCAAATGCACGATGCAAATGAGACGTGCTCCATCCCTTGGCGTAATCTGTCATACACTGTGTGCGCCGAGTATTTCCCTGAGGGGTCGCATGGCCAAGTGAAGCTGTCAGAGGCCTCCGAGTCCCTTTGGACCGATGTGATCGCATGGCAAAGCTGCATGAGTTGAATATGAGCCGTGAAGGATAGGTCTCCCTCCACATCCGTCATCCACAGTCCTTCCTGTAGAGCCTCCCGCATTGTGCTCCTGTTTTTTGTTCGTGTGCTGACACAACTGTGCATCAGTGGAGCCGTATCCATCTATCGCGCCAAAAGAGGGTCAAGCCTTCGTCTCCCATCGTGATTTTGACAAGGCTATCAAACACCTGCCTCACACCTTGTCGACCGTCAAAGAAATTGCTTGCCAGGGACTCTCCGGGTCCGTTCTACACATCCACTCCCAGCGCACACGTAGTGCCGGCGCTTGTAGTTGTAGGTTCTTCACACCCAGCCCTCCGAAACAGACCAGTCTACAAATCTTGTTCCGCGCTACCAGACACTGGCCACCATTGACTTGATCTTTCACTGTCCAGAAGAACACACACATACACTTATTGATCTCCTCGAAAACCCAAACAGGGGCGTCCACAACCATAAGATGGTGGATCGGTCTGGCCGTCATCACTGATTTAACCAGGATAAGGTGCCTAGATCTTTGAATAAGCTCTTGCTGCCATGCTGGGAGCACCTTTTTGGCTTGATCAATCATCGGTTGCCAATCCCATCTCGTAAACTGTCGTATCGCAAATTGTAACCCCAAGTATCTACAAAGAAATCCACCTATAGTGCACTGCAACATTTGTGTCACGCATTGCTGATCATGCTCATCGCCCCCGATAACGATAGCCGCTGAATTCCTGTAGTTAACATGTAGCCCGGATGCCTGACCAAATGCATGTAGGGCCATCCTGAAAAAGTTAATATCTTGCTTGGTTGGTTTGATGAACAGCGCGACATCGTCCGCGTAGATAGAAACTTGTTGTATTGGCTCAATCCCTCTAATCGAGCTGAGGACTCCCAACTCCTCTGCTTTCATGCAGATCCTTGTCAGAACATCCATGGCTATGCCGAACATCAAAGGGGAAATCGGGTCCCCTTGCCTCAATCCACAAGCATGCACAAAACTCCGCCCTGGGGTGCCATTGACAATCACCTTCGTCGTCGCCGTTCGAAGCAGTATTGAAATCCACTCAATCCATCGTCTCCCAAACCTCTTGCATCTCAGCACTTCAAAAATAAAAGGCCAGGAGAGTGAGTCAAAAGCGCAGGATATGTGCAACTTAATCATCACTCCCGCCTCCTCTCTCTCGTGAATTCTCTTGGCAACATGTCTAACCAACAAGAAATTATCATGCAATTTTTTCCCATGGATGAACGCTGATTGGTTAGAGGCAACTACCTCCCTCATTCTTCTTCTCGCCTGATTTGCCAACATTTTTGCAAATAGCTTTGCCGCACTTGAGTTAGGCTAATGGGGCGGTAGTCCCAGACCTCCTCAGCATCCGGTTTCTTAGGGATCAACACAATATGCACACGATTCAGTTTGCCAAAGCCTCTCCCACCCCCTACGTATAATTTCATCAAGACCGCCATGACATCATGTTTGATAGTAGGCCATGCGAGTTGGTAGAAAGCTCCAATGAAACCATCTAGCCCGGTGCACAATCTAGTGGGGGGGTCCTTGATTGTATCTCATACTTCTACCTCAGTGAACATGGCTTCAAAGTCTTGCAAGGCACACGCGTGCATATCTAGGTAATCGAGGTTTAGGGTCTCCATTCTAGCAGTGGCCGATCGTAAGAGCTCTTCATAAGCCTCTGTAATAATCTCCCCCTTTCGTTCTTGCTCCGTGATATGCTCATCGCCTCTCCTCGGGTGGAGGATATGATTTTTGGACCGCCTCCCGTTGGCCTTAATTAACTTGGAACAATGTGTGTTGGTGTCTCCTTCTTTGAGCCAACGCAGTCTTGATCTTTGTCATTCAATGGTTCGCTCCAAAGAAGCTAGCCCTAGTAGTGCCATCTTGAGTGTGCGCCCAAGCCACAACTCCTTCACAGTAAGCTGTCGCCGCTCTTGCGCTCGATCCAATCTCATTATCACGTAGTTAGCAACAGCTAATTCTAGTTTGATGTTGCCCACCCTTTTTTTGGCCCCAAGCTTGACAGGCCACTGTCGTGTTCCTCAAAAGCGCATCCAGCCTCTTGAATGGGTCTACGACCGCCTCGTCACACACCCAAGCATTTCTCACCACGTCCAGGAAACCCTCCAAGTTGGTCCAAAACAACTCGAAGTGGAAAAGTTTTTTGGGCGCTCACTCGTGGATAGGTGTAAAGGCGCATGATCCGAGACATTAGTTGACAGGGCTTGCAGAATGCAATCCAAGAACTGAAGTAATATGTCTCCAACATATATGTAATTTATAAAGTATTCATGCCATGTTTACAACAATTTTATACGGTTTTGGTATGATTTGCAAGGAACTAACCCGGACTGACGTTGTTTTCAGTAGAACTATTGTGGTGTAGTTTTTTGTGCAGAAATAAAAGTTCTCGGAATGGGCTGAAACTTTTTGACGATTTTTCTGGAACAAAATAGACCCCCTAAGCTTCGTGGGAGGGCCAGAAGAGCCACGAGGAGGGCATAACCCACCACGGCGCGCCAGAGGGGCCCGGCTTGCCCCAGTGGGCTGTGCTCACCTCGAGGCCCATCTTCGTGTGAAACCAACGCCAAAAAAACCTATAAATAGAGAAACCATCAGAAATAACCCGAGATCAGAAGTTCCGCCGCTGCAAGCCTCTATGTCCACAAAAAACCAATCTAGACCCGTTGTGGCACCCTGCCGGACAGGGAAATCATCACCGGTGGCCATCTTCATCATCCCGGCGGCCACCATGATGAGAAGGGAGTAGTCCACCCTCAGGGCTGACTGTTTGTGCCAGTAGCCATGTGTTTAATATATCTCTCTCTCTCTCTCGTGTTCTTGAGATGGCATGATCTTGATGTATTGCGGGCTTTGTTAATATAGTTGGATCCTGTGGTCTTTTCCCCTCTCTATCTTGTTGTGATGAATTGAGTTTTTCCCTTTGAGATTTCATTCTTATCAGATTAAATACTTTTATGGATTTGAGAACACTTGATGTATGTCTTGCTATGAATACCCGTGGTGACAATGGGGTATCATATTGATTCACTTGATATGTGTTTTGGCACTCAACTCGCGGATTCCCGAGGTGACATTGGGGTAATCTATGCATAGGGGTTGATGCACGTTCTCGTCTTTGTTTCTCCGGTAGAAATCTTGGGGGTACTCTTTGAGGTTCTTTGTGTTGGATTGAGTATTATGAATGTGAATTTGTTTTGGTGTTATTTTAGTACGAACTCTTGATAGATCGATCAGAAAGAATAACTTAGTGTTATTTTAGTACGAACTCAAATTATCAAAGTAATGCACGCGAATCATATGAGCATGATGAAAACTAACTTGACAACAATTCCTATGTGTCCTCGGGAGCACTTTGCTTTATATAAGAGTTCGTTCATGCTTGTCCTTTGCTATAAAAAGGATTGGGCCACCTTGCTGCACCTTAATTACTCTTGTTACTTGTTACCCGTTACGAATTATCCTATCACACAACTATCTGTTACCGATATTTCAGTGTTTGTAGAGAATACCTTGCTGAAAACCGCTTGTCATTTCCTTCTGCTCCTCGTTGGGTTCGACACTCTTACTTATTAAAAGGACTACGATAGATCCCCTATACTTGTGGGTCATCACATGGTTTCTTCCATTGAAGTGAAATCATATGTCCCACTTCTGGTCAACCAAACTGCATAAATAAGTGCTAATGAATTGAATTGAAATTAACAAACCTACACAGTGCAATACAGTTTACTACACATGTTCAAAAAATATGTGTTTACACATCTTACTAATTTGGCATATTCATACAACTAACCAACCGTCTTTCCAGATGAAACAAAACATGTTCAGTTAAGCAGATGATGTACCCATACCTGCAACCCATGGAACACCTAGGCGCCGGCGATGACTGGACGAGCGGTGCGTCCAGCTGCTGCAAACCAGGCTGTGTCGCGTACCTAGTGCTCCCCAACTAGTTATTGACTTCAGAGAAAGAGCCAACAACGTCCAAACTAGTACCACTGGTGTCGTTGTCGCCGCCACCGCCACCCATATCACCGCCGCCCCTGTCCGGAATCACGGACGCCATGGCGGCCGCCACCTAGGCCACAGAGTGGGAGAGTTGTGCGAGGAGGGAGAGAGTGAACTGCGAGAGGGGAATGGCTCAGATCTTGACCGCAGCCGACCGACGGCTGCTTCCCAATCGCAAATGCGTCGTTACCGGCCGTTAACACGCGGCCATGACCGGTTGGCCACGCTGGCAACTGATTTGTGGGCCAAAACGGTAAGATTCATGCTTAGAGTGGGCGAAGCGGGCGGTTCCCTGACATGGTAGTTTTTTTGCCATAGATTAGGAAAAAATGTGGTAGTTTTTGGCACAAATTTGTAAAGTAGTAGTGTCTGGGCACGTTTCCACGAAATATGGTAGTTTTGGGTTAAATACTCGACATAGGGCGCATGAGCCATGTCACAGTCATCAGTGATGTCCGTGTCACCAACATGCAGGTTTTGGATATGGTTCTTCTTGCTTCGGTGCGCTGCGTTGTCAAGGTTGAATCAGGTGGATCTCGGGTAGGGGGTCCCGAGCTGGTGATGATGGTTAGATGGTAAACATGACAAAGAGGGACACAATATTTTACCCAGGTTCGGGCCCTCTCAAAGAGGTAAAACCCTACGTCTTTCCTCGGTTGTATTGATTTTGGATGGGGTACAAAGTATATGATGATCTACCTCGAGATCGTATGTGAATAACTCTAACCCTACAGTCTAAACCCCTCATCTTATATAGGCATCACGGGTTCCTAGTGTTACATGTAGGTATGTTACATCAAGGGATAAACATGCCAACGATTCAAACGTGTCTTGGAGTATTCTCCAAGTTTTCAGAGGATTCTATCTTGAGTATGATGTGGGGCATGGTAAATGTGGCCCACTTGTTAGTTGTCTGGGGGTCCTCGGCCTAGCCCATTAATGGAGGCCGACGTGTCTAGTGATAACCCACAAGTGTAGGGGATCAGTTGTAGCCTCTTGAAAGGATCGACTGTTGGAAATATGCCCTAGAGGCAATAATAAAATGGTTATTATTATATTTCCTTGTTCATGATAATTGTCTGTTATTCATGCTTGAATTGTATTATCCGGAAACAATGATACATGTGTGAATACATAGACCACAACGTGTCCCTGGTAAACCTCTAGTTACTAGCTCGTTGATCAACAGATGGTTACGGTTTCCTGACCATGGACATTGGATGTCATTGATAACGTGATCACATCATTAGGAGAATGATGTGATGGACAAGACCCAATCCTAAGCCTAGCACAAGATCGTGTAGTTCGTAATGCTAAAGCTTTTCCAATGTCAAGTATCTTTTCCTTAGACCATGAGGTTGTGCAACTCCCAGATACCGTAGGAATATTTTGGGTGTGCCAAACGTCACAACGTAACTGGGTGGCTATAAAGGTACACAACGAGTATCTCCGAAAGTATCTGTTGGGTTGGCACTAACCGAGACTGGGATTTGTCACTCCGTATGACGGAGAGGTATCTCTGGGCCCACTCGGTAAGACATCATCATAATGAGCTCAATGTGACTAAGGAGTTGGTCACGGGATGATGTATGACGGAACGAGTAAAGAGACTTGCCGTGACGAGATTGAACAAGGTATCGGTATACCGACGATCGAATCTCGGGCAAGTACCATACCGATAGACAAAGGGAATTGTATATGGGATTGATTGAATCTTTGACATCATGGTTCATCTGATGAGATCATCGAGGAGCATGTAGGAATCAACATGGGTATCCAGATCCCGCTGTTGGTTATTGACCGGAGAGTCGTCTCGGTCATGTCTACGTGTCTCCCGAACCCGTAGGGTCTACACACTTAAGGTTCGGTGATGCTAGGGTTGTAGAGATATATGCATGCGGTAACCCGAATGTTGTTCGGAGTCCCGGATGAGACCCCGGACGTCACGAGGAGTTCCGAAATGGTCTGGAGGTAAAGAATTATATATAGGAAGTCCAGTTTCGGCCACCGGGAGAGTTTCGGGGGTCACCGGTATTGTACCGGGACCACCGGAAGGGTCCCGGGGGTCCATCGGGTGGGGCCACCTATCCCGGAGGGCCCCATGGGCTGAAAGGGGAAGGGAACCAGCCCATAGTGGGCTGGTGCGCCCACCTTGGGCCTTCCCCCTGCGCCTAGGGTTGGGAACCCTAGGGGTGGGGGGCGCCCACATGACTTGGGGGGCAAGCCCCCCCCCTAGGCCGCCGCCCCCCCTAGAGATCCCATATCTAGGGCCGGCACAGCCCCTAGGCCCCCTATATATAGTGGGGGAAGGAGGGCAGCCGCACCCCATGCCCTGGCGCCTCCCTCTCCCTCCCGTGACACCCATTCCTCCTCCAGTGTTGCTTGGCGAAGCCCTGCTGGAATACCGCTGCATCCACCACCACGCCGTCGTGCTGCTGGATCTCCATCAACCTCTCCTCCCTCCTTGCTGGATCAAGAAGGAGGAGACGTCGCTGCTCCGTACGTGTGCTGAACGCGGAGGTGCCGTCCGTTTGGCGCTAGGATCATCGGTGATTTGGATCACGACGAGTACGACTCCATCATCCACGTTCTCTTGAACGCTTCCGCTCGCGATCTACAAGGGTATGTAGATGCACTCCCCTCTCCCTCGTTGCTAGATGACTCCATAGATTGATCTTGGTGAAGCGTAGAAATGTTTTGATTTCTGCTACGTTCCCCAACATCAATATGGTTGACTAGAGGAGGGGTGAATAGGCAACTAACAATTTTTAGCTTTTCTTAACCGATTTAAACTTAGCAACAAAGTAAGTTGTCTAGATAAGCAACTAGGTGGACACCCTATAGGAAGCAACAATAACAACCACACAAGCAAGCAAGTTAAGGTATACAAAGAAAGCTTGCACAAGTAAAGGTAAGAAATAACCACAAGTGGAGTCGGTGAAGACGAGGATGTGTTACCGAAGTTCCTTCCCTTTGAGAGGAAGTACGTCTCCATTGGAGCGGTGTGGAGGCACAATGCTCCCCAAGAAGCCACTAGGGCCACCGTATTCTCCTCATGCCCTCACACAATGCAAGGTGCCATGATTCCACTAGTGGTGCCCTTGAAGGCGGTGACCGAACCTTTACAAACAAGGTTGCGGCAATCTCCACAACCGAATTGGAGGCTGATGACCCACAAGTGTAGGGGATCTATCATAGTCCTTTCGATAAGTAAGAGTTTCGAACCCAACAAGGAGCAGAAGGAAATGATAGGCAGTTTTCAGTAAGGTATTTTCTGGAAGCACTGAAATTATAGGTAACAAATAGTTTTGTGATAAGGTAATTGGTAGCAAGTGACAAAAGGTAAAAGTAAATAGGTGCAGCAAGGTGGCCCAATCCTTTTTTTAGCAAAGGACAAGCCTAGACAAACTCTTATATAAAGTAAAGCGCTCCCGAGGACACATGGGAATTATCGTCAAGCTAGTTTTCATCACGATCGTCTGATTCATGTTCGGTACTTTGATAATTTGGTATGTGGGTGGACCAGTGTTTGGGTGCTGCCCTTACTTGGACAAGCCTCCCACTTATGATTAACCTCTAATGCAAGCATCCGCAACTACAACAGAAGTATTAAGGTAAACCTAACCATAGCCTGAAACATATGGATCCAAATCAACCCCTTACGAAGCAACGCATAAACTAGGGTTTAAGCTTCTGTCACTCTAGCAACCCATCATCTACTTATTACTTCCCAATGCCTTCCTCTAGGCCCAAATAATGGTGAAGTGTCATGTAGTCGACGTTCACATGACACCACCAGAGGATAGACAACATACATCTCATCAAAATATCGAACGAAGACCAAATTCACATGACTACTAATAGCAAGACTTCTCCCATGTCCTCAGGAACCAAAGTAACTACTCACAAGACATAATATTGTTCATGATCAGAAGGGTATTAATATGCATAATGGATCTGAACATATGATCTTCCACCAAATAAACCAACTAGCATCAACTACAAGGAGTAATCAACACGACTAGCAACCCACAGGTACCAATCTGAGGTTTGGGTACAAAGATTGGATACAAGAGATGAACTAGGGTTTGAGAGGAGATGGTGCTGGTGAAGATGTTGATGAAGATAGCCCTTCCCAAGATGGGAGAGTTGTTGGTGATGATGGCGGTGACGATTTCCCCCTCCCGGAGCGAAGTATCCCCGACAGAACAGCTCTGCCGGAGCCCTAGATTGGTTTCCGCCTCGGTTCCGCCTCGAGACGGCGGCGTCTGGTCCCGAAGCCTCCTTATGATTTTTTCCAGGTCAAAACACCTCATATAGGAGAAGATGGGCATCGGGGGCCTGCCGGTTGGCCCACGAGGTAGGGGGTGCGCCCTGGGAATGGGGGCACGCCCTCCACCCTCGTGGACAGCCGGTGACCCCCCTCGTGGGTTTCTTTCGCCAGATATTTTTTATATTTTCTGAAACGATGTTCTGTTGAGTTTCAAGGCTTTTGGAGTTGTGCAGAATAGGTTTCCAGAGTTTGCTCCTTTTCCAGCCCAGAATTCCAGCTGTCGACATTCTCCCTCTTCTTGTGAACCTTGTAAGATAAGAGAGAAAAAGGCATAAGTATTGTGACAAAACATATAACAACATCCCATAATGCAATAAATATCAACATATAAGCATGATGCAAAATGGACGTATCAACTCCCCCAAGCTTAGACCTCGCTTTTCCTCAAGCGAAAGCCGATATCGAAAAATATGTCCACATGTTTAGAGATAGAGGTGTCGATAAAAAAATACAGACATGAGGGCATCATGATCATTATCATAACAACAACTTATATAAATATATTCATATGATTCTTATGCTAAAGTAACAATTCATCCACAATATCAAGTATGAATCATAAACATTGGAAACTAACAAACTTTGATCTCGGTCATTGAAGCAATTGCAATTTATCGTAATATCGGAAAGAGTCAATGTAAGAGCTTTTCAGCAAGCCTACATACTCAACTATCATATAGTATTTCACAATTGCTCACACTCACGCAATACATATGTTTGTGGAGTCTTAATCGGACACAGAGAAAGATAGGGGCTTATGGTGTTGCCTCCCAACCTTTTACCTCAAGGGTAATGTCAACAGTAATAGATCATGAAGACTTACATCCAAGTGGGTATATATGTCAGGATCTTTCCAACACAAGGTGCTTGCCAAAGGATAAAATGTAAAAAGGAAAGGTGGATTTCACCTTGACACTTATAAGACAAAACTAAAAGATAGGCCCTTCACAGAGGAAAGCAGAGGTTGTCATGTGTTTTTATGGTTGGATGCACAAAGTCTTAGCATAGAAGAACTTTGCTTTATATTGCCACTTGTGATAAGGACCTTTATTATGCAGTCCGTCGCTTTTATTACTTCCATATCACAAGATCGTATAAAGCTAATTTCTCCCACACTAATAAATCATACATATTTTAGCGGATTTGCAACATGACAACTTACTTGGAAGGATCTTTCTCAATCCATAGGTAGGTATGGTGGACTCTCATGGCAAAACTGGGTTTAAGGATATATGGAAGCACAAGTAGTATCTCTACTTAGTGCGAGGAGTTTTGGCTAGCATGAGGGGGAAAGGCAAGCTCAACATGTTGGATGTTCCATGACAATATACTTTATTTCAGATATAAGAATACATAACCCATTATGTTTTCTTCCTTGTCCAACATCAACTCTTTAGCATGTCATATTTTAATGAATGCTCACAATCATAAAAGATGTCCAAGATAGTGTATTTGTATGTGAAGCCTCTCTTCTTTTATTACTTCCTATTAATTGCAACGATGACCAAAGCTATGTTTGTCACCTCCCAACAACTTTTATTTATCATACTCTTGTATGTGAAGTCATTACTTCCCACAAGACCAATATGATCTCTTTGATACTCTTTAGGTTTTCTTTCTTTTTATCATGACCCAAGTGAGGAAATCAAGTCCTTGACTCAACACTAATCTTTATTATATAGCTCACGGACTCGATTACAAAGGGTAAAGCTCACAAAGCAAAAGCTCACAACTAGATCATGCTAACTTTATTCTAATAGATCAAGATACTACCAAAAGGATCAAACTAAGTAAAACTTGTCACTCCCCCAAGCTTGGCAGTTGCCAAGGGGAGTGACCATACCTATATGATTATGTCTCCTTCTTCGGGGGTGGTGGTGATGGAGTTGTTGATGATGTAGGCTTGTTGTTCACCTTCCAAGGCATGGGCTCACCATCGTAGAAGGATGATCGAGTCTCCGGGGTACTCAAATTTGCAGCCAAACTCATCTTATTGAATCTATATTCGTACTCACAGTTTTGGTTCTGCAGGTCATAGATCTGGGCTTGGAGGTGATCGATCTTCTCTTGAAGATTGGAGATGGCTTCCCCGAAGATCCTTGAGTCCATCTTGAGGTTGTTGGCAAGCTCCGAGATCATCATGTGGTTGGCGTCGAGTCCTCGTTCCACCATACCTTAGCACTTGAAAACTTGTTGCTCCATTGCTTCGAGTCTTGTCTCCATGCTTCCGGTCCTCCTGGCCCCTCAACATCACGGATATGCAGCACCCCCTCATGCAACTCCATGGTTTTGTGGTGGTGCGGCACCTCCGCAAGGTAGGGGTTGATGGCCTTCTCGAAGAACTTGTCCTTGGGGGTGTTGGAGGATGCCATGATGATCTAGATATATCAAAACAGCAGCTCGAAACGAAAACAGAGGATTTCTGCGTGATACAGAGGTCAAAACCTTCGAGAGTATATATAATGAATTTTTACCGACCAAAAGGAGTAACCCACAAGAAAACGGAGTCCGGGGGACACACGGGGTGTCCACGAGGCAGGGGGCGCGCCCTCCACCCTCGTGGAGGCCTCGTGTCTCCTCCGGACTGCGGTTTATTTTTCTATTTTTCTAAATATTCCAAAACGGAGAAAATTTGCCTTTAGACCTGTTTTGGAGTCGGTTTACTTACCGTACAGGCCCGGTCCTGAGATTTTGGGGGCCCGGGGCGAACCTAACACTTCGGGGCCCTTTCATATAAAAATCATATATTGTCTCAAAAAAAATATAAAAAGCATATCAGTAATAAGTGATACACATACACATATGAAATGTTAATACGCAAATGCATCTACAAATCATTTTTCATATCAAATATTTTATTTTTATTTTTTCGCTGGCAGACATATGCTTTTTAAACACCATGATGACACGTGTCGTGCTAAAAATTTGCATCAAATTTTGAAGAGTGCAAGCTATGTGCATGATGTATATGAAATAAATTACTCAATTAGCATTGATCCGGGTTCCAAAGATCTACACCATACATGTAGAATGCTAATATAGGGCACATAGGGCACATGCATGCGCACGGATTGTAGGGCTCTTCTAGGCATATGTTTGTGAATCTTATGAGAAGCATCACGATCAACCCATGGAGCAAATCACATCACGCAATGCAACATACGAGCAAACGTGAACCCATTATTATAAATTTATAGATAGAGATATGCCGATAGAACATCACAAGTGATAAATTGGAGATATGAAATACCTCCATCGGCTCGGCCAGATCTCATCACAATGATAACTGATAAGTGATAACACGGTGTGAATCTAGGTCTAGCTCCGTCAGGATGTGCTTGGCGACGTGCGTGCGCGTCCGGCGCCTTTAGAAACGAGAGAACGGAGCGGATTTCATCGGCGTATTGCACTCTGGCGGCGGCACATCCAGCACCAGCAACGCACATTGCGTCCGGGGGCTGGGAGAGGGATCGTCGCGCTTGGCCTCTTCCTCGAAAGGAAATCGCTACATCTCAGCGTGGACTCGGCTGCCTACTGAAACGCTTACTAATCAATCAGGCCTTTTTTAGGGGAATCAATAAGGCCCAATACTTGAGTGTTTAGCGTCACTGCCTCCCAGACCCATAGGCTACGTGTGACCTAGGGGGCCCCTGGACCTTTGGGGCCCGGTGCGGCCGCCCCTCCTGCCCCCCTCAGGGCCGGCCTAGTTACCGTATCACATACCTCTTCCTTTTCGGAGGCTGAATCGTTCTGGAAAGTGTCCCTTATGTATTCCTCCGGGGTTATGGTTTCAATAACATTAGTTTCAACATTTATAGGATTATGTGAGATATAATGTTCGATTCTTTGACCATTCAACACCTTCGGATTTGTGCCTTCGAAGTTGTTGATTTTTATGGCACCAGAACGATAGACCTCCTCGATAATGTAAGGTCATTCCCACTTGGAGAGAAGTTTTCCTGCAAAAAATCTTAAATGAGAGTTGTATAGCAAGACATAATCACCTACGTTAAACTCACGCTTTTGTATCCTTTTGTCATGCCATCTTTTAACTTTTTCTTTAAATAACTTGGCATTCTCATAGGCCTGGGTTCTCCATTCATCGAGACATTTAATATCAAATAACCTCTTCTCTCCGGCAAGTTTGAAATCATAGTTGAGCTCTTTAATAGCCCAATATGCCTTATGTTCTAGCTCAAGAGGTAAGTGACAAGCTTTTCCATATACCATCTTATATGGAGACATACCCATAGGATTTTTGTATGCAGTTCTATAGGCCCATAATGCATCATCTAGTTTCTTGGACAAATTCTTTCTAGACCTATTAACTGTCTTTTGCAAGATTAATTTCAACTCCCTATTACTTAGTTCTACTTGACCACTAGTCTGTGGGTGATAAGGTGATGCAATTCTATGGTTGACATCATACTTAGCAAGCATCTTACGGAAAGCACGATGAATAAAGTGTGAACCACCATCAGTCATTAGATATCTAGGGACTCCAAACCTCGGAAATATAACTTCTTTAAGCATCTTAATAGAAGTGTTATGATCAGCACTACTAGTTGGAATAGCTTCTACCCACTTAGTAACGTAATCAACAGCAACTAAAATATGTGTGTACCCATTAGAGGCAGGAAAAGGTCCCATATAATCAAAGCCCCAAACATCAAATGGTTCAATAACAAGTGAATAATTTATAGGCATTACTTGACGTCTACAAATATTACCAATTTTTTGACATTCATCACAAGATAAGACAAACTTACGGGCATCCTTGAAGAGAGTAGGCCAATTAAAACCTGATTGCAATACCTTGTGTGCAGTTCTATCTCCCGCATGGTGTCCTCCATAAGCTTCGGAGTGGCACTTGCGTAGGATCTGTTCCTGTTCATGCTCAGGTACACAACGTATAATTATACCATCTACTCCTTCTTTATAAAGATGTGGGTCATCCCAGAAGTAATGTCTCAAATCATAGAAGAATTTTTTTTCTTTTGCTGGTATGTGAAGCTAGGAGGTATAAACTTAGCAACAATATAGTTAGCATAATCAGCATACCATGGAGCAGTACGAGAAGTACTTATGACAGCTAATTGTTCATCAGGAAAGCTATCATCAATAGGTTGTGGGTCATCAAGTATATTTTCTAACCTAGACAAGTTATTTGCAACACGGTTCTCAGCTCCATTTCTATCAATAATATGCAAGTCAAATTCTTGCAGCAAGAGAACCCATCTAATAAGTCTAGGGTTAGCATCTTTCTTTTCCATGAGGTATTTGATAGCAGCATGATCAGTGTGAATAGTTACTTTAGAATCAACGATGTAGGGTCTAAACTTATCACAAGCAAACACAACTGCTAAAAATTCTTTCTCAGTGGTAGCATAGTTTCTGTGGGCACTATCTAGAGTTTTACTAGCATACTGGATAACATTCAATTTCTTATCAACTCTTTGCCCTAAAACAGCTCCTACAGCATAATCACTAGCATCGCACATAATCTCAAAGGGTAGATTCTAGTCAGGAGGCTGGACAATAGGTGCAGAGATCAATGCTTTCTTAAGTATTTCAAATGCTTCTAGACAATCATCATCAAAGACAAAAGGAATATATTTTTGTAAGAGATTAGTCAGAGGATTGGAGATTTTGGAGAAGTCCTTTATGAACCTCCTATAAAACCCGGCGTGACAAAGGAAACTTTGTATACCTTTGACGTCCTTAAGGCATGGCATCTTTTCAATAGCATCAACTTTAGCTTTGTCAACTTCAATACCTCTTTCATAAATTTTATGTCCCAAGACAATGCCTTCATTAACCATAAAGTGGCACTTCTTCCAATTCAAGACAAGATTAGTATCTTCACATCTCTGCAAAACTCGATCAAGGTTGCTTAAGCAATCATCAAAAGAAGTTCCGTAAACGGAGAAATCATCCATGAAAACCTCAACAATCCTTTCACAAAAATCAGAGAATATAGCCATCATGCATCTTTGAAAGGTAGCAAGTGCATTACATAAACCAAAAGGCATATGTGTATAAGAAAAGGTACCGAAAGGACAAGTAAAAGTGGCCTTTTCTTGATCACCTTTTGACATAGGTATGATGTCTACACACGCTTCTATTCTTGTAGACTATGTTGGGCCTCCAAGCGCAGAGGTTTGTAGGACAGCAGCAATTTCCCTCAAGTGGATGACCTAAGGTTTATCGAACTCAGGGAAGTAGAGGTTGAAGATGGTCTCTCTCAAGTAACCCTGCAACTAAGATACAAGAAGTCTCTTGTGTCCCCAACACACCTAATACAACTAGGAGTTGTATAGGTGCACTAGTTCGGCGAAGAGATGGTAAAATATGGATGATAGGAGTGGCAAAGCAATGTAATATAAATCTGTAATAAAAAGTGCAGCAAGCAAACAAGTGGTAAACGTGAGCACAAATGGTATTGCAATGGTGGAAACAAGTCCTAGGCTTCATACTTTCACTAGTGGCAACTCCCAACAACATTAACATAGTCTAATCACATGATATTTCCCATAAAACATGCAATGGAGACGCACTCGGAGTTCATTCCTTTGTGGTCAAGAGAGGACGAGAATTATGTAGGGCTACAAAAGCACACCTCAAAGTTCGTAGTTCTCAATCTATGGATTTCCCAATGTCACCGCGGCCATCCAAAGAGAGTACCACAATCACCACAACATATCTCAAAGATAGTCAAAGACAAGCACCAAGAGACTCTCAATCTTCAATCAACACACAAAAGAGGAAATCACCCATGAAAATATTCTTCTAATCTATGTCCAATAGACCGCTGTCACCTTGGTCTCGGGGATTATACTAGATAAAGACAAGTGAGTACATCAATCCAATACATAGAGGAAGGGGAAATATCATGGGATCACCCTAGATTAACATAGCCTATGATCACAACGAAGATCACATCATGGGAGAGAGAATTGACCACATAACTACTGGTAGAAACCTCAGCCCCGAGGAGGAACTACTCCCGCATCATGGAGGGAGGAAGCAACATCGATGGAGATGAATCCGGGAGCACTTCCCCGTCCCGGCAGGATGCCGGCACAGGAATTCTGGTCCCCCGAAACTTGGTGGCGATGGCGGCGGAGATCGGAATTGCTTCTGGAGAAAAGGGTTCCGGAATCAGGGTTTCCGCGACGGGAGAATAAATAGGAGGCCAAGTAGGGCACCAGAGGAGGTGGGAGCCCCCCAGGCGGCCCCTCGGCGCGGCCAGGGGTGGGGCCGCACCATCACGGCGCTTGGGGCCCCTCTGGCCCCACTTCTGGTGCATGGAAGCTTCTGGAGCGCTGATTTTTTATATATTTTTCCTGGAATTTTTCTGGCAATTTAAGTAATGGGAAAACCTGAAATACAAAAATAGCAGAAAACAGAAACTGGCACTGTGGTGCACTGAGTTAATAGGTTAGTCCAAATATGATCAAAAGTGTATGGAAGTGCATCAATATCATAGCAATATCACACAAAAGAAGCATGGAGCAAGCAGAAATTATAGATACGTTTTGGACGTATCAACATCCCCAAGCTTAATTCCTGCTCGTCCTCGAGTAGGTAAATGATAACAAGCATAATTTCTGTGGTGACATGCTATCAACCATATAAGAACTTTTTAAGTAAAGCAATCAAGGCATGTAATTCAATTCAAGTCATAACAAGCAAGAGTCTATATTAGCATTGTAACAAGCAACATAAGAACATAAAGGTGCAAGAGCTCTCGCTGTCCGTGACTCGAATGTCTCCAAATGGTGTTTGCGTGAAAGAAAGGGGATAGGGATATACGAGAGAGTAAAACATAGTTTTTGTATTGTTGAGAACTTAATCTACTAAAGTTTCACACTTGGTCTTCTTTGGAATCTTATCTTGACTCATCCCCAGACCACTAGCCAGGTACAAGTCAAAATGATCCACTCCCTTTCGATATTTTGAGCACTCATGCAATGGATGAGCGTAAGCAAGAATGTTGACACTTAGGATGGCAAAGAGAGAAAAATGATAGAGGGGGAAGACAAAAAGGGTGTGAAAGGCTCACATCAATGAGGACAATCATAGGCGAGAGAAAGCCAAATGATAGATATGATGTGAGGAGTAGGGATTGCCATGCAACGGATGCACATATGAGCTAAGGTAAGCTCTCCAATGGAACTAGTGGGGGTGCATCCAACTTTCTTGCTCAAGAAGACCTAAAGCTCTTTTGAGGAGGCTCATCATTGGAATATACAAGCCAAGTTCTATAGTGTGAAGGTCCCCACATAGCTATATGCATGAATGATAATCTCTATGGAGTACAAGGTATAAGATGGAGTACGAGTGTGGATCTCTCAAAAAGAATAGTAGTGTGCCCCCTTCTCTCTTTTTATTTCTTTTTCTCTTTTTTCTCTTTTTTTTATTTTTTTGTGGCCTCAATGGCTCTTTCTATTTAACTCTCATTTGTCCTCTTTGGGATCTTTTGATTTTGTCCTCTTTGGGATCTTTTCCTCACTTTAGGGGCAACACTCTATATATTACAAGAAGTATAGAAGATCTTTCACACTTTACAAAAGTACTCAACATAAAGAAAATGAAACTATCATGATGTATGCAAATGTATGCCTCTGCCAGTGTAGCAGGATATGCAATGATACTAGCGCGTCATGTAGCAATGATTAGGGCAAGGCCCAACTAGCATGCGGCTCATCGATCAAGCAAAAAGCATGTATGACATGAAGATCAAGTCATGAGAAGATGGATGTTGCATGGCAATGTATCTCGGAAAGGCTATGGAAATGCCTTAATAGGTAGGTATGGTGGCTGTTTTGAGGAAGGATATAATGAGGCTTATGATGACAGAGCGTATCGTGCCAAGGATTTGGATGCACCGGCGAAGTATGCGCCAACTCTCGAGGTGAGAAAGGGCAATGCACGGTACCGAAGAGGCTAGAAAAATATGGCTAGGTGGAAGTGTCAACTTTCGAATACTCACATTAGTCCGAAGAACTCATGCAATGATTATCGGTAACTCTCAATCTAATTAGGAGGTTCACAAAGAGACAAGTACCCCGAGGAGGAGTGTATGGGGGTTTGGTTATCCTTGCGCATCCTCGACTCATGGTACGTGAGTGTACTCTAATATTCGATCCCTCCAAAGATTAGTGATCCATCTAGTAGCTAAAGTTCTCAACTATTTTGTAGGTTTTCGAAAATAAACACGGATTGCCCAAAATACGACATCTATCACTAATAGGCTAAAGCTCTGACACCAAAAGTTCAGACATTACTCATGGCAATACCTTAAAACTATTGCAAGTTACTACTAAAATTAAATAGCAACCTCAATTACCCACTTTAAGTTAAGACACACAACTCAGTGCAACAGGCAAACTCTCTTAACAAGATAAACATGAAAACTCAAGAGAGTTCAGCAACCAACTAAACACAGGCTCTTTAAAAAGAAAAGCATGAAAACTAAGAGCTAAACATGACATCAGCTATGGAAAGACAAAGAACACACACAGCAAAGATAAGCATGAAAGTCCTATGTTGTGTTCTAGGTTGAAGTGGAGCGTGTTTCTCTCCCACACAAAGAAAGCTGGGTTCTATCTTGTTATGAACAGCAAGCAAAGCTAAAGAAAACTAAAAAGGAAACTAAGAGCAAGACGCTCCAAGCATAGCACATAACGCATGAAGTGATAAGAATATAGTGGAACGAAAGACGAACTGATAATTGTTGATGGAGAAGGGGATGCATGGGGGCATCCCCAAGCTTAGACGCTTGAGTCTTCTTGAATATTTCTTGGGGGTGCACGGGGGCATCCCCAAGCTTGAGCGTTTGACCCTCCTGAATCTTCTTTTATCATCTTCCCTCGCACACTTGAAAACTCCCTTCATACATAACTCATCATAATCTGATTAGCGAGGTTAGTACCCATAATAAAATAATTTTTCCCTACTGGAAATAAAGATAATATTGAAGAGCTACTATTTCTCAAGATCGCCAAAAAGTTTTTGCAAAGAAAAAGCAAGCTTAAGGTCTGCAAAACGAAGAAAAGGCAAAACAGGGCAGAATCTGTGAAAAACAGACGAGCAGGTAGTAAATAATTTTTTCGGGGCACTTCTGCAACTCAAATCAAAAAACTCAGAACAGACGCTCGAAAGCCAATTGTATAGAGCACGCTGTCAAAAAAATTCAGATCAAAAAGATGATCTGGTGATTTTATTTGAATTTTTCTGTCCAAGGACAGAATCTGTTTTCTGGACAGCACGTCACAACTTTTGAACTTTCTTGCAATCAGAGGCTAAAATTGGCACAAAGCTGAAAAATAAAGATACAATGATGTTGCTAGAGTAGTAACAAACATCAAGACCACTAAAAACTGAAAGAACAAACTGAAAGCAAAGATAACAAGGGTTGTCTCCCTAGAGCTCTTTCTTTATAGCCATAAAGATAGGATTAAGACTTTAATGATGCTCTCGTAGGAATAAGTGTTGAAGAACAAAAGAGAGCATCAAGAAGCAAATAGCAAACACATTTAAGCCTAACATGCTTCCTATGCATAGGAATATTGCAATAGAATAATTCATTGAAGCACAAAGCAATAAGCATAGGAAGGCAAAACAAGTGCAGCTTCAAAACATTCAACATAAAGAGAGGGAACTTGATATTATTGAAATATCTATAAGCATATGTTCCCTTCTCATAATAATTTTCAGTGGGATCACGAATAAACTCAACAATATAAGCATCACATAAAGCATTGTTACCATGATCCACATGCAAAAAGGTACTCTTACTCTCCACATAAGCATAATCTTTCTCATTGGTAATAGTGGGAGTAGGACTATCATAAACAACTTGAACACTATAGATTAATTGTGTATTAGGAAGATGGTGTTCAACAAGGGAGTAATTCCCTCCATGATTATGACAAGTTTCATAAGGATAATTTCTCCTTATGTCATAGGTACCTTTATAATCACTATAGATTGGCGTTATAACATCATCATAGCAGAGAAGAGCATTATCATTGCTAGCAACTATATTTGTAATCATGTTGTCTTTATTCTTACTAGCAAAAGAATTATCAATTATCACATCACTAGTGGGTAAAGGATTTGCAATCCTATCATCCCCAAGCTTAGAGCTTTCCATATCATCACTTTCAGAGTTGGTACCAAAAAGATTTTCAAGATCATAAGTAGCATTATCATCATTTTCCCAATCACAATAAGTAACATGCATATAATAATCAAAATCATCTTCAATAGTACCTACGGACGTATCATCAAGATGATAATTAAGGCAATAAACTTCACCTTCTTCTTTAAACTTACAACCGTTAGGATAAAAGTTGATGGGAGGAATATGCTCAGGCCAGGTTGATACCCATTCTTCTTCCTTCTTGCTCCTCTTCCTCCTCCTCTTCTTTTTCTTCTTCTTCACCTTAGGAGGGAGTGGTTGGAGATGAAGCTTCTCCACATATCCTGGTTTATCATTAGAAACAATAGGGGAAACTTGGGAGAAACTCTCCTTTTTATTAGCAGAAATATAAGAGACATTTTTATACTTTGGTAAAGTTCCCTCCTTTCTAATCTTACTTATGTAATCATTTTTATGGCAATTAAAAACACAATAGAGATGGCAATTTTGCAAAGTGTTTTTTATTCCTATGGCATTAACATCTAGCCAAGAAGTCTTTTCTGATAACTCTTCACACATCAAAGATAACATAAGCTCATCATAAAGATCAGGGGTGATCATGTTATCACACAACTGGTTAACAGTTATGTTTTGAAAGTGCATGCATTGAAAATTAAAGTGACCCTCTATACAGCAAAGTTCACAAGTAAAAGGATAAAGGTCACACAATTCTCTAGCAATTTCATTTAAATCTTTGACCCAAGTGATTGTTCTTTCATGCTTATGTTGCTTACAATACTTCTCTTCTTCAATCATAGGCCTTTCACAAGGTCTATCCACTCCACAAAAATTAACATGCTTATATAAAACTTCATTTTTAGGAATTGGATCATGCATGTTGCAATCATCATGAACAATTTCATTTTCTTTGCAAATCTCTTTAAAAGGTTCATGATGCTTGATCCAATCCTCCTTAGGCATATTAAGATGTGAAGCAAAAGATTTGAGGAAATCAACATGGAGTTGAGAATCAAGCCCAAACTTAGCACTAAACTTATTAAAACTTGTAGTTTCAACAAAGGACTTAATGCAATCATACTCATAAATTATACCTGACTCTTTACCTTTGTCGATCTCCCAATCTTCAGTGTTGCGTTGAATTCTTTCAAGGAGTTCCCATTTAGCATCAATCTTTTCGTTTGTGAAAGAACCCATAGAGGAAGCATCGAGCAAATCTTTATCCTGTCGAGAGAGCCTCGCATAGAAATTAGTAATAATCATATCTTTGGGGAGCCCATGGTTAGGACATTTTAGCATTAACGTTTTCAGTCTCCCCCAAGCTTGAGCTATGCTCTCTCCGTCATGAGGATAGAAATTATAAACATAATTCCTATTCTCATGGACTTCATGAAGAGGATAAAACTTGGAGTAAAAGAGAGACTGGATCTCTTCCCAATCCAGCAGGTGAGAGTCATCTAGTAGCTTATACCATTCCAATGCTTTTCCTTTCAGTGACAAGGCAAATAATTTCCTCACGACTCCATCTCTTGTCAAACCTGAAATCTTAAACAACTCACAAAGTTCTGTAAGTTTCAACAAATGAATACTAGGATTGACTGTCCCATCATAACAATCATTCCTAATTATTTCAATTATCCCAAGTGGTATTTGGAACGGGATACATTCAGTAGGTGGAGGAGACTTCTCTACCACGGGTGTGGTAAAGCGGCCTTCCCCAAGCAGCGAACTAAGAGTGCGGTTTTCCATAAACATAACTAGTGAAACTAAAAACAAGAAACGAAAAGATTTAATTGCAAGATCTAAAGATATACCTTCAAACACTTACTTCCCCGGCAACGGCGCCAGAAATAGCTTGATGTCTACACACGCTTCTATTCTAGTAGACTATGTTGGGCCTCCAAGCGCAGAGGTTTGTAGGACAGCAGCAATTTCCCTCAAGTGGATGACCTAAGGTTTATCGAACTCAGGGAAGTAGAGGTTGAAGATGGTCTCTCTCAAGCAACCCTGCAACTAAGAGACAAGAAGTCTCTTGTGTCCCCAACACACCTAATACAACTAGGAGTTGTATAGGTGCACTAGTTCGGCGAAGAGATGGTAAAATATGGATGATAGGAGTGGCAAAGCAAAGTAATATAAATCTGTAATAAAAAGTGCAGCAAGCAAACAAGTGGTAAACGTGAGCACAAATGGTATTGCAATGGTGGAAACAAGGCCTAGGCTTCATACTTTCACTAGTGGCAACTCCCAACAACATTAACATAGTCTAATCACATGATATTTCCCATAAAACATGCAATGGAGACGCACTCGGAGTTCATTCCCTTGTGGTCAAGAGAGGACGAGAATTATGTAGGGCTACAAAAGCACACCTCAAAGTTCGTAGTTCTCAATCTATGGATTTCCCAATGTCACCGCGGCCATCCAAAGAGAGTACCACAACCACCACAACATATCTCAAGGATAGTCAAAGACAAGCACCAAGAGACTCTCAATCTTCAATCAACACACAAAAGAGGAAATCACCCATGAAAATATTCTTCTAATCTATGTCCAATAGACCGTTGTCACCTTGGTCTTGGGGATTATACTAGATAAAGACAAGTGAGTACATCAATCCAATACATAGAGGAAGGGGAAATATCATGGGATCACCCTAGATTAACATAGCCTATGATCACAACGAAGATCACATCATGGGAGAGAGAATTGACCACATAGCTACTGGTAGAAACCTTAGCCCCGAGGAGGAACTACTCCCGCATCATGGAGGGAGGAAGCAACGTCGATGGAGATGAATCCGGGGGCACTTCCCCGTCCCGGCAGGATGCCGGCACAGGAATTCTGGTCCCCCGAAACTTGGTGGCGATGGCGGCGGAGATCGGAATTGCTTCTGGAGAAAAGGGTTCCGGAATCAGGGTTTCCGCGACGGGAGAATAAATAGGAGGCCAAGTAGGGCACCAGAGGAGGTGGGAGCCCCCCAGGCGGCCCCCCGGCGCGGCCAGGGGTGGGGCCGCGCCATCAGGGTGCATGGGGCCCCTCTGGCCCCACTTCTGGCGCATGGAAGCTTCTGGAGCGCTGATTTTTTATATATTTTTCCCGGAATTTTTCTGGCAATTTAAGTAATGGGAAAACCTGAAATACAAAAACAGTAGAAAACAGAACCTGGCACTGTGGTGCACTGAGTTAATAGGTTAGTCCAAATATGATCAAAAGTGTATGGAAGTGCATCAATATCATAGCAATATCACACAAAAGAAGCATGGAGCAAGCAGAAATTATAGATACGTTTTGGACGTATCAAGGTATTTGAGAGAAACCAGAATAACCATCTAGAAAGCAAAAATGAGTATGTTTGGATAACCTTTCTAGCATTTGATCAATGAATGGCAAGGGGTAATGATCTTTCTTAGTAGCTTTATTTAACTTACGGAAATCAATTACCATCTTATAACCTATAACTATTCTTTGCGGGATCAATTCATCTTTATCATTAGGGACAACAGTCATACGTCCTTTCTTAGGAACACAATGGACAGGACTTACCCACTAGCTATCAGCAACTGGATAGATAATACATGCCTCTAGAAGCTTTAGTATTTCCTTCCTTACCACTTCTTTCATCTTAGGATTTAACCGTCGCTGATGATCAATAACTGGTTTAGCATTTTCTTCCAATTTTATCTTGTATTGGCATATAGTGGGACTAATACCCTTAAGATCATCCAGAGTATATCCAATAGCAGCACAATGCTTCTTCAGAGTTTTCAATAATGTTTCTTCTTCCTGCTCTGAAAGGTTAGCACTAATAATAACAGGATATATCTTCTTTTCATAAGAATAAACATACTTAAGATTATCAGGCAAAGGTTTAAGTTCAAACACGGGATCACCCTTAGGTGGAGGAGGATCCCCTAGGATTTCAACAGGCAAGTTGTTTTTCAATACGGGTCCCTGTGTAAGGAATATTTCATCTATTTCCCTTCTCTCATTCATATGCATATCATTTTCGTGATCTAGCAAGTATTGTTCTAAAGGATCATTAGGTGGCACGGCAATAGAAGCAAGACCAATAATTTCATCTTTACTGGGTGGTGCCTTTTCAAGGGGTTGTCTACGGAATTTAGCAAAGTTAAAATCATGAGACATATCCCCTAATCCTACAGTGACAACATCTTTCACGCAGTCTATCTTGGCATTAATAGTATTCAAGAAGGGTCTGCCAAATATAATGGGACAGAATGCATCTTGTGGGGAATTAAGAACGAGAAAATCAGCAGGGTATTTAACCTTCCCACACAAGACTTCAATATCTCTAACAATCCCAACTGGTGAAATAGTATCTCTATTGGCAAGCTTGATAGTGACATCAATCCCTTCTAACTCAACAGGTGCAATATCATGCATAATTTTGTTGTACAAATCAAGAGGGATAATACTCGCACTAGCACCTACGTCACGTAAACCATGATAGCAATGATCTCCTATCTTGACAGAGATAACAGGCAGGCCTACAACAGGTTTATGTTTATTCCTAGCATTGGGTTTGGCTATTCTAGCAGACTCTTCTTGGAGATAAATAACATGTCCATCTAAATCTTCTACCAAGAGATCTTTAACCATAGCAACACTAGGTTCAACTTTAATTTGCTCAGAGGGTGTAGGTGTTCTAGTATTACTCTTACGGACTACAGTTGAAGCTTGAGCATGATCCTTTATCCTAACAGGGAAAGGTGGTTTCTCAATATAAGCGGTAGGTATAACAAGATCAACATTATAAGTGATAGTATTTTCTTCAACTTTAATAGGTTCAACTACTTTTACTTCAATAGGGGGGTGGTATTTAAACCAGATCTCCTTGGGGAGATCAACATGAGTAGCAAAAGATTCACAAAAAGAACCTACTATCTCAGAGTCAAGTCCATATTTAGTGCTAAACTCACGGAAAACATTGGTATCCATAAAAGCTTTAACACAATCAAACTTAGGGGTCATACCTGACTCCTTACCTTCGTCAAGATCCCAATCTTCAGAGTTGCGTTTAATCCTTTCCAATAAATCCCATTTGAAGTCAATAGTCTTCATCATATAAGAGCCAGAACAAGAAGTATCGAGCATGGAGCGATTATTATGAGAAAGCCGAGCATAGAAATTTTGAATGATCATTTCTCGTGAGAGCTCATGATTGGGGCATGAATATAACATTGACTTAAGCCTCCCCCAAGCTTGAGCGGTGCTTTCTCCTTCGCGAGGCCAGAAATTATAAATATAATTACGATCACGATGAACCTGGTGCATAGGGTAGAACTTCTGATGAAATTCCAACTTCAGACGATTATAGTTCCATGATCCCATATCATCGCATAGCCTAAACCAAGTCAATGCATCTCCCTTCAAATATAAAGGGAAGACCTTCTTCTTGATAACATCCTCGGGCATACCTGCAAGCTTAAACAATCCACAAACTTCATCCACATAGATTAGATGTAAATCGGCATGCAGTGTTCCGTCTCCTGTAAAGGGATTTTCAAGCAGTTTCTCTATCATACCCGAAGGAATCTCAAAGCAAACATTTTCAATAGGTGCAGTAGGTTGAGGAGCAACTCTTTGCTCTTCTGATCGGGGTGAAGATACCCCGAACAAGCCCCTCAAAGGATTTTGAGCCATAGTAACAAGTGACAATAAATTTCAGCACACTACATAAATTTTTCCTTACCAAATTCCACTTACCAAAGGCGCTTCACTCCCCGGCAACGGCGCCAGAAAAGAGTCTTGATGACCCACAAGTGTAGGGGATCTATCGTAGTCCTTTCGATAAGTAAGAGTGTCGAGCCCAACGAGGAGCAGAAGGAAATGATAGGCAGTTTTCCGTAAGGTATTTTCTGCAAGCACTGAAATTATAGGTAACAAATAGTTTTGTGATAAGGTAATTGGTAGCAAGTGACAAAAGGTAAAAGTAAATAGGTGCAGCAAGGTGGCCCAATCCTTTTTGTAGCAAAGGACAAGCCTGGACAAACTCTTATATAAAGTAAAGCGCTCCCGAGGATAGATGGGAATTATCGTCAAGCTAGTTTTCATCACGATCGTTTGATTCGCGTTCGGTACTTTGATAATTTGGTATGTGGGTGGACCGGTGCTTGGGTGCTGCCCTTACTTGGACAAGCCTCCCACTTATGATTAACCTCTAATGCAAGCATCCGCAACTACAAAAGAAGTATTAAGGTAAACCTAACCATAGCCTGAAACATATGGATCCAAATCAGCCCCTTACGAAGCAACACATAAACTAGGGTTTAAGCTTCTGTCACTCTAGCAACCCATCATCTACTTATTACTTCCCAATGCCTTCCTCTAGGCCCAAATAATGGTGAAGTGTCATGTAGTAGACGTTCACATGACACCACTAGAGGAGAGACAACATACATCTCATCAAAATATCGAACGAAGACCAAATTCACATGACTACTAATAGCAAGACTTCTCCCATGTCCTCGGGAACCAAAGTAACTACTCACAAGACATAATATTGTTCATGATCAGAGGAGTATTAATATGCATAATGGATCTGAACATATGATCTTCCACCAAATAAACCAACTAGCATCAACTACAAGGAGTAATGAACACTACTAGCAACCCACAGGTACCAATATGAGGTTTGGGTACAAAGATTGGATATAAGAGATGAACTAGGGTTTGAGAGGAGATGGTGCTGGTGAAGATGTTGATGAAGATAGCCCTCGCCAAGATGGGAGAGTTATTCGTGATGACGGCGGTGACGATTTCCCCCTCACGGAGGGAAGTATCCCCGGCAGAACAGCTCTGCCGGAGCCCTAGATTGGTTTCCGCCTCGGTTCTGCCTCGAGGCGGCGGCGTCTGGTCCCGAAAGCCTCCTTATGATTTTTTCCAGGTCAAAACACCTCATATAGGAGAAGATGGGCATCGAGGGCCTACCGGCTGGCCCACGAGGAAGGGGGCGCGCCCCCCACCCTCGTGGACAGCCGGTGGCCCCCCTCGTGGGTTTCTTTCGCCAGATATTTTTTATATTTTCTGAAACGATGTTCTGTTGAGTTTCAGGGCTTTTGGAGTTGTGCAGAATAGGTTTCCAGAGTTGCTCCATTTCCAGCCCAGAATTCCAGCTGCCGGCATTCTCCCTCTTCTTGTGAACCTTGTAAAATAAGAGAGAAAATGCATAAGTATTGTGACAAAACATATAACAACAGCCCATAATGCAATAAATATCAACATATAAGCAAGATGCAAAATGGACGTATCAGAGGCTCCCAACGACACCACAAAGCTTCACCACAATGGAATATGGCTCCAAGGTGACCTCAACCGTCTAGGGTGCTCAAACACCCAAGAGTAACAAGATCCGCAAGGGTTTAGTGGGGGGATCAAATTTCTCTTGGTGGAAGTGTAGATCGATGCCTTCTCAAGCAATCCCTAGGGCATCAACAAGTTTGATTGGCTAGGGAGAGAGCTCGGGCGGAAATGGAGCTTTGAGCAACAATGGAGCTTGGGGAGGAAGAGATAAGTTTTCTTAGGGAAGAAGACTCCCTTTATATAGTGGAGGGACAAATCCAACCGTTATCCCTCAACTCTGCCCGCAGAGCATGGTACTACCGCACTTAACGTGCGGTACTACCGCACGGCCCAGCGGTACTACCGCTGGCGCGGTACGAGCCAGAACTAGCCACTGTTGCGTTAAAACTCCGGGTGGTAGTACTGTCGGAGCGGTACTACCGCACGTCCTTACGGCACTACCGCAAGGTAGGGTCAGACTGGTCGAAGAAGAGTGTGGACTAAATAAATTACGTCTGCAGCTACTTCCGCAGAGTTACGGTCGAAGCAAAAACCCGACACGGTACAACCGCTTGCACGAAGCGGTACTACCGCGTAGGACGCGGAAGTAAAAAATTACTTCCGCTCCTACTACCGTACTAGTTACGACGCTAGTGCCGGTCACACGGTACTACTGTGTCCTCGGTACGGTACTACCGCACGGTGCGGTACTACTGTAACCCTGGAGCGGTACTACCATGGGGCCGTGCGGTACTACCATGGGGCCGTGCGATACTACCGCCTTCTTTGAGCGGTACTACCGCATGCCAAGCAGTGGTAGTAGTTGGACGCCACTGTTTTTGTAACGACAAGGAAAAACAGCCGGAGCTCCAGAGAAGCGAAAGAAAGGTGGTGCGAATGAATAGACGTGTACGTGTTGATTCCACCCAAACCTTTCCGAAGCGGACCCCCTCTTAATAGTACGGCTTTCCTATGACTCAATTCCACCGAAAAGAAACAAAAGGAAACACCATCTTCCATAGGTTCCGAGGGGCACTTAAACGTCTTGTGCCTAGGTGTGATATATCTGAAAAGCTCAGCGCACACGATTAGTCTGCAAAAGCATTGTCATCAATCACCAAAACTACTTAGGGAGAAATATGCCCTTACAATCTCCCCCTTTTTGGTGGATTGATGACAATACGGGATTTGCACAAAGATATATATAACAAATAGTAAGCAAACCTAGCATGATTATAAAATATAGGTAAGCTCCCCCTAGATGTGTGCATACATATGAAGATGCTTTGGACTGCACATCACACATACTAGGATCAATGTTCCCCCTATATTTTATAACCAACATACTCCTTGCACCAAATAATAAGATTCTACGAATGGATGCAAGGAGGATATCGTGAGCACAAAATAACAGGGCAAGTGAAGCAAACGCTCACAACCTAGCAGATAGCATAGACATAATAATGAGATAAGGAGTAGAGTGCATATGTCTCACACCATATGAAAGGTCTCACACACACACACGACACAAACCAACGAAAGCAGACAAGGTTCGACCAACGAAAAGCAAATAAAACACGGCACAAGACACAAGACACACACAAATCCTACACTCTCCCCCTTTGGAATCAAGACACCATAAAGGGGAAAGAGGACACCTAAGACATAAGTGGTAGCTCAGGCGGAAGAGATCAGTTGTCACGCGCCTCGTCTGACTCCTGCTGCTCCTCCTCGGAATCAGACCACTTGTAACCCTGCTTGACAATCCACTCAGCCTCTGGAGTAATGATCTCCTCTGACCCATTAGACACATTCTCACCAAAGATCCTTAATATCTTCTTGTCGCGCTGGCGAGCCTGCTTCTGAGTCACATGAGCCTTGTGTTGCCCCTTTGCCTGCATACAAAACAGAGCCTTCATCTTGCTCTTCAACTTTTTAGCCCACGAGGGCTCAGACGAAGGGGGAGCATACCCTCCGGAACTGTCCTCATCAGCTGCCTCCTCCGCAACTTCCTCCTCACCCACATCCATCTTAGCTGCAGTAGCCTCTGCACGGGTAGTGGTGTTAGCCCATCGACTCTTGATGCGAAGTCTAATAGGCTCATGACGAATCTAGTGAGGTGCCTCAAACTCTTCATCAGGATAGAGCTTCTCCCAAGTCTTGGTGATCAGCAAAAATAGATATGGACCGTAGATAGGCACTTTGCGGGTGAATATCGCAAAGCGGAGCTGACACCACATGACATGTGAGATATCAAGTGGTTGAGTCTGAGCACTGCGGGCCTCCTCACACATGAGCATCATGTCCACGAGGTATGAATGTACCTTGTCCTTGTCCCCAATGCAAGGAAACAGTGAGTTGCGGAAGATCCTATGCATAATATCCAGAAAAGGGTTCATCACCCAAGTCTTCTTGCCACTTGTGAGCGTCTTCTCCACATAGTAAGGCAGCAACCGGTCCTTGTTGGCAGACTCTTCATTGGCATGAGGGCGAGCTCCAACAGGAGTGTGGAGCCCCTCATCAACAACCTGAAGCAGATCCATGAAATCCTTCCATGTAGCAGTCATCTTGTGTCCATTGGTCATCCAAGTCATGTTGCGTTCCTCCTTGGGATGGAAGTGAACCGAGGCAAAGAACTGTGCCACAATCTCTGGGTCAAAGTCCATATGAAACGACATGATGTGCTTAATGCCAAACTGCTCCACAAGATCTAGAGCCTCAGGAAAATAGGCCCGGTGCTCCTCCTTCCTCATGTGATTCATGTCAATCCAGTGTGCATCCACATATAAGTTATGTTTGCTCTTGAGCACTCCAGTGAAGATACGATACTGCTGCTTAGTCCAGAACAATTCATCTCCATGGAACTGAGCCCGGGGATCTGCATAAGGACTGATCTTCCTCCTAGCAATGAACTCATGTGATGGCATCTCGTCCATGCCCATTGTTGGTTCCTTGTTCTTGGTGGGAGTGGTCTTGGTTCTGCGTTGGGGGGCATTGGAGCTCTCAAGAACATCACTCTGGGTACGCAGACGCTTTGACCCTGTGTCACGGCTGGGATTCGAGCGACGGACATTGGAACCGGAGCCACCACCTATGACACAAACACAAGAGCACGAAAGAGAAACAGAGAGAACCAATGCAAAAGCCGCAACAAAACACAAGAAACATGTAGAAAAGATAATATGTATGGGCTACGAAGAAGGTGTGAAGAGAACGGTAGTACTGCTCGAAGAGACGGAAGTATATTTTTAGTGCCGCTCCGGAGGCGGTAGTACCGCACTAGAGTGTTACGGTAGTACCGCGTCAGGAGCGGTACTAAAAATTTACTTCCGTGTCTGTCGCGGCAGTACCGCATCCGGAGAGCGGTAGTACCGTGACGCGTCAGAGCGGTAGTACCGCAGGCAACCAGCGGTAGTACCGTTCGGGGTCAGATCCGAATGCGGATCTAAACAATGAACGCGTAGGACAGGCAAACGGTACTACGGTTGATCTCAACTCCTTTGTAGCAACATACTCCCTAGCATTTCTACTGCACAACAACTCTCCTACACCCTAATCTTCCATGGATAAGGTCAACAAGAACACAAGAACCACATGCATCTCCCCAAAACCTAGAGAAAACAAAAGGGCAAAAGAAGAAGGGATTTTGGGGAGAAACCTTGATCCATGGCAAGAGGTCGAGGTGGGGAACGATCCCACCGGTTGGAATGCGAGTAGAGTGGCCGGAGACGGAGATCCGGCGAGGTCTTCTGGCGCCGTTCTTGAGAGAGAGAGAGAGAGAGAGAGAGAGAGAGAGAGAGATAGAGAGAGAGAGAGAGAGAGAGAGAGAGAGAGAGAGAGAGACGACGTGCGGGAGATGAGATGAATGGGTATGGGGGAGTTAGAACTCCCCCTGCCCGCTTATAACCCCCACTCATTCAAAACACCGCGGTAGTACCGCATGCAGGGCGGTAGTACTGCTCGCCAGCGGCAGTAAAAAAATACTTTCGTGCTGGTTGTGGTAGTACCGGTATTCTCTCATGCGGTAGTACCGTGACTAATCATGGTAGTACCGCTCCCCCAAGAAAGTGCAAGTTTCGACAAGGAAGGCTTAAGCAAAGCAACTGCGGACAAAAGCACACACACACGACAACAGGAAAGAAAGACAACAGACAGCTGGAACAACACACGAGACACTCCTCTTTGAAAGAGGTCGGTGGCCGAAGCCACCTATGTTTGAGTTATTTGGTATGGTACCGCGAAGAATTATCCTTGGGCCCATGACCAACACTCGTCTTGAAGCACTCGTACCATCTAACATGGCAAAAAAATAAGACTTGATCGATTTATGCATAACGGGGGGAGGAAGAGTTCATTGAGAGAACAATACTCCCCCTATGTCCATGCCTACACCTAGGAAAGACAATCATGTTGAGTGGAAGGAGTGTGTGCAGGGTTACAATCCACATTGCTCAAATCTATGATATTTAGCTCATGCCTTAACTCGCGAAATCTTGCTTCATCCAATGGCTTCGAGAAGATGTCTGCAAGGTTATCATGAGTATTGACATAGTGAAGCTCTATTTCTCCTCACCGAATATGATCCCGTATGAAGTGATACCGAATCTCAATATGCTTCATCTTGAAGTGTTGCACTGGGTTGAGAGAAATCTTGATGGCACTTTCATTGTCACACCAAAGAGGCACTTTGTCACAAGTGACACCATAATCCTTTAAAGTTTGCCTCATCCAAAGAAGTTGTGCACAACAACTGCCACCTGCCACATACTCCGCTTCGGTGGACGAGATAGACACACAACTTTGCTTCTTGGAAGACCAACTTACCAGAGAGCAACCAAGGAATTGGCACCCTCCGGAAGTGTACTTCCTATCCACTTTGTCTCCCCCCCCCCAATCCGAATCAGAGAAACCTACAAGGTTGAAGTTTGCTCCTCTTGGATACCATAAGCCAAAGTTTGGGGTATGAGCCAAATATCGAAAGATTCGCTTGACTGCCACAAAGTGACTTTCCTTAGGTGAGGCTTGAAACCGTGCACAGATTCCCACACTCAACATAATATCCGGTCTATATGCACAAAGGTAAAGCAAGGAACCGATCATAGAATGATATACCTTTTGATCCACCGCTTTACCATTGGGATCAATGTCAAGTTGGGACTTGGTAGGCATTGGAGTAGTAGCCGGCTTGACATCACTTAGATTAAACCTCTTGAGCATGTCTTGAGTGTATTTGGCTTGTTTGATGAAGATTCCTTCTCTTCTTTGCTTAATCTCAAATCCAAGGAGGTACTTCAACTCTCCCATCATGGACATCTCAAAATGTGTGGTCATGAGTGCGGCAAACTCATCATTGAAAGCTTTGTTAGGTGAACCAAAGATAATATCATCAACATATAGTTGGCAGACAAACAACTCCCCTTTGACCTTCTTAGTAAAAAGAGTGGGGTCGATTTTCCCAATTTCAAACCCATGATCTTGCAACAACTCGATAAGATGCTCATACCATGCACGTGGGGCTTTATTATGGCCATAGAGCGCCTTATCGAGTTGATACACGTGATTGGGGAACTTAGGATCCTCAAACCCCGGGGGTTGTTTGACATATACCAACTCATTAATAGGACCATTAAGAAACACACTTTTCACATCCATTTGTTGCAATTTAAAGTTATGATGAGAAGCATAGGCAAGCAACAAACGAATAGATTCAAGGCGAGCAACGGGGGCAAAGGTTTCACCGTAGTCGATACCCTCGACTTGCGAATAGCCTTGAGCCACCAAATGTGCCTTGTTGTGAATGACAATGTCGTGAGCATCCTGCTTGTTCTTAAAGATCCACTTGGTTCCAATGACATTATGGTTCTCCTTTGGCCTTGGCACCAGACACCACACTTTGTTGTGCTCGAAGTTATGGACTTCTTCATGCATGACATTGAGCCAATCGGGGTCTTTGAGCGCCTCATAGACCTTTTGAGGTTCAACACAAGAGACAAAAGCTTGATGAGCACAATAGTTTGCTAATTGTCTACGAGTACTTACCCCCCTTTGTGATGCTTCCAAGAATATTCTCCATGTGATGTTCTCTAGAAGCAAGCCTGGAAGCAACTTTAGCAGCACGACGCTCCAATTGCTCTTCAAGTGATAATTGAGGAGCACTGAGTTGATCATATTGAGCGACGTCAAGAGCTTGATCTTGATCTTGAGCTTCCTCTTGATCTTGATCTTGCTCAGAGGAGAGAACTTGGCCTTGTGCATCATTTGGTGGCTCACCACCATCTTGTGATTGATCTTGCACTTGGCCTTGTTCGTCTGGTTGAGGGCCTTCACTTTGTTCTTCGGAAGCGTGTGGGTCTAGGGTTGATGATGGTTCCACTTGTGTGGAACATTGTCCTTCTCCTTCGGCCACAAGGGGTTCCTCAATGGGTAGGATATAGCCAACACCCATTCTTCTTATGGCTTGAGGAGGAATTTCATCACCTACATCACAAGTACCACTTTGCTCCACTTGGGAGCCGTTATTCTCATCAAACTCTACGTTACACGTCTCCTCAATGAGTCCATTGGCTTGTTGAGGACACGGTAAGCATGAGAGTTTGTAGCATAACCAACAAATATGCCCTCATGAGCTCTAGACTCAAATTTAGACAAGAGAGCACCTTTCTTGAGGATGAAACACTTACACCCGAACTCCCAGAAGTACTTGAGATTGGGCTTGTTACCAGTAAGAATCTCATACGGAGTCTTGTTCAAGCCTTTGTGGAGATAGAGCCGATTGGATGCATGACACGCGGTGTTGATGGCTTCGGTCCAAAAGTTGTATGGAGACTTGAATTCTGCCATCATGGTCCTTGCCGCGTCCATCAATGTTCGGTTATTTCTCTCCGCTACACCATTTTGTTGAGGGGTATAAGGTGCGGCATATTGATGTTTGATCCCCTCATCACTAAGAAACTCATCCAAGGTGTAGTTCTTGAACTCGGTGTCGTTGTCACTTCGGATCATCAAGATCTTTGCCTCATGTTGACGTTGAGCTTCATTTGCAAAGTTGATGACGGATTGTTGGGTCTCACTCTTCTTCTTGAAGAAATATACCCAAGTGTATCTTGAATAATCATCTACAATCACCAAGCAATACTTTCTGCCCCGAAGACTATCAAAGGATGGAGGTCCAAAGAGATCCATGTGAAGGAGCTCTAACGGTCTTTTGGAGTATATGATTGATGAGGACATCACTAACAAGGTTACACCCACAGCTCCAACTGACACATATACAGGACCAATTACTAGAGCTCGCGCACGCCAATTAAATTACCAGGTACTTTCGTTTCTTGGTAATGAATCTAATGTTCATGAGAATATGATGCTGCCTAAATTGGATACATTTGTCTTGCTTACAAATGAAGGGCCTAGCTTGGACAAGAAGGATGAACATTGAAGCAAGATCAAGCATGGAGATGATGGCATGCGCAAGGGGAACGAGAATGGAGTTTCAATTGATGATTTCAGGACTTTGAAGCCACCATAATGAGTGCGAGAAGCCTTGGACGAAATATACAAGATGCCACTTCATAAATTTCGTCCAGAGGCTATTATAGGTGCTGCGTCACCTTATTATTGGGCCAGGCCCATGTAATTTCGAAATACTTGAGTATAGGCTGTTTTTAGAGTCCGTGTGTGTGGGGAAACAAGAGTTAGGGTTGGTTTCGGACCCCTCCACCAAGGGCCACGAAATTCCCCCCTCTTTCCCTCATATATACAGCCCTTAGGGCGTCGTTTAGACTTTGGGTTTTGTTTAGATTAAAAGTTCGCCATAGCTGCAACTTCGCGTACTTCGTTTGTGTACAACGACCAGACCAAGGCGTCACAGAACCTCACCTTGATCAATAAAGCTTTCCTATTATATTCGCAATATCCAGATTGCAATCTTAGTTTCTTGCTTGTTCTTCGTTTGCCTGCAGGAAACAGACCTTCGTGGTCAGGTTGATCGAGCTCCGGCGTGGTCAACAACCTCTCGGAGTTGGTTTAGCGATTGCTAAGGCGCGACGTCCTCGCACGTTCGTAGTCGGATCGTCAAAGTCGACTTCCTCCAAAACGATAGCCACCATCTCATCGAAAGACGGGACACCTTTGCCTCTATCAAGTGGTATCAGATTTCCAGGTTGCTCGGTGAGATTTTACAGTTTTTCATAGTTTAGATCGAGTCTGTTCTTCATACCTATAGTCCACGAAAAAGCCAAAAAAAATTAGGGTTAGTTCATCCCATCCGAACCAATCTGAGCCTTTGCATAATCTTTTATGTATTTGCTTTGTTGAATTTGCGGTTGCATCGTCGTGTCAAGTTGATGGTCTTAGCGTTTAGTTTTTTAGAGTTTCGAGTTCTGGTCATAAGTTGTCACGCCGCCGCCGCAACATCTTCATCGCTACTGCCACATACCACCACCGATCCGTATCCATATACCACCACCAATCCGTATCCATATACCACCACCGCTGCCATAACCTACCACCGCTGCCATATCCTACCACCATATATCCACCACCAATCCGAGTTCTTTTCATATTAGGTTTGTTATCGAAATCCATCTAGGTTTCGGATTTGTGTTTCCTTGCCTGTGTAGGTCTCGAAAAAAAAAGGAGTCTGGAGACCCCCGGGCAGTTTTTAGGCCAAAATTTCGACAGGTGAAAATATTTTTTCCCTATCCTATTTTTGAGCTTTTCTGAGTCTTTTGAGACACGTGCCACCATACTGATTTTTTCCCGCACTTTTTCGTCGTCGCTGCCCTGATTCCGAAAAAAAAATCGTCAAAAAAATTTCGTGCCTATCATCTTAGTTTGACTTGGGAAGTGTTTTGAGACACTCGCCATTATAGTGATTTTCGGCAAAAAAAAAAGCAGCGCAAAAAAAAGGCGAAAAAAAAATTCAGAGTGTGCTTTCCCCTTGATTACGTGCAGCGACGTGATTTCGTTAGTGTTCTAGGCTCGCGTCTCTAGTACGGTCTAGCCTAGGACCAGCACAGTACCGTCGTTGAGCGTTTATTCACCTTTGCATCTCTGAATTGATTATTGCTGACCCTTTTTGCTACCATATTATAAGCCTTCCCAGCTCCACATACATCTACATCGTGCGTTTGACTCTCCCTGGTAATCGCTCTATCCAAGCTTTGAGAGTTTTGACTACATCGGTTGCCGATCACCGCCTGCTGCTGGATAAGAACTGGTAAGAATTTGAGATTTGCTTGACGGATTTGTGACACCCGCCACCACCACCACTTGTTAGTAGTCTGTAGGATCATATTCTTGTGTGTTTCTATTGCTGCTAACCATGCCAGGATCACAAGTCGACGAGACTGACTGGGAGAACTTGACGAACAAGGAGCTTCATGATAAGTTTCAGCAAATGATGAGTGAACAGGTGCAAGATGTGCTAAACACATTGGACGCGGCCATGGAGAAGATAGATGGCATGGAGAAGACGTTTGACACAAAGCTCGATAACAAGTTTGCTGAATTGCTTTCGCGTTTTCCACCACCACCGGCTGCTGCAGCTGTCCCACCTCTTCAACAACAACAACAACAACAACGTCGCCTTCCGAATCAAGTGGGACGAGCACAGCGCGTTCCCCTTGAGAATGGTCAAGCTTCTGGTGCTGCTGTTGATGTTTCTGTAGCTCTTGTTGCTACTGCAGAGGTGGAGGACCATTACGAGGATGAGGTTGACCAAAATCAGAACTACGGGCAACAACCAGCACCACCACCACCAGGTCGTCCTCATGCATATCATCGCAACGGTAGGGCTGCACCACCACCTGAGGTACATGACCATATTCCTAAACTGAAATTGAATATTCCACCATTTGAGGGTAGATATGTTCCTGATACATATCTTACTTGGGAGTTACAAACTGAACAACGTTTTACATGTTTAAACTATCCCGAGGAGAGACGTGTTCCTGCTGCTGTTTGTGCTTTCACTAGTTTTGCATGTGTTTGGTGGTCTGAACATTGTAGATTATATCCTACTCCAGCTACTTGGACTGCTTTGAAAACTGCTATGCGTACTCGTTGGGTTCCACCATATTATCAACGTGAATTACTTCAAAAACTGCAGCGCTTAAGACAAGGAAAAAATTCTGTAGAAGAATATTATCAGCAATTACAAACTGGCCTGATTAGATGTGGTATTGTTGAGGAGAATGAAGCTATGCTTGCACGTTTTATGGGTGGATTAAATAGAGAGATTCAGACCATTCTGGAGTATAAGGATTATACTAATATCACTCGTTTATTCCATCTTGCTTGTAAAGCTGAACGTGAAGTGCAGGATCGACAGGCATTGGCGCGGACTAACTTTTCTGCAGGTCGACCTTCATCATGGACACCGCGTGCATCCTCTACTTCCACACATTCTACTGCACCGACACCTCCATCAGCTGTTACCTCCAGCCGTGATACAAGGAAGCAGGCACAACCACCATTATCTGCCAAGAGCACACCTATTGGGCCTGCACAGAGTTCTTCTTCCATGGCATCAACAGGGCACACCAGTGATATTATTTGTCATCGTTGTAAGGGAAGAGGACATTTTGCGAGAGATTGCAAATCTCAGCGTGTGATGATTGCTACTGAGGATGGTGGATATGAATCCGCTAGTGACTATGATGAGGAGACTTTGGCTCTTATTACACGTGAAGAACACGGTGGAGACGATTCTGATCATGAGACGCAATACATGGCTCCTGAAGATGCTGACAGGTATGAATGTTTAGTTGCTCAACGTGTTTTGAGTGTGCAGGTTACACAAGCTGAGCAAAATCAGAGGCATAATTTGTTCCATACAAAGGGAGTTGTGAAGGAACGTTCTGTTCGCGTGATCATAGATGGAGGGAGTTGCAACAACTTGGCTAGCATGGAGATGGTGGAGAAGCTATCTCTCACCACAAGACCACATCCACATCCTTACTACATCCAATGGTTCAACAACAGCGGCAAGGTTAAGGTAACACGTACTGTTCGTGTGCATTTTAGTATCTCTACGTATGTTGATTATGTTGATTGTGATGTGGTACCTATGCAAGCATGTTCCTTATTACTTGGTAGACCATGGCAATTTGATAAAAATTCTGTACACCATGGTAGAAACAATCAGTATACTCTTGTTCATAAGGATAAAAATATTACTTTACTTCCTATGACTCCTGATTCCATTTTGAAAGATGATATTAATAGAGCTAATAAAGCAAAACAGGAGAAAAATAAGAGTGAAAATCAGATTGTGGCAAAAGAATTTGAGCAACAAATGAAGCCTAATAATAAACCATCTACTGTTGCTTCTGAAATTAAATTGAAAAGTGCATGTTTATTTGCCACCAAATCTGATATTGATGAGCTAGATTTTAGCAAATCTGTTTGCTATGCTGTTGTATGCAAAGAGGCATTATTTTCATTCGAGGACGTGCCTTCCTCTTTGCCTCCTGCTGTCACTAACATTTTGCAGGAGTTCACCGATGTCTTTCCACAAGACGTGCCACCGGGATTACCACCTATTCGAGGGATTGAGCATCAGATTGACTTAATTCCCGGTGCATCGCTACCCAACCGCGCACCATACCGTACCAATCCAGAAGAGACGAAGGAGATTATGCGTCAAGTACAGGAGCTACTCGACAAAGGTTATATACGCGAATCCCTTAGTCCTTGTGCCGTTCCTATTATTCTAGTGCCGAAAAAGGATGGTACATCACGTATGTGTGTTGATTGTAGAGCCATTAATAATATTACTATTCGTTATCGTCATCCTATTCCTAGGCTAGATGATATGCTTGATGAATTGAGTGGCTCTACAATATTCTCCAAAGTTGATTTGTGTAGTGGATACCATCAAATTCGTATGAAATTGGGAGATGAATGGAAAACAGCATTTAAAACTAAGTTTGGATTATATGAGTGGTTAGTCATGCCTTTTGGGTTAACTAATGCACCTAGTACTTTCATGAGATTAATGAATGAAGTTTTACGTGCTTTCATTGGACGATTTGTGGTAGTATACTTTGATGATATATTGATTTTTAGCAGATCTTTGGAGGAACATTTGGAACATTTACGTGCTGTTTTTATTGCTCTACGTGATGCACGTTTATTTGGTAACCTTGGAAAGTGCACCTTTTGCACCGACCGAGTCTCTTTTCTTGGCTATGTTGTTACTCCACAGGGAATTGAGGTTGATAAAGCCAAGATAGAAGCTATTGAGAGTTGGCCGCAGCCCAAAACGATCACACACGTGAGGAGTTTCCTTGGCCTCGCTGGATTCTATTTGTGAGAGATTTCAGCACCATTGCTGCACCTCTCAATGAGCTTACAAAGAAGGATGTGCCTTTTTTTTTGGGGTACTGCACAGGAAGAAGCATTCACGGTATTGAAAGATAAGTTGACACATGCTCCTTTACTCCAACTTCCTGATTTTAATAAGACTTTTGAGCTTGAATGTGATGCTAGTGGAATTGGGTTAGGAGGTGTGTTATTACAAGATGGTAAACCTGTTGCATATTTTTCTGAAAAATTGAGTGGGCCTAGTCTGAATTATTCTACTTATGATAAGGAATTATATGCTCTTGTTCGGACTTTGGAGACATGGCAACATTATTTATGGCCCAAAGAATTTGTTATACATTCTGATCATGAATCTTTAAAGCACATTAAAAGTCAAGCAAAACTGAACCGTAGACATGCTAAATGGGTTGAATTCATAGAGACTTTCCCTTATGTTATTAAACACAAGAAGGGAAAAGAAAATGTTATTGCTGATGCATTGTCTCGTCGTTATACTATGCTTTCACAACTTGACTTTAAGATAATTGGTTTGGAGACCATCAAAGATCAATATGTGCATGATGCTGAATTTAAAGATGTATTACAGAATTGTAAAGAAGGGAGAACATGGAACAAGTTCGTCGTTAGTGATGGATTTGTGTTTCGAGCTAACAAGCTATGCATTCCAGCTAGCTCTGTTCGTCATTTGTTGTTGCAGGAGGCGCATGGAGGAGGATTAATGGGACACTTTGGCGTGAAGAAGACGGAGGACGTACTTGCTACACATTTCTTTTGGCCAAAGATGCGACGGGATGTTGAGCGTTTTGTTGCTCGCTGCACTACATGTCAAAAAGCTAAGTCACGACTCAATCCTCATGGTTTATATATGCCTTTGCCTGTCCCTAGTGTTCCTCGGGAAGATATATCTATGGACTTTGTTTTGGGTTTACCTCGAACAAAGAAGGGGAGGGATAGCATATTTGTTGTCGTGGATAGGTTCTCGAAGATGGCACACTTTATACCATGTCATAAAAGCGATGCTGCTGCTAATGTTGCTGATTTGTTCTTTCGTGAAATTATTCGCTTGCATGGTGTGCCAAATACTATTGTTTCAGATCGTGATACTAAATTTCTTAGCCACTTTTGGAGATGTTTATGGGCTAAGTTGGGGACTAAACTGCTTTTTAGTACTACTTGTCACCCCCAAACTGATGGACAAACTGAAGTAGTCAACAGAACTTTGTCTACTATGCTTAGGGCTGTTTTGAAGAATAATAAGAAAACATGGGAAGAATGCTTGCCTCATATTGAATTTGCTTATAATCGTTCGTTGCATTCTACTACTAAGATGTGCCCTTTTGAAATTGTCTATGGTTTCCTACCTCGTGCACCTATTGATTTGTTGCCTCTTCCATCTTCGGAGAAGGTTAATTTTGATGCTAAACAACGTGCTGAATTGATCTTAAAAATGCATGAGTTAACTAAGGAAAATATTGAGCGCATGAATGCTAAATATAAACTTGTTGGAGATAAGGATAGAAAACGTGTTGTCTTTGCACCTGGAGATCTTGTTTGGTTACATTTGCGTAAGGATAGGTTTCCTAATTTGCGCAAGTCAAAGCTAATGCCACGTGTTGATGGTCCTTTCAAGGTGTTAGAGAAAATAAATGATAATGCATATAAACTTGAGCTGCCTGCAGATTTTGGGGTTAGTCCCACATTTAACATTGCAGATTTGAAGCCTTACTTGGGTGAGGAAGATGAGCTTCCGTCGAGGACGACTTCAATTCAAGAAAGGGAGGATGATGAGGACATCACTAACAAGGTTACACCCACAGCTCCAACTGACACATATACAGGACCAATTACTAGAGCTCGCGCACGCCAATTAAATTACCAGGTACTTTCGTTTCTTGGTAATGAATCTAATGTTCATGAGAATATGATGCTGCCTAAATTGGATACATTTGTCTTGCTTACAAATGAAGGGCCTAGCTTGGACAAGAAGGATGAACATTGGAGCAAGATCAAGCATGGAGATGATGGCATGCGCAAGGGGAACGAGAATGGAGTTTCAATTGATGATTTCAGGACTTTGAAGCCACCATAATGAGTGCGAGAAGCCTTGGACGAAATATACAAGATGCCACTTCATAAATTTCGTCTAGAGGCTATTATAGGTGCTGCGTCACCTTATTATTGGGCCATGCCCATGTAATTTCGAAATACTTGAGTATAGGCTGTTTTTAGAGTCCGTATGTGTGGGGAAACAAGAGTTAGGGTTGGTTTCGGACCCCTCCACCAAGGGCCACGAAATTCCCCCCTCTTTCCCTCATATATACAGCCCTTAGGGCGTCGTTTAGACTTTGGGTTTTGTTTAGATTAAAAGTTCGCCATAGCTGCAACTTCTCGTACTTCGTTTGTGTTCAATGACCAGACCAAGGCGTCACAGAACCTCACCTTGATCAATAAAGCTTTCCTATTATATTCGCAATATCCAGATTGCAATCTTAGTTTCTTGCTTGTTCTTCGTTTGCCTGCAGGAAACAGACCTTCGTGGTCAGGTTGATCGAGCTCCGGCGTGGTCAACAACCTCTCGGAGTTGGTTTAGCGATTGCTAAGGCGCGACGTCCTCGCACGTTCGTAGTCGGATCGTCAAAGTCGACTTCCTCCAAAACGATAGCCACCATCTCATCGAAAGACGGGACACCTTTGCCTCTATCAATGATAGTCGTGGGAGGGTGAGCCGTCTCATGTAACTTTCCTTCAATACAAGCACTGCCAGCACAATCTTTGGCAAAGCTAACATTTCTTAGTCCACGGACATGGTCCCCCTTGAGAAGACTTTGCAAAGATCTCATATTGACTTGGGCTAACCAGCGATGCCAAAGCCATCCCACATCAACTTTAGCCATTAGGCATGTCGCGGTCTTAGTGGGTTGCTCCGAGAAGTTAACCACATAGAGACCATTCTCGACATGTCCAAAATAGGCTACTTTAAGAGTCTTGCTCCACAAGAGGGCCACGGTATCAATATCAAAGAATGTGGCAAAGCCCATGAGTGCAAGTTGATGAACAGAAAGTAAGTTGTATGCAAGGGACTCAACAAGCATGACTTTCTCGATCGTGAGATCATGAGAAACAACAACCTTGCCCAGCCCCAGTACCTTAGAAGATGAAGCATCACCCCATTCGACGTTGGTGGCCATGGATGAACCTTGATGCACGTCCACCACCAAGTCTTTGCTTTCGGTCATATGATTTGTGGCTCCACTATCGAGCAACCATGATCCCCCGCCGGAAGCAAACTCCTACACGAGATCAATGCTTGGATTTAGGTACCCATTTGGTAATGGGTCCTTTGAGGTTAGCAACAAGGGTCTTAGGAACCCAAATAGACCATTCAATGTACTCATAAGAAGAACCTACAAATTTAGCGAAAACATGTCCATCACTAGCACGCCATAAAACATATGAAGGATTAAAGTCGCCGGCTACGTTTGATGTCATGGTGGGGTTTTTCTTGACTCCACCACTCTTCACATTGTTCTTCTTCTTAGGAGCACACTCTCCCTCTTTCACAAAGGTTTGCTTGAGAGGAGGAGGTTGCTTGGTCTTGTCGTTCTTCTTCTTCTTGGTCTTGGGAGCAAACCCAATTCCTTCCTTTGCAACAACCTCCTTTTGATTGCTCAAAAGATTGTTGAGGTTCTTTTCACCTTGTATACATGACACAGGGCCTTTCTCAAGTTGCTTCTTCAACTTGGCATTCTCTTCAACAAGATGCACATGCTCGCAACATGGGTTAGTAACATTTGCATTATCAATCAAAACCATGCGAGGAAAGATAGCTTTCTCCTTGGTTAGCGAAACTTGAAGTTGATCATGAGACTCCTTGAGGGAAGTATGTACACCTTTCAAGACCTTGTGAGCCTTGTCAAGCGTAACAAACTCCTCCTTGAGTCTAGCATGGTCAACCACAAGCTTTGCCTTCTCAGAATTGAGCACACGAGAGACAACTAAAGCATGATCAAGATCTTTCCTTAATTTAGCATGATCATCGTTGTGTGACTCCTCAAGAGCCAAACGAAGAAGACCACGCTCTTCCTCAAGAGCATTAGAGAGATCCGATATCTCATCGGCATAGTCTCAACTATGACCCTCCATTTTAGAAATGGTCTCCTCGTGAGCCTCGATCATGTCATTGGCCTCACCGAGTTGTTCCAAGAGAGCAACGAAGTGCTTCTTGGGTTTGCCCTTGAGTTTAATCATAAACAACTCAAATTCATTTTCTTCCTCCTCTGCCCCTTCACTCTCACCAATACAATCCGTCAATGAAGGATTAGAGGTGATGGTAGTGTTGATATTGGGAGTTACCTTGTTGGTGGCCTTAGCCATGAGGCACTTGGCGGTGATGTTCTCATTTGGTGAGTTAAAGAGAGATGAATGTGGAGTAGTTGCAATAGCAATGGTGGCCATAGTGACCATCTTATCATCTTCATCATCATCATCATCCTCAACATATTCTTCTTAGGCCACCAACCCTTTGGGAGGGGTCTTCTTGTTGAGGTTGTTCTTGTTGGGATAAGACTTGGCCTTGTCCTTTCGGATAAGCTTGCCTCCATTGTCTTCTCTTTTCTCATATGGGCAATCTACAACAAAGTGGCTCACATTCCCACACTTGTAGCACGTCCTCACTCGTTGCTTGCCCTTGTTGCCACTTGAGTTGTTCTTTTTGAAGTTGGGCCTTGAGTTCTTCTTGTTGCCCCAAAATTGTCGTGATGCAAGAGCCATGTGTTCATGATAGGCATATTTGGTGTCTTCGGGGCAACTATCATCTTCATCCTCTTCATCCTCTTCTTCCACACAAGCCTTGGCCTTCAAGGCCAGGTTAGGCTTCTTTGATCGTTGAGCTCGTAATGCCGCATTGTCGGCGGTATTGTCCAAGATCCTCATGGCAACGAACTCATCCAACACTTCACTTGAAGACAAGGTGTGGAAGTCCGGTCTTTGGCGAATGACGGAGGACATGGCCTTGTGATAAGGCATCATGGCCTTGAGAAACTTGCGCTTGATCCAATTGCCATCCATGTCCTTGCTCCCATGATCTCGAAGTGAGACCGCAAGAGTGGTTAATCTCCGATAGGGTTCACGGGGATCTTCATCTTCGATCATGGCAAACTCATCGGCTTCATCTTGCACAACTTCATAGTTTGAGTGTTGAATGCTTGCGCTTCCCTTGTACATGGAACCAACATGCTCCCATGCTTCCTTGGCCATGGTGAAGGGTCGAAGATGTGCAATGTCTTCGGGAGGGATAGCATCTTGAAGAATGCAAAGAACGGACTCGTTGAATTGATGATCCGCAGCTTCTCTTGGAGTTAAGTTGTAGGGATCATGCGGGTAGAAACCTTGCTCAATGATTCTCCAAAGATTAGTAGAACAATGATTTAAATGACATCTAAAACGAAACATCCAAGTAGCAAAATCATATTTTTTCACAAACTTAGGAGGAGGACCAACGGAATTTAAATGCGGAGTAGGAACGGGTCCTCCATAGTGGGTAGGAGGAGCGGAGTGGGCAAAAATCCCACTCCCATTCTTAGTAACCGGGACTTGCTCACTACTAGCTTCTCCCTTGTCGGGAATAGCATCCGACACGTTGGTAGAGGGTCGAGCCACTTCCAACGGTGTGGTGGATAATTTGAGTCCCTCAAGTAATTCCTTAAACATGCCTTTGACCTCGGTCGCTAGTGATTCTTTCAATGTGTCCATAGCCACATTGAACTCCTCACGAGAGATCGTGGTTCCCCCATCGGACGTAGTCAAGGACGGAGTTCCACCGGAGTGTCCCTCCGTCTCGACTATGTTGTCACCCATACTCTTTGGACGGTAAAGTCCTTATACAGAGACGAGGCTCTGATACCAATTGAAAGGATCGATATGGTTGACTAGAGGGGGTGAATAGGCAACTAACAATTTTTAGCTTTTCTTGACCGATTTAAACTTAGCAACAAAGTAAGTTGTCTAGATAAGCAACTAGGTGGAGACCCTATAGGAAGCAACAATAACAACCACACAAGCAAGCAAGTTGAGGTATACAAAGAAAGCTTGCACAAGTAAAGGTAAGAAATAACCACAAGTGGATTCGGTGAAGACGAGGATGTGTTACCGAAGTTCCTTCCCTTTGAGAGGAAGTATGTCTCCGTTGGAGCGGTGTGGAGGCACAATGCTCCCCAACAAGCCACTATGGCCACCGTATTCTCCTCACGCCCTCACACAATGCAAGGTGCCGTGATTCCACTAGTGGTGCCCTTGAAGGAGGCGACCGAACCTTTACAAACAAGGTTGGGGCAATCTCCACAACCGAATTGGAGGCTCCCAACGACACCACGAAGCTTCACCACAATGGAATATGGCTCCGAGGTGACCTCAACTGTCTAGGGTGCTCAAACACCCAAGAGTAACAAGATCCGCAAGGGATTAGTGGGGGGAATCAAATTTCTCTTGGTGGAAGAGTAGAATAATGCCTTCTCAAGCAATCCCTAGGAAATCAACAAGTTTGATTTGCTAGGGAGAGAGATCGGGCGGAAATGGAGCTTCGAGCAACAATGGAGCTTGGGGAGGAAGAGGTAAGTCTTCTTGGGGAAGAAGACTCCCTTTATATAGTGGAGGGACAAATCCAACCGTCATCCCTCAACTCTGCCCGCAGAGAATGGTAGTACCGCACTTAACGTGCGGTACTACCGCACGGCCCAGCGGTACTACCGCACAGGGTGCGGTACTACCGCCGGCGCGGTACGAGCCAGAACTAGCCCCTATTGCGTTAAAACTCCAGGCGGTAATAATGCCGAATCGGTACTACCGCACGTCCTTATGGCACTACCGCAAGGTAGGGTCAGACTGGTCGAGGAAGAGTGCAGACTAAATAAATTACGTCCGCAGCTACTTCTGCAGAGTTACGGTCGAAGCAAAAACCCGACACGGTACTATCGCTTGCACGAAGCGGTACTACCGCGTAGGACGCGGAAGTAAAAAATTACTTACGCTCCTACTACCGTACTAGTTACGACGCTAGAGCCGGTCACATGGTACTACCGTGTCCTCGATACGGTACTACCACATGGTGCGGTACTATCGTAACCCTAGAGCGGTACTACCATGGGGCGTGCGGTACTACCGCCTTCTTTGAGCGGTACTACCGCATGCCAGGCAGTGGTAGTAGTAGGATGCCACTGTTTTTGTAACGACAAGGAAAAACAGCCAGAGCTCCAGAGAAGCGAAAGAAAGGTGGTGCGAATGAATAGACGTGTACGTGTTGATTCCACCCAAACCTTTCCGAAGTGGACCCCCTCTTAATAGTACGGCTTTCCTATGACTCAATTCCACCGAAAAGAAACAAAAGGAAACACCATCTTCCATAGGTTCCGAGGGGCACTTAAACGTCTTGTGCCTAGGTGTGATATATCTGAAAAGCTCAGTGCACACGGTTAGTCCACAAAAGCATTGTCATCAATCACCAAAACTACTTAGGGAGAAATATGACCTTACACCTCATTCGATAAGTAAGAGTGTCGAACCCAACGAGGAGATAAAGGTAGAACAAATATTCCCTCAAGTTCTATCGACCACCGATACAACTCTACGCACGCTTGACGTTCGCTTTACCTAGAACAAGTATGAAACTAGAAGTACTTTGTAGGTGTAGCGGGATAGGTTTGCAAGAATATAAAGAGCACGTAAATAAAAACTAGGGGATGTTTAGGTAAAGAAGCAATAAAGTTAGTATAGCGAGTGTGGAAAAGTTGTGGTAGGAGTTGCGAAATTGTCCCTAAGCAATTGACTATGTTACTAGATCGATAGCAATTTTATGTGGGAAAGGCCACTGCTAGCATGTCATCCCTGACTCGAAATTCTATGAACTTATGATTGGAACCATTAGCAAGCATCCACAACTACTAACGTTCATTAAGGTAAAACCCAACCATAGAATTAAGATATATTGGGCCCCCTTCAATCCCGTATGCATCAATTTCTATGCTTGGTTGAAGCTTCTATCACTCTTGCCCTCCAATACATAGTCCTATCAACATACAACTAACCCTATGGTGTGATCCACATGTGCGCTCATATGATGGGCACCAAAGGACAGCAACATAACCACAAGCAAATTAAATCAATCATAGCAATTCACCAATTACCGATAGGACAATGAAAATCTACTCAGACATCATAGGATGGCAACACATCATTGGATAATAATATGAAGCATAAAGCACCATGTTCAAGTAGAGGGTACAGTGGGTTGCGGGAGAGTGGACCGCTGTAGATAGATGGGGGAAGGTGCTGAAGATGTTGGTGAAGATGACCGAGGTGTTGGTGTAGATCGCTGTCGCACGATGATGGCCCCAGTGGCACTCCGGCGCCACCGGAAGCGAGGGGGAGAGAGCCCCCCTCCTTATCCTTCTTCCTTGGCCTTCTCCCTAGGTGGGAGAGGGATTCTCCCTCTGGTCCATGTCTTCCATGGCATGGGAGGGGCGAGAGCCCCTCCGAGATTGGGTTTGTCTCTCTCTGTTTCTGCCTTCTCAAATTCTGGCCTTTCACCGTTTCTTATATTCCCGGAGATCCGTAACTCTGATAGGGCTGAATTTTTGACATGATTTGTATCCGGATATTAGCTTTCTTACGGCGAAAGAAGGGCACCAACCGCCTTACGGGGTGGCCACGAGGGTCAGGGGCGCGCCCCTGCCTCATGGCCCCCTCGGGCATCGTCTCGCGTTGATTCGTCTTCCCAAAATTCATAAATATTCCAAAAAAAATCTCCGTCCATTTTTATCCCATTTGGACTCTGTTTGATATGGATATTCTGCGAAACAAAAAGATGCAACAAACAGGAACTGATACTGGGCACTGGATCAATATGTTAGTCCCAAAAATAGTATAAAAAGTTGCCAAAAGTATATGAAAGTTGTATAATATTGGCATGGAACAATCAAAAATTATAGATACGACGGAGATGTATCAGCATCCCCATGCTTAATTCCTGCTTGTCCTCGAGTAGGTAAATGATAAAAAGATAATTTTTGATGTGGAATGCTACCTAGCATAATCTTGATCATGTAATCTAATCATGGCAAGAATATTAAGACACGAGTGATTCAAAGCAATAGTCTATCATTTGACATAAAAGAATGTAATACTCAGGTATCCCAACAAACAATCAAGTCTTTCAAAATATCAATGCTAAAGAATGTTATCCCTACAAAATCATATAGTCTTTTATGCTCCCATTTCTTAACACAAGGTACCCCTCATGCCCATCCCGGTGTCAGCCAAGCAATTGTTTTCATACTTACTTTTTCGAACCTTTTCAACTCTTCACGCAATACATGAGCATGAGCCATGGGCATAGCACTATGGATGGAATAGAAGGTGGGGATAGACAAAAGGAGGGAGAAAGTCTCACATCAACTAGGCAAATCAATGGACTATGGAGATGTCCATCAATTGATATCAATGTGAGTGAGTAGGGATTGCCATGTAACGGATGCACTGGAGCTATAAGTGTATGAAAGCTCAAGGGAAAACTAGTGGGTGTGCATCAACTTGCTTGCTCATGAAGACCTAGGGCAATTTGAGAAAGCCCGTCGTTGGCATATACTCCCTCCGTTCTTAAATATAAGTCTTTGTAGTGATTCCACTATGGAGTACATGCGAAGCAAAATGAGTGAATCTACACTATAAAATGCATCTATATACATCCATATGTGATTCATAGTGAAATCTCTACAAAGACTTATATTTAGGAACGGAGGGAGTACAAGCCAAGTTCTATATTGAAAATTACCACTAGTATATGGAAGTGACAACATAGGAGACTCTCTATCATGAAGAACATGGTGCTATGATGAAGCACAAGTGTGGAAAAAAGATAGTAACATTGTCCATTCTCTCTTTTTCTCTCATTTTTTTATTTTCTTTTTTTTCTTTTTTTTTATTTTGGGCTCTTTGGCCTCTCTATTTTTGGTGGGCTTCTTTGGCCTTCTTTTTTTATTTTTTTATTTGGGCTTCATTATCCTCTTTCATTTTTTTATAACCTCACATGGGACAATGTTCTAATAATGATGATCATAACACTTTTATTTACTTACAACTCGATACTAGAACAAAAGCATGACTCTATATAAATGCCTCTGGCGGTGTACTGGGATGTGCAATGATCTAGCGTAGCAATGACATCAAAAAACGGACAAGCCATGGAAACATCATGCTAGCTATCTTATGATCATGCAAGGCAATACGACAATGATGGTGCGTGTCATAATAAACGGAACGGTGGAGTTACATGGCAATATATCTCGGAATGGCTATGCAAATTCCATAGTAGGTAGGTATGGTGGTTGTTTTGAGGAAGGGTATAAGGTGGTTTGATGCACAGGCGAAAATTGCACGATACTAGAGTAGCTAGCAAGGTGGAAGGGTGAGAGTGCGTATAATCCATGGACTCAACATTAGTCAGAAAGAACTCACATACTTATTGCGAAAAATCTATTAGTTCTCGAAGCAAAATACTATGACGCATGCTCCTAGGGGGGAGGTTGGTAGGAGTTAACCATCGCGCGCCCCCGACCTTCACGCAAAAATAAACAATCAAAATACAATGCGCGCCAATTTGGTTACATAGTTATGAGACCATACGTGCATGCTTCGGGAATCACAAACCTTAACACCAATATTTTTACTAAACCATAATCATTCACTAGTACCTCCCACATATTAGCATCTCTATATCGCAAAACTATTGCAAGGAATCAAACGCATCATATTCAACGATCTACAAGTTTATGTAGGATTTTATGACTAACCATGTGAATGACCAATTCCTGTCAACTCTCTAAATAGATATAAGTGAAGCAAGAGAGTTTTAATTATTTCTACAAAAGATATGCCCACGCTCTAACAAATATAAGTGAAGCAAAAGAGCATTCACCAAATGGCGGTTTTCTATGTGAGGAGAAACAAGCAATCCAAACTTCAAATGATATAAGTGAAGCACATGAAGCATTCTATAAAGCCATACTCAAAAGATATAAGTGAAGTGCAAAGAACATTCTATAAATCAACCAAGGACTATCTCATACCAGCATGGTGCATTTATTAAAAGAAAAAGAAAAGCACACGACGCTCCAAGAGTTTACGCATATCATGTGAACGAAACGAATCCGAAAACATACCGATACTTGTTGAAGAAAGATGGGATGCCTTCCGGGGCATCCCCAAGCTTAGACACTTGAGTCTCCTTGAATATTTACTTGGGGGTGCCTTGGGAATCCCCAAGCTTGAGCTCTTTCCTCTCCTCCTTCTCCTCATATCGAGACCTCCTCGATCTTCGAACACTTCATCCACACAAAACTTAACCGAACATTTAGTGGCGGGGTTAGTGCATATGATCAATGAAATCCCATCCTGTACTGCTCTAATATTATTGTGTAATTATGAACAAACATTACCCAATGTATTCTATCACAATTCTATGGCCCCAAGTCAAGGAGGCTTCAACAAGAATTCAAACATATGCAAATAATGAAGCTATAACACCAATCTGTGAAAACAGGACAATATGTAGTAATCTGAACATTAACCATACTTCTGTAACCCTAACAATTATGAAAAATTTAGGAAAAAACAAAATTTGTATAGCAAGACTTTGCAAAAAGTTTCAGATCCTTCCGACGTTCCAGTAAAAAAACGTAAAATCACGCACTACAGCCTAAGTTTCTGTTTTTGCACCGCACAAACCAACAAGCAGTTTAATCATCCTAAAGGCACATCTTGGCACATTATTTTTATAATACAATGGAATTGTACAAGGGGATAATTATTTTTATTGAAAAGTTTCTGTAATTCAAGATTTGCAAGGTTTCCATTGGCATGAACAAAGTTCAAGGAGCTCCCCCATTTCAACGGTACTCGTCCTTCTTACTTTCACTTTTCTTTTTGAAAAAGTTTTAGGTTCCCCTATTTTTTAACTTTATAAAAGCACACAATAGAAATAAATGACTCTCTAAAACTTCCGGGTTGTCTCCCTGGCAGCGCTTTCTTTAAAGCCATTAAGCTAGGCATATGGTGCTCAAGTAATGGATCCACCCGGATCCCAAGGTATATCAAATCCAATTTTAATTAACAATGATTTGGCATTTAGTAGTGAGCACAAAGTGACATATATCATGCAACAACGAAGTCTAACTCTCTTCCTATGCATCGGCATGTCATACGAGAACAATTCATGCACATCAAGTAAAGGCCAACGCATAGTCTAAGCAGTTTCTTGCAATTCTATCGTGTTGGAAACGTAGAGAGGCGGAGATATATTTCCTCTCTCATAATAATTGCAAGTAGGAGCATCAAGCACATGCATATTATACTCATCAAAATCATCATGTCTAATGGAAAAAGGAAACCCATCAATATAATCCTTAATGAGTGCAAACTTCTCCAATATAGTGTAGTTTGGAGAATTCAAAAAGATAATAGGACTATCATGTGTGGGTGCAATAGCAACTATCTCATGTTTAACATAAGGAACTATAGCAAGTTCATCTCCATAAGCATAATTCATATTGGCATCTTGGCCACAAGCATAGCAAGCATCATCAAAAAGGGATATTTCAAAAGAATCAACATGATCATAACAATCATCATAGCATTCATCCTTCGGTAAGAACGAAGGGAAATTAAACAATGTATGGGATAAAGAGTTACTCTCATTATAAGGTGGGCACGGGTGATCAATCCGCTCTTCCTCCTTTTGTTCTTCGCTCTCCTCCTCATCTTTTTCATCCAATGAGCTTACAATGTCATTAATTTCTTCTTCCATAGACTCTTGCAAAAATATAGTCTCTTCTTGGACAGCGGAGACCTTCTCAATAAACGCATCAATATTGGCATTGTATTCATAATTCTCATAGCAATATTTCAATATAGCAAAATTTTCAGGCCTATAAACAGCATCATCAAAAGCTTCATACCTTTTAAATAGAGATTCAATTTCATAAACACCCTTAAAAGCTACGAATTCTTCTATTTGTTCCACATCATAATAAACATATATACCATTAGCATAAGAAGCTAAGGTTTCATCACCATTAAATTCGCATGAAAAGGGAAGGTGTGGAGCCTTCATCCTAGAGCAACAAGTATAATCATATCTCTAGCATAGTTTCCGAGCATACCAATGCAACATATAAATTTTATCCCATAATAGTTTCCCTTTTTGTGTCAAGCGATAATCCCTAAAGTATTCACATTGATCCAACGTTACTCCCATTATATAGTTGAATGGGGTTTTCTGAGGATTATCAAAGTAGTACATAATATCTTTCACATACTGAGCATCGAGGGTTTTAGGAGGTTCCCCATCTCCATGAGTAGCAAGTACACCTAATTTTTTTGGTATTTCGTGTTCCATATCCATAACTAAAGATAGAGAACAACTCAGAACAGCAAATAAAATCTACTTAGTGATAAAGCAAACAAGCACACAAGAGAATATTCACCCCACGCTATTGCTCCCTGTCAACGGCGCCAGAAAAAGGTCTTGATAACCCACAAGTGTAGGGGATCAGTTGTAGCCTCTTTCGATAAGTAAGAGTGTCGAACCCAACGAGGAGCTAAAGGTAGAACAAATATTCCCTCAAGTTCTATCGACCACCGATACAACTCTACGCATGCTTGACGTTCGCTTTACCTAGAACAAGTATGAAACTAGAAGTACTTTGTAGGTGTAACGAAATAGGTTTGCAAGAATATAAAGAGCACGTAAATAAAAAACTATGGGCTGTTTAGGTAAAGAAGCAATAAAGTTAGTATAGCGAGTTTGGAAAAGTGGTGGTAGGAGTTGCGAAATTGTCCCCAAGCAATTGACTACGTTACTAGATCGATAGCAAGTTTTATGTGGGAGAGGCCACTGCTAGCATGTCATCCCTGACTTGGAATTCTATGCACTTATGATTGGAACCATTAGCAAGCATCCGCAACTACTAACATTCATGAAGGTAAAACCCAATCATAGCATTAAGATATATTGGTCCCCCTTCAATCCCGTATGCATCAATTTCTATGCTAGGTTGAAGTTTATGTCACTCTTGCCCTCCAATACATAGTCCTATCAACATACAACTAACCCTATGGTGTGATCCACGCGCGCGCTCATGTGATGGGCACCAAAGGACAACAACATAACCACAAGCAAATTAAATCAATCATAGCAATTCACCAATTACCGATAGGACAACGAAAATCTACTCAGACATCATAGGATGGCAACACATCATTGGATAATAATATGAAGCATAAAGCACCATGTTCAGGTAGAGGGTACAGCGGGTTGCGGGAGAGTGGACCGCTGTAGATAGATGGGGAAGGTGATGAAGATGTTGGTGAAGATGGCAGAGGTATTGGTGTAGATCGCCGTCGCACGATGATGGCCCCGGTGGCACTCCGGCGCCACCGGAAGCGAGGGGGAGAGAGCCCCCCTCCTTCTCTTTCTTCCTTGGCCTTCTCCCTAGGTGGGAGAAGGTTCTCACTCTGGTCCATGGCCTCCATGGCATGGGAGGGGCGAGAGCCCCTCCGAGATTGGATATGTCTCTCTGTCTCTCTCTGTTTCTGCGTTCTCAGATTCTGGCCTTTCACCGTTTCTTATATTCCCGGAGATCTGTAACTCTGATTGGGCTGAATTTTTTACACGATTTGTATCCGGATATTAGCTTTCTTGCGACGAAAGAAGGGCACCAACCGCCTTACGGGGTGGCCACGAGGGTCAGGGCGCGCCCCCTGCCTCGTGGCCCCCTCGAGCATCATCTCGCGTTGATTCTTCTTCCCAAAATTCATAAATATTCCAAAAAAAAAATCTCCATCCGTTTTTATCCCGTTTGGACTCCGTTTGATATGGATATTCTGCAAAACAAAAAACATGCAACAAACAGGAACTGGCACTGAACACTGGATCAATATGTTAGTCCCAAAAATAATATAAAAAGTTGTCAAAAATATATAAAAGTTGTATAATATTGGCATGGCACAATCAAAAAGTATAGATACGACGGAGACGTATCAGCTAGCACCTCCTAGTACAGGACGTCGTCACGCGTGAATTTTGAAGAACGTTGTGTTGGTTTCTATCTCCTTAAGCCAGCCAAATCGGGTGCGCTCGCGTGCAATTGAGCAGTCAGGAGAGGCTAATGCAAGGTACACACGCTTAAGCTCACGGCTCAACTAGGCCTCGGCCGGCGACAATGGCCGCACGTCCTACGCAGTATCCAAACATAGTATGAGCTCGTGTGCGAGCATTGATTGGGTGGAGGATGTTGCCAATGGTGCATCCACTCCAACCCTGAAGCTCGCGAGCTGTGGCTTTGAGGTGGCGATAGATCCTCCAGAAAGAATCAGGGTCTGGCGTGAAAAGAGTTCCAGGCCGTATCCACGAACTGTTGGAATCCCTCAAAATTGACCCAGAACCTCTCAAAATGAGATCGTAGCTTGGTCGGAACGTGCGGGGGAGCAGTCCAAGAAAAGTGGACAACGATCGGAGACGGTGAAGGCATGGCAAGTGAAGCACTTCTCAGGTCGACGTGCAGAGGATTCGATCATTCTTGACTAGTGTAGGATTATCCTGGTCATTCGACCACATGTAGCGGCGCCCGTGTAGGCAAATGTCACGTTGAGCCAACTTAGAGATGAGCACGGCAGAAGTGGTTCGCCATGCGATAATTGAGGCGGTTATTATTCATGTGTGTCAATCCTGCTGCATCAAATGTCGAGGCGGCTCATCTGATGTCCCCAAATGACTAGTTTTGATACACGACATTGAAGATGCCCTAAGCATCATAAAAGGTGGAGAAACTTGCGTTACTCATGTGAGTGAGACATAGTCATAGTTTAGCTAGTCATGTTATGTCAAATTATCCTCATATGCCATTGGGCTTAGGTCGGACCTTGGCTAAGGACATTTCCAAGGGTAAATCTCAAATGCACACTGTCAATTGTCCACGGACACATGTCCACTGACAGCCAAGCGGCGTCTGCCATCCAGTTATAGCAACAACAACAAAATCCCTACTTGTCGTCCTCTTGTCAAATGAAGAGAGTAGAGATAAGAGGGGGGAGTGCGAATATCCATTTTGGCTCGTGAACTCATCTAATATCGGTGAACAGTAAAATTGAAACAAATACTGAAACAACTCAAAAAATTCTAGATTTCTTCGTGTGAAATATATTTTAGTGTGTGATGTCTGTGCAAAATTTTAACTTATTTGGATATCTGAGCTGCTCTAAAAAATAACAAATTTGTCCCAAACAGGGCAAAACAGTAAACTTATCCACGCACTCCAGTTTTGTTTTTGTTTTTTGCCGAGAGTTGTTCAGATGTCCAAATAAGCTGTAATTTGACATGAACCTCACACACTAGACCATCTTCCATGCAATTTTTATTTATTTTTCTAGTATTTCTTTTGATTTTATTGTTTTTTTTGAACCGTGCATTACCCCTTTCCATTAAAAGCATAACGAAAATACAGCCGTCCCAGATCCAAACGAAAGGAAACCGAGAAAAGGGTAAAGCGAGTTCAAAGCATCGCTGGGAAACCCACCACAAATACCCGTCATCGGGCAATTTGCCATGGGGCGAAAACCCAGCGACACCAAAGAAACGCTAATACAAGTCTACCAGCTCAACTAGGGAGAGACAAGTCACCATAAGGGGTCTAACAACCGACCATCATAAAGGCTCACGCAGGAGCTCAAAAGAAACGACCCGAATATCACTAGAAAGCAGTTCGGAAATAGGTGAGCTGAGCTCGGGGGCAGCAAGAGGCTTCAGGCATCATCAACTCAGCTCGAATCACCTGGCGGGGCACACAGACGCATCATGTTCGAAGTACTTGTCTTCAGAATCTTCGCACCACGCTCCATAGCTTCGCGATCCTCTCCTTTCAGCAGACCTGCCCAGTACAACATGTTTCCACAGGCAGAGTAAACAATATCAAAAGGAGATCATATCTTCTTTTTTTCAAAAGTGACACTATTACGGGTGTTCCATATAGCCCAGCAAATAGCCGCCAAGCAATAAGTATAAAAATTTTCTCCATCAGGTAGGAAGATGTAGCACCATGAGAAAAATTGCCACAAATTATTAGGACAAACGTCCGTGCCCAAGGCACAACCTGCTGTTCTCCACACAACCCTGGCCACGGGGCAGGTGAAGAACAAGTGCTGGGAAGTCTCCCTCTCACCACAGAAAGAACAAGAAGGGTTCCCCATCCAGTTCCTCTTATTCATAACATCTCTAGTTAACACAGCATCTTGGGAAAGCTGCCAGATAAAGATTTGAATCTTAAGTGGAACCTTGGCTCGCCAAACCCATCTATAGTTACAACCTGCAATATTTCTCTCCAGATAGCTATAGACAGATCTGGTGGTGAATTTCTTTCTATTACCACCCCCCAAAGACCAACTAATCTTGTCCGGTTCATCAGAACGAGGCCACGAATTAACCACATTCTGCATCTCTTTCCATTGTTCCAGAAGCGTAGGATGCAGATTTCTCCTGAAGAAATCAGTTCCTACACCTTCTCTAAATTTGGCCACCGTAATGTCTTGATCATTACAAATATCAAAGAGAGTAGGGAAACGACTACACAGTGGTTGATCAGAGCCAACAGAGTCAAGCCACACCCTAGTAATGTCCCCAGCCTTAAGAGTAACCCCTCGGCCAGCAAGATACACATCCTTAACTTTCATAATATCTTTCCAGATAGGAGAGTCCCCAAACTTAGCTTTAACCGAGGAAATCGAGTTTTTCCTCAGGTATTTAGCCCGAACTACATCTTGCCAAAGTCCTTGTTCTGTGTCTAGCTTCCACCACCACTTGGTCAGGAGGCTTATATTTTGTTTGCAGAGGTCTTTCACCACCAAGCCCCCTTTATCTTTCGAACGACAGATCCTGGACCATTTAACCAGGTGGTATCGCTTACGTCCTTCATGCTCTTGCCAGAAAAAACGTTTGCGGTGCTTGTCTAATTTCACGATCACACCTTTAGCCAACAAGAACATACTCATGTAGTAGTACACAATTCCTGTTAAGGAAGTGTTTGCAAGAATCAGACGCCCCCCCGAAGAGGCTGCATTCCCAATCCATGATTCACAACATTTCATAAACTTCTCATCTAGGAAATCCCAATCTAAGCACCGTAGGGTAGAAAAACTCACAGGAACACCCAGGTATTTCATCGGAAAATGACCGATATTACAATTAAACAGCTCAGCATAGAAAGATCTCATGTCATCGTCACCCCCAACACAAAGGATTTCGCTTTTCTCAAAGTTGATCTTCAAACCTGACATTAATTCGAAAATGTATAATAGGAGTTTTAGATTGACAGCCGCCTCCCTATCATGCTCAATACAAATGACCGTATCATCGGCGTATTGCAAAATGGCCACTCCATCTTCAATCAAGTCCGAGGCCATGCCAGTTAACAACTTTTCTTTCTGGGCATTGCGGACCATCTTAGATAGGGTCTCCACAGCCAAGTTAAACAGAAAAGGGGAATGGGGGTCGCCTTGGCGCACCCCTTTGCAACTTTGGAAGTACGGGCCATTCTCCTGGTTAAGTTTGATACTAACCGTACCATCACGAAGGATCTTCTCCACCCACCCACACCAAGTGGGGCAGAAACCCCTACTCTTGTGGCATTCTATCAAAAAATCCCAACTGATCTTATCATAAGCTTTCTCGAAGTCCAATTTCAAAACGACCCCTACTTTTTTCTTACGGTAGGAATGATGAAGAATTTCATGAAGGGTAAGAATACCATCCATAATAGTCCTGTGCTTAATGAATGCATTTTGGTGTTTACTGATTAGCTTGTCTGTGAACAAAGCTACCCTGTTGTCTAGTACCTTAGTGATGAGCTTGTAGGGGCGTCTAAGTAGACATATAGGGCGGTATTGCTGGATCTTTTTTGCCCCGTTCATTTTAGGTATCAAAGTAATAATACCATAATTCAATCTGGCAACATCCAGATTGTTGTTATAAAAGGCTTCAAAGATACGCATAATATCTTCCTTTACAAAGTCCCAGCAAGCTTTATAGAACTCAGCCGGAATGTTATCCGGGCCAGGAGCCCTGTTGCTATCCATGTTAAAAAGGGCTTTCTTAACCTCCTCCACAGTAAAAGGACTAGTCAGAATGATGTTGTCATCTTCTGATAGTTTCTCATCATTATTCCAAGTTTCAGGGGAGAGATGGAACATATTTCCTCTAGCAGGCCCGAAAAGATCTTTGTAAAACGAAGTGGCATGAGCTAGGAGGTTCTTGGTTCCTTCCACTACCGTATCTCCACTAACCAAGGAATGAATGGTGTTTTTCCTTTTTTTCCCATTCGCTGTTCTATGAAAGTAGGCCGTATTACGGTCCCCTTTTAAAAGCCACCTCTCATTAGACTGTTGGAGCCAAAACAACTCCTCACTAGCCAGCAGCTCATTGAGCTCCACACATAGGTCACTTCTTCTCTCATAGGATTCGGTATCTAGAGGACCAAGCTCCTCTTTGGCTTCAAGGTCCTCTAGTTCTTTTAGGATCACCTTTTTTCTTTTTCTGGCATGCCCAAAGGAGTGGGATCCCCACCCTTTGAAATACTTATTAATGCGCTTCAGTTTAATATTAAGAATGTCTATAGGGTCCTCCGAAGCAACATACTGCCCCCAGATATTCTTGGCTATATCATAGAAATTCTCATTATTAAGCCAGCTAGCTTCAAATCTAAACTCACGTTGACGAAGGTCCTTCTTTTTAATGGGGTTCGAGTTCAACAACAGAGGGTTATGATCCGAAACATCCCTAACCAGTTTGCGGATAGCAACAAGTGGAAACAGATCTTCCCAATCATAACTCATGAGAACTCTATCAAGCTTTTCAAGAGTAGGGTGTTTCTGGTTATTCGACCACCTATACCTGCCCCCACTCATATGAATCTCCCTGAGGTTTAAATGCTGAATAATAGCATTGAACCTATCCATGTGCTTGGAGCGTCGCATGTTCTTATTCTTATCGTCATTACCCCTAAGGATATTGAAATCCCCCCCCTATCACATAAGGGGTGTTAATGTTCCCACACTCATTATTAAGCTCCTCCAAGAATTCCCCCCTCTTGTCATCATGAGCAGCCCCATAAACCACAACTAGGGTCCAAACACATCTCAATTTGACATCAAACACTGTAGCTTGAAGTAGATAGTTACCAAATTTCCAGGAGATAATTTCCAGACTGTCCTTCCTAACACCACAAAGGATCCCACCAGCTTTGCCTAGAGATGGAATCCAATTCCAATCAAGGCTATCATAGGGGTCAATTTTCCTAAGAAATTTAGGAGTGTAATTTTTCTTCTTCGTTTCCAGGAGGCCAATAAAGTCCAGGGAATGATCTCTGATAATATCAGAGAAGCAGGTAGTCATTCCCTTCTTACCTGCTCCTCTGCAATTCCAGAATAAGCCATTCATTTTTTCTTTTTCACCCCCCCCCCTTCCTGGTAGCTCTACTAGGAGTCAAAGTAGAGTTATCAGTGTTCTTCTTCAAAGGAATCTCATTTTTTTGACTTCTAGTGACAGGTCTAGAAATAACTATGTTTTGTTTCTTTTCTCTCTTTTTCCTAGACCTCGCCACCGTGAATTTATCCTCATCGGCATCACTCCCCCCATCCCAATTCATGTTTAAAGGGGTCCGATCTCCAGCCTCGTTAGTTAGAATCATTTCTTTTTTATCTTCAATATCATGCCTCACATTAGGGTCGATAACATCATTGTTATTCCTGAATTTTTCAAGCTCACGTAAAACATCTATACTAGCAAAGTCCGTGTCAGGGATATTGACACCCATTTTAACAGCCCTAAGAATGAGTTCAGGGTTAGACAGTGCATCAAAGGAGTTAAGTTTTTTCGGAATACCTTCAATATCTCTCTTTTTAGCCACGGCCAGAGCCTTCTCCTCAATTTTCTCCATCTTGCCCTGAACATTGCGGAGGCTGAAACGCAGGTTTTCTTCAGTAACCAGAGGAGGGCAAGGGGGCATCATGTCTTTCTTCTCCTCTTCGGGAGATTCCACCACATAAGCACTGTCCACCTTCAAGATAGGTTCATAATGATTAACCTCATTTCCAGCCTGGTGGTATTTTCTAACCACGTCAGAATAAGTTTTCTTAGAATTTTTTGTATTAGATTCAGAAGGAAACTCAGTACAGGATCTTACTTTTTCTTGCCTCATCTCCTGAGCCATGGTCTCAATGAGCAGGGTGTTGTGTAGGGAATCATCAGATTCCACACTTTCCTGAGATTCATGAATAATATCAGTCTTATCACCCTGGGGCATGCAAGGTTTCCCTCCCAGGGCAACAGATCCCCCACTCTTTTGAGCTCCGGGATTTGGCATAGGAGCCATCTTTTTTTCATTGTTAGCCTCAGGATTAGGAGGATTTTTTATACCCACCCTCTCTCTGTCAGGGTCCCTCACAAGGATCTGCTCAACCTCAAAGTAAAAATCATAAAAATGTTCCCCAAGAACAGCTTCTGCCACAGCAGGAATCTCATCCACATTCCTACAGCCTAATCTGACCCGGGCCGAAGCCGGTCGATGTAGGTTAGCAGGATCAATCTCAAGGGGAACCCCAACCAAGGATGCCACGTATGCCATGTTTTTTTCACTTCTTTTGTCCAGAGGCACATTACTAATTTTAACCCAAGCAGATTCCATTACACCTTTAGCCCCAGCCGAGGACGACCAGCGAGCAACCTGAATTACTGCTCCACTGGTCTTGAGAGTAACCCTCCCAACATAGCATATCTGAGCAACTGCACGAGGGTTAGGAAAGCGAACTACGAACACCCCCGGTCCGATAGCATGAGCAGAACATCGCCAGTCAGTGGCAAGGTAAGCATTCAGATCTAACTCCATCTGACGCGTAGATGTCTCCCCCTCAATGATAGTAACTACAATATTGTTCGCCCTCTCCTTATGCTGATTAGCCGTGCAAGAATCATGAACATAATAAAAGCCCTGCCCTCTAGATTGAAACGCACACATCGATGCCATACACTCCCAAGGCAGAAATTCAGCACACATGGAGGCCAAATGTCCGAGTTTACCACATCGCTCGCAGAATGCTTGAGGGCATCTGGTAGGGGCATGCTCATGAGATTTGCAGATGGGGCATGGATCAAGTTTTTTGGAAGGGGGCACCTGATTAGGGTTCTTCTTTCCATGAGCTTGACGAGGAATAGGCGCAGTAGATCGCCCGACGGAGCTGTCCCCCGAGCCCTGATTCGCCTGGCCCTTCTGGATCCAGACACCGCCGGATTGGAGCTCCTGGTGGCCGGAGGCAGCCGCCTCGTCCCATCGGGAGGTGTCCCCCGAGGCCGGCGAGATGTTGGAGGAGGAGTTGTTGGAGCCGCCCCCGTCCTCGCGCCTCCAAGAGAACTTGTTGCCGCGGCCTCCTTGGCGCCCTCCGCCACGGTCGACCAGCTTCGCCTCCGCCACGGCGCGCACCTCGACCACCGCGCGCCTCCATGGCAGGAGCAGCCGCGACCGCCGCAAAAGAGCGTAGATCACCACCAACTTTGCCCTTCCACCACTCGAAGCTTTCAGCGGGACTGGATCTAGATCTGGAATTCCTCTCCTCCGCCGCCCAGAAGTGGGAGAAGGCAGCCTCTAGGTCAAGGATCTGGTGCGGGGGGGCTTTTATCCCCACGCCCGCTCCGCTCGGGGCACGCTGGATCCCCACCACGTGGCGCACATCCGCCATGGGTGGTTGGGAGGTCCGGTTTTTTCCTTCGACCCGGTTCGGTCCATCGGTATCTCCACGGCGTCCGCGAACCGTGGCCGCCTCGCCCGCCCCTGCAAGCGACGGCGCAGCCATCGTCGACGGCAGACGATCCCGGACCCTGGCGAAGTGGCTCGGGAGGGAGACCACATCGTCAATCTCGATCACCTCCCCCTCGCGGAGAAATCGCGCATCGATAGTGACTCCTCGCGCATCCGAGAGGACGATGCGTAGCGCGTCCTGCCGGAGCACCAGCACGCCCTCATGGAACGTCAGCGTGCTCGTATGCAGGTCGGCGGCGAACGAGACCCGCCATCTTACGTCGACTCCGCCGCCGCTTCCGCTGCTAGTGCTCGCCATCCCCCCTGAGTATCCAGATTTTATTGTTATTGCACAGGAGCAAATGAGCTCGGGATTTGAGAGGTCCTGTGGAATGCTGTTCAGAATTCAGACTCATCTATTCTATGCTGAAGCAGAGGATTTGAGAGGTCGAATCGAGGCATGTCCGTGGACAATCAAGGGGGCATCGTCTGAAGGCTTAAAATTGTCCGTATTTGTTTCCTGGGCCGCGTTGGAGACCCTCTCTGATTGTATCTGATATACAAGTGATCCCCTCATCATCAAATAAAGAGGTGGCCAGGCGGGTACTGAAACTGGACCTGCACGGATTTGCAGAAAAGGATTCCTTCCCCGATTCAGCTACTGCAACCACGTCTGAATCGGAGCACTCGTTGCCCTTTTATACAGAGCAATCCTCACCTACGCGCCCTGCCGCAGATCGTCGCAGTCTAGGTCAGCCGCAGAGCGCCCGGCCATGGACGGGAAGAAGGCGAGCGGCGGCGGCGGCGGCGACGACGACGGGGATAGTTTCTTCGTGGCCATGTCGAAGGACGAGCTGCGGGAGGTGGAGCAGTGGGAGCGCATGTTCGACGAGGACAGCGATGCGGCGGCGGGCCTGTTCTTGCGGGCGCTCCTCCGGGCAGCCAGGGCCGCGTACAAGCTGCAGGACGAGATGGATCGCCCCTTGGAGCCACAGCAGCAGCCACCGGCTGATATACTGTGCTCGCAGCTGCTGCAGCCGCCGGCCGATAAACTGGGCTCGCAGCTGCTGCAGCCGCCGGCCGATAAACTGGGCTCACCGCTGCAGCAGCCGCCGGCCGATAAACTGGGATCACCGCTGCCGCCGCCGCCGCCGCCGCCGCCGCCGCAGCAAACCGAGTTCAGAAAAATCACGGTGCTCGCGCTGTGTGCACCGGCCCCGCAGAAAAACAGGACGAGGAAGCCGCCTGCCCCGCGCGCCCCGCAAGCAAAGAGACCCCGGTGCGCGAGCACCGCCCCCCGCGGCGGCGCCGGGAAGAAAGGCCCAGAGCTCGATCATCCGCGCGGCCGCTCCTTGGTCCAGCCACGGCAGCCGTCGACGACGTCCAGGCCCGACCAGGCGCCGGCCCGGCCGCAGAACTCTACTGAAAACGTGACTGCGCCGTCGCGTCCGGGTCGCGAGGCGGAGTGGGCGCCGTCGTCGTCCACCGCGGGCTTCCCGCAAGGCAAGATCGGAGCATCGTGATTCTATTTCTACCTGGTCTTTGTACAGCGCCAGGCAGCGTGTCATATCGTGTTCGATTTCTTTCTCGATGCAAGAACCGGCATTGATAAGATTTCTTGGTTGATTGTTTATGCAATGTATGTACAGTATCTTTTTTTTTATCGATCATGCAATGTACGTATGGATCGCAAATTCAGGATTCGTCATATGATAGTACAAGTTCAGTTGGGGACTAAATCGGGGACTGTTTATTTATACGGCGCTGAGCGTGAAGTTTCTGGTGTTAGCGAAGGATAAGGCCGTAGTTTGTTGGAGTATGGTTCAGATAGGTTTTTGTTAGAATCAGATTGTAACAATACCTAAAGGTTCAAAAAAAAAATACATAACAAACTGTATCTTTTTTTTGAGACAAATAACAAACTGTAACTGACTACCTAGCGATCCCACTATGTTTTTTTTGAGGGCCAAAGCTTTATTACTCAAAAGGATGACAGTGTTGACGTAAAAAATAAAGATGACAGTGTTGACATAAAAAGAAAAAAGATGACAAAAATAATACTCCCTCCGTTCCATAATATAATAACATTTTTTACACTAGTGTAGTGTCAAAAACGCAAAAACGTTCTTATATTATATGACAGAGGGAGTAGTGTGGTTGGCCTAACCATACAAAGCACCCCGACTTGACGTATTACTCCCTTCGTTCCTAAATATAAGTCTTTTTATATATTTTATAATATGAACTACATACGGAAAACTTGGCAAGCGCTTTGGTGTTCGATGCCCGACCCTCAAAGAAAATTACGATTAAAATCTAGGGAAACATTTCCCATCAGACGACCGGCCGAGCGCTCGGCCGGTCGCCCCTCGCTCGCTCGCTTTTCTACGCGGAAGTGGACTGGGCCACGTGAGTTCGTGGGCCTTCAGGCGAGATGTCCCTTCTCTTATCTCTTGTGCGTAACTCTTTTTTTCTTTTTGTTTCTCTGCTTTCTTCTTCGTGTTGCCTCATTGCGTCTTTCGTCTCTCTCTACGCACAATGAGCTCGTCAGTGTCGACGGCATGATCTCCTGCTACTTCTGCGAGCACTCCCACTCTCAACGCTGCAAGCATCTCCTTTCCCATGCACCTCATACTGCTCCCCCGCCAATGCTACAACCAGATACATGCGGCCGCAAAGCTGAAACCGGCACCTGAGAAAGCTAAAACCGTCCACGAAAAAACTTCAACTGAATATGGCGGAAGCTGGGGGGCGCCAGTGCTGCAACCGTTGACAAAAAAAGATTCAACCGTATATGAAAAAAGCTTCAGTCAGACAATACGCAACAAAATAAGTTGCAACCGTTGACAGAAAAGTTTCATCCGTAGATGAAAAAAGCTTCAACCAGATAGGTGCAATAGAAAAAGTTACAACCATTGATAGAAAAAGCTTCAACCATAGATGAAAAAGCTTCAACCGATGACAGGCAATGAAAAAAAGCTTCATAGAGGCTCACGTTTCCACGAAAGCTGCAACCGGCGTCGACGAGTGCTACAACTGGCGAAGACCAATGCTACAACCGATGATGATGCTTCGGCCGGCGATGCGGAAGCGGCAACCATGCAATTCATAGCTACTACCTGACATGAAAAAAGTTGTGAGCAGCGAGCATGGAATACAACTGTCGAGCACGAAAGCTGCAACCGGCAACAAAAAAGTTACCATCGACGAGCCCAGAAGCTACCACCGGCTTGCAAAAAAGCTGCAACCATCGCATGATTTTGTTGTAACTAGCCCAGGCTTGTTTATGAGAGCTTCCGCCTAGAGTTACCGACTTGAATCCACTTGATGCTAGCTCAGCGTGCATGTGCTACCGTAGATCAATTAAGCAACGACAATTTTGACGAAGCGTTCTAAATCCAACATGGAGTGTGGTATCGGGCGAGTGCGGGCGGTGCGGCTAGGCGAGGACGAGCGCCAGCGGGACGCCGGAGGCCGGCAAGCGCGGGCGGCAACCGGCGAACTGCGCGGGTGTTTTCTCAAACCCCCTTGCTCTGCCCGTTCCTTGCTGCTCATCACACTGCTGGCCACCACCTACTCCTTTTATCTCTCTGTCCTCGCTCGCCGCTTGCCCCTCTCTCCTCCGTAGGTAGCCACCACTGTTGTGTGCCGCCGCGTTGGGGCCGGACAAATGAACGCTTGCAGTCGCGTTGAGACCTCCACGGAATTCACCAATCGGCTTCCCTGTAGCGGCTGAAGGTCGCGCACAGGGGTCGGCATCGTGTCGAGGCCCATCAGTCCATAACAAACACGGTGGTGTACCATGTTGCCCTACAAGGACGGTGTCTTCGACGTCTCCTCTATCCTCCTTCCTTCGGCGACTAATGATGGCATGGACCAGCAAGACACAACACCACGGGGTGGCCGAGCCCGACTTGGCCCAGGGGCACGGCAGGGTTGTGGCGTGCTGGCCCGACCTGGCCCAAATCTCAGGATTAGTTGTGGACGCATTAGATGGTTTCTAATCACCCCTCAAAAAAAAAAAAGATGGTTTCTAATCTTTCCCGTTCTTCTCGGCAACCGAGCTATGTACAAAACCTCTCTATACATTTACATGTGGGTTGCAGAGTTGGATACTCAGTCGAATCTGGATCAAAGCCCTAATTGGTTCTGACGGGCGACATATGGATTTGTTTCTTGATTCGAGAATATATTGCAGCGTGAGGGGGTTTGTTTCTGAACACCTAAAACATTAGACAATTAAGTTGAATAGCAAAATAAGATCACAGTTTCGTTAATACACATCAAACTACAATCAAAATTCATAGGAAACACATCAAATTCAAACGAACGCGGTCAAAGACCATACTGAGCACCCAAAAAAACCCGCCATGTAAGCTATGATACTGAATAGAAGTGCATCTCCAACTAGGTAATTCAAAAAGTCCAAATTGATTAACAACGATGGGAAATCTATTTCAGCGGCAACAACCCCTCTACATATAAACAAGTGTGTTATCACTCGGCTATGTTGGATGTCTCCACTTGGTATTGAGTGTGATAATATTTTATAAAATCAATATCTAACCATGCTACTCCCCCGTTTCAAAATAATTAAACTTTTAATTTTGTTCTAAGTGAAACTAACTTAAGTTTGATCAACTGTATAAAAAAATGTGTAAGATGTACTAAACCGAATACCCATAGTATAAAAATACATTTCACAAAAATCTCGTGAGACTATCTTGGTGTTCTTTATTCCCACACAAAAGAAAAACTTGGTGCTCTTTATGTTAATATTTTTTTCCTATAAACATGATCAGACTTAAACAAGTTTGACTTAAGACAAACTCATAACTTCAATTATTTTGGGATGCGGAGGATATGAAAAGAAAGAAGGAGGGAGAGCTCGATGAAAAATACTCTCCATGTTTCTTTTTAGTCTGCATATAAAAAATTATTTCAAGTCTTCGTAAAGTTCGGCAAATTTTATAGAAAAAATATCAACATTCACGATATAAAATCAATATTGATTAGATGCATAGGAAACTTTATTTTCATAATCCACAACTTTAGTATAGTAATGTTTATAATTTTTTATATAAATGGGCAGCGCTACGCGTCGGCCATGGATCTTTTTAAATGATCCGTCGCCTCCTACTTTGTTGGATTGAGACACAAATAATTGTCTGATCTATCAAAAGAGGTGCGACGGGAATTGCAATAAGGTAGATGTTGCATAACTCGCTTTGCAACAATTGCTTTGTTGCAAAATCACCGAAGCGTTATTTACGCCCTAATTTTAAATTTTGGTCATTAACTTTCTTGCAACATAGATGATGTTGCGGAAGGACTTCTGCAACAATCATCGTGTTGCAGAATTATTATTTTTTGTCTTGATCTTTTTTGCGGGAGGACTTTTGCAAAATGAATAATATTGTAGAATTTTTTCACTGAAAAGATGATGTCTTCTCCTGCGTGAATCAAGAATTTTATGCAACAAAGATGATGTTGCGCGACGACTTTTGCAACAGAGCCTTTGTTGCGAAAAGTATAAAAAAATACATTGCCGGCCGGAGCGATGACGTAGGGCGAAAGGGGAGTCTGGAGCGGCGCAACAGAGCTGATGGTGGCCGAAGCTTCGTCGTGTCCGCTCGAGCAGCAATACGCGTAGAGTACATAAGGAATAGATAAGGACACGTGTTGTATATTGAGAAGGCAGTGGACGCAGTGCGTTTTATCCGTCGGCTGAAACATAGCCTTTTCATGTAAATTTGATCAAACTTTGTGTAGTTTAATTTCATACAAAATTTGTATGCCGGGTAAAATGAAACCAAGGGGGGGTGAATCCACGGATATATCTCACCAAAATTGCTCGAGTTTATGGGCTAGCAGTGCATTTTACTCCTTTTGTTTACTATTCTTCTTCCTAAAATAAAATCTCTGCTCTGCCTAAGGATGGCAATGGGTAGGGTATGAGGCGGGTAGAGCAATACCATACCCATACCCGTGTAGTCAATGGGTACAAAATTATATCCATACCCGTACCCATGTGTATGAACTTTACCTGTATCCATACTCGATGAGTATCCATACCCATTGGGTACCCAATGGGTAGATCAAATAGTACACAAGTTATTCACAATTTTACATTCATCCACATCACATTTGACAAAAAACATTTATCTAAACTCAATAACGAATAGATAAGTATCAGACAATCTCAATTCAAATTGATAATTAATGACAGCTTTAACACAGGTTCACAAAATGACCAAATAACATTCGACATGTAACATGTCAGTATAAATGGGTAGGGTATGGGTATATCCATGGTACAAGCCTATACCCGAACCCTACCCATGACTTAATGGATAGGGTACGGGTACTACCCATGGATATAAATTTCTACCTATACCCTGCCCATACGGGTACGGTATCCGCGGGTATCCGTATAAAATTGTCATCCTTAGCTCTGCCGCAGCTTGTAGACCGTTTCCGCTTCGGAGAGAAAGAAACGAAATGCGAATGCGACAGCACGCACCGTGGCAACGCCCGGGCCGGAGCCACGCGCCCATGCGGATGGTGCCGCGCCCGTTGGCCGGCGGCGCGGGAACCAGCGCTGCGCGAGTACGGCGACCAGCAGCGGCGCGGGAGACGGTGCTCGCGCGCGAAGCAGTCGTTCGACAGCCGTCTGCCCCACGGGTGGTCACCAGTGCCCGCCAGCTGTTTGCTCTTTTGCCCCAGACGGGTAAGGACCCGCTCCCCTCTCGCTGCTGCCTCTCAGCAGCTGCGGATTACTCGTCCGTGTCTGCATCGCCAGTTTCTCAGCCGATTTGTATTGCTGGCATGCTTTTACTCTTTCTAGCAACTTACGTTCTGTCGACTGCATTGCATGCTCTGCAACTGTACGCGTGCAAGATGAGCTCTGCTTGCTGATGCTGATGCTGATGCCTGCTTCATCTTGAGTAGAATGGGGCAGGGCCAAGGGCCTGTGGGTCTCTGTTTGCCTGAAAAAGCTAATCATAGAATGTCTCTCTCCAAATGTACCATGATAAGAACGAATTATGAATGGCAACATTCTGTTTGAAAATAGCAGGGTGACTATTTATTCTCTTTTCAACGGTTGGTATAAAAGGAGTTGCATACATCTAGCATCGTTGGTAGAAAAGGAGTTGCATACATCTAACATCATCACTTAGATTGGACATACGATATGAACAAACGCTAGGAGAGAAAGAAGGGCTAGAGCAGGAAGATAAATTAGATTTCTACAGTAGTTCCAAGTGTCCATATGCCGCTGGTCTAATCTTCACCAGTCACCACTAAACAAAATTTTCCTTGTTTCCCTGTGCCGTATTTCCTTATACTCCGTCAGAGCTTATATGTACACAAGCCTAAGTGAGGTCAGGTAGGTTGGTAGTTGCTTGATGCCTCTACATTGGCTCTGGTTGATGTCGGCCCTCTGACCTTCCCACGAATTCCATCACCAGCTTTGAGAAGGCTGATGATTCATCCCTAAGTAGATTTTCCGGTGAGTCAAACTCTAGTATCCTACCTGCAGCAAAAATTGGTGGGAAATGATAATCTTTGTCATAGAACACAATTTGTTGGAAGTGCCAACTTATAACACCCCAAAATATATACAAAAACCAAAATACTGCAAGTGCTTTAGTGTTCTTTACCTTCTCCGAGTACAAGAACAAGGTCGCTGTCAATCACGGTGGGGATCCTGTGTGCAATTGTAATAACTGTGCAATTGTCCGTTTCTTGCCTTATAGTCTTTTGGATGATATTATCTGTCGCGGTATCAACTGATGCTGTAGCTTCATCTAAAACAAGTATTTTCTTTTTCATCAGCAATACCCTGGCCAAGCACACAAGTTGCCTTTGCCCCACACTCCAGTTTCCGCCATCTTCAATTACTGTTACATAAACTATAACCATGTAACCCGGCCATCTTGAAAAATGAATTTGGCTAGAATGTGAGAATAGTAACTAATTAAACCTACCTGGTGCATCTAACAACCTATTGTCTTCTGTGACAATCTCCTCAAGGCGGCACTTACGCAGAACCTGGTAGATGAAAATTCTTAAAAGTTAGACCTGACAAAGTAGGAAACTACTAGCGAGCTGCTGATTCATGAACTGGTAAAATATTACTGCTGTAATTGCTTTGCAAAGAATATTTGCATCATGTAGACACTGAAGCACCTTTTGCTAGCACTGTATAGTGTTTACCTCCCATATTTCAGTGTCCTGATATTGTTGTAGAGGATCCAGATTTGTCCTGACAGTCCCTTGGAAGAGAGTTGGTTCTTGTGGTATAATACTCAATCTGCACCGTAAATCATGCACTCCCAAAAGCGATATGTCCACTCCATCTATGAATATCCGTCCTGCAGATGGTTCAACAACCCGAAATAAAGCCTGAATGAGAGTAGACTTCCCACTACCTGTACGCCCTACCACCCCAATTTTCCTTTCTCCAGGAAATGTGCAGCTTATGCCCTTGAGAACCATGGGCATGTCAGGGCTGTACTGAATTTGGAGAGCCTCGATCTGAATGGTTCCGCACCATGGCCATGTTTCCCTTGGTCTACAGTTCTCAATCACTAAAGGAGATTCACTAGGTATGTTTGTGAACTGGAAAATCCTCTCTACAGAGATCATCTTGTTTTCAACATTGCACAGATTCCATATAACCCATGCTTGTAACACATTAAGGTTAAGGCCATAGGTAGCTGCAAGGCCTGCAAGACCTAAAGAAGGAGAAACAAAAATGATTTATTGTTTCTAGCAATTTGATTTTGATTAACTAAAGCTGTATAGAATAATGCATTTTGACTCTAAAATGCCCTAGAACATACAGTTCGTGTAACTGAAAATCCTGCTTTACAAAAAAACTTACTTGGATCAATTGTATCCCGTGGCAAGGAGACGAGTATGACTAGCATCACGAAAAACACAAGGTTGAAGAGGAAGTTGATACGGATGCATAGCCATTCAACTGTCGCTGAATTATGGAAAGTAATGCGGGTATAGTCATCAATTAGCGCAAGACTCTTTGTCAAGAACTTCTCTCCCTGATTAAAGCATCTAATAGTTGCAGCTCCTGATACAGTCTCTGAAAAATGGTGGAGGACTGGAGCTTTTCTGATGCCAACCATCCTTGCTAGCTCTCTAGCCGAACTGATGTAATAGCTCTGCATTAGGTATAAGTTACTACTTACTGCTGTGCATTTTGAGAACTTAGGGAAATAGATTACATTGAAATAAGATGTACCTGATACCAAGTGGAGATTGCAATTATTATTATAAATAGCATGAATATAGGCCAAGCAATTTGGGACATAATGAAAATAATACTGAGGAGCTGAATTATTGCGAATATCAGCCCTGCCAGCCTGTAGGGAATATCCGTGTCAAGTGTGGCTTGATCTGTTGAAGCCTGCAGAATGGACAGCTAAGCCGTGAGAACGGAGAGTATTTTGTATAATTTTCTTAGAGGAGAGGTAAGGTTGTTGGCTCACCCTATTGAGTATCCGACTTGATGGAGTGGAATCAAAGAAGCTCATTGGTGCTCGAAAAATATTTCTGGTCATGCCTAAGAAGAGCTGTTGGGCAGTTTCAATGGCAATTGTTGAAAGGAAGACAGCTCTTCCCAATATAAATGCTGAGCTTCCTGCGGACAACAGCACAAATATACCAATCATCTTCTTCTTGCTTACTTGATCCTCTCTCTCTGCTGCCCATGCAATCCAGTAGTTGCTACATATCTGCAATGCCTGGAAAAAGATTTGGCATAGAAGAACCACAGGGATGAGACCTCCACCGTATGCAGAGGTGACGAACTTGCGGTAAACATCCCATCTGACTCTTCCAGATTCACGCTCTTCTTCACATTCCCTCCCTATGACATGGCCATCTGATTCTATTTCTGTGGCCTCTATCTGCTTCTTCTGTTTTCTGCTTTTGGCCAAGCCATTTACTTTTGCTGGGTTGACCTGACTAAGGGATTGATCATGTGCAGCCATTTGCTTCAAGAGCTCTCCATCTTTGTCAGCTATCAGATCATCATATTTCCCAGACTGAACAATCCTTCCATCTTTCATGACCTTCAAGTGACCATTCACAGCCATCTGTTAGAATTGGTTGTTGCCATGCACGCATGACAGTATAACTCTACAATTTTTTATGTATTTAAGATATCTACAATGTTTTATTATTCTGTTTGAACCTAGTTTGAAATGCACAACTATTCTTTAACTCGGGCAAAAACTAGTTACATGTGGAAAACTGGGTTGACACCTTACCAGAACAAGGTCTGAATCTCGCAAGAACTCTAGCTGATGAGTAACATACATGACTGTCTTAGAGGACATTAGCCTCAGTAAGCATTCCTGCAAATACAAATTGATCAATTAATTCATTTCAAGAAGTTGATGCTGACCAGCTCAAGAATATAATTACTCGATGGAAATACACTTGCTTATAGATTACTTAATTGCTATACAATTTAGTACTATAAACGGTGTGTTCAGTTGTTTGGTTATGGTTCACGTCTTATGCCTGTAAATTGTAGTAATTGTAAAGCTCATGTGTTGCTTATGTATTGCAGATTGCTCATGTGTAATTACCTTGAAGAGATGTGCACTGGTATGCGCATCCACAGCACTGAAGGGATCATCCAAGAAGTAAACATCAGAGTCGCTGTACAATGCCCTCGCAAGTTGGATCCTCTGCTTCTGGCCTCCACTTAGGTTTACACCCCTTTCCCCAACTACAGTCATATCTCCATTGGCCCATAACTCCAAATCTCTATCCAAAGCACACCCTTGTAGCACCTCTTCATATAAGCTTCTGTCCATGGACTTCCCAAAGAGCACATTGTCCTGAATTGTCCCAGTTTGAATCCACGCACTCTGTGGCACATATGCCCTTGATCCGACAACCGTTGGTTCTGCACCACTAACCCTTGGAATCTCTCCCATGATGCTGTACAGGAGGCTTGATTTTCCTGAACCAACTGGGCCACACACTGCAACCTTGAGACCCTTCCTGATGATCACCTTGCTGTTGATCTTGAGTGCTACCTTTGTTTTCTTCGAGCTATTGTCAGCTTCCCAACTGTACTCTCCTGGTTCAATTATTATTTCACCAGCCATTGCCAAGTCCTTTGTTCCAGTTATGTTGCCATGACAAGTTGGCTTCCCCTGGTGGTCTTCTTTGGTGAACTCTTCTATTCTATCCAAGGACACCTTGGTTTGTGTGACCATTGACACAAGCTCCGGGAGGTTATAGATCGGGTCTTGGAGGATTCTGAACGTGGCAAGGGCTGATAAGACTGTTCCAGCTGACAATGGTATCTCCACAAGAATGCAGACACCGAAGGTAACAACCGAAACCAACGTTGGTGAGGCCCAGAACAGGAAAGCTATCGCTGAGCACGTGTAGAGATACTTCCTGAGCCACCCCTTTTCCACATCCCTGAGCTTCAGAAGCTTGTCCAAGTAGGCTGTCTCCCATGCATGAAGCTTCAAGATCCTCATGCTCTTCATTGCCTCGGCCATAGCCTTGATGCGCGAGTCCTTCGCCTCCATTATCTTCATATTAAGGTTCTGCTGCGAATTTGCCAGTGGTGTGTTGCTCACCATCACCAGCACTGTTACGAGGACTGCAGACAGCGAGGCCATTGCACCAAGACTGTGGTACAGGATCGCAAGTGCCAAGAAAATTTGCAAGGGAAGCAACCAAATCCCATGGATGTACCAGAAGAACTCACCAACCTTCTCGACGTCAACATCAAGGAAGTTCACAACTTTCCCCGCAACTGGGCCCGAGTTCTTCATCAGCAGTGACTTCTTGTAGATGGACACCATCAGTGCTGCGCGCACCTCGAATCCAATTCTGCGGGCGCCAAAGTACCACTGCCGCTGTGAGAGAGACTCCACTGTCTTGGAGGCAAAGAAGAGGCATGCAAGCATGTAGCCAGGGCCATGACCCTTGTCAGTACTCTTGTCAGAGAGTAGCTCCACCAAGTAGGTGATCAAGAATGGTCCCATATAAGAAGAAACAGTGTTGAGCCCTGGTAACGAAAGACAGTTAATGTATTAATAGACTGCCAGGACAAATACTAGCTCTATTATCGGAAATAGAAGAACTGTTCACTAACCTGCAAAGACTGCATTGGTGACCAGAGGTGTCCAGACAGCACAAATGATGGCTTCCCGCAGTGGCATTGGCTCAGGCTTCTGCTTGTGGAGTGTCTCCTGAAGCAAGGCGTACGACTGCTCTGCCGTCTCGGACTGCGGCACAGATGGGATGTGTTCCAGCTCGAGCCTCACCTTGTGCCCCTTCTCGAAGACTGGGTTCAGCCACCGGAATGTGAGCCGACTCCACCACCCTGCGCTAGAGAACCTGTCCCTGCTGCTGTCATCAGCGTCCTCCCTCAGCAGCAGTGGCTGGTTCAGCTCTTTCTCGTTTGCTTTGGAAAGCCTCATAGCTACTACAACCAGGCAGATGACGGTGCAGAAGGGAAGAGAAGCGAAATCAACGACGACAGTTGCAGAATCAAAGAGGCGAAGCAAATGCAGCGAGGCGAGGAGCGATTCAGATAAGAAGCTGAAGAACCACCAAGAAACAAGAACCGGAGGCCAGTTGGATGACACTACTCCTGCAGCACCTTCATGCTTGCAGTAGAGCAAGAACAGAGCAGCCAGAAGCCATGAGGCAGTTTCAAATACCAGGCCCGGGGAGACAGCTTGCCGCTTCCAGACCGCAAGAACCATGAACCCGATATGGGACAGCGTGATCGAAGCGTTGCAGAATGCAACTATATTGGCTGCCCCTCCTCGCCGTGCCGAGGCCACGGCGCCACCATGCCCTGCTGCTTCTTGGTGCCTCCTCTTCCTCCGTTTCGCAAACTCTGCAAGGGCCCAAACTAGCAGGACGGCGAACGCTGCCGCGCGGGCATAGTCCAGTGCTTGCAAGTGCTCCATCATCGGATGCTGGAAATCACCAGGAGGCGGCATGGAGCTGTAGAACACCAAGATGGCAGCGAATTGGCCTGTTACATTGGAAGCAGGACAATGAGAGACAAACTTGGGCAAAAGAAGCTAGGCAGTGGGTAGTGGGAGGGGACGGGGACGGGTGCTGACCAAAAGGAGGGCCTGCCGCCTGCCAGCACGTTGTGGCTTGAGAGGCGATGTGGTATGTACTTGGGATCTGCAATGGCACCGAGCCTTGTGCTGCTGGTCTTTTTCAGGTGGCGACCTCAATGTTCACTGACGACCTAAAACGTCCAAGAGAGAATCAAAGGGCAGGTATATTGAGATAAAAAGGGTTTTGCGGCATGCGCGCATCTTGACTGGGTTTGTTGGCTGGCATCTACTAGCTTCGACTCTTTTGGCATAATTAAGCGGGAGAAATGGAGAAAGGTTGGTATATCAGTGTCCGGATAACGAAACATGCACCAACTAGGCAACTAGAGCTGGTCGCAGCGAGGATGGAGTACAACAAGCATTGTTCTTATCAGCTAGCCCCGAGGTATATATATGCTCTGTCTCAGCTAATCCGCCAACAGTTTTGCTAAGTCTCAATCGGACTTAGACTTCGTTATGTCTCAGTCAATGGTATATTCCTATGATCTTGCATTAAGAGTTGTACAATTTTTTTTTCAGTTTTTATTTTTCTTCTTCTCATATACTATATCACTTGACTGAGACATTGTTAAGTCTTAGTCGACTGAGACCTAAACACACCCATCTGCCAATGCAAGATGCAGCTAAATGCACCCGATATTGTGATTTCGAAGCGTTACTAACATACTGTCAGCCAGCTAACGTGTGCCCTTTTTGTGTCTCTGCAGAAAGACGGCCGTATGTATAATAAATAAACAAACACAAAAGCGTCGGAGATAAGTAGAGCCTCGGTGTCGAAAAAGATGACCTACTACTGTATCAGCGAAGAAGATGAAGAAGCAAATACTATGCAAATGCCACTGATCGAAAGTACGACAGGGCTGAGAGACCCGGGGGACACCCGATCTGGCCCGGGCATCTCCATCGGTGACGAGTGGCGGTGCAAGACGCCAACGGCGTACTGCTCAGACGCGGAACGTGCATGCGCCGCAGCAGTTGCAGGACGAGCCCTTGTGCCGTCGTCTACCCCCATGGCATGCGTGTTCCCCCATGGCTTAGCATGGGCAATGGAAGAGGGACAGGGACCGATGCATCATCCATGTGATGTGAGTAAGCGGAAAGTTACCGTCAGGTGCGTGTGTACGTACGTGCCGCCCCCACTGCCGTCGATTTATTTATCCTCGCGCTCGCTGCCAGGAGGAAGGCGGTGAAACTTGATCGACCATTGTATATCCCTGTGATCATACAACACACGTCGTCCGTGTGTGTGGTGACGTCGTTGATGCGAGCGCAAATCCGCCACGGTTTCAATCCGATCCGATTGTGATGGCCGTCCCTCCCTCCCCGGTTTGCACCTCTTACTGAAAAAAGCGTCCTTAATGGGGGCCGCCACATGGCAGGAGCCCGGACGGCACGCGCCCGTCGCGTGCCGGCCACGCGCCAAGCGGCTATCCATGCACGCCGGGAGTCCTTGCTGACCTGCTATGTATGGACGCATGCGTTTGTAGTCGTCGTCCTCGTTGTAATTCGTCAGAGAGTGCCGGGCCTAGCTACATGAGTGGACGTATAAACATGATCATGCGTCCATGCATGCGGCAAGGCTCCTGTTAAACTGTATAGCTTCTGTAGTTGTATACATACATGTATGTATGATGTAATGTTGTACCCCTTCATTATATATATGAGAGATAGGCCACCCCTAGAGGGTTGAGCCGGTTCCCCCTATTCTATTGTCTCACATGGTATCAGCCTAGGTCAACACGCTTCCGCCCTAAACCCTAATCCCGCCGCCGCTGTGTCCTGTTCGCGCCGCGCCGCCGCCATCCCTGAGATCGCGCCGCCGCCGCCATGTCGGGCTCCGCCGCTTTCGGCTCCTCCACGGCTAGCTACTTGCCGGCCTCCCTCGCGGCTATCCTCGCCCGACCTCTCGACACCGCCGCGGCCTCGTCATCTTCGATCGGGACGAGGAGCATTGGGTCCTTTTTCTCCTCGTTGCCGGGTCACTCGATCGTGCCCCATACTGCTGGTGCTGCACCGGGTACCTCCTCGCCCGCCTCCCTCAGCGACGCACCGATCGCGCCGGCCAGTGGTGGCCGTCCCCTCGCGCTGGCGGCGCAGTCGCAGGCCCTGATGGCTGGCTTCGCTGCCTCGGCTTCGGCCACTTCGCCGACTGTTGCCGCGGCCACTACGCCCGCGGCTGTTGCTGCGGCTGCACCTGCGGTCTCTGCCCCTACGGCGTATACGCCTCCGGCAGTCTACTCCGCAGGCTCTTCGCCGCCGCCGCCGTTTCACTTCGGGAATCTCATCACCATCAAGCTTTCATCGGACAACTACATCTTCTGACATGCGCAGGTCCTCCCGCTCCTTGGGAGTCATTATCTCCTGGGCTACGTCGACGGTTCTCTCCCCTGTCCCCCTGCGCTGGTCGATAGCGTGCACGGCCCGGTCTATAATCCAGCGCACCGTGTTTGGACAGGACGGGACCAGGCGAACCTCTCCTCCATCCAGGGGTCGCTCACTCCGGCTGTTGCCGGGCTTGTTAACTTCGCCAAGACGTCTCATGAGGCGTGGACCATCCTCGAGCGCTCGTTTACGGCGCAGTCGCAGGCACGTGTCTCAGCGCTTCGTCGTCAGCTTGGCGAGTGTGAAAAGCTGGACTCCACGACCACTGAGTTCTACAACAAGGTCAAGGGCCTTGCCGACACGTTGGCCTCCATTGGACAGCCACTCACTGACTCCGAGTTCAACTCGTTCATTGTCAATGGTCTCGATGAGGAGTATGATGCCTTGGTCGAGATCATCAACGAGAGGGGCAACTCGAACCCCATGATGGCGCATGAGGTCATTTCCCGCCTCCTTCTCATGGAACAGCGGGTCGAGTCTCGCCGCGCCAGGGGCACTGGGGGCTCTCTTTCGGCCAACGCCGCCACCAAGGGTGGCCGCTCTTCTTCATCATCCCGGCCTCCTTCGGGACTGCCACCGCCGTCTGCCTCGCCCCCCCTGCTACCACGACATTACCGGGGGCTGGCGGTAAGCGCGTGTGTCAGCTCTGTGGCCTTGATGGGCACTGGTCCTCTAAGTGTCACAAACGCTTTCAGAAGAGCTTCCTGGGTCTCGGCAATGATGGCAAGGACACGCGCAACTTTGCGCGTCAGGTGGCCATGGCAGATCGGCCAGTGTCCACGAAGCAGCAAGGGCACACTCAGTCCTACTCTGTTGATCCCCACTGGTACATGGACTCTGGGGCAACGGAGCATCTGACAAGTGAGATGGGCAAGCTCCATACTCGCGAACCCTACCATGGCTCCGACAAGATCCACACCACCAATGGAGCAGGTATGCATATATCTCATATTGGTCAAGCATCTCTTCTCACTAGGCATGCAAATAGGAGTCTTCAACTTCGTAATGTGCTTAGAGTTCCCTCTGTGACACGTAATCTTCTTTCTGTTCCTAAACTCACACGTGATAACAATGTGCTTTGTGAATTTCATCCTTTTGATCTTTTTATTAAGGATCGGGGCACGAGGGACATTCTTCTTAGCGGGCGGTTGTGCCAGGGTCTCTATCGTCTGGAGCATCCTGAGGTCGCTCACGTGTTCAGTGGAGTTTGGGTATCTCCGTCACAGTGGCATGCTCGTCTTGGTCACCCGGCCACACCTATCGTTCGTCATGTTTTGCGTCGTCATGAGCTTCCTAGCATGTCTAGTAATAAAGATGTAGCAGTGTGTGATGCTTGTCAGCAGGGGAAGAGTCATCAACTTCCTTTTTCGGAGTCTAGTCGTGAGGTGAAACATCCTTTAGAACTTGTTTTTTCAGATGTATGGGGTCCTGCTCAGACTTTTGTCAGTGGTCACAATTATTATATCAGTTTCGTTGATGCTTATAGTCGCTTTACCTGGCTTTACCTTATTAAACGCAAATCTGATGTGTTTGATATTGTTGTTCAGTTTCAAAAACATGTTGAACGCTTTCTCAAGCACAAAATTGTTCATGTCCAGTCGGACTGGGGGGGGGGGGCGAGTATCGCAACCTCAACTCCTTCTTTCAGTCGCTTGGGATCGCTCACCGTTTAGCATGTCCACATACACATCAACAGAATGGTTCTCTGGAACGTAAGCATCGTCACATTGTCGAAACTGGTCTTACTCTTTTGGCCCATGCATCGGTCCCGTTTCGGTTTTGGAGTGATGCTCTCACCACTGCATGTTTTCTCATAAACCGCACTCCCACTCGTGTTTTGAATATGAAGACTCCCATAGAAGTTCTCCTTAATGAACAACCCGACTATACCTTCTTTAAGGTCTTTGGGTGCGCTTGCTGGCTGATACGTCCAAAACGTATCTATAATTTCTGCTTGCTCCATGCCTCTTTTGGGTGATATTGCTATGATATTTATACACTTCCATACACTTTTGATCATATTTGGACTAACCTATTAACTCGGTGCACCCCAGTGCCAGTTTCTGTTTTCTGCTGTTTTTGTATTTCAGGTTTTCACATTACGAGAACTGCCAGAAAAAATCCAGAAAAATTATATAAAAAATCAGCGTTCCAGAACCTACCAGGCGCCCGAAGTACAG
>LR738711.1:875002901-875021759 GCA_902687465.1 Secale cereale | reverse complement strand
GGCACCAGACCCCAGGCGCCCTGGCGGCGCGCCTGGGCCCCCCGAGCCTCGTCTGGTGCCCCCATTTGGCATATATTTAGACCGTCTCCCAGAACCCTCGACACGGAAACCCTTTTTCGCGATCTCATCTCTGTTCCGCCACCGCCGCCGCTTCCAAGATCGGGAGCACCAGGAGAACCCTTCCCGGCACCCTACCGGAGGGGAGGATCACCACCGGGAGCTTCTCCACCACCATGGACGCCTCCCGGATGAGTTGTGAGTAGTCTCCCTTGGACCATGGGTCCATGACCAGTAGCTATGTGATGTTCTCCTCCCGTTCTTGTGCTTCACTAATTAGTCCTCGTGAGCTGCCCTACATGATCGAGGCACATATGTAATCCTTATGCTGTTGCTATGATGAGTTTGCTGGGATCCGATGGATTATGAGATTATGTTCAGATTGTGTTTGAGTAATATATTTGATTCATGTAGGATCGAAAGTATGTCTAGAGGGGGGGGTGATTAGACTACTTATAAATATAAAAATTCTGCCTTTTGATCAAGAACAGTTTTTGGCAGATTCACAATTATGATCAAGTCAAGCATCACCCTACACATGCAATTCTAGAGTATATGCATCGGAAAGTAAATTGCACATGTAGTAAAGAGAGGTGGAGAAGAGCAAACGCAATTTGGAGACGCGGTGATTTTTCCCGTGGTTCCGATAGGTGGTGCTATCGTACATCCACATTGATGGAGACTTCAACCCACGGAGGGTAACGGCTGCGCGAGTCCACGGAGGGCTCCACCCACGAAGGGTCCACGAAGAAGCAACCTTGTCTATTCCATCATGGCCTACGCCCACGGAGGGCTAGCCTTACTCGGGGTAGATCTTCACGAAGTAGGCGATCTCCTTGCCCTTACAAACTTCTTGGTTAAACTCCACATCTCGATGACGGAGGCTCCCAAGCGACACCTAACCAATCTAGGAGGCACCACTCTCCAAAAGGTAATAGATGTTGTAGATGACAATGAACTCCTTGCTCTTGTGCTTCAAATGATAATCTCCCCAACACTCAACTCTCCTCACTGATTTGGCTGTGGTGGAAGAAAGGATTGAGTGGAAAGCAACTTGGGAAGGCTAGAGATCAAGTTTCATATGGTGGGAGTGGAGCAACTTGATCTCAACACAAGGGTAGGTAGTTCTCTTCTCAGAAATGTAAGGTAGGAGTGGTAGTTCTTTCTGATGGCTCTCTCCACGAATGAAGAGGGGGTGGAGGGGTATATATAGCCTCCACACAAAATCCAACCGTTACACACATATTTGAGCAAACTCGGTGAGACCGAAGTGGACAACTCGGTGAGACCGAAAGTTCAAATAATGTGAACGTTGGGGTTTTCGGTGGGACCGAAAATACCATCTCGGTTAGACCGATTTGAGTAAAGACAGGAGCTTGCCAGTTTCGGTGGGACCGACTGCATCATCTCGGTGACACCGATTTGATGACAGAAGGTTACAGAAGCTTGGCAGTCCATGTTTCGGTGAAACCGATTTCAAACTCGGAATATCCGATTTTTCTAGGGTTTGGCTTATGGCTGAGGTGGTTCATCTCGGTGTGACTGAGTTTGGAAAATCGGTGGGACCGAGATTACTTATGAGTGTATTTTGTAGTGAGAGTTGCTGATAGTTAAAGGAGATATATCACTAAGCACTTGAGCAACCAGATCATCAACATAACCTCATCCCCTTTTAATAATATTGGCTTTTCCTATGGACTCAATGTGATCTTGGATCACTAAACCAAAAATGGAGTCTTGAGATTTTGCCAATGCTTGCCTTAGCATTTTGAGGGGTCCACTTCTTCAGTCATTGCCTTAACATTTGATCATAGGTCATACTCATCGTTTAAGCACAAGTGGGGTTACCACTTTTACATAAAGCATTGATGTGTTCACATCATTTGAAGATGCTTTAGCTCAATTTTTTAGAGCAAAGCTCCCCCTAGATGTGAGAACCCCTTTTAAAGGGTCAAACTAACCTTGGGTTGTCGTAGAAGACTTCATGTAGATGTTGAAGATGTGGGTGCTCAATGTTGATGGAGATCATCAAGAGTTGGGAGCTATCCTTTGGATTAGGGCACTTTCAATACCTACATGGGTTAGTACCACAAGGAACAAACAAGGATATCCATGGACATAGATTGAAGTTCACAATAGATGATGTCCATGAAAGCAATGATTACCTTGTCCCTTGACTTACCAACAAGAGGGTTTGCGACTCCATGAACTAGTGCATGATGTGGAAGTTGATAGCACAAGTTGCCAAAATGAATGTGAGTGAAGTATGTTGGCGGAGTCACCCTCAAGAACCTTCTAGTTCTTCTTCTTCGGGATCCACATCATCTTGATGGGAATCCTTGGGGTTGTAGTTGAGCTTGACGAAGTAGAACTTGATGTTTCCTTGGGAACCCACTTGACCATGGCTTGAGGTGCTTCAACGAATGCATCAATCTCCTCTTGAAGCTTGTCCTTGGCTTTTAGCTTGTGGTCTTGTGGTGGAAGATCATCTTGAGCTTGTTCCACATTGGAAGAAGTAGGATCATACTTCTCCTTTTGAGAAACAAACTGTGGAGTAGGGTATTGACCTTCTTCCCACTCAACACCTTCGGCGTTGAACTTTCGCTCAAAACCAATCCCTTGATTCTTCCGGTGCCTTCCTTGCTTGCGAACAATTTCCTCAAAGTTCTTGCTTCCGGCAAGACTCTTGTAGACACCTTTCTCTATGATCCCTTTCAATAAACTATTCTCTTGCTCAAGTGTAACTTGGCTTGAAACATTGTTAGTGGAATCAAGAGAACTACTAGAAGCAACAATATTGGATTTAGCATAGTTATTGTTACTACTAGAGGAAGAATTTTTCTTATGCTTGTCATGCTTAGTCTTAATAGGTGGCAAGAAATTAGACAAGAGAAGTCGTTTGGCAAGATATGAAGAACTCTTCTTTCGAAGATCGTCATTGATCGCTTTTAGGAACTCATGTTCTTGCTCTAGAGTGAGCTTCTCGAAGCGTAGCTTCTCATGAGATCTTAGGAGCTCTCTATGATCTTCTTGAGTTGTTTCATGAGACAACTTAAGAATGTTTAGTTCTTTAGTTAGACGCTCAATCTGCTTCATAGCATTGTCATTCGACTCTTCTCGACTATAAAGACTACTAGCATTTTCATCGTTACTAGGCTCACTAGATTTATCATGCAAGAGCTCATCTTCACCAAGCAAGTCATCCTCATCACTATCGAAGTCAATGAATTCAGGGTGTGATACCTTGGGGCCTTTAGCCATGAAGCATCTTCCAATTCCCTCATTTGGTGAATCAAACAAGTCGTAGGAGTTGGAGTTGGAGGATACGAGAGCAAGACCGGCAACACCTTCATCTTGACTGTAGTCGGAGTCGGAGTGATAGCTTCCATCGGATTGATTGTCGGAGTCGGAGCCGGAGACCCATTCACCTACATGAGCTTGATGTCTTCTTCTTGTGTAGCTCCTTGATGACTTGTCTTTCCTCTCCGAATCCTTGCTTCTCCGAGAGGGTCTTCGTTCATAACGATCATCTCTACTCCTTCTCTCTTTCCGAGGTGACTCATCTCTTGATCTTCTTCTTGGAGATTCTTCTCTCCTCTTGTGGGGAGCCATACACTCATTTGAGTAGTGTCCGGGTCTTCCACAATTGTAGCAGTTTCGATCACGACTAGAAGATCTCTTTTCATCATATGATCTAGACTTTGAGCTTCTCTCTTTGCCTCTATACTTGTAGAATTTGTTGAAGTTCTTAACCATTAGGCTTATCTCTTCATTGGAAACTAACTTGTCACTTGAGGTTGTGGGAGCATCACTTGTAGCTTTGTAAGCACCACTTGACTTGTTGTGAAGCTCTTCCTTATCCTTAAGTGTCATCTCATGAGCAACAATTCTTCCAATGACTTCAGTTGGCTTGAGAGTCTTGTAGTTTGGCATCATTTGGATCAAAGTGCACACGGTGTCATACTTTCCATCCAAAGCTCTGAGAATCTTCTTGATGATGAATCGGTCGGTCATTTCTTCGCTTCCTAAGCCGGCGATCTCATTTGTGATGAGAGCTAGCCTAGAGTACATTTCAGCGACTCCTTCACCATCCTTCATCTTGAACTTGTCAAGTTGACCTTGAAGAATATCTAGCTTTGATTCCTTCACAGACTCGGTACCTTCGTGCATTTCAACCAAAGTATCCCAAATCTCTTTAGCATTCTAAAGACGGCTGATTTTGTTGAACTCCTCGGGACACAAAGCATTGAAGAGAATGTCACAAGCTTGAGCATTGTTTTACAACATCCGCAACTCTTCCGGTGTAGCTTCGCGATCCGGAACTTTTCCTTCCTCGAAGAATTCACCTTGCATACCAACACAAATAATGCCCCATGCGGCTGGGTTATGACCAAGAATATGCATTTTCATTTTATGCTTCCAACTAGCAAAATTTGTACCATCAAAGTAAGGACCTCTACGAAAATTACCCTCACTAGACGCCATACTCTCCTAGGTTGTGAAACCAAGCTTATGGAGTCCAATGCAATGGAAACCAATACAATGGAGACCAAAGCTCTGATACCACTTGTAGGATCGAAAGTATGTCTAGAGGGGGGGTGATTAGACTACTTATAAATATAAAAATTCTGCCTTTTGATCAAGAACAGTTTTTGGCAGATTCACAATTATGATCAAGTCAAGCATCACCCTACACATGCAATTCTAGAGTATAGGCATCGGAAAGTAAATTGCACATGTAGTAAAGAGAGGTGGAGAAGAGCAAACGCAATTTGGAGACGCGGTGATTTTTCCCGTGGTTCCGATAGGTGGTGCTATCGTACATCCACGTTGATGGAGACTTCAACCCACGGAGGGTAACGGCTGCGCGAGTCCACGGAGGGCTCCACCCACGAAGGGTCCACGAAGAAGCAACCTTGTCTATTCCATCATGGCCTACGCCCACGGATGGCTAGCCTTACTCGGGGTAGATCTTCACGAAGTAGGCGATCTCCTTGCCCTTACAAACTTCTTGGTTCAACTCCACATCTCGATGACGGAGGCTCCCAAGCGACACCTAACCAATCTAGGAGGCACCACCCTCCAAAAGGTAATAGATGTTGTAGATGATGATGAACTCCTTGCTCTTGTGCTTCAAATGATAATCTCCCCAACACTCAACTCTCCTCACTGATTTGCCTGTGGTGGAAGAAAGGATTGAGTGGAAAGCAACTTGGGAAGGCTAGAGATCAAGTTTCATATGGTGGGAGTGGAGCAACTTGATCTCAACACAAGGGTAGGTAGTTCTCTTCTCAGAAATGTTAGGTAGGAGTGGTAGTTCTTTCTGATGGCTCTCTCCACGAATGAAGAGGGGGTGGAGGGGTATATATAGCCTCCACACAAAATCCAACCGTTACACACATATTTGAGCAAACTCGGTGAGACCGAAGTGGACAACTCGGTGAGACCGAAAGTTCAAATAATGTGAACGTTGGGGTTTTCGGTGGGACCGAAAATACCATCTCGGTTAGACCGATTTGAGTAAAGACAGGAGCTTGCCAGTTTCGGTGGGACCGACTGCATCATCTCGGTGACACCGATTTGATGACAGAAGGTTACAGAAGCTTGGCAGTCCATGTTTCGGTGAAGCCGATTTCAAACTCGGAATATCCGATTTTTCTAGGGTTTGGCTTATGGCTGAGGTGGTTCATCTCGGTGTGACTGAGTTTGGAAAATCGGTGGGACCGAGATTACTTATGAGTGTATTTTGTAGTGAGAGTTGTTGATAGTTAAAGGAGATATATCACTAAGCACTTGAGCAACCAGATCATCAACATAACCTCATCCCCTTTTAATAATATTGGCTTTTCCTATGGACTCAATGTGATCTTGGATCACTAAACCAAAAATGGAGTCTTGAGATTTTGCCAATGCTTGCCTTAGCATTTTGAGGGGTCCACTTCTTCAGTCATTGCCATACCCATATCACTGAACTTCTCTGAAATGATCCTTAAGAAACTATTAGTTCAATGATATATATGTTGTTATTAATTGCCAAAACCACCCGGGGATTAGTTGCACTTTCAATCTCCCCCTTTTTGGTAATTGATGACAACATATAGATCAAAGCTTCGACAAGAGATATAATCAATGAATAATATCGTCGCTTTGAGAAGTATGTGATAAGCAAGAGCTCCCCCTAAATTTGTGCATTATTTAAGATTTGCGTTTGAATGCAAATGCACAATCGATTAGGATCATGGGTCACTCTTCCATGTCACATACATCTTGGTGGAGCGCACAAAATGATAAGAATGAATAGCATGCACCCTATCACCAAGACATGAGTAAATAGTCATACACGATAGGAATAGCATATGATAAGCATTAAGCACACATTAAAGCATAGTATGGCCAAGCACTCATTAAGGTAGCATCAAACGTAGTATCAAGCACACTGAAAGTTTCGAAAAACCAAAAGTATCTCAAGGAAACCGCAAAAGAACGAAAGAGCAAAAGCGCAAAGATAACATCACTCTCTCTCTCGAAGCCCTATGATCTATACAATTTCTCCCCCTTTGGCAACAAGTTACCAAAAAGTTCGAAAAAGCATAGAGCTAAACGTCACTGGGGACTCTGCTGGCGGCTCCCGTCTGGGTTGATGTCGGTGTGGATATGACGGCATCGGCGAAGACTTCAGCTGATGTCTGCGCTGGAGGAGTGGATACTGGAGCTGTAGCTGGAGTAACTGCTGGAGCTGTAGGAGGTGCTGAAGTGGTAGTCCTGGTGTCAGTCACTGGAATAGCAGCTGATCGGGATCCTCTGGGAACCGGAGCAGTCTGTCGCTGAGAATCCTGGACTAAGTCATCCTGCACAAGCTCTGCCTTGTCCTGCTTTGCTTCCTCCATGTCTGCCTCAAGCTTGTTGACGGTCACCTGAATTTCAGTCAGCTTCACGTCCAGAGCGTGGATCTTCTCGTCAACAATCCTCTCTAGGCTCTCCTGAGACTGTTCAATGCTGGCCAGGCGTTGTTCAATCCTTTGGGTAGCTTCAAGAATCTGCTCTCCGAAACTCTTTGGTTTAGCTGCTGCTGCTGCTGCTTCTTTGTCAGCCTTGGCTTTCCTAGCAGCTTCTATCTTGGCTTGACCTTCAACAGATGTTGGATCCTCCTCATCCATCAAAACATCATTGTCTTCATGCTCTGGCTGCAGTGGTAAGTGTTTCCTATCCAACAAGAATTTGCCCGTGCCAAACTTGGCATTGATAAGCATCTGAATCTGTGGGGCAAATCCACATGACCTTTTCTGGTCAGCTGCAGTCCTCTTAATGGTCTCTACCATTAAGTCCATCACCTTGAAAGGTGCCTTCTCATCAAGTATATGTAGCATGTTGATAGAATAACCTCTGATCATGCGATGATCTCCAGACTTGGGCATCAAGGTATGCCTCAGAATAGTGTTAGTGGTAGGTAAACCTGCCTGGAGATAGTAGACTGAGCCGAGCTTCCATCCTTCCAAATCTGCTGCGGGGATCTCCTTGTACATGTTCTTCATGGAATCATGATTCTTCTTTGGAATCCCATAGACATCAATGTCATCTTCTCGTTGCACTGGAGCATTCAGAAGTTCTGCCCATTCTTCAACAGAAGAAGAGAACCTTTGACCTTCAGTCATCCAGGTGATCTTCCCATCAGGATAGAAGTGAGCTGTGGCATAGAATTGCATAATCATCTCATCGTTCCAACTGGTCAACTTCTGACCTACAAACTCTGCAACGCCACATGCAGTGAAGCTTTCATGCACATGTGGAAAGAAGTCTCTGTGCTCTTCGCTGTCAATGTATTCCCAGTCAACGTATCTGGTGTCTGCGACTATCGGCTTCTTGTCCATCAGCACGGTCTCATAGAAGTCCTGCTGCTCTCTGGTGTGAAATCTGGGATCTACAACAGTTCTTCTCCCCACGGCATATGGGTCAGCTTGTCTCCATAGCCTGAGACCTCTATCTTTCCTTGCCTTCATATCCTCGGCTTGAGGATGAGCATCATTGTGAAGTCGCAGTTTTGGACGGAGTTTCAGCAACACTTGTCCTTCCTCATCAGACTCAGCTGGTGGCACATCACCCTTGTTCTTCTCAGATGCTGGAATATTTCTGGTAGTCCTCTTGGGCTTGGCAGCAGGCTTTGCTGGAGCTGCCTTAGCTTGAGCAGATTTCTTGGGCTTTGAAGCGGCTCCGGCCTTAATGGCATCACCCATGAGCTTCTGCTTCTGAGGAGCAGGCTGGGGTGCTTCTTCTTCGTCATCCTCGACTGTTGCATCTGCATGAGAATCAGTATACACTACCCTCTTTCTCTTGGAGGTTTTCTTCACTTTGCTTGCAGCTGGCTCTCCCAAATTTAGCTTCTTGGCAACAGCTGATTGCTTGACTTTGCTTGTGCCCTTCTTTGACTGCTGACCTTGTTGCTCTTTGGCAACAACCTTCCTCTTAGGCTTGGAGGTTACCTCTTCCTCAGCAACGAAATCAGAATCCTCATCATCGGAATTCTTCTCTTTTCTTGCTCTGGCGGCTGCAGGAGGCAAGCCACTAGGTGTACTCCTCTCACCATCATCAAATGGGCTACTAGCCTCAGGACTGGTGTCTGCCTCAGGAATGTCTGCAATAGGTGACTCTGACCTGTTCTGACTGTCACTGGCATCTGACATGGCTGACAACCTGTGAATAGATAAGGTATAGGCAGAGTAGAAGAGTTATCACAAACAGCAGAAGTTTTTGCAAAAAAAATGAGTTCAAATTTTAGTTCTAAGTTTTCACAGAAGACATGTCGGTCAAACCGAGTTTGAGTATCGGTGAATCCGAAGTGTTTAACAGAAGCTTACCACACCACTCTCGGTCTGACCGAAGTGGGTTTCGGTCCTGCCGATAACACTAGGGTTTCACAGAAAACTACATTCGGTCACACCGATTTGCACAACTCGGTTGGACCGAAGGGTGCAGTGCAATGGCCAGAGGCCAAATCGGTCACACCGAAATTCTAAAATCGGTTTTACCGAGATGTGTTCTGAGGAAACCTAACCCTAAATTTTTTACTCGAATCTGGTTCAAACAAACCAATCTAGTGTAAAGGAGGATTTCAATCGTGGCCAGATATTGGGCAAACCAAACGTGCATTGAATCGGAGATGGGAGCACGAGTGGGATCAAGACTCACCCTAACTTGGTGGAGTCTCTCTATGGCGGCAACGGCGCGGAGAAGAAGTCCGTTGACGGCGATGGAGACCTGCGGCGAGGGCGCACATGCGACGACGACGACGATCCGGAGATCAAGGCGACGGCAGCAGGGGATGTGGGGCGAAAACGTTTGAAGGAATAATCAACGCGCGCTGCCCTCAGTATATATATCCCTTTGCTGTCGGTGGGACCGAGTTGAAAAACTCGGTGGCACCGAGATGGATAACTGCTAGGCAGTTACGCATTTCGGTCACGCCGAGATTTAGAACTCGGTTTCACCGAGATGAAACCTAGATCAGTCTAAATGCTTTCGGTTTGACCGAGTTTGAGTGAGTTGGTCTGACCGAAATCACTTAGAAGGTTTTGGAGGTCAGCCTTAGACGGATCGGTGGCTCCGAGTGCTCCTCACTCGGAGGGTCCGAAAATGACTTGTTCAAAGTTTGTGATATAAGCATGAATAGAATTTGAGACAAGAAAGCATAGATAGCTAGGGGAGGTACTTAGGCATTCTTGTCCATCCATTTGGTCAGAAAAATCAAAACAACCAAAACAACAAATGGATGTCCTCGAATGGATAAAATCATGCATCCAACATGCTCACACAATAAGATAGCAAATGAAATATGTGTCAAACATGCACAACCAAAACTCTAGCTACTAACACACAATTTGTCGATGACTAGGTCATCTTTATATGAGTATTTTGACTTAGGAGCCAAATGAGAACATTTGACCATAGGTCATACTCATCGTTTAAGCACAAGTGGGGTTACCACTTTTACATAAAGCATTGATGTGTTCACATCATTTGAAGATGCTTTAGCTCAATTTTTTAGAGCAAAGCTCCCCCTAGATGTGAGAACCCCTTTTAAAGGGTCAAACTAACCTTGGGTTGTCGTAGAAGACTTCATGTAGATGTTGAAGATGTGGGTGCTCAATGTTGATGGAGATCATCAAGAGTTGGGAGCTATCCTTTGGATTAGGGCACTTTCAATACCTACATGGGTTAGTCCCACAAGGAACAAACAAGGATATCCATGGACATAGATTGAAGTTCACAATAGATGATGTCCATGAAAGCAATGATTACCTTGTCCCTTGACTTACCAACAAGAGGGTTTGTGACTCCATGAACTAGTGCATGATGTGGAAGTTGATAGCACAAGTTGCCAAAATGAATGTGAGTGAAGTATGTTGGCGGAGTCACCCTCAAGAACCTTCTAGTTCTTCTTCTTCGGGATCCACATCATCTTGATGGGAATCCTTGGGGTTGTAGTTGAGCTTGACGAAGTAGAACTTGATGTTTCCTTGGGAACCCACTTGACCATGGCTTGAGGTGCTTCAACGAATGCATCAATCTCCTCTTGAAGCTTGTCCTTGGCTTTTAGCTTGTGGTCTTGTGGTGGAAGATCATCTTGAGCTTGTTCCACATTGGAAGAAGTAGGATCATACTTCTCCTTTTGAGAAACAAACTGTGGAGTAGGGTATTGACCTTCTTCCCACTCAACACCTTCGGCGTTGAACTTTCGCTCAAAACCAATCCCTTGATTCTTCCGGTGCCTTCCTTGCTTGCGAACAATTTCCTCAAAGTTCTTGCTTCCGGCAAGACTCTTGTAGACACCTTTCTCTATGATCCCTTTCAATAAACTATTCTCTTGCTCAAGTGTAACTTGGCTTGAAACATTGTTAGTGGAATCAAGAGAACTACTAGAAGCAACAATATTGGATTTAGCATAGTTATTGTTACTACTAGAGGAAGAATTTTTCTTATGCTTGTCATGCTTAGTCTTAATAGGTGGCAAGAAATTAGACAAGAGAAGTCGTTTGGCAAGATATGAAGAACTCTTCTTTCGAAGATCGTCATTGATCGCTTTTAGGAACTCATGTTCTTGCTCTAGAGTGAGCTTCTCATGAGATCTTAGGAGCTCTCTATGATCTTCTTGAGTTGTTTCATGAGCCAACTTAAGAATGTTTAGTTCTTTAGTTAGACGCTCAATCTCCTTCATAGCATTGTCATTCGACTCTTCTCGACTATAAAGACTACTAGCATTTTCATCGTTACTAGGCTCACTAGATTTATCATGCAAGAGCTCATCTTCACCAAGCAAGTCATCCTCATCACTATCGAAGTCAATGAATTCAGGGTGTGATACCTTGGGGCCTTTAGCCATGAAGCATCTTCCAATTCCCTCATTTGGTGAATCAAACAAGTCGTAGGAGTTGGAGTTGGAGGATACGAGAGCAAGACCGGCAACACCTTCATCTTGACTGTAGTCGGAGTCGGAGTGATAGCTTCCATCGGATTGATTGTCGGAGTCGGAGCCGGAGACCCATTCACCTACATGAGCTTGATGTCTTCTTCTTGTGTAGCTCCTTGATGACTTGTCTTTCCTCTCCGAATCCTTGCTTCTCCGAGAGGGTCTTCGTTCATAACGATCATCTCTACTCCTTCTCTCTTTCCGAGGTGACTCATCTCTTGATCTTCTTCTTGGAGATTCTTCTCTCCTCTTGTGGGGAGCCATACATTCATTTGAGTAGTGTCCGGGTCTTCCACAATTGTAGCAGTTTCGATCACGACTAGAAGATCTCTTTTCATCATATGATCTAGACTTTGAGCTTCTCTCTTTGCCTCTATACTTGTAGAATTTGTTGAAGTTCTTAACCATTAGGCTTATCTCTTCATTGGAAACTAACTTGTCACTTGAGGTTGTGGGAGCATCACTTGTAGCTTTGTAAGCACCACTTGACTTGTTGTGAAGCTCTTCCTTATCCTTAAGTGTCATCTCATGAGCAACAATTCTTCCAATGACTTCAGTTGGCTTGAGAGTCTTGTAGTTTGGCATCATTTGGATCAAAGTGCACACGGTGTCATACTTTCCATCCAAAGCTCTGAGAATCTTCTTGATGATGAATCGGTCGGTCATTTCTTCGCTTCCTAAGCCGGCGATCTCATTTGTGATGAGAGCTAGCCTAGAGTACATTTCAGCGACTCCTTCACCATCCTTCATCTTGAACTTGTCAAGTTGACCTTGAAGAATATCTAGCTTTGATTCCTTCACAGACTCGGTACCTTCGTGCATTTCAACCAAAGTATCCCAAATCTCTTTAGCATTCTAAAGACGGCTGATTTTGTTGAACTCCTCGGGACACAAAGCATTGAAGAGAATGTCACAAGCTTGAGCATTGTTTTGCAACATCCGCAACTCTTCCGGTGTAGCTTCGCGATCCGGAACTTTTCCTTCCTCGAAGAATTCACCTTGCATACCAACACAAATAATGCCCCATGCGGCTGGGTTATGACCAAGAATATGCATTTTCATTTTATGCTTCCAACTAGCAAAATTTGTACCATCAAAGTAAGGACCTCTACGAAAATTACCCTCACTAGACGCCATACTCTCCTAGGTTGTGAAACCAAGCTTATGGAGTCCAATGCAATGGAAACCAATACAATGGAGACCAAAGCTCTGATACCACTTGTAGGATCGAAAGTATGTCTAGAGGGGGGGTGATTAGACTACTTATAAATATAAAAATTCTGCCTTTTGATCAAGAACAGTTTTTGGAAGATTCACAATTATGATCAAGTCAAGCATCACCCTACACATGCAATTCTAGAGTATAGGCATCGGAAAGTAAATTGCACATGTAGTAAAGAGAGGTGGAGAAGAGCAAACGCAATTTGGAGACGCGGTGATTTTTCCCGTGGTTCCGATAGGTGGTGCTATCGTACATCCACGTTGATGGAGACTTCAACCCACGGAGGGTAACGGCTGCGCGAGTCCACGGAGGGCTCCACCCACGAAGGGTCCACGAAGAAGCAACCTTGTCTATTCCATCATGGCCTACGCCCACGGATGGCTAGCCTTACTCGGGGTAGATCTTCACGAAGTAGGCGATCTCCTTGCCCTTACAAACTTCTTGGTTCAACTCCACATCTCGATGACGGAGGCTCCCAAGCGACACCTAACCAATCTAGGAGGCACCACCCTCCAAAAGGTAATAGATGTTGTAGATGATGATGAACTCCTTGCTCTTGTGCTTCAAATGATAATCTCCCCAACACTCAACTCTCCTCACTGATTTGCCTGTGGTGGAAGAAAGGATTGAATGGAAAGCAACTTGGGAAGGCTAGAGATCAAGTTTCATATGGTGGGAGTGGAGCAACTTGATCTCAACACAAGGGTAGGTAGTTCTCTTCTCAGAAATGTAAGGTAGGAGTGGTAGTTCTTTCTGATGGCTCTCTCCACGAATGAAGAGGGGGTGGAGGGGTATATATAGCCTCCACACAAAATCCAACCGTTACACACATATTTGAGCAAACTCGGTGAGACCGAAGTGGACAACTCGGTGAGACCAAAAGTTCAAATAATGTGAACGTTGGGGTTTTTGGTGGGACCGAAAATACCATCTCGGTTAGACCGATTTGAGTAAAGACAGGAGCTTGCCAGTTTCGGTGGGACCGACTGCATCATCTCGGTGACACCGATTTGATGACAGAAGGTTACAGAAGCTTGACAGTCCATGTTTCGGTGAAACCGATTTCAAACTCGGAATATCCGATTTTTCTAGGGTTTGGCTTATGGCTGAGGTGGTTCATCTCGGTGTGACTGAGTTTGGAAAATCGGTGGGACCGAGATTACTTATGAGTGTATTTTGTAGTGAGAGTTGCTTATAGTTAAAGGAGATATATCACTAAGCACTTGAGCAACCAAATCATCAACATAACCTCATCCACTTTTAATAGTATTGGCTTTTCCTATGGACTCAATGTGATCTTGGATCACTAAACCAAAAATGGAGTCTTGAGCTTTTGCCAATGCTTGCCTTAGCATTTTGAGGGGTCCACTTCTTCAGTCATTGCCATACCCATATCACTGAACTTCTCGGAAATGATCCTTAAGAAACTATTAGTTCAATGATATATATGTTGTTATTAATTGCCAAAACCACCTGGGGATTAGTTGCACTTTCAATTCACCTCTTTTATATTTATGTTCGTAAGTAATTCTTGCATGTTCTCCGTTGTTATTTATTGCTTTGGCCAAGTAGTAGGTAGTGACTCCAAGAGGGAACGTTATGCTTGATTGTGGGTTCATGCCCCTCGATGACTAGTTTGAGTGACAGAAACATGAGTCTAGGGGATGTGCTGTTGCCACAAGGGGGAAAACAACGGTGCTTGTGCCCGCGGGTGCAAGGATTGTTTACTTTACGCAAAGTTCTTTTAATGCAGTTGTCTGTTGCTTTGAGTTTACACTATGGGTGGGACTCGCAACTTAATACCAGCAAGATGTTCTGGATAGATATCTCAAGGTGGATGATTAGTAGTAGATGCAGATGGATTTCGGTCTACTTACCTCGGCGTACCGCCCATGCTTTGAACCTCTACCTTTCTTGCAACATAGTTAGCATTGGTTTGCGCACATAATTCTGTCAATTGCCCAGCTGTAATTCGTTTACCTCACATAGCTGTTTTATCGTCTTTTGGGAGAGAGACATCACTAGTGAACATCATGAGACTCCGGTCCATATTACCATCATTGATCACATCCGTTATTTACTTTTCCGTTTTTACTTACTATTGCAATTATACCTATCACTATTATCACTTGCGTTTGATCCTTTGTAAACTACAAGGCCGGAGGGATTGACAACCTCTCTGTACTCGTTGGGAGCAAAGTTATTTGTATCTGTGTGCAGGTCCACGTTGATTGCTAATATCTGGCACCGTTAGCAGTTGACACCTTCTTGTTGAAACTGGGAGTCTCAGGGAAATCGATCCTTGGTATTGCCAAGGGAAAACTTCCGCTACATTGCATCTCAAACCTTCCACTTGGGGTAACCAACGAGGGGCGAGAAGCCATCAAGCAAAGCTTTCTGGCGCCGTTGCCGGGGACTCCACTCTTCAGGATAGGGGAGTTGCACGCTATCTTTTACCTTTGCTTTTTAGTTTTGTTAGTTTACCTTTCAGTTTTGCTTTAGTATCTTTTATCGAAAATCACAAAAATAGTTATCTCATTCTTTAGTTGTCATTATGTCGGGTCCTTTTGTCTTTGACGAGGCAGAAGTTCTCACCTTTAAACAAAGAGGTGGGGAAAGTCTGAAAGATGCTTGGTATAGAATTAATGATTCTCAAAAAAGAGCCACCAAGAAGCAACCTACTACTATCCTGCTTAGAAATTTTTATGTTGGAATTACTTCTTGGAATAGGTTTATTCTAGATACTGCTATCAATGGGAATTTCCTAGAAGCCCCAATTTGGGAGTCTCTTAGTATTATTGAAAATCTTGTTGGGAATCCCCCTGTTGTTAGCATTCAAGAGGACATCACCCTAGCTCACATTATGAAAAAACTTGAAAAAATAGAGCTAGAGATGCCAAGCATTAATAAGATAAATGAGTTGGATCGCAAGATCCAAGGGAATTTGAATAGGCTTGATAGCTCCATGCATAAAATTTTCAAAACTTTGGAGACCGTCAAATTCCATGACTTGGACTCTTCTAGGATAGACAAGATTGAGGAAATCTTTGATACTCTAGGAACTACTTTCTCCTCAATCAAAACCAAAAAGGTAGAAACTCCGGCAAAGAGGGAGCCTAAGTTCGTTCACGTTCCAAAGGCTCCCCGTTCTAAAAGTAATCCATCTATTGCCAAAGGGGTTGAAACTGTAAAGACTTTGGAAGAAACACCTCTCTTTGATGAATTTATAAAAGAATCTTCCCTTGACTTTTATCCTTTTGGTCTTCTCCCTAGAAGTATCTCTATGAGGCCTTTATTTGAAAGTCCTCTTAAGACTAGTTGTATTATTGAAGAGCTTTTTGATGATCTTGATGATGGTTCAATTGATACAACTTGATCTCTATGCATTATGCCTAGCTTAAAGCCATAAAAGAAAGCGCTTTTGGGAGGCAGCCCAATGAATAAATTTTATTTTGTTTTTGTTGTGTCTTGATGTTGTTACTACTGTAGCATCATCATTGTATCTTTGCTTTTCAAATTTTGTGCCAAGTATAGCCTCTGATTGCAAGAAAGTTCAAAAGTTGTGACGTGCTGTCCAGGAAACAGATTCTGTCCTTGGATAGAAAAATTCGTATAAAATCACCAGATCATCTTTTTGGTCTGAATTTGTTCGACAGCGTGCTCTATATAATTGTCTTTCGTGCGTCTGTTTTGAGTTTTTTGATTAGAGTTGCAGAAGTGCCCCGGAAAAATCATTTACTACCTGCTGTTCTGTTTTTCACAGATTCTGTCCTGTTTTGCCTTTCCTTCATTTTGCAAACCTAGAGCTTGCTTTTTCTTTGCAAAAACCTTTTGGCAATCTTGAGAAACAGTAGAACTTCAAGAATATCTTTATTTCCAGCAAGGAACAATTATTTTATTATGGGTACTAACCTCGCTAATCAGATTATGATGAATTATGTATGAAGGGAGTTTTCAAGTGTGCGAGGGAAGATGATAAAAAGATTCAGGAGTGTCAAACGCTCAAGCTTGGGGATGCCCCCGTGCACCCCCAAGAAATATTCAAGGAGACTCAAGCGTCTAAGCTTGGGGATGCCCCCGTGCATCCCCTTCTCCATCAACATTATCAGTTCGTCTTTCGTTCCACTATATTTTTATCACTTCATGTGTTATGTGCTATGCTTGGAGCGTCTTGCTTTTTAGTTTTCTTTAGCTTTTCATAACGAGTCGGAACTCAGCTTTCTTTATGTGGGAGAGAAACACGCTCCACTTCTACCTAGAACATAACATAGAATTTTCATGTCTATCCTTGCTGTGTGTGTTCTTTGTCTTTTAATAGCTACTATCATGCTTAGCTCTTAGTATTCATGCTTATCTTTTTAAAGAGCTTTCGTTTAGTTGGTTACTTGAACTCTCTTTAGTTATCATGCTTATCCTATTAAGAGAGTTTGCTTCCGTTGCATTGGTTGATATGTCTATGATAAAGATGCTACGTGCATAATGGCGCTTAGTAGTTAATGTTTTCTTATGGTTAGTCTCAAATAGCTGGGGGATTCCCAATGTTTTATTGGAGTACCAACATGATTTGTTTGCCTATGATGTGGTATGGTTTAGTAATATCTTCCTTCGAGAATTTATTTTGATTGACTTGGCGTATGCTCACGCATATTTAAGACTGTAAAGAAAGTCTGTCAAGCCTTGATGATCTTTTGTTTCTGAGTAGCGATATAACTTCCATGCCTGATTCAATGTTGCTTTGTCGCTCTGCATGATTATGACCGTCATTGCTCTCTTAGTTGGTCGCTCCCAGTCTTTTGCTAACCTCCACCTGTACTAAGCGGACTGTCTGCTTGTGCATCCACATCCCTTTAAACCAGTTATGCCATATGAGTCCACCATACCTTCCTGCATGGTATTTACCTGCCATTCCTAACGGAGACTTGCATGTGCCATCTCGAAATTATTCAAAGAAAAGCATTCCTATTTTGTGCCTCTGTTGTAAGTCCATGAGGAAGTAGTAGTTAATTCATAATCTTTTTAAGTTGGACAAGCTTCACCCCGGGATTGCATGTATAATGTGCAAACCCATAATACGAGAAGGAACTGGCATTGAGTGCGCCCGGCTCAAAATTAATATAACAAACAAACCCTCCTTCACGCTTTGTTCATGAGAAATCAGAAACTTTGGCAGTGATAAACAAAGGAGATTATGAGGATGTGATCGTCCTCATTCTGGAGCCGTTCCTCGAAACTTGTCCATCTGAAAAAGTGATTGAGTTGTGTGCTAGCATTCGTTGACGAAACATGCATGATCTAAAAAAAAATTATTACCTCTGTTTTAAAACCAAGAGCTCTAGTACATGTTTTGTCTTTGTTTCCGACTACGGGTTTTCAACCTTGCCAACAAAAGCCACAGTTCGAGAGTCTCCACCTTCTTTTAAAGCACCAACTACTGAGAGCATGATTGTCATTATGAGTGTAATGTGCATTGTCCCAAAGTAGCATTGTCTTTTGCATGATTGTGATATCGTTTATTCTGAAATCATTGTATCTAGTCATCACTTAAACCTTGGAGGTGCCCCTGCATTTTATGTTTTGCTTCACTAAAGGGGGCAAGCGAGATATCACTTTATCATATTTGCACACCATGTTCATTACAAATCAATTTGATGTTTCAGTATCATATTGTAAAACTTTCAGTTCTTTGTGATTTTCTCATGAGGCAACTTAATTACTATAGATTCATTTTCTCAGTAAGCTTTTGTCATATGACTATGAAAAAGTCCTATAAGGTTAATAGCATGTCACCACAGAAATTATTCTTGTTATCATTTACCTACTCGAGGACGAGCAGGAATTAAGCTTGGGGATGTTGATACGTCCAAAACGTATCTATAATTTCTGCTTGCTCCATGCCTCTTTTGGGTGATATTGCTATGATATTTATACACTTCCATACACTTTTGATCATATTTGGACTAACCTATTAACTCAGTGCACCCCAGTGCCAGTTTCTGTTTTCTGCTGTTTTTGTATTTCAGGTTTTCACATTACGAGAACTGCCAGAAAAAATCCAGAAAAATTATATAAAAAATCAGCGTTCCAGAACCTACCAGGCGCCCGAAGTACAGCCGGGGGG
>LR738711.1:874971104-875002782 GCA_902687465.1 Secale cereale | reverse complement strand
CTGGGCCCCCCGAGCCTCGTCTGGTGCCCCCATTTGGCATATATTTAGACCGTCTCCCAGAACCCTCGACACGAAAACCCTTTTTCGCGATCTCATCTCTGTTCCGCCACCGCCGCCGCTTCCAAGATCGGGAGCACCAGGAGAACCCTTCCCGGCACCCTACCGGAGGGGAGGATCACCACCGGGAGCTTCTCCACCACCATGGACGCCTCCCGGATGAGTTGTGAGTAGTCTCCCTTGGACCATGGGTCCATGACCAGTAGCTATGTGATGTTCTCCTCCCGTTCTTGTGCTTCACTAATTAGTCCTCGTGATCTGCCCTACATGGCACATATGTAATCCTTATGCTGTTGCTATGATGAGTTTGCTGGGATCCGATGGATTATGAGATTATGTTCAGATTGTGTTTGAGTAATATATTTGATTCACCTCTTTTATATTTATGTTCGTAAGTAATTCTTGCATGTTCTCCGTTGTTATTTATTGCTTTGGCCAAGTGGTAGGTAGTGACTCCAAGAGGGAACGTTATGCTTGATTGTGGGTTCATGCCCCTTGATGACTAGTTTGAGTGACAGAAACATGAGTCTAGGGGATGTGCTGTTGCCACAAGGGGGAAAACAACGGTGCTTGTGCCCGCGGGTGCAAGGATTGTTTACTTTACGCAAAGTTCTTTTAATGCAGTTGTCTGTTGCTTTGAGTTTACACTATGGGTGGGACTCGCAACTTAATACCAGCAAGATGTTCTGGATAGATATCTCAAGGTGGATGATTAGTAGTAGATGCAGATGGATTTCGGTCTACTTACCTCGGCGTACCGCCCATGCTTTGAACCTCTACCTTTCTTGCAACATAGTTAGCATTGGTTTGCGCACATAATTCTGTCAATTGCCCAGCTGTAATTCGTTTACCTCACATAGCTGTTTTATCGTCTTTTGGGAGAGAGACATCACTAGTGAACATCATGAGACTCCGGTCCATATTACCATCTGTGACGCCCGAGACCGACGTCCCAGAAGATTCCAGAAGGTTCCCGAAGTTCCAGATGTTCCGGGGTTGCCCGTGTGTTCTTTTGTGCTTGTGTTATTTATTTTTTTGCATTGCATCATGTCATCATGCCATCATGTCATATTTTATTTTGCATCTCAACCTAATAAATTGTGTGGACCTTCGGTCCATTTAAATCGAGGGAAGATTGTCTTCTCTTTAAAACATATAAAAGCCTCCTAATAATTATGGAGCTATATTAATAATTTTCCATTCCTCGGAATTACTCAAACACACTTGCATATTCTCCCCATGTCTTTTTCACTTCAAGTTTCACCTCCAAAAACCTTGCTATAATTCTTTCCCGTGTTTCGGGGTTCTTCCAAAAACCCCTCCAACAATTTTATTAAATTCCGCACATTTTTGTGAGTCCAGTAATTTTGACCTCGTGTGCTAATTCTTGCCTAAGCTACCTTTTCTTTTCTTCTCTCCTTTCTTTCTTTTTTTTTCTGTTTTTCCTTTTCACTCTTAAATAGGAGAGAGGCCACCAGCCTCCTTCCAGCCCACTTGGGCCTCAGCCCCTCCAGCTGGCCCAACTGTTCATTCCTAGGCCGCAGCCCGGCTTGCCTCCCACTCCTGGCCCATTCGGCCCAAGCCTCCCTAAACCCTAGCCCATCCCTCACCGTCCTCTCTCCCCGTTTTCCCTCTGTGCGCCGCCGCACTCTTCTCTCGCTCTCTCTCTGCCCGTTTCCCCTCGAGCGCCCGATGTCGTTCGCCTCTTCCCAGAGCGCCGGTAGAGCCCCTCTGCCCCGAGGCCGCGCCCTCGTCCTCCCTCCGCCGGCTCCCGAGCCGCGCCCCGCCTAGGTTGCCTCGACCGTGGCTCCCTCCGTCCTCCGCGCCAAGAGCTCCAGCCCGCGTCGCCAGGGCGCGGCACCGCGTCCCTGCCTCCCCGCTCTCGTGTGCGCCGCCAGGAAGCCCTCCTCCCCGAGCGGCCTTCCTCGTCCAGAGCCCGAGCTCTCCCGTCACCGGCGCCCTTCGCCTCCAGCTCGAGGATCGCCCGCGACCCCGAGGCGCCCTTCGCCTCCAGTGCGCCTCGCCTTGGCGCCCGCGTCGCCCCGTCGGCCTCCACCAGAGCGCCGCAGCGCTCTCCCTCTTCTCGCCGTCCGCCGCGCCATGGCGCTCCTCGCGCCCAGGCAGCCGCCCCAGGCTCCCGCGCCATCTCCCTCCCGTGCGGCGCCCGTCCTCCAGCAAGGGCCGACCAGATGCAGCAACCGCGCCCTTCGGCCCGAGAGCCCCGCAGCCGGCCTCCCTCCGCCGTCCCGTCCGCAAGGCCGTGCACCTCCGTCTTGTTTGCTGCTGTTGTGCTTCTTCTGTTTTTGGCCCGGTGTGTTGTTTGGTACAGCAGGTATCCCCGGATTGCCAAGCACCCGGACGACGAGGACCGTCAAGTTCCTCTTCAAGAAGTTCGACTACCGGATGTGCAAGTACCACGACGCTCGGAGCCCTCGGTTCCACATGTACCTCTACGTCACAAGAATCGAGACCGGACCGTCAAGTACATCTACGAACAAGACCGACGACTTGAACATCTACGGAACAAGTACCACTACATCCGTGTACGACTACGTGAACGAGTACCACGACGCCGTCGAACGCCAAGTACCTCTACATGACCGACAAGTACCACGACGACCCGAACTACTACCATCGCGTGTACCACTACCGTCGCCCGGAAAAGACGGATGCGCCAAGTACATCTACGGCCCGAACGTCTACCGACGCCGAGTACCACTACTTCCTCTACCGTCACCGCGAGTACCACTACCGTCGCCCGGAAACGAGGAATTCGCCAAGTACCACGACACGATGACGTGAACCACTACTTCCTCTACGAGTTGCGAGAACAACTACTTCCCTCTACGGAACGACTTCTTCCTCTACGTCTCGAACTGTCCCGAAACGCACACTTCGAAGGTATACCGAAACGACCCCGTGGATGACCCGTGAGATGCATGCTTGTTGTGTTGTATGAATTGTTCCCCTTGTGTGCACCGTGTCCGTTTCGTCCCTTTTGTCATGTTCCTCGGTTGCCTCGCCACCGACTCGTGGGAACCCGGCAACGGGATCACCCCATCATCCTGTTCAACTCGTTCACTCCACCTTTTGTTTTGCACCGGTCCCTCACCGAGTTACCGGTACCGATATGATGCCATTGCCTCATTTCGGATCGTTGCCGTGGCACCCTTTCATTCCACCACGGTGACAATGCTTCATATCTTCTCTCTTGTCAACTTTTAATAAAACTTGCATAAAACTTGATCATGTCATCCGCATCATGTTAACAACATTAATATGTGTGTTTGTTGTTGCTTATAATTAATAAACATGCTCATGGGGATTTTCCGGATATGTTGTTGTTATTTCCGGCCCCATTTAAATTGCCTAGTTAGTGTAGTTTTATTATGCTTCACCTCTTGCCATGTTAACAAACTCTTAATCTTGTCTTGTTAATAATGAGAGTCAACTAAATAATTAAATGTGGTGTTTCGTCAATATGCAACACGTTGCATATTGAGCTCCACTTAACTTGTAGTATTTGTTTGTGCACTTTGCCATGCCATGCATATTTAAACCGGACATGCATCATGCTTGCTTGTGCATCGTATGCCATGTTTATGTTTGTGTGTTTACCGTGTTGTTTGTTTTCTTTCCGGTTGCTTCTCTTGTTAGCTTCGGTTTCGTTCCGGAGTTGTGAGGTTTCTCTCGTCTGTGTTGCTCCGTCTACTTCTTGGATCCGTTCTTCTCCCTTGTGGAATCCCAGGCAAGATGACCGAACCCGGATACCATTACTATTTTTGCCTCTTGCTAGAAGTCTTGATCTATAGTTTTGCCTCGATGCCCATGTTCTTCTTGTCAGCCTCCTACTTGTAACCATTGCCATGTTTAACCACCCTACCTACGCAAACCGTTGCTTGGCTAAGTACGCTTCGCTCAGCCCTTCTTATAGCATTGTTAGTTGCAGGTGAAGATTGAAGATGCTTGCTTCATGTTGAAGTTTGGTTGGGTTATATCACACTATATAAATGCTAAATGAAATCATCTATATACTGGCAGGGTGGAAGGCTAAGCCTTTTGCTTGGTGTTTTGTTCCACTCATGCCGTTAGGATCCGTATAAGCCGGTGTTATGTTCCTTGAATATGCGTTCCTAACACGGTTGGGGTGTATGGGACCCCCTTGATAAACCGCTAAGTGCTAAGTCTTTTCCAGCAAGTCCCAACATTTGGTACTATTTGCCTCATAATAACAACTTAATTAATTAATTAAATTTGCATAGAGGGTCACTCCCTCGAGGATCCTTTATTTCTACATAGCAGGGGGGGCCAGTGCCGATGGTGTTGGTCCCAAACGGGGAGCCTGCGAGAACCACCACGGGGAAACTCGAGGTTTGGGTCCTGTAGCATCACCCATCCGGTCGTGTCCTGAGACCTAGATACGCGCGGCTACTATCAGGGTGTCGACACGCCGGGAGGATTTGCTGGATTAGCCTTACCTTAGTTCGGTTTAACTTGAGCACGGGATTCCGAGAATACTCGGGTCTTCCCAACTATGGAGTTGCGACTCCGCGGATCGTGGGCTTGTAATGGGTCAAGTTGGAACACCCCTGCAGGGTTTGAACTTTCGAAAGCCGTGCCCGCGGTTATGTGGCAGATGGGAGCTTGTTAATTCCGGTTGTAGATAACTTGACACAATGTTTCAATACACTACCAGCGTGTGTACTGTGACTGTCAATTTCCGAATAGGGATTCGGGAGTTGAACACGGTGGGGTTATGTTTGACCGGCTTTAGCTAGGATCACTTCGTGATCATCTTTCGACCGATGCACTTCTCTTCTCGCTCTCTATTACGTAAGTTAGTGCTAGTTGCTGCTGCAGACTCTTGTTTTGTTTCCTTCACCTCTCGTTCTTTCTTCAGCCTTATCCTCACCCAAGGCTTAAATAGTCTTGTTACCCGGGAACGGGATTGCTGAGTCCTCTGTGGCTCACAGTTACTTCACCACACCAGATGCAGGTTCAGTCGAGTTCGAAGCAGGAGCTGGTTCAGTTCTTCACCCGGGAGCCCGATGAAGATCGTGGCTGTTTGCTTGAGACGTTTCGATGCTCAGTAGTGGTTTCTACTAGGATTCGATCCTGACCTGTGGCTTTTGTTGTTTTGGTATCTTTCCTTTGGATCTTCACCCGTAGTCGGGTTGTGATGTTTTGTATGATGGTTGCTTATGTATTGTATTGTGTGAAGTGGCGAGTGTAAGCCAACTATCTTCTTTTGCATTTAATCCCTCTTTTACATGAGTCGTGCAAAGATACCAAACTTGAGATCATTCTAGGATGGATTTATGCCTTTAAGTCGTGCCTCGACACGTAGGAGGTATAACTCCATCCTGGGCATTACAAGTTGGTATTCAGAGCCTTCTCCGACCTAGAAGCCCCCACTGTTTGATCGAATCGTTGACGGTTGAGTCTAGGCACACACTGAAAATGTTTTGAGTCCTATATTATATCGGAGAGTAGGATTTCTTTGCTTCTCATCTCCTTTCTCTCTGGTGAGGACTCCTGACGATTACTCTTTTCTCTTCTACTTTCAAAAATTGCACCAAATTTTTTTTTAGGATCCCGCGAGTATTCTGGGATTGTTTCGATGTTCTTGTGACAAGGATATTGTTCTCGATGCCTCCTGTTACCGAGGAGTTGAGCTTCGGGGTATCATTGTAACAAGCATATCGCGGCAGTACTAAATACTTAAGACGGCCGACATCGAAAATCTCTCCTATACGGCCAGTGGCAAGATAACCCCGACATCACCCAGTACTGGGGAGGTAGTTCGAGAGTATTGCCATAGCTTGTTATAGTGGATGCGTTTTCGAAGGTCCGAGGTACACAGTTTCCGAGAAAGACTGGTTATGTGTTGAAGGATGGATACACCTGGATGTAGGTTTAGAGTTGATTGCGCGGTGCTTCCCGTGTATCCCCAACACCTGATTGCATAACTGGAAACTTTCGGAATCTATAGGTGGGTTTTATCCAGTAGATCGTAGGCATTCTTCCAACGGATGCTCGATATGAAGTTTGGGGTTCTACATTGAGTGAAGTGGTTTTATGGACTTGTTCTGATCGGGAGTTGCATCTTAAAGGATCCTTGGCTATGCTGATCCGGGGATGACAAAACCCTTTTGTAACACGCTCCATGAGCTTTCAGCACGAAGATGTCGGATGAAACTTCTATCTTGTATTTGTTCTATCTGATCCTTGTTTCTTTTTATTTATTTGGTTCTCCAAGTGGCTTCTTGACAAGTTGATGTACCTGCGGAATTCATTCGTTCAATCCTCTGTTCGGATGATGTTGTGAAGATCATGCTGCACATCTACCCCTTGTTGTTGTTTTGATTCCGGTATTCGAGTTGCTTCGATGTCAAGTGTTGATTCCATACCTTTCCTAATCGGTGTTCTCATACTTCTATGGGAGTGCTATTTCTTCTTGATCATCAAGATGTTCATGTTAAATTCTTTTCAACCGGTGTCCATTTTGTTCGTCTCAAGTTGACTTTGTTTTACCCACCCTCCCACCCTTCTTCTTCTTGGAGCCAGATATTCTTAAATGAAATATCCATTTTATCCATGTGATATTTCTTCATTCTTTTCCTTCATTGTTCTTATTCCGGTGATTTATCGTGAAGATGCTCAAGAGCTTCTAGTTCATCATTCTTTTGTTCTCTAATTCTTCAGGTGGATGTAATTCAAGATTTCGGTGTTGATCTTATCATTTTCCTCTTTTCACAATGCTTTCTTATTCCGGTGCACCAATTAATCATTCTCCTCTTGCTATTCATATCCGGAGTGCTGAAGATTTATAATTCCATTCTTAATCCGTTCAAGCTATTTGAGCATTGTCTTCTTATTCAAGCCAATTAATTCAACCGGTGCAATATCTCTTAAGCAATCTTTTCCAACGGTGATTTCTTTGAGTGGGCCCTAACCCACAGGTCTTTTCCCAGGATCTTACCTGACTCTTCTAATTTTTCTGGAGTTATACTCAAATTCTTTTGAAAGTGTGACGTAAGTATGGTTTCCATCAGTCATATACCTTCTCCCAGATCGTTTTCAAATTCTTTTCATGTTTGGTTAAACCTTCAATCTTTTATTCATTCCGGAGTGCTCAACAATTCTTCATGGCATTTCTCGTCTTCATTCGCAACATTTGGAGACCGAAGAAGTGTTTCTCTTAAATCTTGGCCGTTCTCTTGAAGATTCGTGGTTCTAGCTTCATGCCATCCTCATTATTGTTTCGATTGTGTGGAATTATTTTCATACCATCTGAAGCATTTCATGAATTCTTTTCTATTGTGATCCTCCGAAGGCCATCATTGCAGAAGATTTCTTCGTTCTCAGTTTTCAACTTCGCCCTCCCAAATATTCTTCATTGATGTCTCTTCGTTCGTCTCCATATTTTTTTTACGGTGGTTCTTTCAAGTTTACCCTTCCGTTGTTATCGTTTTAATTCACTTGTTCTTTTCACAATCCTACCGGTGGTTCGTTGAATACTTATCCGAGCTTGTGCTAGATCTCTCCTTAATTCTTTGCAACGAGAATAAGTAGTATGCTAAATCCTTTGGTTGTCATCAATTAAATTGGTGAAGGAGATGCATTACATAATTCTTATTCTTATTCCTTCAAGGTGATTTAAGTCTTTTGTCTGGAGTTTGTCCATCATATCATATCCTTGGTTCTAAGTTTTTATCTTGTTTTCCGGAGCTCCAAGTTATTTCAATTATATCATTTCAAGCTCAATCTATTCATCATAGGCCTTGAATCTTATTCTTTTCATATTTCACTTCTCATGCTTTCATTACCGGAGTTCTTCATGGTGGTTCATCATTTAATTCATCCTCGAAGTCTTCATCAAGATTCTTGTTGGAGCTCAAGCATCCTTCATCATGCTTTCCAATTGCAATCCGTCCTACCTTATCTTTTCAGATGGTGTTATGTCATTCTTGACAATTCCTTCATGTTCATGATTCACGAGTTTTCAAGAATGAGATATTTAAAACCATCATTTCTTCTCTTTAGGAGATCCTTTCAACCCCTCTTTTATTTCATTGGAGTTATCTTGGGCTATATTTCACCTAAAGCTTTCCCTAAGGATTGTTGATATTATGGTGCTTATAAATGACCCAAGTTCTTCATTTATCAGTCCGGTGAAATAAGCTTTTCATATCCTTGTTGATCTCAATCAAATCAATTGTTTAAGTTAGTGGCTGGTTGTAACCTCTTAATTTTGAGATGTTTTTCTAAAGCCCACAACGAGCTTATTCGTTTCGTTGTTGATTTTCCATCAACTCTGTTCAACCTTCTTCGTAAGGATGCTATTTCAAATTCAATTTTGAGAGAAGTTGTCATTTTCTTCTCCGTTCAATTCTTTCATTGAATTATATGCTATTCTTTCATTCCGGAGGCATTGTGATGTTGCTCTCTTTAACCATCATATCGTTTTATCGAGATCATGTTCTTTTCCTTGTTTATCCTTTTAACCGGAGTGTTGTATTCTTCATTCAAGTTCCGTCATCTCATCTAGTTTTGCCTATCCTTTTAACCGGAGTGCTGTCTGAATCTTTTCTTGCACCTTGTGCAATTCTTTTAATTGTTTCGGAGGCAATATGTTGTTCTTTTCATCAAGTATCATCTCAACTTGGCAAGTTTTTGTTCTTTTCCTTCCATTTTCAGACGGAGTGCTGTCCAAATTCTGTCATTCTTATTCCTTGGCTATACCATTGCAGTTTCATTTCTTTTGGTCCGTGAGCTCTTGTTTCATGTCTTTCAACCTCTCAAGGTTCTCATTGTGTTCCTTGTTCCTCCTGCTTACCGGAGTGCTCTTAACTTCGTTCATCTCCGTTGCTTTCTTTCTTTCAACTTGTTTAACCTCTCAAGGTTCGTGGTTTCACTCGTCTGTCAAAGAAGCAACTTTGTTTTACCTCCTCCTTTTCGTTTTTACCCGGTGATATCTCTAGGATCTCGGGTCGAGATCCTCTGTTAGTGTGGGAGAGTTGTGACGCCCGAGACCGACGTCCCAGAAGATTCCAGAAGGTTCCCGAAGTTCCAGATGTTCCGGGGTTGCCCGTGTGTTCTTTTGTGCTTGTGTTATTTATTTTTTTGCATTGCATCATGTCATCATGCCATCATGTCATATTTTATTTTGCATCTCAACCTAATAAATTGTGTGGACCTTCGGTCCATTTAAATCGAGGGAAGATTGTCTTCTCTTTAAAACATATAAAAGCCTCCTAATAATTATGGAGCTATATTAATAATTATTCCATTCCTCGGAATTACTCAAACACACTTGCATATTCTCCCCATGTCTTTTTCACTTCAAGTTTCACCTCCAAAAACCTTGCTATAATTCTTTCCCGTGTTTCGGGGTTCTTCCAAAAACCCCTCCAACAATTTTATTAAATTCCGCACATTTTTGTGAGTCCAGTAATTTTGACCTCGTGTGCTAATTCTTGCCTAAGCTACCTTTTCTTTTCTTCTCTCCTTTCTTTCTTTTTTTTTTCTGTTTTTCCTTTTCACTCTTAAATAGGAGAGAGGCCACCAGCCTCCTTCCAGCCCACTTGGGCCTCAGCCCCTCCAGCTGGCCCAACTGTTCATTCCTAGGCCGCAGCCCGGCTCGCCTCCCACTCCTGGCCCATTCGGCCCAAGCCTCCCTAAACCCTAGCCCATCCCTCACCGTCCTCTCTCCCCGTTTTCCCTCTGTGCGCTGCCGCACTCTTCTCTCGCTCTCTCTCTGCCCGTTTCCCCTCGAGCGCCCGATGTCGTTCGCCTCTTCCCAGAGCGCCGGTAGAGCCCCTCTGCCCCGAGGCCGCGCCCTCGTCCTCCCTCCGCCGGCTCCCGAGCCGCGCCCCGCCTAGGTTGCCTCGACCGTGGCTCCCTCCGTCCTCCGCGCCAAGAGCTCCAGCCCGCGTCGCCAAGGCGCGGCACCGCGTCCCTGCCTCCCCGCTCTCGTGTGCGCCGCCAGGAAGCCCTCCTCCCCGAGCGGCCTTCCTCGTCCAGAGCCCGAGCTCTACCGTCACCGGCGCCCTTCGCCTCCAGCTCGAGGATCGCCCGCGACCCCGAGGCGCCCTTCGCCTCCAGTGCGCCTTGCCTTGGCGCCCGCGTCGCCCCGTCGGCCTCCACCAGAGCGCCGCAGCGCTCTCCCTCTTCTCGCCGTCCGCCGCGCCATGGCGCTCCTCGCGCCCAGGCAGCCGCCCCAGGCTCCCGCGCCATCTCCCTCCCGTGCGGCGCCCGTCCTCCAGCAAGGGCCGACCAGATGCAGCAACCGCGCCCTTCGGCCTGAGAGCCCCGCAGCCGGCCTCCCTCCGCCGTCCCGTCCGCAAGGCCGTGCACCTCCGTCTTGTTTGCTGCTGTTGTGCTTCTTCTGTTTTTGGCCCGGTGTGTTGTTTGGTACAGCAGGTATCCCCGGATTGCCAAGCACCCGGACGACGAGGACCGTCAAGTTCCTCTTCAAGAAGTTCGACTACCGGATGTGCAAGTACCACGACGCTCGGAGCCCTCGGTTCCACATGTACCTCTACGTCACAAGAATCGAGACCGGACCGTCAAGTACATCTACGAACAAGACCAACGACTTGAACATCTACGGAACAAGTACCACTACATCCGTGTACGACTACGTGAACGAGTACCACGACGCCGTCGAACGCCAAGTACCTCTACATGACCGACAAGTACCACGACGACCCGAACTACTACCATCGCGTGTACCACTACCGTCGCCCGGAAAAGACGGATGCGCCAAGTACATCTACGGCCCGAACGTCTACCGACGCCGAGTACCACTACTTCCTCTACCGTCACCGCGAGTACCACTACCGTCGCCCGGAAACGAGGAATTCGCCAAGTACCACGACACGATGACGTGAACCACTACTTCCTCTACGAGTTGCGAGAACAACTACTTCCCTCTACGGAACGACTTCTTCCTCTACGTCTCGAACTGTCCCGAAACGCACACTTCGAAGGTATACCGAAACGACCCCGTGGATGACCCGTGAGATGCATGCTTGTTGTGTTGTATGAATTGTTCCCCTTGTGTGCACCGTGTCCGTTTCGTCCCTTTTGTCATGTTCCTCGGTTGCCTCGCCACCGACTCGTGGGAACCCGGCAACGGGATCACCCCATCATCCTGTTCAACTCGTTCACTCCACCTTTTGTTTTGCACCGGTCCCTCACCGAGTTACCGGTACCGATATGATGCCATTGCCTCATTTCGGATCGTTGCCGTGGCACCCTTTCATTCCACCACGGTGACAATGCTTCATATCTTCTCTCTTGTCAACTTTTAATAAAACTTGCATAAAACTTGATCATGTCATCCGCATCATGTTAACAACATTAATATGTGTGTTTGTTGTTGCTTATAATTAATAAACATGCTCATGGGGATTTTCCGGATATGTTGTTGTTATTTCCGGCCCCATTTAAATTGCCTAGTTAGTGTAGTTTTATTATGCTTCACCTCTTGCCATGTTAACAAACTCTTAATCTTGTCTTGTTAATAATGAGAGTCAACTAAATAATTAAATGTGGTGTTTCGTCAATATGCAACTCGTTGCATATTGAGCTCCACTTAACTTGTAGTATTTGTTTGTGCACTTTGCCATGCCATGCATATTTAAACCGGACATGCATCATGCTTGCTTGTGCATCGTATGCCATGTTTATGTTTGTGTGTTTACCGTGTTGTTTGTTTTCTTTCCGGTTGCTTCTCTTGTTAGCTTCGGTTTCGTTCCGGAGTTGTGAGGTTTCTCTCGTCTGTGTTGCTCCGTCTACTTCTTGGATCCGTTCTTCTCCCTTGTGGAATCCCAGGCAAGATGACCGAACCCGGATACCATTACTATTTTTGCCTCTTGCTAGAAGTCTCGATCTATAGTTTTGCCTCGATGCCCATGTTCTTCTTGTCAGCCTCCTACTTGTAACCATTGCCATGTTTAACCACCCTACCTACGCAAACCGTTGCTTGGCTAAGTACGCTTCGCTCAGCCCTTCTTATAGCATTGTTAGTTGCAGGTGAAGATTGAAGATGCTTGCTTCATGTTGAAGTTTGGTTGGGTTATATCACACTATATAAATGCTAAATGAAATCATCTATATACTGGCAGGGTGGAAGGCTAAGCCTTTTGCTTGGTGTTTTGTTCCACTCATGCCGTTAGGATCCGTATAAGCCGGTGTTATGTTCCTTGAATATGCGTTCCTAACACGGTTGGGGTGTATGGGACCCCCTTGATAAACCGCTAAGTGCTAAGTCTTTTCCAGCAAGTCCCAACATTTGGTACTATTTGCCTCATAATAACAACTTAATTAATTAATTAAATTTGCATAGAGGGTCGCTCCCTCGAGGATCCTTTATTTCTACATAGCAGGGGGGGGCCAGTGCCGATGGTGTTGGTCCCAAACGGGGAGCCTGCGGGAACCACCACGGGGAAACTCGAGGTTTGGGTCCTGTAGCATCACCCATCCGGTCGTGTCCTGAGACCTAGATACGCGCGGCTACTATCAGGGTGTCGACACGCCGGGAGGATTTGCTGGATTAGCCTTACCTTAGTTCGGTTTAACTTGAGCACGGGATTCCGAGAATACTCGGGTCTTCCCAACTATGGAGTTGCGACTCCGCGGATCGTGGGCTTGTAATGGGTCAAGTTGGAACACCCCTGCAGGGTTTGAACTTTCGAAAGCCGTGCCCGCGGTTATGTGGCAGATGGGAGCTTGTTAATTCCGGTTGTAGATAACTTGACACAATGTTTCAATACACTACCAGCGTGTGTACTGTGACTGTCAATTTCCGAATAGGGATTCGGGAGTTGAACACGGTGGGGTTATGTTTGACCGGCTTTAGCTAGGATCACTTCGTGATCATCTTTCGACCGACGCACTTCTCTTCTCGCTCTCTATTACGTAAGTTAGTGCTAGTTGCTGCTGCAGACTCTTGTTTTGTTTCCTTCACCTCTCGTTCTTTCTTCAGCCTTATCCTCACCCAAGGCTTAAATAGTCTTGTTACCCGGGAACGGGATTGCTGAGTCCTCTGTGGCTCACAGTTACTTCACCACACCAGATGCAGGTTCAGTCGAGTTCGAAGCAGGAGCTGGTTCAGTTCTTCACCCGGGAGCCCGATGAAGATCGTGGCTGTTTGCTTGAGACGTTTCGATGCTCAGTAGTGGTTTCTACTAGGATTCGATCCTGACCTGTGGCTTTTGTTGTTTTGGTATCTTTCTTTTGGATCTTCACCCGTAGTCGGGTTGTGATGTTTTGTATGATGGTTGCTTATGTATTGTATTGTGTGAAGTGGCGAGTGTAAGCCAACTATCTTCTTTTGCATTTAATCCCTCTTTTACACGAGTCGTGCAAAGATACCAAACTTGAGATCATTCTAGGATGGATTTATGCCTTTAAGTCGTGCCTCGACACGTAGGAGGTATAACTCCATCCTGGGCATTACACCATCATTGATCACATCCGTTATTTACTTTTCCGTTTTTACTTACTATTGCAATTATAGCTATCACTATTATCACTTGTGTTTGATCCTTTGTAAACTACAAGGCCGGAGGGATTGACAACCTCTCTGTACTCGTTGGGAGCAAAGTTATTTGTATCTGTGTGCAGGTCCACGTTGGTTGCTAATATCTGACGCCGTTAGCAGTTGACACCTTCTTGTTCAAACTGGGAGTCTCAGGGAAATCGATCCTTGATATTGCAAAGGGGAAACTTCCGCTACATTGCATCTCAAAACTTCCACTTGGGGTAACCAACGAGGGGCGAGAAGCCATCACTGGCCACATCTCCGCCCGTATAACAAGTGCAAGCTTGAGTTTCGTTCCAAGAAGTGTGTCTTTCTTGGCTATAGCTCTCTTCATAAAGGATATAAATGTCTTCATGTTCCCACAAATCGTGTCTATATATCTCGGGATGTCGTTTTTGATGAGCATGTTTTTCCCTTTGCCAAGCTTCCTGTGTCCACTGCTGAAACACCATCTTTGCATTCATCCTCTGTTGCATCTGACCAATTTGATGATGTTGCATACTCTCCTATATTGTTGCCTAACCATGGTGCAGGCACTGGACGTGGGGCTCGTTTGGAAATTTTGGTGGCGCCATCGTCTCCCTCGCTGGTCTCACCAACGGTTCACGACGATCAGGATGCTCCTCTGCATGGCTTCGGTCCTCGTGCCCATGCACGTTCGATTGAACCCTCTACCGCGCCGTGTGCTTCGGTGCCCTCGGCCTCTGGGCTGACCGGCTCGGCGCCCCTGGCTCCTGAGCTGGCCTCGCCAGCTCGCTCGGCCCCGCTGGCCTCAGCGCCCCTGGCCCCTGAGCCGGCCTCGCCGCTTCGCTCGGCCACGTCGGCTCCGTCGCCCCCTCGGCCCGCCACGCCGGCCCCGTCGCCCCCTTGGCCCACCACGCCGGTTTCGCTCGGGCCATCTTCGCCTGGGCCGAGCTCACCTACTTCCGGTGTGCTCTCGCCGGTGCTCCCTGAGGTCTCCTCGTCGCTGGACAACTCGTCATCACCATCGCCGCCTTCATCGCCTGAGTGCTCTGCGGTTCCCGTGGCTCCTCGACGACCACACACGCGGAGTCGCAGTGGTATTTTTCGGCCCACAAAGCGCACTGATGGTACGGTTGCTTGGTTGGCTGCCTGTCTGGCTGCTGCTCGTGCGGATCCTACCTCTGAGCCTCGTACGTATCAAGCTGCTCTGAGTATACCTCATTGGCGACAGGCCATGGAGCAGGAGTACGATGCTCTTCTTCGTAACAAGACATGGACTCTTGTTCCGCCACCACCCCGTGTTAATGTCATTGATTCTAAATGGGTTTTCAAAGTGAAGAAGCATTCTGATGGTTCTATTGAGCGCTACAAGGCGCGGCTGGTTGCTCGCGGCTTTCGGCAGCGTTATGGTCTTGATTATGAAGACACCTTCAGTCCAGTGGTTAAACCTACTACTATCAGGCTTCTTCTCTCTCTTGCAGTTACTTGGGGTTGGTCTCTTCGTCAGCTTGATGTGCAGAATGCTTTTCTCCACGGTGTTCTAGAAGAGGAGGTCTATATGCGGCAGCCCCCAGGGTTCTCTGACCCTGATCGTCCTGATTATCTGTGTCGTCTAACTAAAGCGCTCTATGGTCTGAAGCAAGCTCCCCGTGCTTGGCATGCTCGTCTTGCGACAGCCCTTCGTGCTCATGGTTTTGTGTCATCAGTTACTGACTCTTCGTTGTTTCTTCTACAAAGGCCTCAAGTTAATTACTATGTATCTCCTGGTCTATGTGGATGATATTATACTCGTCAGTTCTTCTCAGTCGGTTGTTGCTGCTCTTGTCCGATCTCTTGGTGCTGACTTTGCGGTCAAAGATCTTGGGCAGCTTCACTACTTCCTTGGTGTGGGAGTTACTTCTGTTTCTGATGGTCTTGTTATGTCGCAAAAGAAGTACTCTTTGGATTTGTTGCAGCGTGCTGGGATGCTTAAGTGCAAACCGACTACTACACCTATGTCTGCTACTGACAGGATCACTGCTGTTGATGGTGACCTTCTGCATTCTGCTGATGCGACACAGTACAGGAGTATTGTTGGTGGGTTGCAGTACTTGACGATCACCCATCCAGATATATCCTTTGCTCTCAACAGAGTATGTCAGTATCTTCAGGCACCTCGTGGTACTCATTGGTCTGCGGTGAAGCGCATCTTGCGTTACATTCGCTTCACATTGTCCTATGGTTTGCACATTCGACCGAACTCCTCTGGGGTCATTCGGTGTATTCTGATGCCGACTGGGCTGGCAGTCCGGATGACAGGCGATCCACGGGGGGCTATGCTGTGTTCTTTGGTTCTACCTTGATCGCCTGGAGTGCTCGGAAACATGCTACTGTTTCGCGTAGCAGTACTGAAGCTGAGTATAAGGCTGTGGCTAATGCAACTGCAGAAATTATCTGGATACAGTCCTTGCTTCAGGAGTTGGGTATATCTCAATCACAGTCTCCTATTCTTTGGTGTGATAACATCGGTGCTACATACCTATCTGCTAATCCGGTATTCCATGCCCGAACGAAACACATCGAAGTGGACTATCATTTTGTACGGGAACGGGTATCTCAAAAGCAACTACAGATCAAGTTCATCTCTTTCAAGGATCAACTTGCAGACATCTTCACCAAGCCGTTACCTCTTCCACAGTTTGAGACGTGTTGGCGCAATCTTACCCTTCTAGATTCTTTAGAAAGTGGTAAGGTTGAGGGAGGGTGTTAGACTATATAGTTTCTATAGTTGTATACATACATGTATGTATGATGTAACGTTGTACCTCTTCATTATATATATGAGAGGTAGGCCATCCTTAAAAGGTTGAGCCGGTTCCCCCAATTCTATTGTCTCACAGCTCCTACTAGAGGAGAGCAGGACCATCCGACCATGCATAGCTAGTGCGGTTTGAGTTGACACGATCGCCCCCTTTTTTGGTGTCTGCCCAGCATCAAGATTGCGCTACAAAGGGCCGGCTGTTGGCCACACCTACACGTGGGCCTACTGCTCATGCACTTCGATTTGCCAGCGAAAATTCCATTTCCGGTCAGATCGTGAGGTCGAGCAACCTTGTCAATTATTTGTCATGTTCCTCCCGCGCGGTGAATCTTGCTCGTGCTTAGCGGACTCTTTAGACACGGAGGTCAGATCAAATGCTGTCTCTTTTGGAATAGGGCAGGTGCCAAAGGTGGCTGGAAATCCTTCTGTCCTTGCCCGCTTTGAGGTTAATTAATTAGCTTAGCTTTGCCAGCCAGTGTACGTAGTCACTAGTCAGTGTACTTTGCCGTTGAACCCCGCCCCCATGCAGCCACGCTGTTTCCTGTGTTTTTCTCTCTGTCTTTTCTCCATCACATGGCGTCGATCTGGCAATAAATAACATATCTCGTACTATGTTTTTTCAGAAAAATAATGGGGAAAATCCAGCCGTCCCATGCATTTTTCAAAAGGGAAGCTAAGCCATGGTTGCGAACAAGGGCATGCAATTAAGCTAGTCGCCTCCACCACTCAGCTCGCTCTCTCGATCGTGTCCGTCGCGTGCATGCTCCAGAAGCTTCGGAGCGAGCAGCTGATCGACTACGTCGGCAGCTGGTACCCCCCAAGGCCCCAATTCCGGAGTACGTACGTACGTACGTACGTACAGTACGTGGCTTTCATGACATGGGATAGGCCCGGCCGGCCGTTCTACTGCATGGGCGTCTGCTCCTGGACCGAGGGCTCGAAGAATTGGACGTGCCGGAGGACCCTCTAGGTGGCTAGCTAGCTGGATCAACACATGCATGTGCAGGACTACCTGTGGCCTGTGCACTGTGTACGTAGGGTGTCGACACAGTGTGCCCGCGGCCGAAGCGCCGGTGGCCTCATGGTGTCGATCGATCGGCGTCTGGGCGCCGTCCGTGCGTGCCCATGCCGATGCCAGTGCACGCCACGATCACCATCGAGCGCGCCCGCGCGTCTGCCTGGCCCGCATGCATGCCGCTGTACTTTGTCCCGTGCCGTCGGTTTCACACCCCCTGCCTCTGCCCTGCGCGCCGGAGCCCCACACGCGTCACCGTATCTCAAGTAGCAGCGGGGCGATTGCGTCGTGCTCGTGCGGTACGTCCAGGGTCGGTTGTGCACTGATTTTTTTTTTTGAGACAAACTGCAAAGCTTTATTAAGGCGTCACCATGTTTACATGGACGAAATCAAGTTCAGCGGGCTGGCCTAACCAAGCATGGCGGCCAACCCCAAGACTTAAAGCATGCTTTGCAAGTTTGTGAGCCTCGATGTTCGAACTCCTAGACTCATAAATAATATTACAAGTTTCAAACGCAGACCTATGCTGGGTTATTTCATGTACTATCGCTCCATAGCAACCTTTGCTTTGTTGACGGATGTCATCCACCGCCACCTTGCAGTCCGAAGCCACATGGACCCTCCTGACGTAAAGATCCTCCGCTAGAGCCAGTGCCTCCCTGATAGCCAGTGTCTCCAAAGTGCCTGCATCAGTTAGATTGGAGAAGACCACCGCCGATGCTCCTAGATAAGCTCCATCCTGGTTCCTGCACACCGCTCCCACTGCACCGCGCGATCGTCCAACCGCAGCATCAACATTGAATTTAACCAGCCCCCCCGGCGGTGCAATCCATCGACTCTGTCGGCGTGGTGCAGCCTCTCTTCGGACTTCTTCAGGCTTCTGGAGAGCTTGTAGTTCACCTATATATGAGTTGACAAAGCCATGAATAGCGAAAGGGGTTTGAAAGATGTCCTCGTACATGGCCTTTCTGCGTGCACTCCATAGAGCCCATAAGGTGACGACAAAAACAAGGAAATCCTCTTGGCTCAGGGCTTCATGCATAACAAACAGCCATCTTTTTGCGTTTTCCTCTCTGCATGTGCTTAGCTTGTCCAGAATAGCTTCACTTGAGAGAGCCCACGTACTTCTAGAGGTCGAACAATCCACCAAAGCATGACGCCATGTATCAACAGCACCGCATAGACAACAAGATCTGGAAGTAGACATGTTTCTATGTTGAAGAAGTGCTGCAGTGGGAATAGAGTGTCTGGCCAACCTCCATAAGAAAAATTTCAGCTTCGAAGGTACCCTGATCCGCCACAACTCAGACCACCCTGGATCAGCGCCTAGGGATTCAGAAGAGGACCCCTGCTCGTCCCACCATGCCTCCCTGCTAAGCTTCGTCCGATGTATCATTCTGTATGCTGAGCGCACCGAAAACAAACCCTTCCGTTCCTCAGACCAAGCCCAAAAGTCATCGGTCTGCCGTGTGCATAGAGGTATCTGTAGAATGACCTCCGCATCAATAGGAGTGAACACTGACCGAACTAGATCCTCCCTCCAAGATGCTGAAGTGTGGTCGATCAGCTCGGCCACCCTTGTTGGGGGATCAGGTATCAGGGAGGTGATCGGCCTCTTCATGTATGGTCGCGGCAGCCAGTTGTCGTCCCATATGTTGGTTGTTTCTCCGTCTCCGATTCTTCGCACCAGTCCTTGCACCATGATATCTCGCCCATCTAATATAGCTCGCCATATCTGCGACGGGTGCGACCCCAGGGCTGCACCAAAGATGTCAGTATCAGGATGATATACTGCCTTCAAGATCCTCGCACTTAAGGACTCAGGATTCTGAAGCAATCGCCAAGATTGCCTCGCGAGTAGAGCCAGGTTAAACATCTCCATGTCCCGGAAGCCAAGTCCTCCAAGATGCTTTGGTAAGGTCATCACATCCCAAGCCACCCAATTGGGTTTCCGTTTACCTTGCTTGCTGCCCCACCAGAATTGTCTGATAAGAGTAGTGATACTTTCACATAGTCCCCGCGGAAGACGGAAACAAGCCATCGAGTATACTGGAATTGCTTGAGCAACCGCCTTGATCAGGACCTCCTTTCCTGCGGCAGATAGGAGTTTTTCCATCCATCCTCTTACCTTCTCCCAGACTCGATCCCTCAGATATTTGAAAGTCTTGTTCTTCGAGTGTCCGACGTCAGTTGGCATTCCCAAGTACCTGTCGCTGAGAGCTTCAACATGTACATTCAAGACATTTTTCATAGAATCCCTCACCGCTTGTGGGCAACCTCTACTGAAAAAAATCGAAGACTTGTCATGATTTATCCGCTGTCCCGAAGCCGAGCAGTACGTGTCCAGTAGGTTTGATACCGCTAAAGCCCCCTCATTCCCTGTCTTGAAAAGCAGCAGGCTGTCATCTGCGAAAAGAAGGTGGTTCACGGCCGGGGCCGTCGGAGCCACTTTAAGCCCAACGATGTTAGATGACGATGAACTGGATTTCAGGAGGCACGAGAGGCCCTCTGCTGCAATTAAGAAGAGATAAGGGGATATCGGATCTCCCTGCCTTATGCCTCTGCTTGGCGTAAACTGTTCAAGCCTTTCACCATTAAAAAGGACTGAGAAAGAAACAGACCTCACCATTCCCATGACTGTAGTGATCCAAGGTGTTGCAAAGCCAAGTTTTACCATAATGGCTTCCAAGTAGTCCCATTCCAGCCGATCATATGCCTTCATCATGTCTAGCTTCAGTGCACAATAACTATTGGCTTTTGCTTTGCTGCGTTTCATGAAGTGTAGGCACTCATATGCACTAATGATATTGTCAGTTATGAGCCTTCCCGGAACAAAAGCTGATTGCTCCTCAGATATGATGTCTGGCAAGATTTGCTTGAGCCTATTTGCAATGACTTTGGATGCAATTTTGTATAGAACGTTGCAAAGGCTTATCGGCCTAAACTGTGACAAAACAGAGGGGTTTGTTACCTTAGGGATAAGAACAAGAATAGTATCGTTTATGCTCTCCGGGCTTTCCTCCCCTCTGACAATCCGAAGTACTGCCTCTGTCACCTCGGCACCGCAGAGCTCCCAGTGTCGTTGATAAAAATGCGCCGGGAAACCGTCAGGGCCAGGCGCCTTGGTTGGGAACATCTGAAATAGTGCAGCCTTAACCTCCTCGATAGTATAAGGGGCACACAACACCTCGTTCATGTCCGCTGTCACTTTGGTTGGGACACAGTTTAAGACCGCCTCCAAGTTGCTCACGCCCTCCGTGGTATAAAGAGTCTTATAGAAGTCATTAACCATGGCCTTCAACTCCTCTGGATCATCAGTGAGCACCCCCAAGGAATTTTGCAAAGCTTTGATCATATTTTTCTTGCGGCGGATACTAGCCCGAAGGTGAAAAAATTTGGTGTTCCTGTCTCCCGAAGTGAGCCATTCCACCCTCGATCTCTGCCTCCACATGATTTCCTCCCTGTGGTATAACTCAACTAGTTTTTCATTGATCTTGAGTTCCACATGTGTAGGTGCTGTACGGTTGGCGTCCGACCTGAGCTTCTCTAGTTCCCCCTTCAGCTTTTTTATTTCTTTGCGAACACTCCCAAACGTATCTCTATTCCATCGCCCGAGGTTCTGTGAGACGGCTGTAAGTTTAGCCCTAAGCTCTTCCACCCTAGTTGATGTTCCCTGGGATGCCCAAGCCTCATTAATGTTGCTGCTCCAGGATTCGTGACCTTCCCACATAACCTCATATTTGAACAGGTTCGGTTTCTGGTTTTCCCTCAGCTCTCTGTTCGTCTTTGCCAAGATGGGGCTGTGGTCTGAGGTGGCCGCCACGAGATGTGTAAGGTCGGCCAAAGGAAAAAGAGCATGCCACGCAGCCGAAACCAGAGCTCTGTCGAGACGGACCCTGGTATAAGTTCCTCCCGCGACCTTTTTCTCAAAGGTCCACGGGATACCCACATACCCGATATCTAGTAACATGCAAACATCAACAACATCTCTAAAGGCTTGGATTTGTGCATTGCTCCGCTGTCCGACCCCTTCGTGCTCTTCTGGACGTAAGACTTCATTAAAATCACCAATGCATAGCCACGGGAGACTGCTCAAAGTACTAATGTTTTTTAAGGTGTCCCACGTTTGATGTCTAAGGTGGGTTTGAGCTTCTCCGTAAACAACAGTCAATCTCCATAGATCCACACCCGGTTCTAGGACCGAGCAGTCGAGGTGATAGTCAGAATAACCCAAGATCTCAACCTTTATTTCATTGTTCCAAAACAAACCAATCCCACCGCTTCTACCACGGCTACTAACTGCATAACCATTCTCATAACCAAGTGTTCCTGCTAGAGCTTCTACCCTCGAGCTTTCAAGCTGAGTTTCTACGATACAAAGGAGGGTAGGGGCAAATTTCCTCGCGAAATCGCGAAGTTCACGGACTGTCGCGGCTTTGCCCACGCCACGACAGTTCCAGCAGAACACACTCATTGGGCACGGCGGTGCCCGTCATTCGGGCCCGCCAACAAAGGATCGATCTTGCTTAGCAAATTCTTCACCGCTGAACTCTTCTCCATCTCAACCCCTACCTTTGCTCTCTTTGGTTCCTGTACAGCACTTGGACTTAGGGACGCCATTGGGGGAGGCAGGGCTAGCACCCTCTCCTGCGTCCCAGCTGCGGCCTGGACAGTGATGATGGGTAAAACAGTTGGGTCGTGAGGTGCAGTCCCTCGTTTCCTAACTCTCTCCGCATCCAACATCTCTAGATCTGAATCCGTGTGTTCCTCCTCGTAGCCAGGTCGCTGGGAACTAGAGCCTCCACCCCTTCCGGTGCGTCCTCCTCTGCGTCCTCCTCTGCGGCCACGTCCGCCCCCCGGGCCTCCACTGTTACGCATAAACCAGGATGCCCTAAGCTCCTTGAAGACCAGGGCCGAGGGGGGGTGGATGCCTGTTCCATGTTCTTTGTAGAGGTGGCCAAGCATGCCACAAACAGCACACCAATCCGGAAGCTTCTCATATTTCACCTTGTAGATCTGTCGCTCGCCACCCCGGATCATAGATACTGCGTTCTTGAGGGGTTTAGTGACATTGATCCTGACCCATACACGGTAAAAGTTCCCCGTAAAATCATGTGATTGGGGTTCGGTGAAAAGAACCTCCCCCACCTTAGCAGCAAGAGATGGGATCAGATGGGCATATAGTATTGGGACATCATGAATCTGGATCCAAATCTCAATTGTGTCGAGCTTGACACTAGTTGGTTTTGCCACTCCGTCATATTCCTTTAGGATTACTGCATCTCCACGGAAGTGCCACGGACCCTCTTGCATGACCCTCTCCCAATCCCCTAGACAGGAAAATTGGATAGTATAGAGGTTATCCTCCAATGGCTTGAATTTAGCTTCTTGAGCAAGGTCCCATGCCGCTCTCATGTTCCGAAAGAACCAATATTGGCTGTAGGGTTTCTCAGAATTAACCCTAGCCAAAGCAAGCCACCGGGTTGCCGCCGATGGCGCCACCTCCTCGTCGAAGACCACGTCCTCCAGATCTTCTTCCTTCAGTCCCAGCTCGTTCATCATCTTTTCCACGTCGCTGACCCCCTCTGCGGTCGAGGATCCACCCGACGCCATGTTGGAACCCTAACCCGAGTGCGAGATCGGGTTGTGTCAGAGACCCCAGAGAACCAATCCTCCAGGCAGCCTACAGCCCCGGCGGGAAGGCGCAGAGGCCTACCGCAGACCAGGTCGAGGCGGCAACGGAGAGATCAGGGGCGGGGAAGACCAAGGCTCGACGGCGGCGCAATCGCCCCTCGAGGAACATAAACCCTAACTAGAGGGAACTTCCCGGTTGTGCACTGATGCATGTATAGGGGAGGAGGACGGACCCCTTACGTGCGGGCCGGCGTGCACCGGGCCGGCGTGCCTCTGTTTGAGCTGGACCATCCGATCCAGAATCCAACGCTTTTTTTTATCAAAAAATGGCACAAAACACCCACGTACGTGGATTCGCTAGCTGTCTCTCCGCCCTCCGGGGTCCCGGCCGGCCGGCCATGCCCTAGGGCAACTCCAAAGCACGAACTCAACTGGTCCGACCGCGTCCGTCTGGTGCTAAACGGACATAAAGCACGGCCCAACGCACAGGAGCAAAAAGACAAACATTCGATTTTTGTTCGGTTTTCTATCCATTCTCGACTCAAATTTAAGCCGCGTCTGCGTCGAGACAGACAGCGCGCGTACGGATGGGACACGCGCCCTTGTCCTCCGCCGGCCTGCCTATCAGTGGCACAAACGTCCCTTTGTCTTCCCCTGCCCTCCCTCCGCCCACCACCATCGTCGCCGCTGCCCGCCGGCATCCATTTTGCCGGCCGCCTACCTTGCTCTCTGGTCGGGCCACCCAAACAATGACAACGCCATGCCATAGTCGTGCCACACCCGTGTTTCGGAGGACTTTTTGCCGGCATTCGTGGCTGCAGCCGGTGCGAGAGAAGCTACGGCCGCCGCCGACGCCCATCGAGCCCAACACCGACAAGCTAGGCGCTGCAGGGTCGTAGGGTGTGCCCGCCAACGCCAACCTTGCATGTTGCCTGTGTGAGGGGAGCTCGAGTTGCTCTTCCCGGCCGCGTCTCCACCACGACCGTAAAGTGTTCAACACTTTGCTCACAAGGTACCACGGATAGCAGGGACGAGTATTCTACCACTAGTAGAAAAACTACTTTACGTGAGACACATTAGTCCTGGTTTGTAATGAACCGGCACTAATTGTACCATTAGTCCCGGTTCGAACGGCTATGCATTAGTCCCGGTTCATTTGTGACCTATAGTACCGGTTGGTGGCTCCAACCGGTACTAAAAGGGGGGGGGGGGTTCTTTAGTACTGGTTGGTCTTCAACCGGTACTAAAGACCCCCCCCCATTTATTACCGGTTGGAGCCACCAACCGGTACGTGCGCTGCCACCCGCAGTGCACAATGTTTAGTCCCACCTCGCTAGTTGAGAGGAGTTCGCACCGGTTTATAAGCCCCACCGCGGCTACCGTGTCGAGCTCCTCTCTAAGCAGGCCTTTGTGGGCCTATTGCAAGTCTTCTGTCCTGTGGGGCCTACAGGGTCATACGGGCCTGCATCATGGGCCAACTAGAGGTTGGGTTTCTAGTCGTATGCAGGCCGTGCCGGCCCAGTAGGCAGTTTCTTTTCCCTTTATTAAAAAATAAAATAAAAAAATCTCCGAGACCACGGCGCGCCTTGTGCCACGTGGTGACCCTTTGGTCCCGGTTCGTGTTGAACCGGGACTAAAGGGGGGACCTTTAGTCCCCACCCTTTAGTGTCGGTTCCAGAACCGGTACTAAAGGTCCTTACAAATCGGTACTAAAAGTCGTTTTTCTACTAGTGTACTTACAACTTCATTTGTTCATCGGATGGTTCGTCCTCGGATGACGAAGAGCATGTGGTGGCTGCATTGGTCGTCAATGACCACATTGCTAGGCAGCGGCCTCGGCTCACGCGATCAATCCCAGAGCATGCTCTGGGCTTGAACCACAATAGGGAGACCGACCACGCCCTGCTCTATGTCGATTACTTTGAGATGGCCCGCTCTACAAACCACATCAATTCTGCCGCCGCTTCCGTATGACGAGACATGTGGTCAATCATATTCGGGAGGGAGTGGTAGCATATGACCCATACTTTGAGTGCAAAGAGGATGCTGTTGGCAAGCTTGACTTCCCCTCTTACCCAAATGCACTGTGGCTATCCACATGCTCACGTATGGAATGCCAAGCAATCTTGTGGATGAGGATGTGCATATGATGAGTGAGTCCACATGCCTCCTATCAAATGTACAATTTCTGCAAGGCAGTGGTGGCAGTGTTTGACCTTGAGTACCAGAGAGAGACAACTGTCGCTGATACATAGAGGTTGTTGGCGAGCAATGCCGAGAGAGGCTTTCCGGGCATGCTTGGTAGTATAGATTGTATGCACTAGAAGTGGAAGAACTGTCCATTTGCTTGGCAGTGGCAGTAAAGGGGCACGTGAAAGGTGCCGCTGTAATACTAGAGACTGCGGCTTAATTAACAAGATCCATGGATATGACATTCTTTTTTCGGCATGGCTAGTTCTCACAATGATATCAACGTGCTTCAACGGTCTACAATGTTCGCAAGACTTCCAGAAGGCCACTCCCGTAGGTGAACTTTGAGATCAATGGTCACCGTTACAACAAGGGATATTATCTAGGTGATGGTTCTATACTCAGCGGTCAACTGTGAAGACAATATCCTATCCGCAAGGAGAGAAGAGACAAAGATTTGCCCAAAGGCAAGAGAGTGCTACGAAGGATGTGGAGTGTGCGTTTGGTGTGCTTCAATCTCGATGGGGTATTGTTTGAAACCCTGCATTGACATGAAGTACGAAGAAGCTTTGGGAGGTGATGACTGCTTGTGTGGTCATACACAACATGATTGTGAAGGATGAGCGTGATGACAACATCTACGACCAAGGGTTTGATTTTCAGGGTGAATATGTTGAGCCTGAGCACTAAGAACCGACAACCTTTGAACAGTTTACTCATTTCATCGTGAAATGCGTGATTGACATACTCATATGCAGCTCTAGGATGACTTGGGTGAGCACATGTGGACTCACATTGACAACAAGTAGATGCATTGGTTTATTTAATTTCCATTTATTCTAGACAATTTTGATTAGGTTGTAAACTAGTCGATTGTGTTTTTATCTGGACGATAAACTATTTGCTTGCGTTTTTATTTGGACGTGGAACTATTTGCAATGATTTATTTATTTGCATAGTTTATGGTCTTCAACCGACCGTGCCGGATCAGATACGGCGCGCGGTGAACGCACGATTGACGCATGGAGAAAAACGGCCGGATATCGTATCATTGCCGTATGTACAAATAAATAATTTCCGGATAAAACGAACCTCCGTCCGGGGATAGCCTTATCCCGCGGTCGCTCCGTGGGCACCGTGAACAGCATGCACGCGTGGAGTACCTAATGAGGGGAAGCAAAGACAGGTCGTCAACCAGCGTTCCTAGCCTCCTTGTCTCGATCTGTCTCAGACTGCACTGCACTGCGCTGCAGTCTGCAGGCATATCACAGACAAAGTCTCCAATGAAAACTGACATTCAGTGGAAACTTAGAAACTCGGCCATGGGCCGTTGGATCTGAGGTGTGCGGACTGTATCGCCCTCTGTCTGTACCATGGATTCTTACAGAAGGACGCCCGCCTTCGTGGTTATTTATATATTTGAAAAAAATCCCCTAATTTCTCTCTATACCAACCATAGTAGTATTTTTTTAACTTTACCAACCAGAATAGTACGTACTTGCATCATATATATTTTTTAGAACGAAGATGCTAGGTGCGTCCGGCTTTAAATTAATAAAGCCCACAAACTTAGGCAACGTTACAAACGAACCTTACAGCAGAGCAAAAGACTCAGACCACACGCAATATTGGGGAAGTCATCGGGTTCATGGCCAGAAGACCGCGAGCAAGATTACATGGCACTTGGGCCAGACCTCGGGCACACAGGCTCGCAAACTAAACCAAAAGGGCCCCTTCAGGAAGAAGAGGCGGCTGGCTCCCTAGCCATTACGTACACTTGGCGGAGGCGGTCTTGAGCGTGTTGCATCCTCTCAGCATCCTTGCACTTCACCAACGGACTCCACTGCTGCAGAAACAGATTGCATTTGTAGATAACATTAGCCGGGTGGGATGAGAAGATTCCCTCGATAGCTATTTTGTGACTAGTAACCCAAAGCGCCCAGAACAGTGCCCCGACACAGCTCCAAAGCACTCTCTTGCCGCTCCCCTGGACCGAGTCTAGAATGGTCATGAGGTCGTCGGAAGATCTTGGATCCCAAGCCACGTCCGCCGCGGTTCGCACCACGCTCCAGGCGAACCTGGCCAGCGGGCAGCGGAAAAATACGTGGTTTGCATCCTCTACTACATTACAGACCGCGCACGTGCCCGTCGACGGACCCTGCCGTTTTGCGACGTTTTCGGAAGTGGGAAGTTTGTTGCGGAACAGTTGCCAGAGGAACACTTTGATTTTCAGCGGTATACGCGCCCTCCAGAGGCCTTTGATCACCGGCATGGCCGCCCCACAAAGTTTATGGTAGAGCGATTTGATGGTGAACTTGCCTGACGCAGTAAGTGCCCAAGTTACCGAGTCAGCAGCGTCAGATAGCGCGGTAGGGCTGATGAGCTGAAGCATTGCTTCGTAGTTCGCCCGCTCAATGACGTTAAGTTCACGATGAAAGTGGACCGCGGGGGGGATGAGGCTAAGGCCGGGGCCACCGTCATGTTTGGGTCAACAGCAATCGTGAATAAGTCGCGAAATTCCGACCACAACGGTTGGGATCCCACCCAAAGATCAAGCCAGAACCTGGCCAAAGCCATCTCCAATGGCGAATTTTGCGCCCAAGGCAAAGGCTGGTTTGACGGATTGGATGTCATTCTGGGAAGTATTTAGCACGCAGCAGATCGGCTCATAGGCCTGACTCCCCTTGGGTGATCTTCCAGATCCACTTGCACATGAGTGCAATGTTCATGAATCTGGTGTTGGTAATCCCGAGGCCACCAAGGCCTTAGGACGGCAGACCGCAGCCCACTTCACCATGTGGTACTTGCGTTTCGGGCTCGCTCCTTCCCAAAAGAAGCGCGGCCGAGGAGTGTCCATCTTGGCGTGGACTCTTTCTGCCAGCAGGAAGAGACCCATCGCAAACATAGGTAGGGAGGACAGGCTCGAGTTCGTTAGCACTAGCCTAGCTGCTGAGGAAAGGAATTTGCCACGTCAAGGGCACACCTTTCCCCCTATCTTGGCGCAGAGCGGAGCCCAGCCCTCTATCGGAATGCGCTTGGTGTCTAGGGGCAGGTCAAGATACGTGAAAGGGAACTTGTCGGCTTTGCAGTTGAGCAAGTCCGCAATGCACCTACCCTCCTCCTCATCCATGTTCATGGACAGAACTTCACATTTGTGAAAGTTGATCTTCAGCCCTAACATGAGCTCGAAGCTAAGAAGGATGGCTTTGATCGAGGCCACGCTGCGAAGGTCCGGCTGAAACAGCAGAAGTGTGTCATCCGCATACTACAAGTGAGAAATCCCCCCGGGATGAGGTGACCAACCACCCCTTTGATATGACCGGCCTCCGTGGCTCTTCGCAGCATAGCCACCAGGGCGTCGACGACGAAGTTGAACAGGATCGGGGACATGGGGTCACCCTGACGGAGACCACGTCGGTTCCGGAATAAGTGCCCTACTTCTCCGTTAACCGAGATCGCAGTCTGGCCCCCCGAGACCAGCTGCATCACTCGATGAACCCAGACAGCCGAGAAACCCCGACTGATGGGAACTTGACGAAGGAAATCCCAATTAACCCGGTCGTAGGCCTTTTCAAAGTCCAGTTTTTGTAAAATGGCTTGATCTTTCGTACGTTTTAGCTCGTGAATAATTTCCTGGAGGGCCAGAGGACCCTCAAGGATATGCCAGCCACGAATAAAAGCAGACTGCGAACGGCTAATCATGCGCTGAGCGATCGGGACGAGACGCGAAGTGCAAGCTTTGGCACATATCTTAAAAGGAACGTTGATGAGTGCGATGGGTCTGTACTGACGAATGTTGTCAGCTCCCGCCACTTTGGGGATAAGCGATAAAACGCGGTAGTTGAGTCTAGCTATGTCTACGGTACCCCGCATAAAGCCGTTGCACACGTCAAAAATGGATCCGCGAAGCAAAGTCAAAAAGTGTTTGAACATAGCAACCGGCCATCCGTCTGGGGCCGGGGCAGTATCAGACTTCATGCTCGAGAGCGCGTCGTCAATGTGAGCACTTCCATCACATTTGAGCGCAGGACATGAGTTCCCTTCCAACTCTCCTATGGACCTGTGCATCGTCATAATTTTTTTCTATAATAACAACATCTCCCATTGCGTTCATCCTCAACCTCCACGTCACATCTTCGTCTTCGCCAAGGTGCATCGTGGCCTATTGCCTCGTCGTGACTGGTCGGATTTGTGAATGTCACGTGTCATCCATCAGGATGGGTCTCACGTGCATTATATGAGACCTGGTCTCATATAATTTTTTTCCACAGGTTATGGGAAAAAGGAATACAAAGGGTGTGTGTTTTTGGCAAAAGGTCAGAAAGCAATCTGACGGGCCCAATATGGTTCATGTGGACCGCAAATTTTGGATCGGACGCCAGTTTCAAGGCTACAATTTGAAATTGAGTTTTCAGTGGACACTTTCTTTTCTCCAGGTGTGGGTGCGTAGGGTATACCACGAACCCACTCTGACAATTAAAGCATCTACAGCCGTACTTTACAAATCCGACCCCGATCTATACGTCCGCGGGCGCATCCGGACGTGCCCTCATACTTCCCTCCCGACATCCACGCATCTTGAATCCGGACTTTCAAATCCATGCACGTCGATCATACAAACCAATGTCGCACGTAAATAGCAAATGTTGGTACGAAGCATAGATAACGTTTACATAAAATTTATTTTAAGTGCCAAACTCAAGCATTGACTCATTGGCTGCCATTGTGGATCCACATGTGCTCCACAAGATCATTGAGTAGCTACATGTGCATATGATAATCTCGAAGATTTTGATTCATTTGCAGAAAGTTCATAAGTTGAGCCGCATCTTGATTTTTTGGATTTTAACTTGTTCTCCACGTGCTTCAAAATTATGGGTTTGGGCTACACCAACGGCATCTGCAGCAGTTCCAAGTGCGGGCATCCTCAGAGCAGCCATGCACTTCTCCTTGGGAGAGAAAGAGATTTTCATTTCATTTGTACCGCTGGCAAACTCAAACTTTCGTCGAAATGGTCTCTATTCATATGTATGAAATACATATATGAAATACGTATGTGGAGTTCACTAGAATTTCATGTGATTCAGTAAACAGAATATAGATTACATGATTGCTAGATCGATCCATAGGGATTGATGAAGAGTGAGCTGATAATGGAATTTTTCTTTGATAAACAAGAAACTTAAGATTAAGATGCTCCTGAATGGAAACGAGGATTTAGTCAGATCCAATTCGAGGGATTTTGTGGGTTCATTAATCAAGCCTTGGCAGAAGAACTTGACAAGTTTCCAACAATTAAAGATCCAGACCTCCACTCCCTCCACAATGCGCAAAAACAATGGTTTCCGCATGCGAAAGCGGCGACGAAACCATGGATCATCCGGGAAAGCGGGATTGGGAGAAAAGTAGTCCCTGTACAGTAGCTTTGCTCTGGACACCCTGTCCCGGTTGATCACTCTTCTCCCTTTGATTGAGCCCTTGAAATTGAGAATATGCTCCACTTGGCGGTCCATTTCCTCTTGCATGCTCATGAGCATAATCATGCCCACTTCTTCATCCGAATCCGGGGAATCGAAGAACTCATTTTGAATAATTTGGTCAAATTCCGTCGGTCCATACTCCTCGCTCGATGAAGCATCAAAATCCATCATTTTTCCTAACAAAATCACAAAAAATCCCATCAGACAATGTGTCGAACACATTAAGTGCAAGACGAAGCCAGAGAGTTGCTGGACGTACCACAGTGGCGTCTGGACTGGACATGACGTCCCCTACGACGAGGACGTGAGAGATGACTGATTTGTAACATCCCAAATTTTTAATTTGGAATGTTATACATTAGATCATCATGCATATCATATTTTCTTGCTTTTGGTGGATCCAAGAAAATCCTAAGCAACTCAAGGACCCTCGGAGAGAGTTGGGGATTTCAATATTTTCATATTTGAGGTTTCTCAAATTTTGAAAATAGGATCATTTGATTTTATTTATTTTATCTTCAAGTATTTCTATTATGAAAATATGAGAGAGGGAGTAAAATGACTCTCCCAAAAAAATAAAGAAATACAGAGGATTTAATAAAAAAATCAAATACGTTTTTTTGGAGTTTTATTTGAATTAGGAAAAATTGCATGTTTTCAAAAATGCATTTTAGTGCCAAGAAAGTGTTCATCTTGTTCTAAATATTCTATTTAGACGGTGAAAATTTGTTTTGGTAATTTTAGATTTTTATTTCTTTTTCTAGAGTTCTTTTCGTAGCGCCGGCGTAGTTAAAAAAAATAGGGGACCCGACCTGACTGGGTCGAAGCCCAGCCGAGCCAGGCCCGGCGCCCCGCATCGCCTTCCCCGCCCCCGCTGCTCGCCGTGGCCGGATCGGACACCGCCGCCGCCGCGGTTTGCTTGCCCCTCCCCCAAGCTTGCTAGCCCCCCTCCCCCTATATATATAGCCCCCTGCCTCTGCCGCAAC
>LR738711.1:874947977-874969519 GCA_902687465.1 Secale cereale | reverse complement strand
ACCGCCGCCCCGCCGCAGCTCAAGCCGCCGCCACCGCCGCTGTTAGCCGCCGCCGCCGCTGCACGCCGCCGCCGTTGCCGCACGCCGCCGCCGCCGCAACACCGCCGCCGCTGCTGCCCACCGCCACCACCCCACAGCCCCGCCGCAGCTCAAGCCGCCGTCGCCGGCCGCTCGACGAGGTAGCCGCCCGCCACCGGTTTTCGAAGGAAAACCACTAGTTTTTCTTTTAGAACCCTAGTTCGTTTTTTTATAGATCGGTTTTTTTTCTTTTCCGGTTTAGTTAATTAGAGAGCGTTCACCCGTTCGTTCGTTCTAACGAACGAGTTCGTCGTTTAGTCTCAGCTGACGAACGTCCGTTCGTTAAGCTGTTTTAGTTTTCTTTTTCGTAGTTTATTTTCTGATCGTGATCTCTGATCCGATTTTCGTTTTAGTTTATCTTTTCGCTCGTTTATCGGAATCAGGTGATTCAAGCGCCTGGAGTTTCATCTCGAAATTCTCTTTCCGTTTAACCTAGTAACTCAAGCGTTTGCCTCTGTTAAAGTTGGACTTAGGTCCAGATTGGTTCGGTAGTTGTTTTCTCTTTCGCCGTTGTCTTCGTTGCTTTCTTTTGTTGGTTCTTTTGCAAACCGGAGTTCTTAAGTTGAACCTTTTGGTTAGATCTCTTATTTGAGTTTTACCCGTGCATTAGTTAAGTACTTATTGTGTGCTTGTTTGTTTGCGATAGAGTACCCGGAGTGCGCCGCTTGCTACTTTGAATCTCTAGGTTTCGCGGATCATCAGCAAGGCAAGTAACACTTTGATCATACTTTCCAAATACCCAGTTTTCATTGCATTAGTCAAACCCTCACACATTGCATGAGTAGGAACTATTAACATGTGGGACTGGGAAGTAGATTGAGGTAGTACCTATTAGCTGCATTACTTTTAAACCTTGGGAGTTACTTCTACATTTGCAAATAGGTTATACTATGCTCGTAGACGTGGATTGGGTGAGTGTATCCATGACAGATGTGAGTTGTTAATTAATGGTTCAACTTAAGGTGGCAACTTTAACACACATCTGGGTGGATTGAGGCACCTGGGTATTCCAGCGATTGCCTGTTTTCTTTTGGACCGCCACCCAGGCTCAAAGGGATCATGAGATTATTCATACTAGAAACTTCCGTGTGCAGCCACATGCCAATATGGGCTCTGGCTTAGTTGAGTAAGTTGTGGGAAACCTTTCCGTGATGGGCTAGCAGATGTAGAGGGATTGTAGGTGTACCGGCCTATCTATCCGGTTAAGGGGACCTCTTTGGAAAGACTGTGTCTCGGTCATCCATTTCTCAAACACCATGCAGTGCGAGAAACCAAACGGAGGCGATCGAGTCTTGTGGGGAAAAGTGCACAAACCTCTGTAGAGTGTACAAAATGATCATGATTAGCCGTGTCCCCGGTTATGGACTTCTTGAGTATCTAGTACTTGGATTATCATGTGAATCTCATCATGTTACTTTAATTAATATTGTTGGGTTTAATGATGATTATTAATTGGGGTTGAGAGGATGTCTATCTTCTCAACGATGTTTCAACTACCATGATAGTTAATTAAAATCTATTCCTTTGCAGTAGGGAAAAATTGGCTTTACGCAAAAACTGTAACCATAGAGCTTTCCACCAGCCATATTGCATATAGTATAGCTTTACTTTTGTTACTCTCTATGTGTTACTTTGCCAGCATATTCCATGTGCTGACCCGTTTTCGGGCTGCAACGTTCATGTTGCAGACTTTTCAGATGACGAGTAAGGTGCCTTATAGGTCGTGGTTCTATACTCAGTGATGCCGTTGGAGTTGATGGACTCACTTATCTTCCAAGCCTTCCGATGTTATCGTGTTAGATGGCCTTAAGCCATTTTTATTGTAATAAGTTCATCGTTGGAACTATCGATGTAATAAGTGTGTGATTGCTACTCTGTTATAAATCCTTCAAGTACTGTGCGTGTCAGCATTACTGATCCAGGGATGACACTGATGCACAGAGATCAGACTGTTTGAGGTCTGGTCGCTACAAGATGGTATCAGAGCACACGCTGACTGTAGGACACGACCACTAAGCTAAAACCTTAGAGCACTATTCACTCTTCTCTTTTCTGACTCCTCATCTTTTCTACTCTTTTAGGATGGTGGATGCAAGGAACAAGTTCACACAACCTGATGAACATACACCATTTGGACGACACCTGAAGGAACTCACCAAATATCTAAATATCGGACTACCAAGTTTCACCGGAACCTACAACGCCACTTTACCTGAAGAGGAGCGCTGGTTGATTCAAGCTCAAATTCCAGGAAGGACGTTCAAGCCCGTCACCGTACCCATAGAATTTTCCTTTAATGCGCCTACATGGAGCCTAGGCAGGAGCATGGCAGCCCACATCGCTATGGGAAGAATTGGAGAAGTCTACAAGCAGGAGCTAAAGGACACCATCTACCAGATTTGTGGACGCCGAGATGAGAATTGGGATATGATCAGCACCCGAAAGGATAGATCCATTGCAGCTTTCATCCAGGAGTTGAACCATCACATTCGTCTCCAGGAACACCAGATGTGTGCAGGAATGATAGATTTGAAGAAAGCACTAACCAGAAACTTGGAGTTAGAAGAAGAACTCAAGTCTACACGCGACGGATATGAAGAGGAGATGTTAATACTTGTGGAGAAGAATGATGATTTGACACGGAAGTTAGGAATACTCATGGGAGAAGAGGAAGAAGAACCAAAGGAGATTCCACCTGAAGACTACATCATCATTGACGACACGGACTCAGACCCCGATGATAGTGATGATGAGGACTATGTAGATGAAGCTGGAGCGGACATCATGGAATCCTCTGCCGATCAAAATTTCTAGAAGACCTTCCTATGACTAGTAGTTTTTCCCATTTAGTAGACTTATAGCACATTTGTAACGCTAGATCCGTGTAAGCCCTTGTTTGAAATTGATATTGGTGTGATAATGTTTGTGTTTGCCTCATGTGCATTTGGGTAGTGATTTCCCTTAGACCTATTTTCTATTCTGATCTCTTCCCTCTACACCCATCAGATGCCTCCAAGACGTGAGCCCGGATTTGAGTTTCCCCTTAAGCTCACTCAGTTGATCCAACAGCAGAACACATTGATGCAACTTCTCGTCCAGAACACTCAGAACAACCAGAACAACAACAACAACCCTCCACCACCACCACCCGTGGATAACCTGACCCGTTTCTTAAGGTTACAACCACTGGTGTTTGCTAGCAGCATTGAACCAATAGTCGCTGATGATTGGCTGTGCAAGATTGGAAGGGATTTGACCACTGCTAACTGCTCAGATGCTGAGAAGGTGCGTTTTGCCGCACATCAGTTGTCTGGACCAGCCGCAGCATGGTGGGAGAATTACACAGCCACTTTTCCCATAGCCAATGTGACTTGGGATCAGTTTCAGCAAGCTTTTCGTACTGCCCATGTCTCAACTGGAGCTATGAGTATGAAGAAGCAGGAGTTTCGCAATTTGCGCCAAGGCAACCGTACTGTGGCTCAGTACGTGGATGAGTTTAGTATCCTATCTCGTTATGCCCCAGATGATGTGGCCACAGATGCCGCTAAGCAGGAGAGATTCATGGAAGGGCTGAATGATGAGATGAGTGTACAGTTGATGGTGGCAACTTTCAATAACTACCAGGAGCTGGTTGATCGCGCTCTAATGATTGAAAGGAAGCACCAACAGATTGAAAGTCGCAAGAGGAAGTATGGACAAGGAAAGTATAATTCTGGAGCTCAGCAGAAGCCTCGTTTTACCCCTAAAACGATAGGACAATTCCAACATACCCATGGAGGAGGTATCTCACACAATCATAATGGCCCTAAGAATGGAAATGGGAATGGAGCAAGTAGTAACCAGAGCCGCCCTACCCCGTCCACACCCACCAAGAAGGATTTCAGCCATGTCACCTGTTACAAGTGCGGGAAGAATGGACATTATGCCAATGACTGCCCAGAAGCTAAGAATGGGAACAGCAATGGAAGCGCTGCGAAGAAGCCCAACCCGTTCAACAAAGGACAAGTGAACCACGTGACTGTGGAGGAGATAGAAGAGCAACCAGATGCTGTTGTCGGTAAGTTTTTGGTTAAGACGTTTACCACAATAGTTCTTTTCGATACTGGTGCATCGCATTCATACATTTCAAGGGGATTCGTAAATAGACATAGGATGTCCACCCGAGTTCTTAAGACCCCCATGTTAGTAAGTTCACCAGGAGCAGAGTATATGGCACACCAAGGATGTTTTCAGACACCATTGACCATAGGACGCCACACTTTCCCCTCTGACCTAATAGTCCTGGAGTCACAAGGATTGGATGTGATTTTAGGTATGGATTGGCTATCGAAGTATGGAGGTAACATTGACTGTGCAAGTAAGTCTATTTTTCTCACCACACCGGAGGGAAAAATGATTAAGTATGTATCTAGACATTCGCCTATAAGGACTCAAGTACATTCTCTCATGGGAGTTGTTCAGGAGGAAGTGCCAGTATTGAAGGATTATCTGGATGTGTTCCCAGAGGAGTTACCTGGCATGCCACCGGATAGAGATATAGAGTTTTTGATTGAGCTGTTGCCAGGCACAGGGCCAATTTCTAAGAGACCTTACAGGATGCCCGCAAAGGATTTGGAGGAGATTAAGAAACAAATTAAGGAGTTACTGGATAAAGGTTACATACGCCCAAGTTCTTCGCCGTGGGGTTCGCCAGTACTTCTAGTGGAGAAGAAGGACGTATCGTTAAGAATGGTTGTTGATTACCGAGGACTGAATGAAGTAACGATCAAGAACAAGTACCCACTGCCGATGATCAATGATCTGTTCGATAGATTGCAAGGAGCTAAGGTATTTTCCAAGATCGATCTGCGATCAGGGTACCATCAATTGAAGATCCGAGAGCAGGATATACCTAAGACGGCCTTTACCACCAGGTGTGGGTTGTACGAGTACACCGTTATGTCTTTCGGTCTGACTAACACACCAGCATACTTTATGAACCCAATGAACAAAGTGTTTATGGAGTATTTGGATAAGTTCGTCGTGGTGTTCATAGATGATATATTGATCTTCTCAAAGGATGAAGAGGAGCATGCAGAGCATTTGCGTTTGGTATTGGAGAAGCTCAGAAAACATCAATTGTATGCCAAGTTTAGCAAATGCGAGTTTTGGTTGAAGGAAGTTGGATTTCTCGGACACGTTATATCCGGAGAAGAAATAGCAGTAGATCCCGCCAAGGTGGACACTGTGACACATTGGGAAGCACCGACAGCTGTTGGAGAGATCCAGAGTTTTCTTGGACTGGCAGGATACTACCGGAGATTTATTGAGAATTTCTCGAGGATTGCAAAACCAATGACAGAGTTGTTAAAGAAGGACACCAAGTTCAGTTGGACAGAAGAATGTGAGGCCAGTTTCTAGGAATTAAAGAAACGTTTGGTCTCATCACCTGTGTTGATTCTGCCAGATCAACATAAGGATTATGAGGTGTACTGCGACGCTTCACGTCGAGGACTTGGAGCAGTTCTTATGCAGGAAGGGAGAGTTGTTTCGTATGCTTCACGGCAACTGAAACCTCATGAGTCGAACTATGCCACACATGATTTGGAGTTAGCAGCCGTAGTGCATGCATTGAAGACTTGGATACATTTTCTCATCGGAAACCATTGTGAAGTATATACGGATCACAAGAGTTTTAAGTATATATTCACTCAGAAGGAGCTGAATCTCAGGCAAAGGAGATGGCTGGAACTCATTAAGGATTACGACATGAGATTGCATTATCATCCCGGAAAGGCTAACGTAGTAGCCGATGCGCTAAGCCGTAAAAGCCATGTCAATACCCTAATGACGGAGGAATTACCAAAGGAGTTAGCCGAGGACCTACGAGAACTATGTTTGGAAATAGTTTCGAGAGGCTATGTAGCAACACTAGAGATCCAGTGTACCCTGATGGATAAAATCAGAGAAGCACAGAAAACTGACAAGGAGGTTGCCTCTATAAAGTAGAGGATGAATGAAGGAAAAGCTAAAGGATTTCGTGAGGATGAGCACGCCACCTTATGGTTTGAGGACCGCATTTATGTGCCTAATGACCCGGGGATGAGGAAGTTGATTCTACAGGAGGCCCATGATTCACCATACTCGATTCACCCAGGAAATACTAAGATGTATTTGGATTTGAAGCACATTTTCTGGTGGACCGGTATGAAGAAGGATATTGCGGAGTATGTAGCAGTTTGTGATGTATGTCAGAGAGTAAAGGCAGAACATCAGAAGCCGACAAGATTGTTACAACCATTGCCAATACCCGAATGGAAGTGGGATAGGCTAGGTATGGTTTTTATTACGGGATTACCCAGAACTCATTCTGGCTATGAGTCGATTTGGGTAGTAGTCGATCGTTTGACGAAGGTAGCTCATTTCATCCCCGTAAAGACTACTTATACCAGTGCAAAGTTGGCAAAGATATACATGACCAGAATCGTATGTCTGCATGGAGTTCCGAGGAGCATCGTATCAGACAGAGGAACCCAGTTTACCTCAAAGTTCTGGAATCAGTTACACGAAACTTTGGGTACCAGGCTAGAGTTTAGCACAACTTTCCACCCGCTGAAAGATGGACAGACTGAAAGAGTCAATCAGATTTTGGAAGATATGCTGAGAGCCTGTGCACTAGATTATGGATCTAGTTGGGACGACAATTTGCTGTATGCCGAATTTTCTTACAACAACAGTTATCAAACCAGCTTGAAGATGGCCCCTTTCGAAGCGTTATACGGAAGGAGGTGTAGGACTCCATTGTCTTGGGACAAAGTTGGAGACCGCCAGTTGTTTGGGCCAGATCTGATCAAGGAATCAGAACAGAAGGTGAAGTTGATTCGCGATAGGCTCAAGATAGCTCAGTCCAGGCAGAAGAGCTATGCGGATTGAAAACGCAAGGAGATCGTTTACGAAGTCGGAGACAGAGTTTACCTTCGAGTATCTCCACTTCGAGGAGTTAAGCGCTTTGGAGTTAAGGGAAAACTAGCGCCACGTTTTGTAGGACCATATATGATTATGGAATGTATGGGAGAAGTAGCCTACAAGTTGGAACTGCCCGAAGGATTGTCAGGAGTTCACGACGTATTCCACGTTTCCCAGTTGAAGAAATGCCACACAGAGATGGCTGAGATACCGTTGAGGGATACTGTGCCATTGGAAGCTATTCAGCTGGACAACGATTTGACCTATGAAGAGAAACCAGTCAAGATTCTTGAGTATGCCAGCCGAGTCACCCGCAGCAAGGTTATCAAGTTTTGCACGGTTCAGTGGAGTCACCACAGCAAGGATGAAGCCACCTGGGAACGAGAGGAAGACCTGCGGAATGACCACCCTCACCTATTTTCTAGCCAACCCGAATCTCGAGGGCGAGATTCATCTTAAGGGGGGGTAGGTTTGTAACATCCCAAATTTTCAATTTGGAATGTTATACATTAGATCATCATGCATATCATATTTTCTTGCTTTTGGTGGATCCAAGAAAATCCTAAGCAACTCAAGGACCCTTGGAGAGAGTTGGGGATTTCAATATTTTCATATTTGAGGTTTCTCAAATTTTCAAAATAGGATCATTTGATTTTATTTATTTTATCTTCAAGTATTTCTATTATGAAAATATGAGAGAGGGAGTAAAATGACTCTCCAAAAAAAAAAGAAATACGGAGGATTTAATAAAAAAATCAAACAAGTTTTTTTTGGAGTTTTATTTGAATTAGGAAAAATTGCATGTTTTCAAAAATGCATTTTAGTGCCAAGAAAATGTTCATCTTGTTCTAAATATTCTATTTAGACGGTGAAAATTTGTTTTGGCAATTTTAGATTTTTATTTCTTTTTCTAGAGTTCTTTTCGTAGCGCCGGCGTAGTTAAAAAAAAATAGGGGACCCGACCCGACTGGGCCGAAGCCCAGCCGAGCCAGGCCCGGCGCCCCGCACCGCCTTCCCCGCCCGCGCCGCTCGCCGTGGCCGGATCGGACACCGCCGCCTCCGCGGTTTGCTTGCCCCCTCCCCCAAGCTTGCTAGCCCCCTCCCCCTATATATATAGCCCCCTGCCTCTGCCGCAACACCGCCGCCCCGCCGCAGCTCAAGCCGCCGCCGCCGCCGCCGTTGCCGCACGCCGCCGCCGCTGCATCACCGCCGCCGCTGCTGCCCACCGCCACCACCCCGCAGCCCCGCCGCAGCTCAAGCCGCCGTCGCCGACGCCGCCGCCGGCCGCTCGACGAGGTAGCCACCCGCCGCCGGTTTTCGAAGGAAAACCACCGGTTTTTCTTTTAGAACCCTAATTCGTTTTTTATAGATCGGTTTTTTTCTTTTCCGGTTTAGTTAATTAGAGAGCGTTCACCCGTTCGTTCGTTCTAACGAACGAGTTCGTCGTTTAGTCTCAGCTGACGAACGTCCGTTCGTTAAGCTGTTTTAGTTTTCTTTTTCGTAGTTTATTTTCTGATCGCGATCTCTGATCCGATTTTCGTCTTAGTTTATCTTTTCGCTCGTTTATCAGAATCAGGTGATTCAAGCGCCTGGAGTTTCATCTCGAAATTCTCTTTCCGTTTGACCTAGTCACTCAAGCGTTCGCCTCTGTTAAATTTGGACTTAGGTCCAGATTGGTTCGGTAGTTGTTTTCTCTTTCGCTGTTGTCTTCGTTGCTTTCTTTTGTTGGTTCTTTTGCAAACCGGAGTTCTTAAGTTGAACCTTCTGGTTAGATCTCTTATTTGAGTTTTACCTGTGCATTAGTTAAGTACTTATTGTGTGCTTGTTTGTTTGCGATAGAGTACCCGGAGTGCGCCGCTTGCTATTTTGAATCTCTAGGTTTCGCGGATCATCAGCAAGGCAAGTAACACTTTGATCATACTTTCCAAATACCCAGTTTTCAATGCATTAGTCAAACCCTCACACATTGCATGAGTAGGAACTATTAACATGTGGGACTGGGAAGTAGATTGAGGTAGTACCTATTACCTGCATTACTTTTAAACCTTGGGAGTTACTTCTACGTTTGCAAATAGGTTATGCTATGCTCGTAGACGTGGATTGGGTGAGTGTATCCATGACAAATGTGAGTTGTTAATTAATGGTTCAACTTAAGGTGGCAACTTTAACACACATCTGGGTGGATTGAGGCACCTGGGTATTCCAGCGATTGCCTGTTTTCTTTTGGACCGCCACCTAGGCTCAAAGGGATCATGCGATTATTCATACTAGAAACTTCCATGTGCAGCCACATGCTGATACGTCCAAAACGTATCTATAATTTCTGCTTGCTCCATGCCACTTTTGGGTGATATTGCTATGATATTCATACACTTCCATGCACTTTTGATCATATTTGGACTAACTTACTAATCCAGTGCACCCCAGTGCCAGTTTCTGTTTTCGGCTGTTTTTGTATTTCAGGTTTTCACGTTTCGAGAACTGCCCAGAAAAATCCAGAAAAATTATATAAAAAATCAGCGATCCGGAAACAACACTGCGTCCGAAGGGCAGCCTGGGGGGGGGGGGGCACCAGGGCTCCAGGCGCCCTGGCGACGCGCCCCCCCCCCTGGGCCGCGCCGGGGGGGCGCCTGGGCCCCCCGAGACTCCCCCGGTGCCCTACTTTGGCATATATTTAAAGGGTCCTCCGTAACCCTCAGAACAGGAACTCTTTTCGCGATCCCATCTCTGTTCTGCCGCCGCCGCCGCTTCCAAGATCGGGAGCACCAGGAGAACTCTTCCCGGCACCCTGTCGGAGGGGAGGATCACCACCGGGAGCTTCTCCACCACCATGGACGCCTCCCGGATGACTCGTGAGTAGTCTCCCTTGGACCATGAGTCCATGACTAGTAGCTATTTGATGTTCTCCTCCCGTTCTTGTGCTTCACTAATTAGTCCTCGTGAGCTGCCCTACATGATCGAGGCACCTATGTAATCCTTATGCTTTTGCTATGTTGAGTTTGCTGGGATCCGATGGATTATAAGATTATGTTCAGATTGATCTTGAGTAATATATTTGATTCACCTCTTTTATATTTTTGTTCATAAGTAATTCTTGCATGTTCTCCGTTGTTATTTATTGCTTTGGCCGAGTAATAGGTAGTGACTCCAAGAGGGAACGTTATGCTCGATTGTGGGTTCATGCCCCTCGATGACTAGCTTGAGTGACAGAAACATGAGTCTAGGGGATGTGCTGTTGCCACAAGGGGGAAAACAACGGTGCTTGTGCCCGCGGGTGCAAGGATTGTTTACTTTACGCAAAGTTCTTTTAATGCAGTTGTCTGTTGCATTGAGTTTACACTATGGGTGGGACTCGCAACTTAATACCAGCGAGATGTTCTGGATAGATATCTCAAGGTGGATGATTAGTAGTAGATATTGATGGATTTCGGTCTACTTACTTTGGCGTACCGCCCATGCTTTGAACCTCAACCTTTCTTGCAATGTAGTCAGCATTGGTTTGCGTTCGTGGTCCTGTCAATTGCCCAGCTGTAATTTGTTTACCTCACATAGCTGTTTTATCGTCTTTTGGGAGAGAGACATCACTAGTGAACATCATGAGACTCTGGTCCATATTACCATCATTGATCACATCCGCTATTTATTTTCCGTTATTACTTACTATTGCAAAACACTATCTATCACTACTATCATTGCTTTTAATCCTTTGTGAACTACAAGGCCGGAGGGATTGACAACCTCTCTGTACTCGTTGGGAGCAAAGTTATTTGTATCTGTGTGCAGGTCCACGTTGATTGCTACTAATCTGGCGCCGTAGCAATTGACACCTACTTGTTGAACCTAGGAGTCTCTGGGGATTCGATCCTTGGCATCTTTGCTAAGGGAAAACACTTCTACTTACTGCATCTTACACCTTCCACTTGGGGTAACCAACGAGGGGTTCGAGGCCCATCAAGGAGTATTTTCTGGCGCCGTTGCCGGGGACTCCACTCTTCAGGATAGGGAAGTTGCATGCTATCTTTTACCTTTGCTTTTTAGTCTTGTTAGTCTACCTTTCGTTTTTGCTTTAGTACCTTTTTATCGAAAATCACAAAAAACAGTTATCTTTCTTGCTTGCTATTATGGGTTCTACCAAAAACACTAAATGGGAGGAGTACACCCCTTCTTCCATTACCACAATTACCACTGTCGGGATTTACAAAAGTAATAAACCTTGTGATTATATTAGTCTTGACGGAGGGTTATGCCCATGGCATGGTCTTCCAGGAAAACAGTATGAACCTCAGTTTAAAATTGCTCCTAAGCTTCCCCAAACTTGGGAAGATGTTCAAACTCTTATAATAGAGAGCGAATTAAACAAAGAGGATGACACTACAATTCTGCCCACTAATGATAAAATTGATTTTGATAATTGTAGTATTTCAGAAGTTGTCACCTTTTTACAAGGAATGGCAAAAGATCCCCACACTAGCACGCTTAAACTTGCCTTCACAGAGCATGCCACTAATGCTCTTATCAAAGCTAGGGAGGAGAAACTTAGAGTAGAAGCCTCCATACCTAGAAAGCTAGAAGATGGTTGGGATTCTATGATTAAAATTAAGATAAACAACTTCTAATGCTATGCTTTATGTGATATTGTAGCTAGTACTTCTATTATGCCCAAAAGACTTTATGATATGCTTAAATTGAAACCTTATGATTCTTGTTCTTTTGGTGTTCGTCTCGTTGATTCTTCCATAAAGAAACCTTTGGGGAGGATCGACGATGTTCTTATTATTGTCAATGATAATTATGTGCCTCTTGATTTTACTATTATGGATATTGAAATGTGATCCTTCATGTCCAATTATTTTGGGACGTCCCTTTTTGCGCACCGTTGGTGCTATCATTAACATGAAAGAGGGTAATATAAAATTTCAGTTTCCTCTCAAGAAAGGGATGGAACACTTCCCTCGTAAGAAGATCAAGTTACCTTTTGAGTCCGTTGTACGGGCTAGTTATTCTTTTACTCTTGATAAAACTTGATCTATGCATTATGCCTAGCTTAAAGGCATAAAAGAAAGCACTTTTGGGAGGCAGCCCACATGAATAAATTTTTGCTTTTGTTGTGTCTTGATGTTGTTTACTGCTGTAGCATCATCATTGTATCTTTGCTTTTCATATTTGTGCCAAGTATAGCCTCTGATTGCTAGAAAGTTCAAAAGTTGTGAGGTGCTGTCCAGGAAACAGATTCTGTCCTTGGATAGAAAAATTCGTATAAAATCACCAGATCATCTTTTTGGTCTGAATTTTTTCGACAGCGTTCTCTATATAATTGTCTTTCGTGCGTCTGTTCTGAGTTTTTTGATTTGAGTTGCAGAAGTATCCCGAACAGATCAATTACTGCCTGCTGTTCTGTTTTTCACAGATTTTGTCCTGTTTTGCCTTTCCTCCACTTTGCAAATCAAGAACTTGCTTTTTCTTTGCAAAAACCTTTTGGCAATCTCGAGAAACAGTAGAACTTCAAGAATATCCTTATTTCCAGCAAGGTATAATTATTTTATTAAGGGTACTAACCTCGCTAATCAGATTATGATGAGTTGTGTATGAAGGGAGTTTTCAAGTGTGCGAGGGAAGATGATAAAAAGATTCAGGAGTGTCAAGCGCTCAAGCTTGGGGATGCCCCCGTGCACCCCCAAGAAATATTCAAGGAGACTCAAGCGTCTAAGCTTGGGGATGCCCTCATGCATCCCCTTCTCCATCAACATTATCAGTTCGTCTTTCGTTTCGCTATATTTTTATCACTTCATGTGTTATGTGCTATGCTTGGAGCGTCTTGCTTTTAGTTTTCTTTTTAGTTTTTCATAACGAGTCGGAACTCAGCATTCCTTTATGTGGGAGAGAAACACGCTCCACTTCTACCTAGAACATAACATAGAATTTTCATGTCTATCTATGCTGTGTGTGTTCTTTGTCTTTTAATAGCTACTATCATGCTCTGCTCTTAGTATTCATGCTTATCTTTTCAAAGAGCTTTTGTTTAGTTGGTTGCTTGAACTCTCTTTAATTACCATGCTCACCTTATTAAGAGAGTTTGCTTCCGTTGCACTGGTTAATGTGTCTATGATAAAGATGCTACTTGCATGATGGTGCTTAGTAGTTCAGGTTTTCTTATGGTTAATCTCAAATAGCTGGGGGGTTCCCAATGTGTTATTGGAGTACCAACTTGGTTTATTTGCCTATGATGTGGTATGGTTTAGTAATATCTTCCTTCGTGAATTTATTTTGATTGACTTGGCGTATGCTCACGCATATTTAAGACTGTAAAGAAAGTCTGTCAAGCCTTGATGATCTTTTATTTCTAAGTAGCGATATAACTACCATGCCTGATTCAATATTGCTTTGTCGCTCTGCATGATTATGACCGTCATTGCTCTCTTAGTTGGTCGCTCCCAGTCTTTTGCTAACCTCCACCTGCACTAAGCAAACTAGCTATGCAATACATAGCTCATGGGAAAGTAGCCTAAAAACTATTGTGGTAAAGGATATGTTGCTTATGTATCTTATTTCTTATAAGTTGCTTGCTGAGCGGTAACCATGTTTCTGGGGACGCCATCAACTGTCACACTTTTGTTGAATATCATGTGAGTTGCTATGCATGTTCGTCTTGTCTGAAGTAAGGGTGATTTACCGTGGGTTGAATGACTATGCATATTGTTAGAGAAGAACATTGGGCCGCCAACCAAAGCCATGCATCATGGTGGAAGTTTTAGCTTGGACCTTAATCCTCAATCTCTCATGAGAATATGCTTATGCATTAAAGAGGAGTCCATCATCTATTTTCTATGTTGTCCCGGTATGGATGTCCTCAAGTTGAGATCTATCAAAAATGAGAAATCAAATGCGATTTATCTCCTTGGACCTTTGTACAGGTGGCATAGAGGTACCCCTTTGTGACACTTGGTTGAAACATATGTAATGCAATGATAACCCATGGAGATCCGAGCTAATTAGGACAAGGAGCGAGCACTATTGGTATTCGATGCATGAGGCTTGCAACTTATAGGATGTTTTATGCATGACACATATGAAGTACTACTACCGTTGACACAATTGCTTCCATGTTTTCAAAATAAAAAAGCTCTAGCACATAACCATTCTTTTACCCTTATGTTGAAGCACCAACTACTGAGAGCATGATTGTCATTCTGAGTGTAATGTGCATTGTCCAAAAGTAGCATTGTCTTTTGCATGATTGTGATATCGTTTATTCTGAAATGATTGTATCTAGTCATCACTTAAACCTTGAAGGTGCCCCTGCATTTATGTTTTGCATCACTAAAGGGGGCAAGCTAGATATCACTTTATCATATTTGCACATCATGTTCATTGCAAATCTTTTTGATGTTTCAGTTTCATGTTGTAAAACTTTCAGTCATTCGTGATTTTCTCTTGAGGCAACTTAATTACTTTAGAATCATTGTCTCAGTAAGCTTTTGTCATATGACTATGACAAAGTCCTATATGGTTAATAGCATGTCACCACAGAAATTATTCTTGTTATCATTTACCTACTCGAGGACGAGCAGGAATTAAGCTTGGGGATGTTGATACGTCCAAAACGTATCTATAATTTCTGCTTGCTCCATGCCACTTTTGGGTGATATTGCCATGATATTCATACACTTCCATGAACTTTTGATCATATTTGGACTAACTTACTAATCCAGTGCACCCCAGTGCCAGTTTCTGTTTTCGGCTGTTTTTGTATTTCAGGTTTTCACGTTTCGAGAACTGCCCAGAAAAATCCAGAAAAATTATATAAAAAATCAGCGATCCGGAAACAACACTGCGTCCGAAGGGCAGCCTGGGGGGGGGGGGGGCACCAGGGCTCCAGGCGCCCTGGCGGCGCGCCCCCCCTGGGCCGCGCCGGGGGGGCGCCTGGCCCCCCCGAGACTCCCCCGGTGCCCTACTTTGGCATATATTTAAAGGGTCCTCCGTAACCCTCAGAACAGGAACTCTTTTCGCGATCCCATCTCTGTTCCGCCGCCGCCGCCGCTTCCAAGATCGGGAGCACCAGGAGAACTCCTCCCGGCACCCTGCCGGAGGGGAGGATCACCACAGGGAGCTTCTCCACCACCATGGACGCATCCCGGATGACTCGTGAGTAGTCTCCCTTGGACCATGAGTCCATGACCAGTAGCTATGTGATGTTCTCCTCCCGTTCTTGTGCTTCACTAATTAGTCCTCGTGAGCTGCCCTACATGATCGAGGCACCTATGTAATCCTTATGCTTTTGCTATGTTGAGTTTGCTGGGATCCGATGGATTATGAGATTATGTTCAGATTGATCTTGAGTAATATATTTGATTCACCTCTTTTATATTTTTGTTCATAAGTAATTCTTGCATGTTCTCCGTTGTTATTTATTGCTTTGGCCGAGTAATAGGTAGTGACTCCAAGAGGGAACGTTATGCTCGATTGTGGGTTCATGCCCCTCGATGACTAGCTTGAGTGAAAGAAACATGAGTCTAGGGGATGTGCTGTTGCCACAAGGGGGAAAACAACGGTGCTTGTGCCCGCGGGTGCAAGGATTGTTTACTTTACGCAAAGTTCTTTTAATGCAGTTGTCTGTTGCATTGAGTTTACACTATGGGTGGGACTCGCAACTTAATACCAGCGAGATGTTCTGGATAGATATCTCAAGGTGGATGATTAGTAGTAGATATTGATGGATTTCGGTCTACTTACTTTGGCGTACCGCCCATGCTTTGAACCTCAACCTTTCTTGCAATGTAGTCAGCATTGGTTTGCGTTCGTGGTCCTGTCAATTGCCCAGCTGTAGTTTGTTTACCTCACATAGCTGTTTTATCGTCTTTTGGGAGAGAGACATCACTAGTGAACATCATGAGACTCCGGTCCATATTACCATCATTGATCACATCCGCTATTTATTTTCCATTATTACTTACTATTGCAAAACACTATCTATCACTACTATCATTGCTTTTAATCCTTTGTGAACTACAAGGCCGGAGGGATTGACAACCTCTCTGTACTCGTTGGGAGAAAAGTTATTTGTATCTGTGTGCAGGTCCACGTTGATTGCTACTAATCTGGCGCCGTAGCAATTGACACCTACTTGTTGAACCTAGGAGTCTCTGGGGATTCGATCCTTGGCATCTTTGCTAAGGGAAAACACTTCTACTTACTGCATCTTACACCTTCCACTTGGGGTAACCAACGAGGGGTTCGAGGCCCATCACATGCCAATATGGGCTCTGGCATAGTTGAGTAAGTTGTGGGAAACCTTTCCGTGATGGGCTAGTAGATGTAGAGGGATTGTAGGTGTACCGACCTATCTATCCGGTTAAGGGGACCTCTTCGGAAAGACTGTGTCTCGGTCATCCGTTTCTCAAACACCATGCAGTGCGAGAAACCAAACGGAGGCGATCGAGTCTTGTGGGTAAAAGTGCACAAACCTCTGCAGAGTGTACAAACTGATCATGATTAGCCGTGTCCCCGGTTATGGACTTCTTGAGTATCTAGTACTTGGATTATCATGTGAATCTCATCATGTTACTTTAATTAATATTGTTGGGTTTAATGATGATTATTAATTGCGGTTGAGAGGATGTCTATCTTCTCAACGATGTTTCAACTACCATGATAGTTAATTAAAATCTATTCCTTTGCAGTAGGGAAAAATTGGCTTTACGCAAAAACTGTAACCATAGAGCTTTCCACCAGCCATATTGCATATAGTATAGCTTTACTTTTGTTACTCTCTATGTGTTACTTTGCTAGCATATTCCATGTGTTGACCCGTTTTCGGGCTGCAACGTTCATGTTGCAGACTTTTCAGACAACGAGTAAGGTGCCTTATAGGTCGTGGTTCTATACTCAATGATGCCGTTGGAGTTGATGGACTCACTTATCTTCCAAGCCTTCCGCTGTTATCGTGTTAGATGGCCTTAAGCCATTTTTATTGTAATAAGTTCATCGTTGGAACTATCGATGTAATAAGTTTGTGATTGCTACTCTGTTATAAATCCTTCAAGTACTGTGCGTGTCAGCATTACTGATCCAGGGATGACACTGATGCACAGAGTTCGGACTGTTTGAGGTCTGGTCGCTACATGATTTGCCAGAGCTGTCGGCATAGAGGCTAGGAACAGCTGCGAAGTGCGCGCGACAGTGGAGTTGCGAGCCGGACGGCGTAGAGGAGGAAGTAAAATGGAGATAACAAATGGATTCGACATGTCTTTTGGGTGAATTGGTGCAATTTGCGGCCGGGTCGGGCTAGCCCGGGCGCACCCGGGCGCCCCCTTATCTGCCCCATATTTGGGCTGGATATGAGGGGTGCTGGTTAGCCTGGACGTATGAGGCCCGTTTGAAGCGTCCGTGTGGGTTAAAAAATTATGACCGGATAGTGACCGAACGGCCTGCCCGGGCGTATAAGACGAGTTTAAGGCGCCCGCCTGTAGATGCTCTTAGGTGGCTGATTGATCGACCACCATCACCATACGTCCTAATTACAACCAACAATACTCGCAGTGCACAATTGTCATATTTTTATGTCAAACCTTTTTCTTTGAAACCGAGTCAAAGATGTGTCTCGTCCGTTAGTTAATAAGAGAATGGAGTTTGGTGTAATTATAACACACCTTTGGTTACAAAAATGTCCTTACTCTCGCGGCATAATTGTTTCCAAATGTTTGACACCTGCGGTAACTGTTACTTGTGAACTGCATTGAGATTTTTTCGAAGAGGAGAGGATGATGCAGTACAGTAGAGATAAATATTTCCGGAAGAGGAGATAATGAACTGCGTTGTGGATTGCATGAATGGATCAATGATTGAGCACACCGCACACTGTGGATGCAGCACAGTAGAGATAAATATTTTCTGTTCGTCAATACAAAGTTCTCTTGGATATCTATTAGATGCAATGACTTTGTGCGGTGTGTTTTTTGGGATCTGATGAATTGTGAGTTTATGATCAGATTTTTTTGCCTTAATATCCATACTTGATTATTATAGCCTCGTATTTCTTCTCTGATATTTGGGTTTTGTTTGGCCAACTTGATCTATTTATCTTCTAATGGGAAGATGTGCTTTGTGACGGGTTCGATCTTACGGTGTCCTCACCCAGTGACAGAAGGGGTAGCGAGACACGTATGTATCGTTGCTATTAAGGATAAAAAGATGGAGTTTATTCCTACATGAATAGATCTTGTCTACATCATGCCATCGTTCTTATTGCATTACTCCGTTTCTCCATTTACTTAATACACTAGATGCATGCTGTATAATGGTCGATGTGTGGAGTATCACGATTCTACCGTACGATTCTACCGTACGATTCTACGACTTTACAATTTATATTGACTAACATGATTCTACGACTCTGGCTAGTAAAATCTACGCTTCTACGATTCTGGTAGTGAAGATTCTACTATTTGCGACTCTACCATTAGGGCTTCGATCCGATTCAGGATAACGATTCTGGCAACCTTGGTGCTAGATATTATAATGAAACAACTTGATGATATTAGTAGGGAAGTTTCTAATCTCCAATCTACGTATGATCACGCTGAAAATTTGTTAGGAAAAATATGCGATGCACAAGCTACTTTAGTAAATCAAATGGCCGCTAAGCCAATTTCTTTAGAGGATAAAAATGATGAAGATCTTAAAGTGATTGGTGTTTCTTCTATTAATTCCTTGTTTAGTAATGTTAGAATTGATGATAAAGGGTCTGAATAAGAGTCAACTTTAGCTAGAAGGCATCCCGATGACTCGGAGGGTAAAAATCTTGACGAAATCTTTGATAAAACTGGGTTTAGAGAGGTTAAAACTTTAAAAAGTGATTGAAAGAACATGCGGTGCCCCCATGTTTGGTTTTGGTAACTGATGACAATCTCTATGGACTAATGGGTGCCTTGAGTTATATTTGAAGGGTTTGTCCATAGGCTTTTCTTGGAGTCCATTTGTTGGTTTCAAGGAGAGTTTGTAATAACCAAGGTGCTATTAAGGAATTATCCAAAGATTGGTCCTGTGAGTGTTGAGCTTATTGCAAGCATGTCTTGAAGAAGAAGAAGAGTGTGTGATCATTCTTGTTTTCCTTCAAGACATAATCCAAATGAAGAGAGTTGGAAAGTTTCTAGGTTGATCAAGTGATCCCATAGTAAGGTAAGCATTGTCCTTTACGCTTTGTGTACTAACCCATGGTCTACGTGAGAGTTCTATGTGGGGTTAGGTATGTTTCCATGGGCTTGCGTCAAGAGGAATATATAATACAACCGATGGAAGATGACATCAAGTGGTGATCATCATCAAGTTTGCGGTGTGCAAGTTCAAGTGGAGCATCACGAAGAGATCAAGTGATTGAAGCTTGCCGTCCATGTTGTGACAATGGACTTGTGAATATGTGCCAAAGAGTGGCTCACCCATAGTGGAATATGGGGGAGCAATCTACTAGTCTTCACCGAGCCAACGCAATCGAGAAAGGTGGTCCAACTTGAGGGAGTCAAGATCGTCATCATTCAGCTCAAGTGGACTATGTGCAAGGCAAATGTTTGCCCTTGATAGGTTTTCTATTTTACCGCTCTCATGGTAGTTGTGGGAGACCGGGTTATAGGATCGATTGCCGTACTATCAAGGGGGGCTCTCGATGAGTAGCTTGATCATATCGTTCTTAGAGAGCTCAAACCATTGGATCATTGCATAATCTTTATTGGTTCTTGTTTGGTTCTTTACCTTGTGAGATTTGGAGCTTATGGTCATCTTGATGACAAGCTCGAGTTCATCGAAAATGGAGTTCACTCATGCCTCTTCTATGATGTTTTCAATGTTACATGCTATGTCGGTTCTTCTCTGTTTTGATACTACTCGTCTTCCTCTATACAACAAGCTTGAGCTTGCTCAATTTAGAGCTCATTTGCAGAAGTTATGGCAGTTCTGGGCTTTCTTATTGCTCCCGCGGTAGTACCGCTGGGCCGGAACGGTAGTACCGCTTATAGCCACAAGAGGTAGTACCGCTGGTTCACAGCGGTAGTACAACCCATGGCCATAAGCGGTAGTACGGCTCCGGTTCCATGCTAGTGCCACCTCGATTCGAGACCGTCGCTTCTCGTGCCAGGTTGGGCGGCAATAGGAGCGGTAGTACCGCCCCACCACCGCTACTAGTGCCGTGATGGGCCTCGAACCCCTCGTTGGATTACCCCAAGTGGAAGGTGTAAGATGCAGTAAGTAGAAGTGTTTTCCCCTAGCAAAGATGCCAAGGATCGAATCCCCAGAGACTCCTAGGTTCAACAGGTAGGTGTCAACTGCTAACGGCGCAATTAGCAATCAACATGGACCTGCACACAGATACAAATAACTTTGCTCCCAACGAGTACAGAGAGGTTGTCAATCTCTCCGGCCTTGCAGTTCACAAAGGGTTAAAAGCAATATGATAGTAGTGATAGATAGTGTTTTGCAATAGTAAGTAAAATAGCGGAAAGTAAAATAGTGTATGTGATCAATGATAGTAATATGGACCGGAGTCTCATGATGTTCACTAGTGATGTCTCTCTCCCAAAAGACGATAAAACAACTATGTGAGGTAACAAATTACAGCTGGGCAATTGACAGGACCACGAACGCAAACCAATGCTGACTACATTGCAAGAAAGGTTGAGGTTCAAAGCATGGGCTGTACGCCAAAGTAAGTAGACCGAAATCCATCAATATCTACTACTAATCATCCACCTTGAGATATCTATCCAGAACATCTCGCTGGTATTAAGTTGCGAGTCCCACCCATAGTGTAAACTCAATGCAACAGACAACTGCATTAAAAGAACTTTGCGTAAAGTAAACAATCCTTGCACCCGCGGGCACAAGCACCGTTGTTTTCCCCCTTGTGGCAACAGCACATCCCCTAGACTCATGTTTCTGTCACTCAAGCTAGTCATCGAGGGGCATGAACCCACAATCGAGCATAACGTTCCCTCTTGGAGTCACTACCTATTACTCGGCCAAAGCAATAAATAACAACGGAGAACATGCAAGAATTACTTATGAACTAAAATATAAAAGAGGTGAATCAGATATATTACTCAAGATCAATCTGAACATAATCTCATAATCCATCGGATCCTAGTAAACTCAACATAGCAACAGCATAAGGATTACATAGGTGCCTCGATCATGTAGGGCAGCTCACGAGGACTAATTAGTGAAGCACAAGAACGGGAGGAGAACATCACATAGCTACTGGTCATGGACTCATGGTCCAAGGGAGACTACTCACGAGTTATCCGGGAGGCGTCCATGGTGGTGGAGAAGCTCCCGGTGGTGATCCTCCCCTCCGGCAGGGTGCCGGGAAGAGTTCTCCTGGTGCTCCCGATCTTGGAAGCGGCGGCGGCGGCGGAACAGAGATGGGATCGCGAAAAGAAGTCCTGTTTCAAGGGTTACGGGGAACCCTTTAAATATATGCCAAAGTAGGGCACCGGGGGGCTCTCGGGGGGCCGAGGCGCCCCCCCGGCGCGGCC
>LR738711.1:874732096-874947967 GCA_902687465.1 Secale cereale | reverse complement strand
CACAGGGCGCCTGGAGCCCCTGTGCCCCCCCAGGCTGCCCTTCGGAAGCAGTGTCGTTCCCGGATCGCTGATTTTTTATATAATTTTTCTGTATTTTTCTGGGCAGTTCTCGAAACGTGAAAACCTGAAATACAAAAACAGCCGAAAACAGAAACTGGCACTGGGGTGCACTGGATTAGTAAGTTAGTCCAAATATGATCAAAAGTGTATGGAAGTGTATGAATATCATAGCAATATCACCCAAAAGTGGCATGGAGCAAGCAGAAATTATAGATACGTTTTGGACGTATCAACATCCCCAAGCTTAATTCCTGCTCGTCCTCGAGTAGGTAAATGATAACAAGAATAATTTCTGTGGTGACATGCTATTAACCATATAAGACTTTCTCATAGTCATATGACAAAAGCTTACTGAGACAATGATTCTAAAGTAACTAAGTTGTCTCAAGAGAAAATCACAAATGACTGAATGTTTTACAACATGAAACTGAAACATCAAAAAGATTTGCAATGAACATGATGTGCAAATATGATCAAGTGATATCTAGCTTGCCCCCTTTAGTGATGCAAAACATAAGTGCAGGGGCACCTTCAAGGTTTAAGTGATGACTAGATACAATCATTTCAAAATAAACGATATCACGATCATGCAAAAGACAATGCTACTTTGGGACAATGCACATTACACTCAGAATGACAATCATGCTCTCAGTAGTTGATGCTTGAAGTGCTAGAGCTTTTTATTTTGAAACATGGAAGCAATTGTGTCAACGGTAGTAGTACTTCATATGTGTCATGTATAAAACATCTTATAAGTTGCAAGCCTCATGCATCGAATACCAATAGTGCTCGCTCCTTGTCCTAATTAGCTCGGATCCCCATGGGTCATCATTGCATTGCATATGTTTTAACCAAGTGTCACAAAGGGGTACCTCTATGCCACCTGTACAAAGGTCCAAGGAGATAGATCGCATTTGATTTCTCGTTTTTGATAGATCTCAACTTGAGGACATCCATACCGGGACAACATAGAAAATAGATGATGGACTCCTCTTTAATGCATAAGCATATTCTCATGAGAGATTGAGGATTAAGGTCCAAGCTAAAACTTCCACCATGATGCATGGCTTTGGTTGGCGGCCCAATGTTCTTCTCTAACAATATGCATATTAATTCAACCCACGGTAAATCACCCTTACTTCAGACAAGACGAACATGCATAGCAACTCACATGATATTCAACAAAAGTGTGACAGTTGATGGCGTCCCCAGAAACATGGTTACCGCTCAGCAAGCAACTCATAAGAAATAAGATACATAAGCAACATATTCTTTACCACAATAGGTTTTAGGCTACTTTCCCATGAGCTATGTATTGCATGGTTAATTTGCTTAGTGCAGGTGTAGGTTAGCAAAAGACTGGGAGCAACGAACTAAGAGAGCAATGACGGTCATAATCATGCAGAGCGACAAAGCAATATTGAATCAGGCATGGTAGTTATATCGCTACTTAGAAACAAAAGATAACCAAGGCTTGACAGACTTTCTTTACAGTCTTGAATATGCGTGAGCATACGCCAAGTCAATCAAAATAAATTCTCGAAGGAAGATATTACTAAACCATACCACATCATAGGTAAACAAACCAAGTTGGTACTCCAATAACACATTGGGAACCCCCCAGCTATTTGAGATTAACCATAAGAAAACCTGAACTACTAAGCACCATCATGAAAGTAGCATCTTTATCATAGACACATTAACCCATGCAGCGGAAGCAAACTCTCTTAATAAGGTGAGCATGGTAATTAAAGAGAGTTCAAGCGACCAACTAAATAAAAGCTATTGAAAAGATAAGCATGAATACTAAGAGCAAAGCACGATAGTAGCTAGTTAAAGACAAAGAACACACACAACATAGATAGACATGAAAATTCTATGTAATGTTCTAGGTAGAAGTGGAGCGTGTTTCTCTCCCACATAAAGGAATGCTGGTTTCGACTCGTTATGAAAAACTAAAAGGAAAACTAAAAGCAAGACGCTCCAAGCATAGCACATAACACATGAAGTGATAAAAATATAGCGGAACGAAAGACGAACTGATAATGTTGATGGAGAAGGGGATGCACGGGGGGCATCCCCAAGCTTAGACGCTTGAGTCTCCTTGAATATTTCTTGGGGGTGCACGGGGGCATCCCCAAGCTTGAGCGCTTGACACTCCTGAATCTTTTTATCATCTTCCCTCGCACACTTGAAAACTCCCTTCATACATAACTCATTCATAATCTGATTAGCGAGGTTAGTTCCCTTAATAAAATAATTATACCTTGCTGGAAATAAGGATATTCTTGAATTTCTACTGTTTCTCAAGATTGCCAAAAGGTTTTTGCAAAGAAAAAGCAAGTTCTTAATTTGCAAAGTGAAGGAAAGGCAAAACAGGACAGAATCTGTGAAAAACAGAACAGCAGGCAGTAATTGACCTGTTCGGGATACTTCTGCAACTCAAATAAAAAAACTCAGAACTGACGCACGAAAGACAATTATAGAGAGAACGCTGTCGAAAAAATTCAGACCAAAAAGATGATCTGGTGATTTTATACGAATTTTTCTATCCAAGGACAGAATCTGTTTCCTGGACAGCACGTCACAACTTTTGAACTTTCTAGCAATCAGAGGCTATACTTGGCACAAATATGAAAAGCAAAGATACAATGATGATGCTACAGCAGTAAACAACATCAAGACACAACAAAAGCAAAATTTTTATTCATGTGGGCTGCCTCCCAAAAGCGCTTTCTTTTATGCCTTTAAGCTAGGCATAAGACTTTAATGATGCTCTCGTAGGAATAAGAGTTAAAAGAGAGCATTAAGAAGCAAATACAAAACACATTTAAGACTAACATGCTTCCTATGCATAGGAATATTGCAATAGAATAATTCATTGAAGGACAAAGCAATAAGCATAGGAAGACGAAACAAGTGCAGCTTCAAAACCTTCAACATAAAGAGAGGGAACTTGATATTATTGAAATATCTATAAGCATATGTTCCCTTCTCATAATAATTTTTAGTGGGATCACGAATAAACTCAACAATATAAGCATCACATAAAGCATTGTTACCATGATCCACATGCAAAAAGGTACTCTTACTCTCCACATAAGCATCATGAAGAGGATAAAACTTAGTATAAAAGAGAGACATAAGCTCCTGCCAGTCCAGCAAGTGTGAGTTATCGAGAAGCCCATACCAATCTGAAGCTTTATCTATAAGTGATACGACAAACAATTTCCTCATGACAAACTCCCTCGATACACCTGCAAGCTTAAATAATGAACATAGTTGTGACAGATATAGCAAGTGTTCACCGGGATGTCTGTCTCCTGCGTAACGATTAGCCAACACATAATTGATAATACCAGCTGGTATTTTATAAGGCACAATTTCAGTAGGGGGAGGATCAACCACCACAGGTGTGGGGCGTCTTCCCGCAAGCAGCGATCCAATAATAGGGTTGTCCATAAGGACAACTAGTGAAAAGACATAAAGAAAACTGAAAGGTAAACTAACAAGACTAAAAGCAAAGGTAAAAGATAGCGTGCAACTCCCCTATCCTGAAGAGTGGAGTCCCCGGCAACGGCGCCAGAAAATACTCCTTGATGGGCCTCGAACCCCTCGTTGGATTACCCCAAGTGGAAGGTGTAAGATGCAGTAAGTAGAAGTGTTTTCCCCTAGCAAAGATGCCAAGGATCGAATCCCCAGAGACTCCTAGGTTCAACAGGTAGGTGTCAACTGCTAACGGCGCAATTAGCAATCAACGTGGACCTGCACACAGATACAAATAACTTTGCTCCCAACGAGTACAGAGAGGTTGTCAATCTCTCCGGCCTTGCAGTTCACAAAGGGTTAAAAGCAATATGATAGTAGTGATAGATAGTGTTTTGCAATAGTAAGTAAAATAGCGGAAAGTAAAATAGTGTATGTGATCAATGATAGTAATATGGACCGGAGTCTCATGATGTTCACTAGTGATGTATCTCTCCCAAAAGACGATAAAACAGCTATGTGAGGTAACAAATTACAGCTGGGCAATTGACAGGACCACGAACGCAAACCAATGCTGACTACATTGCAAGAAAGGTTGAGGTTCAAAGCATGGGCGGTACGCCAAAGTAAGTAGACCGAAATCCATCAATATCTACTACTAATCATCCACCTTGAGATATCTATCCAGAACATCTCGCTGGTATTAAGTTGCGAGTCCCACCCATAGTGTAAACTCAATGCAACAGACAACTGCATTAAAAGAACTTTGCGTAATGTAAACAATCCTTGCACCCGCGGGCACAAGCACCGTTGTTTTCCCCCTTGTGGCAACATCACATCCCCTAGACTCATGTTTCTGTCACTCAAGCTAGTCATCGAGGGGCATGAACCCACAATCGAGCATAACGTTCCCTCTTGGAGTCACTACCTATTACTCGGCCAAAGCAATAAATAACAACGGAGAACATGCAAGAATTACTTATGAACAAAAATATAAAAGAGGTGAATCAAATATATTACTCAAGATCAATCTGAACATAATCTCATAATCCATCGGATCCCAGCAAACTCAAGATAGCAAAAGCATAAGGATTACATAGGTGCCTCGATCATGTAGGGCAGCTCACGAGGACTAATTAGTGAAGCACAAGAACGCGAGGAGAACATCACATAGCTACTGGTCATGGACTCATGGTCCAAGGGAGACTACTCACGATTCAGCCGGGAGGCATCCATGGTGGTGGAGAAGCTCCCGGTGGTGATCCTCCCCTCCGGCAGGGTGCCGGGAAGAGTTCTCCTGGTGCTCCCGATCTTGGAAGCGGCGGCGGCGGCGGAACAGAGATGGGATCGCGAAAAGAAGTCCTGTTTCAAGGGTTACGGGGAACCCTTTAAATATATGCCAAAGTAGGGCACCGGGGGGCTCTCGGGGGGCCGAGGCGCCCCCCCGGTGCGGCCCAGGGGGGGGGGGGCGCCCACAGGGCGCCTGGAGCCCCTATGCCCCCCCAGGCTGCCCTTCGGAAGCAGTGTCGTTCCCAGATCGCTGATTTTTTATATATTTTTTCTGTATTTTTCTGGGCAGTTCTCGAAACGTGAAAACCTGAAATACAAAAACAGCCGAAAACAGAAACTGGCACTGGGGTGCACTGGATTAGTAAGTTAGTCCAAATATGATCAAAAGTGTATGGAAGTGTATGAATATCATAGCAATATCACCCAAAAGTGGCATGGAGCAAGCAGAAATTATAGATACGTTTTGGACGTATCATGCCGCTCCGAGGCTCTCTCTCTCTGTTTTTCTCTCGTTGACATGGTGCAAGGTCCCAGCGGTAGTACCGATGCGGCCAGCGGTAGTACCGCTCCCTAGAGCGGTAGTACCGCTCGCTGCGGGCTGGTTGGTGGGGATAACAGTTGGTTTTTCCCCTCCTATAAAAGGGGATTTTCTTCCCCATTGAGTCTTATCTTTTGACTCGTGTTCTTCCCCCATTGTTGACCTTCTTCGAGCTTGCTATCTCTCAATTCCTCCATGGATTCTTGCTAGTTTTGGGGGGAAAAGAGAGAGGAGATCTAGATCCACATTTCCACCAATCAATTCATCCTCTTTGTGAGGGGAACCCGTTGGATCTAGATCTTGGAGTTTGTTCTCTTCTTCGTTGTTCCTCTAATTTTCCTCCCTAGCATTTGTTGCTTTGGTGGGATTTGGGAGAGAAGGACTTGGGCACTCTGTGTGCCTTTGCCATTGCATTTGGTGCATCGGTTTGAGTTCTCCACGGTGATACGTGGAAGTTACAAGTTGAGAAGCTTATTACTCTTGGTGCTTGGTACCCTTGAGCTTGTTCCTCTTGGGTGCTTGGGCGCCCTAGACGGTTGTGGTCACCTCGGAGCCATATTCCATTGTGGTGAAGTATGGTGGTGTCGTTGGGGAGATAGCCCCAACCTTTGTGGTGTTCGGAGCTCAATCATTGTGGTGTAAAGCTCCGGGCAAACGACAGGGTCTCCAAACTCCAATTAGGTTGTGGAGATTGCCCCGAGCAATTTGACGGGTTCCGGTGACCGCTCCCAAGGGTTGCCAAAGTGTACGGGTTCGGTGACCGCCCCAAGGGTTGCCATTTGTACGGGTTCGGTGACCGCCCTCAAGGGTCCCTTAGTGGAATCACGACATTTTGCATTGTGCGAGGGCGTGAGGAGATTACAGTGGCCCTAGTGGCTTCATAGGGATCATTGTGCCTCCACACCGCTCCAAACGGAGATTAGCATCCGCAAGGGTGTGAACTTTGGGATACATCGCCGTCTCCGCGTGCCTCGGTTATCTCTTACCCAAGCCCTTTACTTATGCACTTTACTTTGTGATAGCCATATTGTTTCTTGTCATATATCTTGCTATCACCTAGTTGTTTATCTTGCTTAGCATAAGTTGTTGGTGCACATAGGTGAGCCTAGTTTTTGTAGGCTTTGTGCTTGACAAATTAACCGCTAGATTTATTCCGCATTTGTTCGAGCCTAAACCGTAATTATTTTAAAGCGCCTATTCACCCCCCTCTAGGCGACATCCATGGTCTTTCAGTGATGTGTCCACTCTTTTGGATTGCAAGGACTTTAATTTTAATAGTTGCTCTATGATTGAGTGTATTTCTTTGCTGCAATCTATGTTGAATTCACCTCATGCTAATGAACAAAACAAAGCTTTTACTAAACATATTTCCGAAGCGGTGATAAAATCCTTGGAAGAAAATTTAGAATTAGAGATTTCAATTCCTAAAAAATTATATAATGAATGGGAAGCTACTATTAAAATCAAAATAAAAAATTATGAGTGCAATGTTTTATGTGATTTGGGCTCTAGTGTTTCCACAATTCCGAAATCTCTTTGTGATGTGCTTGGTGTTACCAATATTGAAGAATGTTCTCTTAATTTGCACTTGGCGGATTCCACTATTAAAAAGCCTTTGGGAAGAATTAATGATGTTCTTATTCTTGCAAATAGGAATTATGTGCCCATATATTTCATTGTTCTTGATATACAGAGGACTTGGAGTACACGCCAGGGGAGCCTCGAGGCGGCCACAAGGGTGGAGGGCACGCCCCCTACCTTGTGGGCCCCTCGAGACCACCCCAACCTACTTCTTTCGCCTATAAATTCTCGAATATTCTAGAAACAACAGAACATCCACCGAAACCACTTTTTCGCCGCTGTAACCTTTTGTTCTCGTGAGATCCCATCTGGAGGCCATTTCCGGTACTCTGCCGAAGTGGGATTCGACCACGGAGGGCATATACATCAACCATATTGCCCTTTCGATGAAGTGTGAGTAGTTTACCACAGACCTACGGGTCCATGGCTAGTAGCTAGATGGCTTCTTCTCTTTCTTTGATCCTCAATACCATGTTCTCCTCGATGCTCTTGGAGATCTATCTGATGTAATCTTCTTTTGCAGTGTGTTTGTCAAGATTCGATGAATTGTGGGTTTATGATCAGATTATCTATAAATAATATTTCAGTCTCTTCTAAATTCTTATATGCGTGACTTAATATCTTAGTAATTCTCTTCGAACTATCGGATGTTAGAATCACGATTCTACCGTACGATTCTACGACTTTACAATTTATATTGACTAACATGACTCTACGACTCTGGCTAGTAAAATCTACGCTTCTACGATTCTGGTAGTGAAGATTCTACTATTTGTGACTCTACCATTAGGGCTCCGATCCGATTCAGGATCACGATTCTGGCAACCTTGGTGCTAGATATTATAATGAAACAACTTGATGATATTAGTAGGGAAGTTTCTAATCTCCAATCTACGTATGATCACGCCGAAAATTTGTTAGGAAAAATATGCGATGCACAAGCTACTTTAGTAAATCAAATGGCCGCTAAGCCAATTTCTTTAGAGGATAAAAATGATGAAGATCTTAAAGTGATTGGTGTTTCTTCTATTAATTCCTTGTTTAGTAATGTTAGAATTGATGATAAAGGGTCTGAATAAGAGTCAACTTTAGCTAGAAGGCATCCCGATGGGACTATATCTCCTACGTGTCGAGGGACGACTTAGAGACATAATCCCATGCTGGAATGATCGCAAGTTTGGTATCTTTGCACAACTCATGTAAAAGATGGGGATGGAAAACATAAAATAGTTGGCTTACACTCGCCACGTCACACAAAATACATTACATGTCCAAATCATCATTCAATAAAACATCTCAGCCCATCTAAGGGTAAAATCCAAATGACAAGATACCAAACATAATTTAAATCCACAGGTCGGATTGAATCCTAGTAGAAGTACCACTACTGATCATCGGGATAACGAACATAGTAACGGCTACGCTCCTCGTCGTACTCCCAGTCTAGCTCAGTGCCATCACTTGGATAGCTCACCATCGGACCTGCATCTGGTGTGGTGAAGTAACTGTGAGCCACAGAGGACTCAGCAATCCCGTTCCCGGGTAACATGACTATCTAAGCCTTGGGTGTGGAACAAGGCTGAAGAAAGTATAAGAAAGTGGTTGCAGCAGCACTAGCACTAGCTTACGTTAATGAGAGCGAGAAGAGAAGGTGCCTCGATCGAGAGATGATCACTAAGTGATCCTAAACTAATCCAGTCAAACATAACCCCACCGTGTTCATCTCCCGAACCCCTTTCGGAAAATGACAGTCACGGTACACACGCTGGTAGTGTATTGGAACATGGTGTCAAGTTTTCTACAACCGGATATTAACAAGCTCCCATCTGCCACATAACCGCGGGCACGGCTTTCGAAAGTTCATAACCCTGCAGGGGTGTTCCAACTTGGCCCATGACAAGCCCACGATCCGCGGAGTCGCAACTCCAAGGTGGGAAGACCCGAGTGTTCTCGGAATCCCGTGCTCAAGATACTCCGAACTAAGGTAAGGCTAATCCAGCAAATCCTCCCGGCGTGCCGACACCCTGATAGTTGCCGCGCGTATCTAGTCTCAGGCCAGGACCGGATGAGCAGTATGTACAGATACCAAAGATCCCAGCGAACTGGGTGGCATCCGCAAGTGGCTCTAGTTTGGACCAACACTCAAATCGAGCACTGGCCCAGGGGGGTTGAATTAATTAATCCTCGGGTTAATTACTCCCTCGGCAAGTTTTAGTTGTTTAGGCGAATAGTACCAATGTTGGGACTTGCTGGAAAAGACTTAGCACTTAGCGGTTTATCGAGGGGGCCCCATAACCCCAACCGTGTGAGGAACGCATAATCAAGGAACATAACACCGGTTTATACGGTTCCTAGCGGCATGAGTGGAACAAATCACCAAGCAAAAGGCTTAGCCTTCCACCCATTGCCAATATATAGATGATTTCATTTTAAGCATTATTATAGTGTGATATAACCCAACAAAACTTCAACATGAAGCAAGCATCTTCAACTTCACGTGCAACTAGCAACGCTATAAGAGGGGCTGAGCGAAGCCTACGTATAGCCAATCAATGGTTTGCATAGGTAGGGTGGTTAGACATGATCATGGTTACAAGTAGGAGGCTGACATGAAAGACATGGGCATCGAGGCAAAACTATAGATCGAGACTTCTAGCAATAGGCAAAAATAGTAATGGTATCCGGGTTCAGTCATCTTGCCTGAAGAGTTGTCATTCGGATCATAAGAGGGGTCCTCGTTCTCAACCTCATTGTTAACCTCGTGCTCGTACTCGTACTCGGTCTCAGCTTCCGGCTCTAATCAACACAACCACACAAGGCACGAATCAACAAGATGCAATGCGCACACAAAAATGATGGATGCATGACTTATGCACTATGAGAGCACACGGAGCACGGAAAATAGCACTCAAGCAAAATACTTCAAAACATGATAACAATAGGATATTATGAATCTACACAGAAAATCAATCAAGTTTCATATAAGACTTGCTGAAAACGGAGCTACGGGCTAAAAGTTATGCCCGAAACAAGAAATATGCACAAGCTGAAAATTACAGCCACATAGCAACTTCGGAGCACTAGATAAATAAGCTACAACACTCAAACATCATGGCAAAGAGCATGAACATAAGCTAGACATATCCTACAACAAATAAGTCCATTGGTGCACCCCCAAAGGAGCCACGGATCAATAGCAACAAGCTTGGACATATTGAACTTGACAACAAAATCCTGACAGCAGTATTTTATTGCAACTTCGGAGCAAAAGTTAAATATGCTACAACCACTCAAATAAGCATGTTATAGCATGAATGGATAGCCAACAATATATACTACAAGGAACCATCAAGAGTCACCCCAAAACTATCATGGTTTGCCCTAGAACAACAAGCAAACATGGCATCTGGAAATTACAGATTCCATACTTAGTGAAATTTCACTAAGTGTTAAAACAGCAGTTTCATCATGGCATCTTAGAGAGCAAGTTTAAGTCACCTCAAAACTAAACATGGCAAGTGGTAAGCACCACATCAAAGTACACATGAAGGTGATTCCAAAACACCTAAGCATGCATCATGGAGACAAACACAACGATAACGATGAGCTCAACAAGTTGGCATCTCATAACAAGTTAAACAACAAAACAGCCACCTAGCACTTTGCAACGAAGATATACATGGCAAGAATAAATCTATCATGCAACCTAACACAAGCAACATGTAGAGCATGGCAAGACGAACACGTGGACATGTCATTTGCGCAAAACAGAGCAACACACAAAAAGTTATCACAGTTCTAAGATAGCATCAGACAAGCAAAATACAGGGACTTAGAGGATTTAGGGTTCAACCTCTCAGATCTGGAAAAGGAGAATCGGGCCTCGGGGCGGATCTGGCCCGGTGGAGCAGATCGGATGGGCCGGCGGCTCGGGGAGGCCCGCTCGGCGGCTGATGCGGCGGCCCGGAGAGCTGGCGATCGACCGGCCTGGTGACGGGACGGGCCGCTTCGCCCCTTGCGGCTGGGACCGGCGCGCGGGATCGACCCAGGAGGCGGTCACGGTGGGAGGCCCCGGGAGGAGGCGGCCTGGCCTCGGGTCTGGGCGCTGGACTCAGATCGACGCGGCCCGCGGATCGGCTGGCGGGGCGGCCTGCGCGTGGAGGAGAGGCGAGGCCGGGCTTCGGGCGGAAGAGGCCGAAGCGGCCTAGGGTTTCCTGGCGGCCCAAGCGGATCTGGCCCGAGCGGACCGATCGATCGATCGATCGCTGGATCCGCCCGCACCAGTGCCTGGCGGCGGCGCTGGCGCTGACCTTCGAGCGGCGATCTGGAGGCTCTGGCTCGAGGCTGGCGGCGGTGGATCTCCGGCGAGGGTCCGGCGGTGCTCCGGCGAGGTGCTCCGGCGGTGCTCCGGCGAGCTCCGGCCGGAGTGGAGAGAGGAGAGGCTGGAGGTAGGGGATGAAGTGGGGCTAGGGTTTCCTTGATTCGGGGCAAAAATTGGGGGAGTGGACAATTATATAGGCACAAGGAGCTACGGTTGTCCAAATGGAGTGCGGTTTTCGGCCATGCGATTAGAATTGGATGGCCTAGATGATAGGAGGGGTTTGGAGTGGTTTGGTGGGCTGTTGGAGGGGTGTATTGGGCATCAAAGTGGAGGCACTTTGAGCCCACGAGAATAACTGTTGGGGTAGCAAACGAACTCCAATCGCGACGAGATTTGACAGGCGGGTTACACTCACCAAAACAACAACACACGACAAGTCTCGCGCCAAACCGGCAACATTACACGGCCAAACACCAAAGTAGGCCCACGGGACGCCACGGACACGTGAGGGAGCTCCGGAACGCGAAACGGACAACGGGAAGGAACGCGTGAGACCGGATGCAAACGACAACACAAATGCAATGCGATGCACATGACTACATGATATGAATGAATTCCACACACGCAACACGACAAAACGGCGAAAAACCCCAAAGACGAAGAACCCGAAATGGAATTGATGAAGCCAGAGATATATTATATGCCCAAAAGGGAAAGTATTACATCCGGGGCATTACAAACTCTCCTCTACTACAAAAAGATCTCGTCCCGAGATCTAGGACTGGAAAAAGGAAGGGTACTCGGAACGAAGATGATCTTCTCGTTCCCACGTAGCTTCTCGGTCGGTATGGTGTGACCACTTGACTTTGAAGAATTTGATGGACTTGTTGCGGGTCTTGCGCTCGGTTTCTTTGAGAATAGCAACGGGATGCTCTCGGTAGGACAAATCTTGTTGAAGATCAATCTCCTCAAACGGAATCATGCGTTCAGGTGCCTTGAAGCATTTGCGTAGTTGAGACACATGGAACACATCATGAACATTGGCGAAGTTGGAAGGGAGGTCAAGTTGATAGGCTAGGTCTCCTCTTTTGCCAAGGATCTTGAAAGGCCCGACGTATCTAGGAGCAAGCTTTCCTTTGATACCGAATCTTTGGGTGCCTTTCATAGGAGAAACACGGAGATAGACATGATCACCAATGTTGAAAGCCAAATCACGATGCTTGACGTCATAGTAGCTCTTCTGACGTGACTGAGCGGCCTTGAGATTCTCACGTATGACTTTGCACATCTCTTCGGCTTCTGAGATCAAGTCATTGCCAAGAAGTTGACGTTCTCCTATTTCGGACCAGTTGAGAGGGGTACGGCACTTTCTGCCATAGAGGATTTCAAAACGGAGCTTTGCCGGCACTTGCTTGAAAGCTGTTGTTGTAAGAGAACTCGGCAAATGGAAGGCAATCTTCCCATTTCATGCCAAAAGATATGACACATGCTCTAAGCATGTCTTCTAAAATCTGATTCACTCGCTCGACTTGACCACTAGTCTGAGGGTGAAAAGCAGTGCTGAACCTGATCTTAGTGCCCATGGCAGACTGAAAGGAGTCCCAGAACTTTGAAGTGAACAAACTTCCACGGTCTGAGGAGATAACTTGAGGAATGCCATGTAAAGACACAATTCTGGAAGTGTACAACTCTGCCAATTGACCTGCATTGATGGATTCTTTGACTGGAAGGAAGTGAGCGACTTTGGTAAGCTTGTCAATCACCACGAAGATAGAATCATTCCCTCTCTTGGACTTAGGAAAGCCAGTGACAAAATCCATTTCAATGTGGCCGAATTTCCACTCGGGAATAGGAAGAGGTTGGAGAAGACCGGCTGGACGTTGATGCTCTGCCTTCACTCTTCTGCAGACATCACATTCATTCACGAATTGGGCAATCTCCCTTTTCATGCGTGTCCACCAGTAAGATTGCTTGAGATCTTGATACATCTTGGAGCTACCAGGATGAATAGAAAGGAGGGAATCATGTGCTTCTTCCATTATGAGCTTCCTGAGAACACCTTTGGGAACAACGAGTCTGTCCTCGAAGAACAAGGTATCTCTCTCATCAACACGATAGCACTTGTATTTAGGAGTGCCCTTTGCAATACCATGTTTCACCTTCTGCACCAGGGCATCACTGAGTTGGGCCTCACGGACCTGATCTTCTAAGCTAGGAGCAATTTGAAGATTTGCAAGAAAACCTTGCGGAACAACTTGGAGGTTGAGCTTCCTGAATGCTTCACAAAGCTCAGGCTGGAACGGCTTGATAAGAAGGCTGTTGCAATATGCCTTTCTGCTCAAAGCATCTGCAATCACATTTGCCTTGCCAGGAGTGTATTCAATGCTGGGATCATACTCTTGGATCATTTCAACCCAACGAGTCTGACGGAGGTTCGGATTCGGCTGTGTGAAGATGTACTTCAAGCTCTTGTGATCGGTGAAGATGTCGACTTTTCTTCCCAACAACAGATGTCTCCACGTAATCAAAGCATGTACCACAGCTGCTAGTTCAAGATCATGTGTGGGGTAGTTCTTCTCACTTGGCTTCAGCTGACGAGAAGTGTATGCCACAATTCTCTTGTCTTGCATAAGCACACCACCAAGTACTTGAAGAGAAGCATCACAGAATACTTCGTAGGGCTTGGACTCATCTGGAGGAGTAAGAACTGGAGCAGAAACGAGCTTTTCTTTGAGAGTTTTGAATGCCACTTCACACTCTGGAGACCAAAAGTATTTGACATTCTTCTGCAGCAAGCTGGAAAGAGGCTTGGCAATCTTGGAGAAGTTCTCAACGAACCTTCTGCAATAGCTGGCAAGACCAAGAAAACTTCGGAGTTGCTTGACGTTTTGAGGAGCTTCCCAGTTGACAATTGCTTCAACTTTCTTGGGGTTTACCGCAATACCGTCAGCTGAGATGATATGGCCCAGGTACAAAACCTTATCGAGCCAAAATTCGCACTTGGAGAACTTGGCATAGAACTTATGCTGGAGTCGATCAAGAACCAGACGTAAGTGCTTTTCGTGATCTTCTTCATTTTTTGAAAACACCAGAATATCATCCAGATAGACAAGCACAAACTCGCCGGTGTAGGGGTTGAAGATGTAGTGCATCATTCTCGAAAAGGTAGGAGGAGCATTGGCGAGACCAAAGGACATGACCGTATACTCGTATGAACCGTAGCTCGTTCTGAAAGCAGTCTTGTGAATATCCTCCTCGCGAATGCGAATTTGGTGATAGCCCATTCGGAGGTCGAGCTTAGAGAACACTTTAGCACCTTTGAGCTGCTCGAACAGTTCGTTGATGTTGGGGAGCGGATACTTGTTCTTTATTGTCTTCTTGTTCAATGGCCGGTAATCAACGCATAGACGCTCCGTGCCATCTTTCTTCTTGACAAATAAGACACCACAGCCCCAAGGAGACGTACTAGGCCTGATCAGACCCAAACGTTCCTGTTCATCAATCTGTTTCTTCAACTCCTTCAATTCTCCAGGAGAGAGCTTGTACGGACGCCGACATGCTGGCTCATTACCCGGCTCGAGTTCAATGACGAATTCCACCTGACGGTGTGGAGGCATGCCTGGAAGTTCTTCAGGAAAGACGTCTTGATATTCGTTTACCACCGGAATTTGAGATATGGCATTAATCTCGCCCTTATCATTGAGAGAGAAAAGCCTGATAGTGTTATCCCTGGAGGCAAAGATAATCACATCTTCATCAGGATGAGTCATCATGACTTCCTTCTGTGCACAATCAATGTGAGCATCATGCTGAGAAAGCCAATCCATCCCGAGGATGAGGTCAATGTCGGAATTGCCGAGAACCACCGGATTAGCCAGAAAGCGATAATCACCCATGCGAATAGATACATCCGGAACATGCACCCGAGAGGACATTTGCAAACCAGGAGAAATAATGCTCAACGGCTTTGGCAACACTTGAGTGACGAATTCATGCTTGGCAACAAAAGGTCTTGAAATGAAGGACAATGAAGCACCCAAATCAAACAAAACTTTAGCAGGTATAGAGTTAACTGGAAGGTTACCCAAAATCACATCAGAAGAATTCTCCGCTTCAGCTGCACTCATCAGATTCACCCTTGCAGCCTTACCTTAGTTCGAAGTATCTTGAGCACGGGATTCCGAGAACACTCGGGTCTTCCCACCTTGGAGTTGCGACTCTGCGGATCGTGGGCTTGTCATGGGCCAAGTTGGAACACCCCTGCAGGGTTATGAACTTTCGAAAGCCGTGCCCGCGGTTATGTGGCAGATGGGAGCTTGTTAATATCCGGTTGTAGAAAACTTGACACATTGTTCCAATACACTACCAGCGTGTGTACCGTGACTGTCATTTTCCGAAAGGGTTTTCGGGAGATGAACACGGTGGGGTTATGTTTGACTGGTTTTAGTTAGGATCACTTCGTGATCATCTCTCGACCGAGGCGCCTTCTCTTCTCGCTCTCTTATACGTAAGCTAGGCTAGTGCTGCTGCAACCACTTTCTTATTCTTTCTTTAGCCTTGTTCCACACCCAAGGCTTAAATAGTCATGTTACCCGGGAACGGGATTGCTGAGTCCTCTGTGGCTCACAATTACTTCACCACACCAGATGCAGGTCCGATGGTGAGCTATCCAGGTGATGGCACCGAGCTAGACTGGGAGTTCGACGAGGAGCGTAGTCGATACTATGTTCGTTATCCTGATGATCAGTAGTGGTACTTCTACTAGGATTCAATCCGACCTGTGGATTTAAATTATGTTTGGTATCTTGACATTTGGATTTTACCCTTAGATGGGCTGTGATGTTTTATTGAATGATGATTTAGACATGTAATGTATTTTTGTGTGATGTGGCGAGTGTAAGCCAACTATTTTATGTTTTCCATCCCCATCTTTTACATGAGTTGTGCAAAGATACCAAACTTGCGATCATTCCAGCATGGGGTTATGTCTCTAAGTCGTGCCTTGACACGTAGGAGATATAGTCCCATCCTGGGCATTACAAGTTGGTATTCAGAGCCTTCTCCGTCCTAGAAGCCCCCACTGATTGATCGAATCGTTGACGGTCGAGTCTAGGCACACACTGAAAATATTTTGAGTCCTATATTATATCGGAGAGTAGGATTTCTTTGCTTCTCATCCCCTTTCTCTCTGGTGAGGACTCCTGACGTCTACTCTTGCCTCTTCTACTTTCAAAAATTGCACCAATTTTTTTTAGGAATCTCGCGAGTATTGTGGGATTGTTTCGATGTTCTTGTGACGAGAATATTGTTCTCGATGCCTCCTGACATTAGGGGTTGTGGCAGTGTCCCGGGGAGTTGAGCTTCAGGGTATTGTCGTCACAAGCATATCGCGGCAGTACTAAATACTTAAGACGGCCGACATCGAAAATCTCTCCTATACGGTTAGTGGCAAGATAACCCCGACATCACCCAGTACTGGGGAGGTAGTTCGGGAGTATTGCCATAGCTTGGTATAGTGGATGCTTTTCGAAGGTCCGAGGTAGACGGTTTCCGAGAAAGACTGGTTATGTGTTGAAGGATGGATACAGCTGGATGTAGGTTTAGAGTTGATTGCGCGGTGCTTCCCCTGTATCCCCAACACCTGATTGCATAACTGGAATCTTTCGGAAATTATAGGTGGGTTTATCCAGTAGATCGTAGGCATTCTTCCAATGAATGCAGGTTAGCGAGTTCGGGGTTCTACATTGAGTGAAGTGGTTTTATGACCGATGTTCCGATCGGGAGTTGCATCTTATAGGGTCCTTGGCTATGCTGATCCGGGGATTGCAAAACCCTTTCGTAACACGTTCATATGCTTTCAGCACGAAAATGTCGAACGAAGCTCCTATCTTGTGTTTGTTTCCATCCGTACCTTGTTGTTTTTTCTTATTTTACCTTTTGTCCCCTTTGTGGCTTCTCGTGAAGATTGTTGTTATCATTTAACTGAGAATTTCATTCGTTCCTCTTGTTCGAATGATTATTGTGAAGACTATGTTGCATTTCAATCTGTTGTTTCAGCTTATACCTTCTTCCAATGAAATTGCTGATTCGTGGTCATCTCTTTCAGGATGGCTCCGAAACGAGTTCCCAACGCTAACCCAGAGGGTGAAGAGGTTCCAGATCGTCCTCCTTCCCCTCCTCCTCCGTCTGAGGCATGGAGAGCGATTATGCAGACTACAAATCAGAACACCCAGATGTTGATGCAGATGATGCAGCAGATGCAAGCTAATCAGGGTGTTCCAGGGAATCAAGGCAATTTCTTCAACCAACAGCACCATGCTACTCTCAACCAGTTCTTGGCCAATAATCCAAAAGCTTTCAGTTACTGTGTCGACCCTCTTGATGCTGAAGATTGGATCACCGATATCAAAAAGCATTTTGAGTGCAGTAACGTAAGAGAAGAGGACTATGTGAAGTTTGCAGCCTTCCAACTCAAAGACCAAGCAGCTGACTGGTGGCAGCAGTACAAAGACTCCAGGCCAGGTCGTGTGATCTCTTGGGAGGATTTCTGCAAGGACTTTCGCTCTCACCACATTCCAACTAGTGTCATCGAGGGTATGTGTGAGCAATTCCGCAACCTGAAGCAGGGCTCTATGACTGTCTACCAGTATAATGTCAAGTTCCAAAACCTTGCCCGCTATGCTAACCAAGACATACCAGATGCAAAGAGAAAGATCTATCAGTTCCGCGGAGGTCTGAAAGATGAACTTCAACTTGCTCTCACCTTGTTCGAGCCCGATGAGTTCGACAAATTCTATAACATGGCTTTGAAGCAAGAGGCAGCCCAGCTCAAGATGGAGGCTTCTAAAAAGAGGATTCGAGATGCCGTTCACTCCTCCTCATCGTCTCAGATGGTCTCGAAACAACAGAAATTTTGGCTTCCTCCTCCTCCAGTGATTCGAGCTCCCTACAACAACTCCAACAGCAATAAGAACTCTAGTGGTCGTGGTTTCTCCCACCCACCCAACCCGAGCCACCAGTCGAAGAATCAGTTTCAGTCTCAAGGTTCCAAGTCAAGTGGTTCTCATTTCCGTCCTCTCTCAGAAGTGACTTGCAACAAGTGCACTCAGAAAGGTCACTATGCTAACAGATGCCCGAACCCGAAGCGCCTTCCACCTCCTCCACCTGTGAGTTCAGCTATTGTCAAGCATAATCCAAAGGCAGCAAGGGTGAATCTGATGAATGCAGCACAAGTGGAGAATTCTTCTGATGTCATTTTGGGTAACCTTCCAGTTAACTCTATACCTGCTAAAGTGTTATTTGATTCTGGTGCTTCTCTCAGTTTCATATCAAGGCCATTCTTTACCAAGCATAACTTCAATTCGGCATTTCTTGATAAAAAGATGCAAATTATTTCTCCGGGCAAGTGCATGACTTCAAATTTGATGGCTCTGAATGTATCTATTCGCATGGGTGATTATCTCTTTCTGGCTAATCCGGTGGTTCTTGGTAATTCCGACATTGACCTCATCCTCGGGATGGACTGGCTTTCTCAGCATGATGCTCACATTGATTGTGCACGGAAGGAAGTCAAGATGACTCATCCTGATGAAGATGTGATTATCTTTGCCTCCAGGGATAACACTATCAGGCTTTTCTCTCTCAATGATAAGGGCGAGATTAATGCCATATCTCAAATTCCGGTGGTAAACGAATAACAAGACGTCTTTCCTGAAGAACTTCCAGGCATGCCTCCACACCGTCAGGTGGAATTTGTCATAGAACTCGAGCCGGGTACTGAGCCAGCATGCCGACGTCCGTACAAACTCTCTCCCGGAGAATTGAAGGAGTTGAAGAAACAACTTGATGAATAGGAACGTTTGGGTCTCATCAGGCCTAGTACGTCTCCTTGGGGCTGTGGTGTCTTATTTGTCAAGAAAAAGGATGGCACGGAGTGTCTCTGTGTTGATTACCGGCCATTGAACAAGAAGACAATAAAGAACAAGTATCCGCTCCCCAACATCAATGAACTGTTCGAGCAGCTCAAAGGAGCTAAAGTGTTCTCTAAGCTCGACCTGCGAATGGGCTATCACCAAATTCGCATTCGCGAGGAGGATATTCACAAGACTGCTTTCAGAATGGGCTACGACTCATATGAGTATACAGTCATGTCCTTTGGTCTCGCCAATGCTCCTCCTACCTTCTCGAGAATGATGCACTACATCTTCAACCCCTATACCGGCGAGTTTGTGCTTGTGTATCTGGATGATATTCTGGTGTTTTCCAAGAATGAAGAAGATCACGAAAAGCACCTCCGTCTTGTTCTCGACCGACTCTGTGAGCATAAGTTCTATGCCAAGTTCTCCAAGTGCGAATTTTGGCTCGATAAGGTTTTGTACCTGGGCCATATCATCTCAGCTGACGGTATTGCGGTAAACCCCGAGAAAGTTGAAGCAATTGTCAACTGGGAAGCTCCTCAGAACGTCAAGCAACTCCGAAGTTTTATGGATCTTGCCAGCTATTGCAGAAGGTTCGTTGAGAACTTCTCCAAGATTGCCAAGCCTCTTTCCAACTTGCTGCAGAAGAATGTCAAGTACTACTGGTCTCCAGAGTGTGAAGTGGCATTGAAAACTCTCAAAGAAAAGCTCGTCTCTGCTCCAGTTCTAATTCCTCTAGATGAATCCAAGCCCTATGAAGTATTCTGTGATGCTTCTCTTCAAGGACTTGGTGGTGTGCTTATGCAAGATAAGAGAATTGTGGCATACACTTCTCGTCAGCTGAAGCCAAGTGAGAAGAACTATCCCACACATGATCTCGAACTAGCAGCTATGGTACATGCTTTGATTACGTGGAGACATCTGTTGTTGGGCAGAAAAGTCGACATCTTCACCGATCACAAGAGCTTGAAGCACATCTTCACACAGCCGAATCTGAACCTCCGCCAGACTCGTTGGGTCGAAATGATCCAAGAGTATGATCCGAGCATCGAATACACTCCTGGCAAGGCGAATGTGATTGCAGATGCTTTGAGCAGAAAGGCATATTGCAACAGCCTTCTTATCAAGCCGTTCCAGCCTGAGCTTTGTGAAGCTTTCAGGAAGCTCAACCTCCAAGTTGTTCCGCAGGGTTTTCTTGCAAATCTTCAAGTTGCTCCTACCTTGGAAGATTAGGTCCGTGAGGCCCAACTCAGTGATGCCATGGTGCAGAAGGTGAAACATGGTATTGCAAAGGGCACTCCTAAATACAAGTGCTATCGTGTTGATGAGAGAGATACCTTGTTCTTCGAGGACAGACTCGTCGTTCCCAAAGGTGATCTTAGGAAGCTCATAATGGAAGAAGCACATGATTCTCTCCTTTCCATTCATCCTGGCAGTTCCAAGATGTACCAAGACCTCAAACAATCTTACTGGTGGACACGCATGAAAAGGGAGATTGCCCAATTCGTGAATGAATGTGATGTCTGCAGAAGAGTGAAGGTAGAGCATCAACGTCTAGCCGGTCTTCTCCAACCTCTTCCTATTCCCGAGTGGAAATTCGACCACATTGAAATGGATTTCGTCACTGGCTTCCCTAACTCCAAGAGAGAGAATGATTCTATCTTCGTGGTGATTGACAAGCTTACCAAAGTCGCTCACTTCCTTCTAGTCAAAGAATCCATCAATGCAGCTCAATTGGCAGAGTTGTACACTTCCAGGATTGTGTCTTTACATGGCATTCCTCAAGTCATCTCCTCAGACCGTGGAAGTTTGTTCACTTCAAAGTTCTGGGACTCCTTTCAGTCTGCCATGGGCACTAAGATCAGGTTCATCACTGCTTTTCACCCTCAGACTAGTGGTCAAGTCGAGAGAGTGAATCAGATTCTAGAAGACATGCTCAGAGCCTGTGTCATATCTTTTGGCATGAAATGGGAAGACTGCCTTCCATTTGCCGAGTTCTCTTACAACAACAGCTTCCAAGCAGGTGCCGGCAAAGCTCCATTTGAAATCCTCTATGGCAGAAAGTGCCGTACCCCCCTCAACTGGTCTGAAATGGGCGAACGTCAACTTCTTGGCAATGACTTGATCTCAGAAGCCGAAGAGATGTGCAAAGTCATACGTGAGAATCTCAAGGCCGCTCAGTCGCGTCAGAAGAGCTACTATGATGGCAAGCATCGTGATTTGGCTTTCAACATTGGTGATCATGTCTATCTCCGTGTGTCTCCGATGAAAGGCACCCAAAGATTCGGTATCAAAGGAAAGCTTGCTCCTAGATACGTCGGGCCTTTCAAGACCCTTGGCAAAAGAGGCGATCTAGCCTATCAACTTGTGCTCCCTTCCAAATTCGCCAATGTTCATGATGTGTTCCATGTGTCTCAACTCCGCAAATGCTTCAAGGCACCTGAGCGCATGATTCCGTTGGAAGAGATTGATCTTCAACAAGATTTGTCCTACCGAGAGTATCCCGTTGCTATTCTCGAAGAAACCGAGCGCAAGACCCGCAACAAGTCCATCAAATTCTTGAAAGTCAAGTGGTCACACCATACCGACCGAGAAGCTACGTGGGAACGAGAAGATCATCTTCGTTCCGAGTACCCCTCCTTTTTCCAGTCCTAGATCTCGGGACGAGATCTTTTTGTAGTAGAGGAGAGTTTGTAATGCCCCGGATGTAATACTTTCCCTTTTGGGCATATAATATATTTCCGGCTTCATCACTTCCATTCCGGGTTCTTTGTCTTTCGGGTTTTCGTCGTTTTGTTGTGTGCGTGTGTGGCATTCATTCATATCATGTAGTCATGTGCATCACATTGCATTTGTGTTGTCGGTTGCATCCGGTTCCACGCGTTCCTTCCCGTTGTCCGTTTCGCGTTCCGGAGCTCCCTCACGTGTCCGTGGCGTCCCGTAGGTCTACTTTGGTGTTTGGCCGTGTAACGTTACCGGTTTGGTGCGAGACTTGTCGTGTGTTGTTGTATTGGTGTGTGTAACCCGCCTGTCAAATCTCGTCGCGTTTCGAGTCCGTTTGCTACCCCAACAGTTATTCTCGTGGGCTCAAAGTGCCTCCACTTTGAGGCCCAAGACACCCCTCCAACAGCCCACCAAACCACTCCAAACCCATCCTATCATCTAGGCCATCCAATTCTAATCGCGTGGCCGAAAACTGCACTCCATTTGGACAACCCTAGCTCCTTGTGCCTATATATTTGTCCAACCTCCCCCAATTTTTGCCCCAAATCAAGGAAACCCTAGTAGTCATCCCTTCCTCTCCTTCTTCTTCCTCCAGCCGCCACCTCGCCGGAGACTTCGCCGGAGTTTCGCCGGAGTACCTCCACCTCGCCGGAAAACACATTTCCACCTCCTCTCTCTCAGATCCACCGCCCTACGCCTCAGATCCAGCCGGCCAGGCCTCCAGCCGCCCCTCCACCGCAAAGCAGCCGCCCGAGCCGGCTCCTTCGCTCGCCACCACCGCATCTGGTTGAAGCCGCAGTCGCCGCGCGCCTGGATCTCTCGATCCAGGTCAACGGCCGAGCCCCCCCCAATCCGCCTGGGACTGCAGCCCCGCGTCGGGCCAAACCTCGATCCCGCATCGAAGGCCCAGACGAGCCGGGCTTCTCCTCCCTTCGCCATCCGCGGGCCCAACTCCCGAGCGCCACCGCGGGTCTCCACCAGCCGCCGCACCCGCGGGCCGCGACCGCCAGGCCGACGCCTCGCCCCGGGCCTCCCTCTCCGCATCTTCCTCCACGTCGGGCCAGATCGCCTGCGCCAGCCCACAGCGCCAGGCCGGGCCTCCGCCAGCCGCCTCCCTCCAGCGCCCTGGGCCGCCCCAGCCGCGCCGCTCCTTCGCAGATCCGCCGCGGCCGGAGGCCCTTTCATTTTCCCTCAGATCTGAAAGGTTGTGTTCAAACTCCTAAGTCCCTGGATTGATGTGTGCTGATGCTATTTTCCATCTGTGATATCTTTTTGTGCATAACTCCGTTTTGCGCAAATGACATGTCCAGACGTTCGTGGTGACTTGCACTACGTTTCATTCCATTGTGCCATGCATGTTTGAGATCATCTAGGTGCTTAAATATTCGTTGCAAGAGTGCATCCCGTTATAAACTGCTATTAGTGATGTTTTTATGCCATCTTTGCATAGTGATATCTTTTAGCTCCTTTATCCGAATGATGCAAATGACATGTCCACGTGTTCGTCTTGCCATGCTCTACATGATGATTGCTTAGACTTGCATGATAGAATTAATCTTGCCATGTTTAGCTCCGTTGCAAAGTGCCATGTGGCTGCTATGTTGTTAACTTGTTATGAAATGCCAACTTGAGGAGCTCGTTGCTATCGTTGTGTTTATCTCCATGATGCATGCTTAGGTGTTTTGGAATCACCATCATGTGTACTTTGATGTGGTGCTTACCACTTGCCATGTTTAATTTTGAGGTGACTTAAACTTGCTCTCAAAGATGCCATGATAAAACTGCTGTTTTAACACTTAGTGGAATTTCACTAAGTCTGGAATCTGTAATTTCCAGAGGCCATGTTTGCTTGCTATTCTAGGCCAATCCATGATAGTTTTGGGGTGATTCTTGATGGTTCCTTGTAGTATATATTGTTGGCTATCCATTCATGCTCTCACATGCTTATTTGAGTGGCTGTAGCATATTTAAATTTTGCTCCAAAGTTGCAATAAATTACTGCTGTCAGGATTTTGTTGTCAAGTTCAATATGTCCAAGCTTGTTGCTATTGATCCGTGGCTCCTTTGGGGGTGCACCAATGGACTTATTTGCTGTAGGATATGTCTAGTTTATGTCCATAATCTTTGCCATGATGTTTGAGTGCTGTAGCTTATGTATCTAGTGCTCCGAAGTTGCTATGTTGCTGTAATTTTCAGCTTTCGCATGTTTATTGTTTTGTGTGTAACTTTTAGCCCGTAGCTCCGATTGCAGCAAGTCTTATATGAAACTTGATTGATTTTTCGTGTAGATTCATAATATCCTATTGTTATCTTGTTTTGAAGCATTTTGCTTGATCGCATATTGTCATGCTCATTGTGCTCCCTTAGTGCATAAGTCATGCATCCATCATTTTTGTGTGCGCATTGCATCTTGTTGATTCGTGCTTTGTGTGGTTGTGTTGATTAGATCCGGAAGCTGAGACCGAGTACGAGTACGAGCACGAGGTTACCAACGAGCTTGAGAACGAGGACCCCTCTTACGATCCGAACGACTACTCTTCAGGCAAGATGACCGAACCCGGATACCATTACTATTTTTGCCTATTGCTAGAAGTCTCGATCTATAGCTTTGCCTCGATGCCCATGTCTTTCATGTCAGCCTCCTACTTGTAACCATGATCATGTCTAACCACCCTACCTATGCAAACCATTGATTGGCTATACGTAGGCTTCGCTCAGCCCCTCTTATAGCGTTGCTAGTTGCAGGTGAAGTTGAAGATGCTTGCTTCATGTTGAAGTTTTGTTGGGTTATATCACACTATATAAATGCTTAAAATGAAATCATCTATATATTGGCAATGGGTGGAAGGCTAATCCTTTTGCTTGGTGATTTGTTCCACTCATGCCGCTAGGAACCGTATAAACCGGTGTTATGTTCCTTGATTATGCGTTCCTCACACGGTTGGGGTTTATGGGGCCCCCTCGATAAACCGCTAAGTGCTAAGTCTTTTCCAGCAAGTCCCAACATTGGTACTATTTTCCTAATAACTAATAAACTTGCATAGGGAGTAATTAACCCTCTTTCTTAATCAACAACCCCGGGCCAGTGCTCCACATGAGTGTTGGTCCGAAATGAGCAGACTGCGGGGCCACCTCAAGGAAACTCGAGGTCTGGTAAAAACCCGTAGGATGACTTATCCGGTCGTGGCCTGAGACGAGATACACGCGGCTACTATCAGGGTGTCGGCACGCCGGGAGGATTTGCTGGATTAGCCTTACCTTAGTTCGGAGTATCTTGAGCACGGGATTCCGAGAACACTCGGGTCTTCCCACCTTGGAGTTGCGACTCCGCGGATCGTGGGCTTGTCATGGGCCAAGTTGGAACACCCCTGCAGGGTTATGAACTTTCGAAAGCCGTGCCCGCGGTTATGTGGCAGATGGGAGCTTGTTAATATCCGGTTGTAGAAAACTTGACACATTGTTCCAATACACTACCAGCGTGTGTACCGTGACTGTCATTTTCCGAAAGGGTTTTCGGGAGATGAACACGGTGGGGTTATGTTTGACTGGTTTTAGTTAGGATCACTTCGTGATCGTCTCTCGACCGAGGCGCCTTCTCTTCTCGCTCTCTTATACGTAAGCTAGGCTAGTGCTGCTGCAACCACTTTCTTATTCTTTCTTCAGCCTTGTTCCACACCCAAGGCTTAAATAGTCATGTTACCCGGGAACGGGATTGCTGAGTCCTCTGTGGCTCACAGTTACTTCACCACACCAGATGCAGGTCCAATGGTGAGCTATCCAGGTGATGGCACCGAGCTAGACTGGGAGTTCGACGAGGAGCGTAGTCGATACTATGTTCGTTATCCTGATGATCAGTAGTGGTACTTCTACTAGGATTCGATCCGACCTGTGGATTTAAATTATGTTTGGTATCTTGACATTTGGATTTTACCCTTAGATGGGCTGTGATGTTTTATTGAATGATGATTTGGACATGTAATGTATTTTTGTGTGACGTGGCGAGTGAAAGCCAACTATTTTATGTTTTCCATCCCCATCTTTTACATGAGTTGTGCAAAGATACCAAACTTGCAATTATTCCAGCATGGGGTTATGTCTCTAAGTCGTGCCTCGACACGTAGGAGATATAGTCCCATCCTGGGCATTACACCGGCCCTCTCTATGGCGCGCCCTATGGGAGTCCTACTCCCACCGGGAGTAGGATTCCCCCTTTCCTAGTAGAACTAGGAGCCCTTCCAACTAGTAGGAGTAGGAGAGAAGGAAAGGGAAAAGAGAAGAGAAGGAAGGAGGGGGCGCTACCCCTCCCCCTAGTCCAATTCGGACTAAGCCTTGGGGGCGCGCAACCTCCTCTCTCTCTTTCCCCTGAAGCCCAATAAGGCCCATATACTCCCCGGCGAATTCCCGTAACTCTCCGGTACTCCGAAAAATACCCGAATTACTCGGAACTTTTCCGATGTCCGAATATAGTCGTCCAATATATCGATCTTTATGTCTCGACCATTTCGAGACTCCTCGTCATGTCCCCGATCTCATCTGGGACTCTGAACTACCTTCGGTGCATCCAAACACATAAACTCATAATACCGATTGTCACCGAAGTTAAGCGTGCGGACCCTATGGGTTTGAGAATTATGTAGACATGACCGAGACTCATCTTCGGTCAATAACCAATAGCGGAATCTGGATGCTCATATTGGTTCCTACATATTCTACGAAGATCTTTATCTGTCAAACCCGTAACAACATACGTTGTTCCCTTTGTCATCGGTATGTTACTTGCCCGAGATTCGATCGTCGGTATCATCATACCTATTTCAATCTCGTTACCGGCAAGTCTCTTTACTCGTTCTGTAGTGCATCATCCCGCAACTAACTCATTAGTCATATTGCTTGCAAGGCTTATAGTGATGTGCATTACGAGAGGGCCCAGAGATACCTCTCCGACAATAGGAGTGACAAATCTTAATCTCGATATATGGCAACTCAACAAACACCATCGGAGACACGTGTCTAGCATCTTTATAATCACCCAGTTACGATGTGATGTTTGATAGCACACAAGGCGTTTCTCCGGTATTCGGGAGTTGCATAATCTCATAGTCATAGGAACATGTGTATAAGTCATGAGGAAAGCAATAGCAGTAAAACTAAACGATCATAGTGCTAAGCTAAAGGATGGGTCTTGTCCATCACATGATTCTCCTAATGATGTGATCCCGTTGATCAAATGACAACTCATGTCTATGGCTAGGAAACATAACCATCTTTGATCAATGAGCTAGTCTAGTAGAGGCATACTAGGGACATTCTGTTTTGTCTATGTATTCACACATGTACTAAGTTTCCGGTTAATACAATTTTAGCATGAATAATAAACATTTATCATGATATAAGGAAATATAAATAACAACTTTATTATTGCCTCTAGGGCATATTTCCTTCAGTCTCCCACTTGCACTAGAGTCAATAATCTAGTTCACATCGCCATGTGATTTAATACCGATAATTCACATCGTTATGTGAATAACACCCATAGTTCACATCGCCATGTGACCAACACCCAAAGGGTTTACGAGAGTCAATAATCTAGTTCACGTCACCATGTGATTAACACCCAAAGAGTACTAAGGTGTGATCATGTTTTGCTTTGTGAGAGAAGTTTAGTCAGCGGATCTGCCACATTCAAATCCGTATGTATTTTGCAAAATTTCTATGTCTACAATGCTCTGCACTGAGCTACTCTTAGCTAAATGCTCTCACTTTCAATATGTATCCAGATCGAGACTCGGAGTCATCCAGGTCGGTATCAAAGCTTGCATTGACGTAACTCTTTACGATGAACTCATTATCACCTCCATAACCAAGAAATAATTCCACTAAGGATAATTTTGACCGCTGCCTAGTGTTCCACTCCTGTATCACTATTCTACCCTCTTTCCATACTCATGGCGAAGTACAAAATAGATCTGGTACACAGCATAGCATACTTTATAGAACCTATGACTAAGGCATAGGGAATGACTTTTCATTCTCTTTCTATTTTCTGTCATGGTTGGGTTTCGAGTCTTTACTGAACTTCACACCTTGCAACACAGGCAAGAACTCTTTCTTTGACTGTTCCATTTTGAACTACTTCAAAAACTTGTCAAGGTATGTACTTATTGAAAAAACTTATCAAGCGTCTTGATATATCTCTATAGATCTTGATGCTCAATATGTAAGCAGCTTCACCGAGGTATTTCTTTGAAAAACTCCTTTCAAACACTCCTTTATGCTTTCTAGAAAATTCTACATCATTTCCGATCGACGATATGTCATTCACATATACTTATCAGAAAGACTGTAGTGCTCCCACTCACTTTCTTGTAAATACAGGCTTCATCGCAAGTCTGTATAAAACTATATGCTTTGATCAACTTGTCAAAGCGTATATTCCAACTCCAAGATGCTTGCACCAGTCCATAGAAGGATCCCTAGAGCTTGCACATTTTGTTAGCACCTTTAGGATTGATAAAATCTTCTGATTGCATCATATACAACTCTTCTTTAATAAATCTACTAAGGAATTCAGTTTTGTTATCCATTTGCCAAACTTCATAAAATGCGGCAATTGCTAACATGATTCGGACAGACTTAAGCATTGCTACGGGTGAGAAAGTCTCATTGTAGTCAACTCCTTGAACTTGTCGAAAACCTTTCGCAACAAGTCGAGCTTTGTAGACAGTAACATTACCGTCGGCGTTGGTCTTCCTCTTGAAGATCCATTTATTTTCAGTGGCTTGCCGATCATCGGGCAAGTCAACCAAAGCCCACACTTTGTTCTCATACATGGATCCCATCTCAGATTTCATGGCCTCAAGCCATTTTGCGGAATCTGGGCTCATCATCGCTTCCTCATAGTTCATAGGTTCATCATGGTCTAGTAACATGACTTCCAGAACCGGGTTGCCGTACCACTCTGGCGCGGAACGTACTCTGGTTGATCTACGAAGTTTAGCAGTAACTTGATCCGAGGTTTCATGATCATCATCATTAGCTTCCTCACTAATTGGTGTAGGAATCATTGGAACTAGTTTCTGTGACGTACTACTTTCCAATTCGGGAGAAGGTACAATTACCTCATCTAGTTCCACTTTCCTCCCACTCACTTCTTTCGAGAGAAACTCCTTCTCTTGAAAGGATCCATTCTTAGCAATGAGTATCTTGCCTTCGGATCTATGATAGAAGGTATACCCAACAGTTTCCTTTGGGTATCCTATGAAGACACAATTCTCCGACTTGGGTTCGAGCTTATCAGGTTGAAGCTTTTTCACATAAGCATTGCAGCCCCAAACTTTTAAAAACAACTTTGGTTTGTTGCCAAACCATAGTTCATAAGGTGTCGTCTCAATGGATTTAGATGGTGCCCTTATTTAACGTGAATGCAGCAGTCCCTAATACATAACCAAAAATGATAGTGGTAAATCGGTAAGAGACATCATAGATTGAACCTTATCTAATAAAGTACGGTTACGACGTTCAGACACGCCATTACGCTGTGGTGTTCTGGGTGGCGTGAGCTGTGAAACTATTCCGCATTGTTTTAAATGAAGAACAAACTCGTAGCTCAAATATTCGCCTCCGCAATCAGATCGTAGAAACTTAATTTTCTTGTTACGATGAATCTCTATTTCACTCTGAAATTCTTTGAACTTTTCAAATGTTTCAAACTTGTGCTTCATCAAGTAGATATACCCATATCTGCTCAAATCATCAGTGAAGGTCAGAAAATAATGATACCCATCGCGAGCCTCAACACTCATCGGTCCACATACATCAGTATGTATGATTTCCAACAAATCAGTTGCTCGTTCCTTTGTTCTGGAGAATGAAGTTTTAGTCATCTTTCCCATGAGGCATGGTTCACAAGCACCAAGTGATTCATAATCAAGTGATTCCAAAAGCCCATCAGCATGGAGTTTCTTCATGCGCTTTACACCAATATGACCTAAACGGCAGCGCCACAAATAAGTTGCACTGTCATTATCAACTTTGCATCTTTTGGCTTCAATATTATGAATATGTGTATTACTACGATCAAGATCCAACAAACTATTTTCATTGGGTGTATGACCATCGAGGGTTTTATTCATATAAACGGAATAACAATTATTCTATGACTTTAAATGAATAATCGTATTGCAACAAACATGATCAAATCATATTCATGCTCAACGCAAATGCCAAATAACATTTATTTAGGTTCTACATTGATCGCGAAAGTATAGGGAGTGTGCGATGATGATCATATCAATCTAGGAACCACTTCCAACACACATCGTCACTTCACCTTTAACTAGTCTCTGTTCATTCTGCAACTCTCATTTCGAGTTACTAATTTTAGCAACTGAACTGGTATCAAATACCCAGGGGTTGCTATGAAGTCTAGTAAAGTACACATCAATAATCTGTATATGAAATATACCTTTGTTCACTTTACCATCCTTCTTATCCACCAAGTATCTAGGGCAGTTCTACTTCCAGTGATCATTTCCTTTGCAGTAGAAGCACTTAGTTTCAGGCTTGAGTTTAGCTTTGGGTTTCTTCATGGGAGTGACACCTTGCTTGTCATTCTTCTTGAAGTTCCCTTCTATCCCTTTGCTCTTTACTTGAAACAAGTGGTCTTGTTAACCATCAACACTTGATGCTCTTTCTTGATTTCTACCTTCGCCGATTTCAACATTGCGAAGAGCTCGGGAATTACTTTAGTCATCCCTTGCATATTATAGTTCATCACGAAGTTCTACTAACTTGGTGATAGTGACTAGAGAACTTTGTCAATTACTATCTTATCTGGAAGATTAACTCCCACTTGATTCAAGCAATTGTAGCACCCAGACAATTTGAGCACATGCTCACTGGTTGAGCTATTCTCCTCCATCTTGTAGGCAAAGTACTGTTAGAGATCTCATACCTCTCGACACGGGCATGAGTATGAAATACTAATTTCAACTCTTGGAACATCTTATATGCTCCGTGGCGTTCAAAACATTTTTGAAGTCCCGGTTCTAAGCCGTAAAGCATGGTGCACTAAGCTATTAAGTAGACATCATATTGAGCTTTGCCAAACGTTCATAACGTTTGCATCTGCTCCTGCAATAGATCTGTCACCTAGTGGTGCATGAAGGACATAATACTTCTGTGCAGCAATGAGGATTATCCTTAGATCATGGACCTAGTCCGCATCATTGCTACTAACATCTTTCAACTTATATTTCTCTAGGAACATATAAAAATAAATGAGGAGCTACATCGCGAGCTATTGATCTACAACATAGATATGCTAATACTATCAGGACTAAGTTCATGATAAATTAAAGTTCAATTAATCATATTACTTAAGAACTCCCACTTAGATAGCCATCCCTCTAGTCATCTAAATGATCACGTGATCCAAATCAACTAAACCATGTCCGATCATCACGTGAGATGGAGTAGTTTTCAATGGCGAACATCTTATGTTGATCATATCTACAATATGATTCTCGCTCGATCTTTCGGTCTCCAGTGTTTCGAGGCCATATCTGCATAAGCTAGGCTCGTCAAGTTTAACCTGAGTATTCTGCGTGTGCAAAACTGGCTTACACCCGTTGTATGCGAATGTAGAGCTTATCGCACCTGATCATGACGTGGTGTCTCGGCACGACGAACTTTTGCAATGGTGCATACTCAGGGAGAACACTTATACCTTGAAATTTAGTGAGAGATCATCTTATAATGCTACCGTCGATCTAAGCAAAATAAGATGCATAAAAGATAAACATCACATGCAATCAATATAAGTGATATGATATGGCCATCATCATCTTGTGCCTTTTATCTCCATCTCCAAGGCACCATCATGATCACCATCGTCACCGGCGCGACACCTTGATCTCCATCGTAGCATCGTTGTCATCTCGCCAACTATTGCTTCCACGACTATCGCTACCGCTTAGTGATAAAGTAAAGTAATTACATGGCGATTGTATTTCATACAATAAAGCGACAACCATATGGCTCCTGCCAGTTGCCGACAACTTTACAAAACATGATCATCTCGTACAATAATGTATAACTCATCATGTCTTGACTATATCATATCACAACATGCCCTGCAAAAACAAGTTAGACATCCTCTACTTTGTTGTCGCAAGTTTTACGTGGCTGCTACGGGCTGAGCAAGAACCGTTCTTACATACACATCAAAACCACATCGATATTTCGTCAAGTATGTGTTGTATTAACCTTCACAAGGACCGGGCGTAGCCACACTCGATTCAACTAAAGTTGGAGAAACTGACACCCGCGAGCCACCTGTGTGCGAAGCACGTCGGTAGAACTAGTCTGGCGTAAGCGTACGCGTAATGTCGGTCCGGGCCGCTTCATCCAACAATACCGCCGAATCAAAGTATGACATGCTGGTAAGCAGTATGACTAGTATCGTCCATAACTCACTTATATTCTACTCGTGCATATAACATCTACGCATAGACCTGGCTCATGATGCCATTGTTGGGGAACGTAGTATTTCAAAAAAATCCCTACGCACACGCAAGATCATGGTGATGTATAGCAACGAGAGGGGAGAGTGTCGTCCACGTACCCTCGTAGATCGTAAGCGGAAGCGTTATGACAACGCGGTTGATTTAGTCGTACGTCTTCACGATCGACCGATCCTAGTACCAAACGTACGGCACCTCCGCGATCTGCACATGTTCAGCTCGGTGACGTCCCACGAACTCACGATCCAGTAGAGCTTCAAGGGAGATTTCCATCAGCACGATGGTGTGATGACGATGATTATGAAGTTACTAACGCAGGGCTTCACCTAAGCACCGCAACGATATGACCGAGGTGTATTTCTGTGGAGGGGGGGGGGCACCGCACACGGCTAAAAGATCAATGATCAACTTGTGTGTCCATGGGGTGCCCCCTCCCCCATATATAAAGGGGTGGAGGAGGGGGAGGGCCGGCCCTCTCTATGGCGCGCTCTAGGGGAGTCCTACTCCCACCGGGAGTAGGATTCTCCCTTTCCTAGTAGAACTAGGAGCCCTTCCAAGTAGTAGGATTAGGAGAGAAGGAAAGGGAAAAGAGAAGAGAAGGAAGGAGGGGGCGCTGCCCCTCCCCTTAGTCCAAATCGGACTAAGCCTTGGGGGGTGCGCAGCCTCCTCTATCCATTTCCCCTAAAGCCCAATAAGGCCCCATATACTCCCCGGCGAATTCCCGTAACTCTCCGGTACTCCGAAAAATACGCGAATCACTCGGAACCTTTCCGATGTCCGAATATAGTCGTCCAATATATCGATCTTTACTTCTCGACCATTTCGAGACTCCTCGTCATGTCCCCAATCTCATCCGGGACTCCGAACTACCTTCGGTGCATCAAAACACATAAACTCATAATACCGATCGTCACGAAACATTAAGCGTGCGGACCCTATGGGTTCGAGAACTATGTAGACATGACCGAGACTCATCCTCGGTCAATAACCAATAGCAGACCTGGATGCTCATATTGGTTCCTACATATTCTACGAAGATCTTTATCGGTCAAACCGCATAACAACATACGTTGTTCCCTTTGTCATCGGTATGTTACTTGCCCGAGATTTGATCGTCGGTATCATCATACCTAGTTCAATATCGTTACTGACAAGTCTCTTTACTCGTTCCGTAGTGCATCATCCCGCAACTAACTCATTAGTCACATTGCTTGCAAAGCTTATAGTGATGTGCATTACCGAGAGGGCCCAGAGATACCTCTCCGACAATCGGAGTGACAAATCCTAATCTTGATCTATGCCAACTCAACAAACACCATCGGAGACACCTGTAGAGCATCTTTATAATCACCCAGTTACGTTGTGATGTTTGATAGCACACAAGGTGTTCCTCCGGTATTCGGGAGTTGCATAATCTCATAGTCATAGGAACATGTGTATAAGTCATGAAGAAAGCAATAGCAGTAAAACTAAACGATCATAGTGCTAAGCTAACTGATGGGTCTTGTCCATCACTTCATTCTCCTAATGATGTGATCCAGTTGATCAAATGACAACTCATGTCTATGGCTAGGAAACATAACCATCTTTGATCAATGAGCTAGTCTAGTAGAGGCATAGTAGGGACATTCTGTTTTGTCTATGTATTCACACATATACTAAGATTTCGGTTAATACAATTCTAGCATGAATAATAAACATTTATAATGATATAAGGAAATATAAATAACAACTTTATTATTGCCTCTAGGGCATATTTCCTTCATTAATTCCGCTACATCATGTCATCTTGCTTAATGTGTTACTCTGTTCTTATGAACTTAATACTCTAGATGCAGCTCGTTTCGTTCGATGTGTGGAGTAATAGTAGTAGATACAGGTAGGAGTCGGTCTACTTGATATGGACGTGATACCTATATACATGATCATTGCCTTAGATATCGTCATAATTATTCGCTTTTCTATCCATTGCTTGACAGTAATTTGTTCACCCATCGTAATATTTGTTATCATGAGAGAAGCCTCTAGTGAAACCTATGGCCCCGGGTCTATTTTACATCTTATAAGTTTCAGATATACTATTTTGCAATCTTTTACTTTTGAGTCTATAAACCAAAAACCCAAAAATATTTGCTTCACTAGTTCATCTATCTCTATCGGATCTCACTTTTGCAAATAACCGTGAAGGGATTGACAACCCCTTTATAGCGTTGGGCGCAAGTTGTTTGATTGTTTGTGCATGTATTTGGCGATTTGTGCGTAATCTCCTACTGGATTGATACCTTGGTTCTCAAACTGAGGGACTCTACTTTCCTGCATCACCCTTTCCTCTTGAAGGGAAAAACCAACGCGAGCTCAAGAGGTAGCACTGTACACACCTTTTGAGAGGGACACACTTGAATCGTGATTTATTAGAATACTCTATGTGCTTCACTTATATCTTTTTAGAGCACGGCGATGGCTTTATTTTATAGAAATAATTGAACTCTCTTGTTTCACTTATATTATTTCGAGAGTCTTCAAAACAACATGGTAATTTGCTTGGGTTTTAAATTTAGTCCAGATATGATGGGCATCCAAGGGAGATATAATAAAAACTTCCATATATAGAGTATTGAATACTATGAGAAGTTTGATTCCTTGCAATTGTTTTGACATATTAAGATGGTAATATTAGAGTCATGCTAGTGGTAATTTGTGTGGTTAACGAAATAATTGTGTTAAGGTTTGTGATTGTCGTGGCATGCACGTATGGTCTCCTAACTATGTAACCAAATTGAAGTGCATTGTGTCTTGATTGTTCATCTTTGCGTGAAGGTTGGGAGCGCGCGATGGTTAACTCCTACCAACCTCCCCCCTAGGATCATGCGTAGTAGTACTTTGCTTCGAGGGCTAATAAATTTTTCGCAATAAGTATGTGATTTCTTTCTGACTAATGTTGAGTCCAAGGATTATACGCACTCTCACCCTTCCACCATTGCTAGCCACTCTAGCACCGCGCAACTCTCACCGGTGCATCAAACCACCTTACACCCTTCCTCAGAACAGCCACCATACCTACCTATTATGGCATTTCCATAGCCATTCCGAGATATATTGCCATGTAACTCCACCATTCCGTTTATGATAACACGCATCATCATTGTCATATTTCTTTGCATGATCGTAAGATAGCTAGCATGATATTTTTATGTCTTGTCCATTTTTTGATGTCATTGCTACGCTAGATCATTGCACATCTCAGTACACCACCAGAGGCATTCATATAGAGTCATAATTTTGTTCTATTATCGAGTTGTAAGTAAATAAAAGTGTGATGACATCCTCATTAGAAAATTGTCCCATGGTGAGATTATAAGTAAAAAAGGTCAAAGAAGCCCAAATAAAAAAAGTGGCCAAAGAAGCCCACAAAAAAGAGGTCAAACAGCCCAAAAGAAATAAATAAATAAATAATTAGAGAAAAAAGAGAGAAGGGACAATTTTACTATCTTTTTCCACACTTGTTCTTCGAAATAGCACCATGATCTTCATGATAGAGAGTCTCCTATGTTATCACTTTCATATACTAGTGGGAAATTTCCATTATATAACTTGGCTTGTATATTCCAACGATGGGCTTCCTCAAATTGCCATAGGTCATCATGAGCAGGCAAGTTGGATGCACACCCACTTGGTTTTCTTTTGAGCTTTCATACACTTATAGCTCTAGTGCATCTGTTACATGGAAATCCCTACTCCCTCACATTGATATTGATTGATGCACATCTCCATAGTCCATTAATTTGCCTAGTTGATGTGAGACTTTCTCTCCTTTTGCCTACTACCACCTTCTATTCCACCCATAGTTCTATGTCCATGGCTCACGCTCACGTATTGCGTCAATAGTTGAAAAAGCTGAAGCGCGTTAAAAAGTATGAAAACATTGCTTGGATGACACCGGGATAGGCATGATTTATACTTTGGGTTGAGAAGAGGGAACATAATAAGACTATATGATTTTGTAGGGATAACTTTCTTTAGCCATGTTATTTTTTGAAGCATCATAATTTGCTTTTTAGTATGCTTGAAGTATTATTGTTTTGATGTTGATAGACTCTTGTTTTGAATCTTGTGGATCTGAACATTCATGCCACAACAAAAAAGAATTACATTAATAAATATGTTAGGTAGCATTCCACATCAAAAATTCGGTTTTATCATATACCTACTCGAGGACGAGCAGAAATTAAGCTTGGGGATGCTTGATACGTCTCTAGCATATCTATAATTTTTTATTGTTCCATGCTATTATATTATATGTTTTAGATGTTTTATATGCATTAATATGCTATTTTATATTATTTTTAGGACTAACTTATTAATCTAGAGCCCAATGCTAGTTTCTGTTTTTCCCCTTGTTTTTGAGTTTCACAGAAAAGGGATATCAAACGGAGTCCAAACGGAATGAAACTTTACGATGATTTTTCTTGGACCAGAAGACACTAAGGGGACTTGAGATCCAAGTCAGAAGAGCCACGAGGTGGTGGCAAGGGTGGAGGGCGCGCCCTAGGGGGTGGACGCTGATACGTCTCCAACATATCTATAATTTTTATTGTTCCATGCTATTATATTATCTGTTTTGGATGTTTAATGGGCTTTAATATGCACTTTTTATTATTTTTGGGACTAACCTACTAACCAAAGGCCCAGTGCAAATTGCTGTTTTTTTGCCTATTTTAGTGTTTCGCAGAAAAGGAATATCAAACGGAATCCAAACAGAATGAAACCTTCGCGAGGACCGTTTTTGGAACAAACACAATCTAGGAGACTTGGAGTGGACATCAAGTAAGCAACGAGGCAGCCACGAGGCAGGAGGGCACGCCCAGGGGGTAGGCCCGCCCCCATCCTCGTGGGCCCCTCGTAGCTCCGCCGACCTACTTCTTTCGCCTATATATACTCATACCCTGAAAACATCCAAGAGCACCACGAAACCCTATTTCCACCGCCGCAACCTTCTATACCCGTGTGATCCCATCTTGGGGCCTTTTTTGGCGCTTCGCCGGAGGGGGAATCGATCACGGAGGGCTTCTACATCAACACCATAGCCTCTCCGTTGATGTGTGAGTAGTTTACCACAGACCTTCGGGTCCATAGTTATTAGCTAGATGGCTTCTTCTCTCTCTTTGCATCTCAATACAAAGTTCTCCTCGATCTTCTTGGAGATCTATTCGATGTAATACTTTTTGCGGTGTGTTTGTCGAGATCCGATGAATTGTGGGTTTATGATCAAGATTATCTATGAACAATATTTGGTTCTTCTCTGAATTCTTATATGCATGATTTAATATCTTTGCAAGTCTCTTCGAATTATCGGTTTAGTTTGGCCTACTAGATTGATCATTCTTCCAATGGGAGAAGTGCTTAGCTTTGGGTTCAATCTTGCGGTGTCCTTTCCCAGTGACAGCAGGGGCAGCAAGGCACGTATTGTATTGTTGCCATTGAGGATAAAAATATGGGGTTTATATCATATTGCTTGAGTTTATCCCTCTACATCATGTCATCATGTCATCTTGCTTAATGCGTTACTCTGTTCTTATGAACTTAATACTCTTGATGCATGCTGGATAGCGGTCGATGTGTGGAGTAATAGGAGTAGATGCATAATCGTTTCGGTCTACTCGACACGGACGTGATGCCTATATACATGATCATGCCTAGATATTCTCATAACTATGCGCTTTTCTATCAATTGCTCGGCAATAATTTGTTCACCCACCGTAAAATATGCTATCTTGAGAGAAGCCACTAGTGAAACCTATGGCCCCCGGGTCTATTTTCCATCATATTAATCTCCCGTCAACTAGCTATTTTTATCGTAGTATATTTTGCAATCTTTACTTTTCAATCTATACAACAAAAATATCAAAAATATTTATCTTATTATCTCTATCAGATCTCACTTTTGCAAGTGGCCATGAAGGGATTGACAACCCCTTTATCGCGTTGGTTGCAAGGTTCTTAATTGTTTGTGCAGGTGCTAGGGATTTGCGTGTAGTCTCCTACTGGATTGATACCTTGGTTCTCAAAAACTGAGGGAAATACTTAAGTTACTTTGCTGCATCACCCTTTCCTCTTCAAGGGAAAACCAACGCATGCTCAAGAGGTAGCAGGCGCGCCCCCTGCCTTGTGGCCCCCCGTGACTCCACCGACCTACTTATTCGTCCTATAAATCCAGAAATATTCGGAAACCCTCAGAAGCATCCACAAAAATACTTTTTTGCCACCGCAACCTTCTGTACCCGTGAGATCCCATCTTGGGGCCTTTTCCCGCACCCTGCTGGAGGGGATTCGATCACGGAGGGCATCTACATCAACTCTATTTCCCTTCCGATGAAACGTGAGTAGTTTACTGAGGGAGTCCTGTATTCAGGGGTCCTCACGCATCTAGGTCAATGAAGCTGGGCCGCACTGGTGGGCCGCATAAAGAAGTAGCAGAAGACCTTCCCCCGTATTCGGTCACGACTCCTATGTACGTAGAAAGGCAGGTTTTGAGTCCGGATGTGTCAATTACTTCCTCCCCAAGTCATCCTTGTAACCCTAGGTCTCATCAGGCGTGTATATAAGCCGAGGGGTTTAGTCCGTAGAGGGATCATCATCATTACAATATCCCCATTGGCTTGAATTAGGGTTTAGCCACTATGATCTCATGGTAGATCAACTCATGTACACATATTAATCCATATTAATATAGCAGGAAGTAGGGTTTTACCTAGATCGAGAGGGCCTGAACCTGGGTAAACATTGTGTCCCCTGCCTCCTATTACCATCGATCTTCAGACACACAACTTGGGCCCCCTACCCGAGATATGCCGGTTTTGACACCGACAATGGTGCTTTCATTGAGAGCTCTGATGTGCGCTCGCAATGAGCGATCGATGGCATGCCTCGTCATCAACGGCGAGATCACCCTCAGAAACAACCTGGCTATCGGCCAGGTTCTCTAGCTCGTCGGGTTCACCATATGCGCCCGCATGGCCTTGGAGCCGGCCGCACCCCATGCGGCCGTCGAGCATCACCTTTACGCCGATTCCTGCTACTCCGATGACACGACTTTGGCAAAACTCTCACCCTTAAACGAGTCGCTGGACTGCATCGCCGCCCTGGGGCTCTCATTGCCAGGAGATCGGACCGGACTTAAATCCGACCATGATGAGATCGACCCTTCTTCGGTTACTCATCTAGTAGTAGTAGTCGAGGACGAAGCCATAGAGACTTCTCCTCTCCAGACGGAGACCGCCACAGTCCGGATCTCCAAACCCGTCGAGTCGAACACCTCCTTATCAAGAGACGCACTATGTTCCTTGAGCTCTGGGACCGACACCGGACCCAAAGTGCAATTAGACCCCATCAAGTCCGGATTGTTACCAACGGAGGTTATTAAAACCCTGAATATCACTCTCGGTTGGGATTTAAAATTACCAACACCCACCAACCCTGGGAAAAACTCTTCAAGTAAATCCGGAATCCCACACATAGATGACCTCACGAACATACAACAACAGCCCGGGGAAACGGTCAACCACTTCTGGGCCAGATTCTTACTTGTCAAAATACAAGATCCCGGACTGCTGCGATGACAAAGCGGTCTTTTTATTTCACCGTAATTGCATGGCCAAGGGAGTCTTGAATGCCCTCAACCGACGTTGTGTTCTGAGTTTCACAGAACTATCGCAGTTAGTAAGGAAGTACTGCGCAATGGAAAATACTTGGAAAGCCCAGAGTACACCTCTGGAACGGTCTATCTCCGGACAGTACATTACCAAAGCTAAACAGACTTACCCTAGTTGGTCAGACGATATCATTCCCATTGGCAAGAATAACAAGCCTAATTCAAGGCACATGTCCGTACTGGACAAACTACTCGATACACCTTGCCAAATACACACAACCCCGGATAATATCCCAAACCATCGCCTTAGAGCATGCTGGGTACTCCGGCAGGTAGCAAAAAGAGGTATGGCAATTCTTGCCACCACCGCACCAAGGGAGAATGACACCAATGTCTTCACTGTCTTCGAGATGTTCTCCTCAAATAACCACCGCAAGAGGGCAAATCGCGAACTTGCCGAGGTTTACCAAATTAGCTCTGCAAGCTCATGGAGCGACACGGTTTTCTGTCGAAGACGCACCACGAGTCTGACCGGTCCGAGCATAAGCAACTCATGTACTGTACCTAATAGTAGATGGCTTTTGCCTCACTAAAGTACTTATGGACAGAGGAAGCGGACTAAACCTCATATATGAGGAAACGCTTGCAAAAATGCAGTTCGAAGAATCCCGCATGGAGCACACCAACACAACCTTTAGGGGAATTATACCAAGCCACGAGGCCAAGTGTTCGGGAAGCATTAAGCTTGACGTAGTGTTTGGCTCACCCGACAACTATAGATCGGAGGAACTACTCTTTCACATTGTGCCCTTCCACAGCGGATACCACGCCCTTCTAGGACGGGACGCTTTCTCACGCTTTCAAGCTATACCCCATTACGGGTACATGAAGCTTAAAATGCCAGGGCCCAATGGGGTGATCACAATAATAAGTGATCCGGATAGAGCAGTCCGCCCCGAAAACAAAACGGCATCCTTAGCCTTAGAGGCATTATCCGAAGCTCTCGCGGCTGAAGAATTAACTACCCTACGATCAAAGGTGGATGCCGACGACATCGTCCTCGCCAAAAGATCGAAGTTTACCTCCTTCAAACCCGCTGACGAAATCATCAAATTTCAAGTGCACCCAACGGACCCTAATAAAATAGCATTCATCGGGGCACAGCCGGATCCAGTGGTAGATAGCGCGTTACGCGCCTTCCTTCGGGAAAATTGGGATATATTTGCCTGGCACCCTTCAGATAAGCCAGGAATCCCATGTAGGCTGGCCGAACACAGCCTCAATATTATAAAAGGGTTCAAACTAGTCAAGCAGTCACTGCGACAATTTTCTGAACCCAAAAGACAAGCAATGGGAGAAGAGTTAGCCAAACTATTGGAAGCCGGATTCATCAGAGAAATCAAACATCAGGACTAGCTAGACAACCTAGTCATGGTACCAAAGAAGGATAAATCCTGGCGCCTCTGTGTCGATTTCACATACTTGAATAAGTCTTGCCCAAAGGATCCCTTCCCCTTGCCCCGCATTGACCAAATTATCGATGCAACAGCCGGACATGACTCGCAGTGCTTCCTTGATGCTTACTCAGGATACCATCAGATAAAGATGAAAGAATCCGATCAGGCCGCAACGACATTCATTACACCATACGGCCCTTTTTGTTTCAACACTATGCCTTTTGGACTCAAAAACGCTGGCGCCACATATCAACGCATGATTCAAACATGCTTAGAAAAACAAATTGGCAAAACAGTGGAGGCATACATTGACGACGTAGTCGTAAAGACCAAACACGTCGAAACTTTGGTGGATGATCTCCGCCTTACGTTCGCCAACCTCCGACAATATGACATAAGGCTCAATCTGGAAAAATGTGTCTTCGGCGTTCCAGCCAGAAATCTATTAGGGTTCATCGTATCCCATAGAGGAATCGAAGCCAACCCAGCTAAAATCCGGGCCCTGTCAGAACTCAAAATACCAACCGATCTCAAGCAAGTGCAAAAACTAGCAGGCTGCGTAGCGACTTTAAGCCGCTTCATCTCCAGGTTAGGAGAAAAAGCATTGCCACTTTACAGATTGCTACGACACACTGAGAATTTCGAATGGACAAATGCGGCCACACCCCGATTGGAAGAAATAAAAGCTTTACTAGCAGGCAACCCAATCCTAGCCGCCCCCGGTGTTGGCGAATCAATACTGCTGTACATATCAACCACTCACCAGGTGGTTTGTGCCGTGCTCGTCGTCGAACTAGCCGAAGAGGGACATAAATTCCCCGTTCAAAAGCCCGTATACTATGTATCCGAGGTGCTCACACCGTGTAAATCACGGTACCCCCACTATCAAAAAATTGCTTATGCAGTCTTCATGTCATCTCGGAACTCTGGCACTACTTTCAAGAGTGTTCGATCACAGTGGCATCCGAGGTACCACTCAATGATATTATCAATAATAAAGACGCCACGGGATGCATAGCAAAATGGGCCATTGAGCTCCTACCGTTCGAAATATCTTACAAGCCGCGCCGGACTATTAAATCCCAGGTGTTGGCCGACTTCGTCGTAGAATGGACCGAAGCCGAACTCCCTAAAGAGTACGGCTCATACTCCCACTGGACAATATACTTCGACGGTTCCGAAATGCTATCTGGATTGGGGGCCGGTGTGATACTGATATCTCCAACAGGGGATACAGTTCGGTACGTTTTACAGATTATGTATATGGACTCGAAAAATGCGGCCGAATATGAGGCCCTTTTGCATGGTCTTCGACTAGCCGTATCCATGGGCATTCAACGCCTTGAGGTACGCGGAGACTCAAACCTCGCCATCTCCCAAATCAATGGGGATTTTGATGCGAAGGATTCAAAAATGGCAGCTTATCGCAATGCCATATTAAAAATGTCGGCTCGATTTGAGGGGTTGGAATTCCATCACGTAGCCCGGGATAATAATCAGGCAGCTAACGTACTCGCACGCATGGGAGCTAAACGTGACCCCTTCCCACTGAACACATTTGTGGAACGGTTGTTTAAGCCATCAGTAACATGGCAGGACGCGAGCGGCGATACGAATACAGACCCGAACACACCCCCAGCCAAACCCAATCACGAAGTCATCGGAGAGCCAGACATGGATATAACTTCGTCGGCTCATGAAATCATGGATGTTATAGCCCCCTGGACAGAGCCTTTCCTAGCTTACCTTAATAGGCAGGAACTCCCCGATGACCAGAATGAGGCCCGCCGCATAGTTCGGCGCTCAGAAGCCTACAAAGTTCACGAAGGTGAACTATACAAGGAAAGCACATCTAGTATTCTCCAAAGGTGCATCTCAGAAGAAGAGGGAAGGCGAATTCTCACTGAAGTACATGCTGGAATGGGAGGTCACCATGTCGTAGCTAGGGCGCTCGTAGCCAAAGCTTTTTGTGCTGGCTTTTACTGGCCTACTGCTCGAGCAGGTGCCCAAACCTTAGTCCAACATTGTGTTGGCTGTCAGCTCTTTGCAAATCAAAGTCACATGCCTCCCACCGCACTGAGAACAATCCCCATTACTTGGCCTTTTGCGATCTGGGGGCTTGATATGGTCGGACCCCTTAAAGGGGGAAGTCATAAAAGAAAATACTTACTAGTGATGGTGGACAAATTCACTAAATGGATAGAAGCCAAGCCAGTAAAAACAGCTGAAGTAGGACCCATGATAGATTTCATATCCAGCGTAGTACACCGTTATGGTGTCCCGCATAGTATTATCACAGATAATGGCTCCAATTTCACATCTGATGAGTTAAAAAATTGGTGTGCAAAGTTGGGTATAAAACTCGACTACGCCTCCATATACCACCCTCAAACAAATGGTCAAGTCGAAAGGGCCAATGGTCTGATTATGATCGGCATTAAACCCTGACTAGTGCGCTCCCTACGGGAGTCTGATAAACACTGGGTCGAAGAGCTCGACTCCATACTCTGGGGGTTGCGGACCACGCCCAATCGTACGACCGAATATACACCTTTTTTCATGGTGTACGGCGCAGAGGCTGTCCTGCCCTGCGATATTATTCATGACTCACCTAGAGTGCGCATGTACGACGAAAGAGAAGCCGAGCTAGATCGGCAGGACGACCTAGATGGACTTGAAGAGGAGCGCGATAAAGCTCTAGCACGTTCCGCATTTTACCAACAACAGGCTAGGCGATACTAGAGCAGAGAAGTGCGGGTCAAGACATACAACATCGGTGAACTCGTATTACGCCTACCGGAGAAGAAAAAGGACAAGCTCAAACCAAAATGGGAGGGGCCCTTCATTATCGACGAAGTACTCACCGGTGGAGCCTATCGCCTTCGCAATGCACAGGACAACCGCCTTGAGCCGAACCTTTGGAACGCTGCCAGGCTCTGACGATTCTATGGATAGTTCGGTAGCAATTTCTTCCTCTTTATAAGTTAGTTCTTGTCTTTTATTCTCTTGTTTCTCAAATTTTATTTCCTTCTCTCTTTCCATTTACTTGGCAAGTATTCGGCTCGCCCGAACTGCCACAGGAGGATTTTATCCGCATATATACTTGGGGGCTTCTTTAACGAAGCCCATCATCAAAAAAGCTTCTCGCTTAAAAATGTCGCCTATTTTTATAGTTCATCATTGCCTTTATATGCACCAATATGACTTAAGTTCTGGCCAAGCTGGGTTGCCTGGCTCCTATGCTTACCCCTACGTTTCCGATTGTTTGGCTAGGGTGTAAAGGGAGCACCTCTGCGATTGTTACAGCCAGGTAATCCAGATATGTACCCCAGACTGGGTGAAGCCGAAAGCTAGCGCTCTTAAGGGAATAATTGGTCGGTGGATACACAACATACCGCATTCTATAGCGTATTTTAATAACAGGAAATGGCTTCCTATTATCCCCATCATGGGATTGAAAAGCCTAGGCTTGCATCTTTATGCATGCCGACCCAGGGAAAGGAACCCCTAATGGAACTATTCTCTCTCGAAGATGTTTCTTACGTTAAATAGTAATATAACATAACTCCCCGAACTCAGTTCGTCTGTTCAAGCAACTATGACCGGATTGCCTGTTTTCGAACATATCGTGTGCTCGTCACAGATATAGTATTCGGACACACTCCAGCCTTCGGGTGTATGGAGGTTGAAGCAGATGGTCGGCAATGACAAACTTTATACAAATTCGGCCGGAGATAAGTTTGATGGTAAAGGTACATTGATACATAGAATCAAACGACTATTCATTTTCTATTCCCTCTATCAGGCGGTCTAGTACACAGTCCTGTTGGGACAGCTTAGCAGCTAAACCTACTTGGTCATATACCAAACACGGAGGAATTTCTTTTCCATCAGGCCCTCGAGGTCCCACATGGGCCATGTGATTTGGATCAAGGCGAGTAAAACGCGTCTTCACCATAGCCCATGCTTCTCGAGCACCCATGTGGCATGCTGAGGCTATCCATAGTTCAAAGCGGCGCCGAGCCCCTTTAAACAGGTCCGCCAAGTCCTCCATAGATTCTGGAGGGGAGTCGCCAGGCCATAGAGCTCTGGCCATACTCTTCATGGCCTTCCGAGCCCGTTCATGGACCCTAGAAAGCTCCTGCAGCACATCACCTTCAAATCCGGACACCCCGTCTTCAGGCTGACCAGTTAATAAACCTGCAGGGAAAGTTTTTTTAAGAAACTTTTGAAAAAACTACGAGACTATAAGGAGAGCTAGGTATAAGAGACATACTAAACATGCCGCTTTTTAGCCTCCGGTTCTCCTCCAAGGCGCCTGAGAGTGGGGCCTTTGCGCCCTTCAGCTCCTGTTCGAGCCTAATATTTATATCCTGCACTTAGTTCCATTTTTCCATCGCCTGCGTTAGTGCACGCTGGCCAGCGGCTTTTTCCTCTTCGGCAAACTTCTTGCCCGCTAAGGCAGCTCTTAGCTCCCTCTCCAGTTGGTCGGTCGATCCTGTTGCTGTATTACACATTAGTATATACATCATAGTAATGAGCAGAACTGTCATAGTTTCCAGACACAATTATTCTTACCAACGGCATCCTTTCCGGATTCCTTCGAATTTTTCAATTCGGCAAGTTGGGTCCGGCACTGCTCAAGTTCCTTGGACAAAGAGTTATTCTTTTCTCGAATGACCTACAAAAATGCAACTATCCTCAAATAAGTTGTACCAACTGATTTAAGCCTTGGGGGCTACTGGCGGGATAATACTCAAATAACAAAAATTACCCTCATATCCTTTGAAAGCTGATGAGTGGCTCCGGTGAGTCCGTCTTGAGCAACTCGGATATACGTATCGTCAGAAGTAAGTGCGTTAAACACCTCCGCAGAGAAGCCAGGGTCACGCATGGCTGCTTTCCGCCGCCGATGAAGCATCGTGACCTCCACTTCAGAATTAGTAGCGGATACTTCACCCAAATCCTCCTGAGGAGGACATTCCGGCACCAAATCAGCATTCACCCTTGATGGGTCTGGTGTCGGATTGGCTGAAACTTGGCCTATGTCGCTTCCGGAGACAGTCCGGCTTGCATTCCTCCTTAAAAGAATAGACAATGCGAAAAGTTATAATAATAATTTCACCACCCAGCACATGATAAAACAAACATACCTCTTTGAAGGTTTGCTGGAGATTGTGGTCCTTTTCCACTTCGGAACCTCGCCAACGCGGGAGCCGCCCTCCGGGTTGGCGGCCTACGCACAGTTCAGCGTGAGGAGCGTTGTCCCTGTTTAAACACAATAGAATACAGTGGATAAAATGTGCATCGGGAATCCTCTCGTTGACGAGATGTACTCTAACTTGCTTACACTAGAAGAAGGAATAAGGCCCGGGTAATCGGCTACTATAGCCACCAAGGTGCCCCCACGGTATAGGCTTGATAGAAGACTCCCTCTTCTAACTCTATGCCCACATCTGGATCTTCTTGATATCCAGGGCCCGCATTTTGGGACGGGTCCTTCGGTTGCGGGGCAGGATTGTTAATCCCCCTTACCACCTTCCCCCACTCCTGTCAGGAGCAACCGAATACAGTCTGGTTAAAACCCTCATACTTAAAAACATCCAAACAACCAATGAGAAGGACTTACCCAATCGGGAAGATTGTACATGGAAAGGGCTTCCCGGCATGTTAAACCGATAAAATCCCGCTTCTCTCCCATATAGAGGCCTTCCAGGATTGCGCCTAGAATGGCAGGGTCGTCTACATCCAGGCACAGGCGGCGTGAGGCATCATCCTGACCGTTATAGTGGTACATTGGAAGACCTCTGGCTTGGAGCGGTTGCACACGTCGCTTCATCGAAATGGACATCACTTCGATTATAGTTAATCCCGGACTGGCAAGTAATTTGATCTTGCCGGCCAGTCGGCTAACCTCCACGCTCTCTTCCTCTAGGGAACCCCCGGGACACCAGTTGAAAAGCTTCTTCGGTGGAGCACTGGAATACGGGGAAGTCCTTGCCGAACTGGATCCGGCAAAGCGACATCCTCAATGTAAAACCACTCCGAGGGCCACTCGTCGGATGCCTTCTTCGGAGTACCGGGCAGGTAACCTATCCCGGCTATACGCCATACTTCAGCACTCCCAACTTCAAATATGGATCCTTCCTCCGATCGAGGAACGAGGCAGAAGTACCTCCTCCATAGCTCAAAGTGGGGCTCGCAGCCCAAAAACAGTTCGCATAAAGCGACAAAACCCGCAATGTGCACGATTGACGCTGGAGTAAGATTGTGCAGTTGGAGGCCATAAAACTCCAGGAATCCCCTAAAAAAGGGATGGACTGGGAACCCCACACCTCTTAGAAGGTAGGAGACTAAACATACCCGCTCTCCCTTGGAGGGGTTGGGAAAGCACTCCGCCAGGGCTTGGTTGTCAACGGACGCTAGTCCGGCCCGGACAGGGACTAGATCCTCCGGAGGGAGATAACCCTGCGATTGCAGTGTTCGCAGATGCGCATGGGACACGGAGCAGCTTTACCAATCTCCTGCACTAGGGCCATGAGGGCGAGAGGAGGAGCTCGGGACACTGGCCATATCTGAAGATTTTTTGCACACACTAGGGATATCTTCCGCATGGAATGAGATGAAGAAGCGACTGGATCTATTCTCTCATATAGGCGTTTTCTCTGAACAGTCAGGGGGGTATTTGCAAAAAAGACGCCCAGTCGGCTTGCCTTCATTGGACACGTGGAAGCCAAGGCGACGACGGTGAGGAATCGACAGGTTATAATATTTAAAGAAGCCGAACTATCATCCAGAAGGACTCACCTTGCAAGACCGAAGACATGAAGCCGGATACAATCTCATCCTTGAAGGCAAGTCCGGGGGCTACTGAGGGAGTCATGTATTCAGGGGTCCTCACGCATCTATGTCAATGAAGCTGGGCCGCACTGGTGAGCCGCATAAAGAAGAAGCAGAAGACCTTCCCCCATATTCGGTCACGACTCCTATGTACGTAGAAAGGCTGGTTTTGAGTCCGGGTGTGTCAATTACTTCATCCCCAAGTCATCCTTGTAACCCTAGGTCACCTCAGGCTTGTATATAAGCCAAGGGGTTTAGTCTGTAGAGGGATCATCGTCATTACAATATCCCCATTGGCTAGAATTAGGTTTTAGCCACTACGATCTCGTGGTAGATCAACTCCTGTACACATATTCATCCATATTAATATAGCAGGAAGTAGGGTTTTACCTCGATCGAGAGGGCCTGAACCTGGGTAAACATTGTGTCTCTTGCCTCCTGTTACCATCGATCTTCAGACGCACGGCTTGGGCCCCCCTACCCGAGATCTGCCGGTTTTGACACCAACATTTACCATAGACCTACGGGTCCATAGCTCATAGCTAGATGGCTTCTTCTCTCTCTTTGATTCTCAATACCATGTTCTCCTCCATGTTCTTGGAGATCTATCCGATGTAATCTTCTTTTGAAGTGTGTTTGTCGAGATCCGATGAATTATGGATTTATGATCAGCTTATCTATGAATATTATTTGAATCTTCTCTGAATTCTTATATGCATGATTTGATATCCTTGTAATTATCTTCGAATTATCGGTTTGGTTTGGCCAACTAGATTGGTTTTTCTTGCAATGGGAGAAGTGCTTGGCTTTGGGTTCAAAAAGGGCCGCCCCTGAGGGAGGCGGAAGGGGCGGCCGCCCCGGGCCCCCTCCCGCCAGGTACGCACTAGTCCCAAGTCCAGCAAGCACACAAGCTCGCGTCCTTGTCGCTTCACATCCGTAAGCTCTGCTCTCAATAGGAAAACAATTGATACGTCTCCAACGTATCTATAATTTTTTATTATTCCATGCTATTATTTATGATGTTTTGGATGTTTAATGGGCTTTGTCATACAATTTTATATTATTTTAGGGACTAACTTATTAACCTAGAGCCCAGTGCCAGTTTCTGTTTTTCCTTGTTTTTCAGTTTTACAGAAAAGGAATAAGAAACGGAGTCCAATTGACGTGCCAATTTTTGGTGATTTTTTCTGGACCAAAAGAAGCCCCCGAAGTAAAAGGGTTGGGCCAGGAGAGCCATGGGCTGCCCACGAGGGTGGGGGGCGCGCCCACCCCAGGTGGGCGTGTGCCCCTGTCTCGTGGACAGCCCGGAGGCACCCCTGACTTGTGCCCTACGCCAAAAAATCCTATAAATACTAAAACCTCCATAAATTAACCTAGATCGGGAGTTCCGTCGCTGAAAGCCTCTGTAGCCACCGAAAGCCAATCTAGACCTGTTCTGGCACCCCACCGGAGGGGGGGGAATCCCTCTCCGGTGGCTATCTTCATCATCCCGGCGCTCTCCATGACGAGGAGGGAGTAGTCCACCCTCGGGGCTGAGGGTATGTACCAGTAGTTATGTGTTTGATCTCTCTCTCTCTCTCTTGTGTTCTTGAGATGGCACGATCTTGATGTATCGCGAGCTTTGCTATTATAGTTGGATCTTATGATGTTTCTCCCCCTCTACTCTCTTGTGATGAATTGAGTTTCCCTTTGAAGTTATCTTATCGGATTGAGTCTTTAAGGATTTGAAAACACTTGATGTATGTTTTGCATGTGCTTATCTGTGGTGACAATGGGATATCACGTGATCTACTTGATGTATGTTTTGGTGATCAACTTGCGGGTTCCGTGACCTTGGGAATCTATGCATAGGGGTTGGCACACGTTTTCGTCTTGACTCTCGGTAGAAACTTTGGGGCACTCTTTGAAGTACTTTGTGTTGGTTGAATAGATGAATATGAGATTGTGTGATGCATATCATATAATCATGCCCACGGATACTTGAGGTGATAATGGAGTATCTAGGTGACATTAGGGTTTTGGTTGATTTGTGTCTTAAGGTGTTACTTTAGTACGAACTCTATGATAGATTGAACGTTACTACGAACTCTTGAATAGATCGATCAGAAAGAATAACTTTGAGGTGGTTTCGTACCCTACCATAATCTCTCCGTTTGTTCTCCGCTATTAGTTACTTTGGAGTGACTCTTTGTTGCATGTTGAGGGCTAGTAATATGATCCAATTATGTTATCCTTGTTGAGGGAATTTGCACTAGTGAAAGTATGAACCCTAGGCCTTGTTTCCTATCATTGCAACACCGTTTATGCTCACGTTTACCATTTGCTACCTTGCTGTTTTTATATTTTCAGATTACAAAAACCTATATCTACCATCCCTATTGCACTTGTATCACCATCTCTTCGCCGAACTAGTGCACCTATACAATTTACCATTGCATTGGGTGTGTTCGGGACACAAGAGACTCTTTGTTATTTGGTTGCAGGGTTGCTTGAGAGAGACCATCTTAATCCTACGCCTCCCATGGATTGATAAACCTTAGGATATCCACTTGAGGGAAATTTGCTACTGTCCTACAAACCTCTGCACTTGGAGGCCCAACAACGTCTACAAGGAGAAGGTTGCGTAGTAGACATCAAGCTCTTTTCTGGCGCCGTTGCCGGGGAGGTTAGTGCTTGAAGGTATATCTTTAGATCTTGCAACCGAATCTTTTAGTTTCTTGTTTTATCACTAGTTTAGTTTATAAAAGAAAATTACAAAAAATGGAATTAAGGTTACCTCATATGCTTCATCTTTTTAATATCTTTTGTGAAAATGATGGGAAGGAAAATTGTGCTCAAGTACTAGAAGAAGAATTACATAGAATGCTTGGCATAAAATATGTGCATGATGAGCATGATTGCAGTGTTGTTAGTATGAATTCTTTGAATACCCATGATGCTAATGATATGCAAAGCCACAGGCTTGGGGAAGCTATGTTTGATGAAGATGATATTTTTAGTCCCCCAAGTTTTGATGAGCTAATTTATTATGATGAAAGCATGCCTCCTATTTATGATGATTATATTGATGAAAGTGGATTTGGAGAGGTCATGACTTTATTTAGTGATGTATCCAGTATTTCGGAAGAGGTTCCAATTGATTATGAGAACAAAGTTGCTATCTATGATGATTATTGTGATGACTTGTATGCTATTAAGAATAATGATAACCATGAAACTTGTAATCATGATTTTAGTTTTCAATTGGATTATGCTTCACATGATAGTTATTTTGTTGAATTTGATGCTCCCACTATTCCGAATGAGAAGAATTTAGCTTATGTGGAGAGTAGTAAAATTTCTATGCAAGTAGATCATGAAAAGAATGCTTTATGTGTTGGTTATATTGTTGAATTCATTTATGATGCTACTGAAAATTATTATGAGGGAGGAACATATGCTAATACATATTGCGATAATATCAAGTTTCGTCTATGTGCTTAAAATCTTGAAGTTATGCTCGTTTTCCCTTCCTATGCTAGTTGATTATCGTTCCCATAAGTTGTTTGCTCACAAAATCCCTATGCATAGTAAGTGGGTTAGACTTAAATGTGCTAGTCATATTCTTCATGATGCTCCCTTTATGTTCCAATTCTTGTCATTTACGCGAGCATCATTGAAATCATCATGCCTAGCTAGGGGCGTTAAATGATAGCGCTTGTTGGGAGGCAGCCCAACTTTATTTTTGTTCTTTGCTTTTTGCTTCTGTTTAGGAATAAACATTGCATCTAGCTTCTGTTTAGATGTGGTTTTATGTTTTAATTAGTGTTTGTGCCAAGTAGAACCTTTGGGAAGACTTGTGTGAAGTCTCTATGATCATGGTGTGAAAAACAGAATCGTTAGCGCTCACTAGAATAGCCACCAGATTTTACTGGAGTGTGATATTTAGTTGATTCTTTTTGCAGATTATTAATAGACAAATTCCTCACGTTTACCAATTTATTTCAATTTTTTTGGAGTTACAGAAGTATGTGAAAGTTATAGATTACTACAGACTGTTCTGTTTTTGACAGATTCTGTTTTTCGTGTGTTGTTTGCTTGTTTCAATGCATCTATGAGTAGTGTTGGGAAGTATGAATCATAGAGAAGTTGGAATACAGTAGGTTTAATACCTTTATAAACAAAGAATGAATTCATTACAGTACCTTTGAGTAGTGGTTTGTTTTCTTATACTAACGGAGATCACGAGATTTTTGTCTAAGTTTTGTGCTGTGAAGTTTTCAAGTTTTGAGTATTGCTTTGATGGACTATGGAACAAAGAGTGGCAAGAGCCTAAGCTTGGGGATGACCAAGGCACCCCAAGGTAAAATTCAAGGACAACCAAAAGCCTAAGCTTGGGGATGCCCCGGGAAGGCATCGCCTCTTTCGTCTTCATCTATCGGTAACTATACTCGGAGCTATATTTTTATTCACCACATGATGTGTGTTTTGCTTGGAGCATCAATTTATTTTAGTTTATTTTTCTTGTTGTTTGAATAATATACCAAGATCTGAAATTCTTAAATGTTAGAGAGTCTTCACATAGTTACATAATTATACAACTACTCGTTGTTCTTCACTTGTATCTTTTGGAGTAGTTTGTCATTTGCTCTAGTGCTTCACTTATATCTTTTAGAGCACGGCGGTGGTTTTATTTTGAAGAAATAGACGAACTCTCATGCTTCACTTATATTCTTTTAAGAGTCTATTAGAACAGCATGGTAATGTGCCTTGGCTATAAAACTAGCCTTCACATGATAGGCATCCAAGATCAATGTAGTAAAAACTTTCATACTAAGTGCATTGAATATGATGAGAAGTTGGATGCTTGATAATTGTTTTGAGATATGAGGATAGTGATATTAGAGTCATCCTAGTGGAGTTATTATGAAATTGAGAAATACTTGTGTTAAAGTTTGTGATTCCCGTAGCATGCACGTATGGTGAACCGCTATGTGACGAAGTTAGAGCATGAGGTATTTGTAGAGTGTCATCCTTTGTGTGGAGGTCGGGGGAGCGCGATGGTTAACTCCTACCAACCTTCACCCTAGGAGCATGCGTTGATTGCTTTGTTTTGATGACTCGTAAATTTTTGCAATAAGTATATGAGTTCTTATGACTAATGTTGAGTCCATGGATATTACGCACTCTCACCCTTCCACCATTGCTAGCCTCTTTTGTACTGCGCAACTTTCGCCGGTACCATACACCCACTATATATCCTTCCTCAAAACGGCCACCATATATCTTCCTCAAAACAGCCACCATACCTACCTATCATGGCATTTCCATAGCCATTCCGAGATATATTGCCATGCAACTTTCCACCGTTCCGTTCATATGACACGCTTCGTATTGTCATATTGCCATGCATGATCATGTAGTTGACATCGTATTTGTGGCAAAGCTACCATGCATAGTTCTTCATACATGTCACTCTTGATTCATTGCATATCCTGGTACACCGCCAGAGGCATTCATATAGAGCCATACTTTGTTCTAGTATCAAGTTGTAATATCGAGTTGTAAATCAATATAAGTGTGATGATCATCATTATTAGAGTATTGTCCCATGAAAGGAAAGGCTAAATAAAGGAAGCCCCTCCAAAAAAAAGAGAAAGGCCAAAGAAAAAAAAAAGAAAAGGGACAATTGCTACTATCTTTTTCCACACTTGTGCTTGAAAGTAGCACCATGTTCTTCATAATAGAGAGTCTCATGTTTAGTCACTTTCATATACTAGTGGGAATTTTCATTATAGAACTTGGCTTGTATATTCCAACGATGGGCTTCCTCAAATGCCCTAGGTCTTCTTGAGCAAGCAGGTTGGATGCACACCCACTTAGTTTCTTTTGTTGAGCTTTCATACATTTTTAGCTCTAGTGCATCCGTTGCATGGCAATCCCTACTCACTGACATTGATATCAATTGATGGGCATATCCATAGCCCGTTGATACGCCTAGTCGATGTGAGACTATCTCCCTCCTTTTTGTCTTCTCCACAACCACCTCTCTATTCCACCCATAGTGCTATGTCCATGGCTCACGCTCATGTATTGCGTGAAAGTTGAAAGGTTTGAAAGAATAGAGTATGAAAACAAGTTCTTGGCTGAAACCGGGGTTGTGAATGATATGAATATTTTGTGTGATGAAGGGGGAGCATAGCCAGACTATATGATTTTGTAGGGATGACTTTCTTTAGCCATAGTATTTTGAGAAGACATGATTGCTTTGTTAGTATGCTTGAAGTATTATTATTTCTTATGTCAATATAGACTTTTGTCTTGAATCTTTCAGATCTGAACATTCATGCCACAATAAAGAGAACTACATTGAAAATTATGTTGGTTAGCATTCCACATCAAAAATTCTGTTTTTATCATTTACATACTCGAGGACGAGCAGGAATTAAGCTTGGGGATGCTTGATACGTCTCCAACGTATCTATAATTTTTGATTGTTCCATGCTATTATTTATGATGTTTTGGATGTTTAATGGGCTTTGTCATACACTTTTATATTATTTTTGGGACTAACTTATTAACCTAGAGCCCATTGCTAGTTTCTGTTTTTTCCTTGTTTTTGAGTTTTACAGAAAAGGAATATCAAACGGAGTCCAATTGACGTGCCAATTTTTGGTGATTTTTTCTGGACCAAAAGAAGCCCCCGAAGTAAAAGGTTTGGGCCAGGAGACCCACGGGCTGCCCACGAGGGTGGGGGGCGCGCCCACTCCAGGTGGGCGTGTGCCCCTATCGTGGACAGCGCAGAGGCCCCCCTGACTTGTGCCCTACGCCAAAAAATCCTATATATATTGAAACCTCCGGAAATTAACCTAGGTCGGGAATTCCGCCGCCGAAAGCCTCTGTAGCCACCGAATGCCAATCTAGACCCGTTCTGGCACCCTGCCGGTGGGGGGGGAATCCCTCTCCAGTGGCTATCTTCATCATCCCGGCGCTCTCCATGACGAGGAGGGAGTAGTCCACCCTCTGGGCTGAGGGTATGTACCAGTAGCTATGTGTTTGATCTCTCTCTCTCTCTCTCTCTCTCGTGTTCTTCAGATGGCACGATCTTGATGTATCGCGAGCTTTGCTATTATAGTTGGAACTTATGATGTTTCCCCCCATCTAATCTCTTGTGATGAATTGAGTTTTCCCTTTGAAGTTATCTTATCGGATTGAGTCTTTAAGGATTTGAGAACACTTGATGTATGTTTTGCATGTGCTTATCTGTGGTGACAATGGGATATCACGTGATCTACTTGATGTATGTTTTGGTGATCAACTTGCGGGTTCTGTGACCTTGGGAATCTATGCATAGGGGTTGGCACACGTTTTCCTCTTGACTCTCGGTAGAAACTTTGGGGCACTCTTCGAAGTACTTTGTGTTGGTTGAATAGATGAATATGAGATTGTGTGATGCATATCGTATAATCATGCCCACAGATACTTGAGGTGATAATGGAGTATCTAGGTGACATTAGGGTTTTGGTTGATTTGTGTCTTAAGGTGTTACTCTAGTACGAACTCTATGATAGATTGAACGTTACTACAGACTCTTGAATAGATCGATCAGAAAGAATAACTTTGAGGTGGTTTCGTACCCTACCATAATCTCTTCGTTTGTTCTCCGCTATTAGTTACTTTGGAGCGACTCTTTGTTGCATGTTGAGGGCTAGTAATATGATCCAATTATGTTATCCTTGTTGAGAGAACTTGCACTAGTGAAAGTATGAACCCTAGGTCTTGTTTCCTATCATTGCAACACCGTTTATGCTCACGTTTACCATTTGCTACCTTGCTGTTTTTATATTTTCAGATTACAAAAACCTATATCTACCATCCCTATTGCACTTGTATCACCATCTATTCGCCGAACTAGTGCACCTATACAATTTACCATTGTATTGGGTGTGTTGGGGACACAAGAGACTCTTTGTTATTTGGTTGCAGGGTTGCTTGAGAGAGACCATCTTCATCCCGTGCCTCCCACGGATTGATAAACCTTAGGTCATCCACTTGAGGGAAATTTGCTACTGTCCTACAAACCTCTGCACTTGGAGGCCCAACAACGTCTACAAGGAGAAGGTTGCGTAGTAGACATCAACAATCACCTAGATAGGCAAGTACACGGGGCGTGCATTGTTTCCTTTATTTCTAGAATACTGTCTAATTTCCTTTTCGATCGCCAGGATTTTCTCCAATAGCAAGTTCGTTACAATCATTTTTTTCCTAACAAGATTGCTGCTATCTATGAAAATAAGATCACTACTCATCCCTAATTCCATCGTCCACCATACCCAGCGCTCCGATCGCAAAAATCGCGCGTGCCCATGCACATACGCCAATGAATGATGGCTTCTCGCCCCTCGTTGGTTACCCCAAGTGGAAGGTTTGAGATGCAGTGTAGCGGAAGTTTTCCCTTGGCAAAGATACCAAGGATCGATTTCCCCTGAGACTCCCAGTTTCAACAAGAAGGTGTCAACTGCTAACGGCGCCAGATATTAGCAATCAACGTGGACCTGCACACAGATACAAATAACTTTGCTCCCAACGAGTACAGAGAGGTTGTCAATCCCTCCGGCCTTGTCATTTACAAAGGATCAAATGCAAGTGATAATAGTGATAGGTATTGCTGCAAATAGTAAGTAAAAGCGGAAAGTAAATAGTGGATGTGATCAATGATGGTAATATGGACCGAGGTCCCATGATGTTCACTAGTGATGTCTCTCTCCCAAAAGACGATAAAACATCTATGTGAGGTAAACGAATTACAGCTGGGCAATTGACAGAATTATGTGCGCAAACCAATGCTAACTATGTTGCAAGAAAGGTAGAGGTTCAAAGCATGGGCGGTACGCCAAGGCAAGTAGACCGAAATCCATCTGCATCTACTACTAATCATCCACCTTGAGATATCTATCCAGAACATCTCGCTGGTATTAAGTTGCGAGTCCCACCCATAGTGTAAACTCAAAGCAACAGACAACTGCATTAAAAGAACTTTGTGTAAAGTAAACAATCCTTGCACCCGCGGGCACAAGCACCGTTGTTTTCCCCCTTGTGGCAACAACACATCCCCTAGACTCATGTTTCTGTCACTCAAGCTAGTCATCGAGGGGAATGAACCCACAATCAAGCATAATGTTCCCTCTTGGAGTCACTACCTACTACTTGGCCAAAGCAATAAATAGCAACGGAGAACATGCAAGAATTACTTACGAACATAAATATAAAAGAGGTAAATCAAATATATTACTCAAACACAATCTGAACATAATCTCACAATCCATCGGATCCCAGCAAACTCATCATAGCAACAACATAAGGATTACATATGTGCCTCGATCATGTAGGGCAGCTCACGAGGTCTAATTAGTGAAGCACAAGAACGGGAGGAGAACATCACATAGTGTGACGCCCGAAGACCGACGTCCCAGAAGATTCCAGAAGATTCCCGAAGATTCCAGATGTTCCGGGTTGCCCATGTGTTTCAGTTCTGCTTGTGTTATTTATTTTTGCATTGCATCATGTCATCATGCCATCATGTCATTAATCTTTGCATCTCAACCTAAATAAATCGTGTGGACCTTCGGTCCATTTAAATCGAGGGAAGATGTCTTCTCTTTATAACATATAAAAGCCTCTCAATATTTAGGGAGCTATATTAATAAATATTCCATTTGTTGGAATTCACCGTAACACTTTTGCATAATTTTCCCCATGCCTTCTCTTTCGCATTCCTTGCTTCAAACCTTGCCAATATTTATTTTCCGTCGTATCGGGGTTCTTCCAAAAACCCTCCTTCTATTTTATTTAAATTCCTGACATTTTTGTGAGTCCAGGGATTTTTACCCTATGCCTTAATCCTATTCAGATCACCTCCTTCCTTTTCTTTCTCCTTACTGTTTTCTTTTTCTTTTCTTAAAACAACATCATTTTTAAAAAAACAGAGAGAGCCTAGCAGCCAGGCCATTCCGGCCCAGCCACACCTGCCTCTTGGGCCTCCTTCCCAGCCGGCCTACTTCTCCTTCTTCCCAGCCTCCAGACCTCAAGGCCCATCTCATCTCCTGGCCCAACCGCGCCCTCCAACCCTAGCGGAGCCGACCGCAGCCCCGCATCGCTCATCTCCCTCCCGTTTTTCCTCGCTCCCCGCCGCCAGGCGTTCCCTCGTTCTTCTATCCCCTCGCCCGAGCCTCCATCTCCCTCGATCTCCCTCGCCTCGGCCCTCTCCCTTCGATACCGAACGCCCTCGCCATGGTGCCCGCAGGCCGGTGACCGCCGCGCCGCCTAACTCCCCTCCGTTCCTAGCCGGCGAGCAAGGCCGCAGGAGCAGCGCCGCCCCAGGCCGCGGCCTCTCCTCCCGCTCCGTCCGCAGCGCCCCGATGCGCGCCCTCCAGGGCCTCGCCTCGCCTGGTTCTCCAGCGACCAGGCACCGGCGCCCTTCCCTCTGGTCGCCCCGACCTCCTCCTGCGCATTCCCGATGCGCGCCTCGAGCCCCTCTCCTCTGCGCCTCGATGTGCCGCCCCGAGCGCTCCTCCTCCGCCCTGCATCGGCCAGGAGGCCGACCCGCACCTCTCCTCGCCCGAAGCCCCGATGGCGCCCCTCCACTTCGTCCCCTCCAGCGCGAGCTCTGCTCCTCCTCGCCAAGCGCCAGCACCCGGGTCCCTCTTCGGCTACCTCTGCGCCTCCTTCTCGTTCGAGGGAGAGGAGCTCCCTCGTCCTGTGCCGCTGCTGCCCTTGCCTCCTTAGGCTGTCCCGCGCTGCTGCTGTGTTTTTTTTATCGCCTTGTCGCTGCTGCCTTTGCTGCTGTTGAACTTGACAGGGAACACTTAAACGCCTATATGACCAAGTACCTCTCCGATGCTCAAGTCCGACTACTACATGTACAACTACGAGCTCGAGAATGACTACTCGGAGACCCCAAGTACCCCTACCATCGCCCGTGTACCCCTACGGAACGTCTTCGACCAAGTACCCCGACGTCGCAAGTACCACGACACGAACGTGAACGACTACCGTCGCCGGAACAACTACTTCCCACTACGGAACGAGTTCCACTACCATCGCCCCGTGTACGACTACCGATGCCCGGAAACACCAAGTACCCCTACCGTCGCCGAGACCACAAGTACATCTACGAACGGGAATGCCTACTCGACGACACAAGACGACGCGGCGAGTACCTCTCCGATGAACGAGTACAACTACTTCCCTCTACGGAACGGCTACTTCCTCTTCGGAAACGTGAACGACTTCTTCCTCTACGTCTCGAACCGCCCCGAAATGCACGCTTCGAAGGTATAACCCCGAGACGTGACCCGTGAGATGCTTGTTGTGGTTGTATGAAATGTTACCCTTGTGTGCATCGTGCCCGTTTCGTCCCTTTTGTCATGTTCCTCGGTTCCCTCGTCACCGACTCGTGGGAACCCGGCAACGGGATCGCCCCACCTTTCTTCTCGTTTGACTCGCTCACGTCATCTTTTGCACCGGACTCTCAACGAGTTACCGGAACCGATATGATGCCGTTGCATCATTTTCGGATCGTCGCCGTGGCACCCTTTCTTTCCACCACGGTGACAAATACTCCTTTTCATCTTCATGTCAACCTTTTAATAATTGCATAAACTTGATCATGTCATCCGCATCATGATAACAACATGAGAATGTTTAATTGTTGTTTGCTTATAATTATTAAACTTGCTCATGGGGATTTTCCGGACATGTTGTTGCTATTCTCCGGCCTCATTTAAAATGTCTTAATAGTGTAGTTTTATTAAGCTTCACCTCTTGCCATGATAAAAACATTAATCTTGTCTTGTAAATAAATGAGAGTCAACTAAATAATTAAATGTGGTGTTTCGTTAATATGCAACTCGTTGCATATTGAGCTCCACTTAACTTGTAGATTTGTTTGTGCATTTTGCCATGCCATGCATAATTAAACCGGACATGCATCATACTTGTTTGTGCATCGTATGCCATGTTTATGCTTGTGTGTTTACCGTGTTGTTTGTTTCTTTCCGGTTTGGTTCTCTTGATAGCTTCGGTTTCGTTCCGGAGTTGTGAGGATCCGCTCGACTTTGTTGCTCCGTCTACTTCGTGGATCCGTTCTTCTCCCTTGTGGAATCCCAGGCAAGATGACCGAACCCGGATACCATTACTATTTTTGCCTATTGCTAGAGTATCGCTCTATAGTTTTGCCTCGATGCCCATGTCTTTCCTGTCAGCCTCCTATTGTAACCTTGAACCTGTTTAACCACCCTACCTATGCAAACCTTTGATTGGCTATACGTAGGCTCGCTCAGCCCCTCTTATAGCATTGTTAGTTGTAGGTGAAGATCGAAGATGCTTGCTTCATGTTGAAGTTTGGTTGGGTTATATCACACTATATAAATGCTTAAATGAAATCATCTATATATTGGCAAGGGTGGAAGGCTAAGCCTTTTGCTTGGTGATTTGTTCCACTCATGTCGTTAGGAACCGTATAAACCGGTGTTATGTTCCTTGATTATGCGTTCCTAACACGGTTGGGGTGTATGGGACCCCCTTGATAAACCGCTAAGTGCTAAGTCTTTTCCAGCAAGTCCCAACATTGGTACTATTCGCCTAATAACTAATAAAACATGCATAAGGGTCTTGCAAACCCTCTTTTATTTTAATTCAACCCCCCGGGCCAGTGCTCCACATGAGTGTTGGTCCGAAACGAGCGGACTGCGGGGCCGCCTTGGGGCAACCTGAGGTATCTGGCATACACCTGTAGGACGTCTCATCCGGTCGTGTCCTGAGACTTAGATACGCGCGGCTACTATCAGGGTGTCGACACGCCGGGAGGATTTGCTGGATTAGCCTTAACTTAGTTCGGTTTAACTTGAGCACGGGATTTTGAGAATACTCGGGTCTTCCCACCTATGGAGTTGCGACTCCGCGGATCGTGGGCTTGTAATGGGTCAAGTTGGAACACCCCTGCAGGGTTTGAACTTTCGAAAGCCGTGCCCGCGGTTATGTGGCAGATGGGAGCTTGTTAATATCCGGTTGTAGATAACTTGACACAATGTTTCAATACACTACCAGCGTGTGTACCGTGACTGTCAATTTCCGAATAGGGATTCGGGAGTTGAACACGGCGGGGTTATGTTTGACCGGCTTTAGTTAGGATCACTTCGTGATCATCTCTCGACCGAGGCACTTCTCTTCTCGCTCTCTTTTGCGTAAGTTAGTGCTAGTTGCTGCTGCAGACTCTTGTTGTTCCTTCACCTCTCGTTCTTTCTTCAGCCTTATCCTCACCCAAGGCTTAAATAGTCATGTTACCGGGATTGCTGAGTCCTCTGTGGCTCACAGTTACTTCACCACACCAGATGCAGGTTCAGCCGAGTTTGATGCAGGAGTTGGATCAGTTCTTCACCGGGAGCTCGATGAAGAGTTTGGCTGTTTGCTCGTGACGTTTCGATGTTCAGTAGTGGTTCTTCTACTAGGATTCGATCCTGACCTGTGGCTTTATGTTGTTGTGGTATCTTTCTTTTGGTTCTTCACCTGTAGTCGGGTTGTGATGTTTTGAATGATGTCTTGCTTATGTAATGTATTGTGTGAAGTGGCGAGTGTAAGCCAACTATCTCCTTTTGCAATTTAATCCCTCTTTTACATGAGTCATGCAAAGATACCAAACTTGAGATCATTCTAGGATGGGCTTATACCTTTAAGTCGTGCCTCGACACGTAGGAGGTATAGTCCCATCCTGGGCATTACAAGTTGATATTCAGAGCCTTCTCCGACCTAGAAGCCCCCACTGTTTGATCGAATCATTGACGGTTGAGTCTAGGCACACACTGAAAACTTTTTGAGTCTTATATTATATCGGAGAGTAGGATTTCTTTGCTTCTCATCCCCTTTCTCTCTGGTGAGGACTCCTGACGACTACTCTTGTCTCTCCTATCTTCAAAAATTGCACAAATTTTTTTTTAGGAATCCCGCGAGTATTCTGGGATTGTTTCGATGTTCTTGTGACAAGGATATTGTTCTCGATGCCTCCTGTTACCGAGGAGTTGAGCTTCGGGGTATCATTGTAACAAGCATATCGCGGCAGTACTAAATACTTAAGACGGCCGACATCGAAAATCTCCCCTATACGGCCAGTGGCAAGATAACCCCGACATCACCCAATACTGGGGAGGTAGTTTGAGAGTATTGCCATAGCTTGTTATAGTGGATGCTTTTCGAAGGTCCGAGGTAAACAGTTTCCGAGAAAGACTGGTTATGTGTTGAAGGATGGATACACCTGGATGTAGGTTTAGAGTTGATTGCGCGGTGCTTCCCGTGTATCCCCAACACCTGATTGCATAACTGGAAACTTTCGGAAATCTATAGGTGGGTTCATCAATTAGTTCTAGGCATTCTTCCAACGGATGCACGATATGAAGTTTGGGGTTCTACATTGAGTGAAGTGGTTTTATGGACTTGTTCTGATCGGGAGTTGCATCTTAAAGGGTCCTTGGCTATGCTGATCCGGGGATTGCAAAACCCTTTTGTAACACGTTCCATGAGCTTTCAGCACGAAGATGTCGAACGAAACTTCTATCTTGTATTTGTTCTGTCTGATCCTTGTTCCTTTTTATTTTCATTTTGTTCTCCAAGTGGCTTCTCGTCGAGTTGATGTACTGCGGAATTCATTCGTTCAATTCTCTGTTCGGATGATATTGTGAAGATCATGTTGCATATCTATCCTTTGTTCTTGTTTTGATTCTGGTATTCGAGTTGCTTCGATGTCAAATGTTGATTCCATACCTTTCCTAATCGGTGTTCTCATATTTCTATGGGAGTGCTAGTACTTCTTAATCATCGAGATGGTCATGTTAATCCTTTTCAACCGGTGTGCCTTCTCTTCAAGTTACTCCTTACAGACGTCGTTGAGAAATCTGACGAATTGTCTGTTTCATTCATTCCAAGTTGTCTTTGTTTTCCCCACCCTCCCACCCCTTTTCTTCCTGGAGCCAGAAATTCTCAGATGAAGTATCCATTTTATTCTTGTGATGTTTCTTCATTCATTTCCTTCAATGTTCTTATCCGGTGATTCTCAGGAAGATGCTCAAGAGCTTCAAGTTCATCATTCTTTTGTTCTCAAATTCTGCCGGTGGATGTAATTCAAGATTTCGGTGTTGATCTTATCCTTTTCCTCATTTCACAATGCTTTCTTATTCCGGTGCATCAATTAATCATTCTCCTCTTGCTATTCATATCCGGAGTGCTGAAGATTCATAATTCCATTCTTAATCCGTTCAAATTATTTTGAGGATTATCATCTTATTCAAGCCATTTAATTCAACCGGTGCAATATCTCTTCAGCAATATTTTTTTTTTCAACGGTGATTTCTTTTGAGTGGGCCCTAACCCACAGGTCTTTTCCCAGGATCTTACCTGACTCTTCTTATTTTTCCGGAGAATTCTTTTCAAAGTGTGACGTAAGAATGATTTCCATCAGTCACATGCCTTCTCCAAGATCGTTTTCAAATTCTTGTTCATCATTGGTTCAACCTTTTTAGTTATTCATTCCGGAGTGCTCAACAATTCTTCATGGCATTTCTCGTCTTCATTCTCAACATTTGGAGACCGAAGAAGTGTTTCTCTTAATTCTTGGCCCTTCTCTTGAAGATTCATGGTTCTAGCTTCATGCCATCATCATTATTGTTCAGATTACGAGGAATTCTTTTCACACCCATCCGAAGCATTTCATGAATTCTTTTCTTTGTGATCCTCCGAAGGCCATCATTTCAGAAGATTCTTCGTTCTCAGTTTTCAACTTCGTCCTCCAAATATTCTTCATTGATGTCTCTTCGTCGTCTCCATATTTTACGGTGGTTCTATCAAGTTACCTTCCGTTGTTATCGTTTTCAATTCATTTGTCCTTTTCATAATCCTACCGGTGCTTTGTTGAAGATTTATCCAAGCTTGTGCTAGATCTCTCTTTAATTCTTTCCAATGAGAATAAGTAGTATGCCAAATCCTTTGGTTGTCATCAATTTAATTGGTGAAGGAGATGCATGACATAATTCTTATTCTCATTCCTTCAAGGTGATTAATCCCTTCCTTCAGAGCTTGTTCATCATATCTTATCCTCGGTTCTAAGTTGTTCATCTTGTTTTCCGGAGCTCCAAGTTATTTCAATTATACCATTTCAAACCTCCATCTAATTCATCGCAGGCCTTGAATCTTATTCTTTTCATCTTTCACTTCTCATGCTTTCATTACCGGAGTTTCATGGTGGTTCATCAAGACTTAATTCATCCTCGAAGTCTTCATCAAGATTCTTGTTGTAGCTCAAACAGTCTTCATCATGCTCTCCATTTGCAATTCTTTATCTTTTCAGATGGTGTTATGCCATTCTTGACAATTCCTTCATGTTTTATGATTCACGAGTTTCAAGAGTGAGATATTTAAAACCACCATTTCTTTTTCTTTAGGAGATCCTTTCAACCCCTCATTTTATTCGTTGGAGTAATCTTGGGTTGTATTACACCTATAAGCTTTCCCTAAGGATTGTTGCAATTATGGTGCTTATAAATGACCCAAGTTCTGCATTTATCATTCCGGTGAAATTAGTTTTTCGTCTGCTTGTTGATCTCAATCCAATCAATTGTTTTCGTTAGTGGCTGGTTGTCACCTCATAATTTTGAGATGCTTTTCTAAAGCCCACAACGAGCTTATTCTTTCGTTGTTGATTTCTTTCCAACAACTCCGTTCAACCCTTCTTCGTAAGGATGCTCTTTCAAATTCAATTTTGAGAGAAGTTGTCATTTTCTTCTTCGTTCTTTTCTTTCCAACGATCTTGCATCTATTCTTTCGTTCCGGAGGCTTTGTGATGTTGCTCTCTCCAAACCATCATATCGTTTTTATCAAGATCATATTCTCCCTTGCTTGTTTATTTAACCGGAGTGTTGTATTCTTCATTCTAGTTCCCTCATCTTATCAAGTTTTTGCCGCTCTTTTCAACCGGAGTGCTGTCTGAATCCTTTCTTACCCCTTGTGCCATTCTTTTAATTGTTTCGGAGGCAATGTGTTGTTGATTTCATCAAGTATCATCCCATCTCCTCTAGTTCATGTTAATTCCTTCCATTTTCAAACGGAGTGCTGTCCAAATTCTGTCTTTCTTATTCCTTGGCTATACCGTTGCAGTTTCATATTCTTTTGTCATCCGTGAGCTCTTGTTTCATGTCTTTCAACCTTCAAGGTTCTGATAATGTTCCTTGTCCCTCCTGCTTACCGGAGTGCTCTTAACGTCGTTCATCTCCATTCTATTCTTTCTTTCAAGTTTGTTTAACCTCTCAAGGTTCTTTGGTTTCACTCGTCTGTCAAAGAAGCAACTTTGTTTTACCTCTTCCTCTTCCGTTTTTACCCGGTGATATCTCTAGGATCTCGGGTCGAGATCCTCTGTTAGTGTGGGAGAGTTATGACGCCCGAAGACCGACGTCCCAGAAGATTCCAGAAGATTCCCGAAGATTCCAGATGTTCCGGGTTGCCCATGTGTTTCAGTTCTGCTTGTGTTATTTATTTTTGCATTGCATCATGTCATCATGCCATCATGTCATTAATCTTTGCATCTCAACCTAAATAAATCGTGTGGACCTTCGGTCCATTTAAATCGAGGGAAGATGTCTTCTCTTTATAACATATAAAAGCCTCTCAATATTTAGGGAGCTATATTAATAAATATTCCATTTGTTGGAATTCACCATAACACATTTGCATAATTTTCCCCATGCCTTCTCTTTCGCATTCCTTGCCTCAAACCTTGTCAATATTTATTTTCCGTCGTATCGGGGTTCTTCCAAAAACCCTCCTTCTATTTTATTTAAATTCCTGACATTTTTGTGAGTCCAGGGATTTTTACCCTATGCCTTAATCCTATTCAGATCACCTCCTTCCTTTTCTTTCTCCTTACTGTTTTCTTTTTCTTTTCTTAAAACAACATCATTTTAAAAAAAACAGAGAGAGCCTAGCAGCCAGGCCATTCTGGCCCAGCCGTACCTGCCTCTTGGGCCTCCTTCCCAGCCGGCCTACTTCTCCTCCTTCCCAGCCTCCAGGCCTCAAGGCCCATCTCATCTCCTGGCCCAACCGCGCCCTCCAACCCTAGCGGAGCCGACCGCAGCCCCGCATCGCTCATCTCCCTCCCGTTTTTCCCTCGCTCCCCGCCGCCAGGCGTTCCCTCGTTCTTCTATCCCCTCGCCCGAGCCTCCATCTCCCTCGATCTCCCTCGCCTCGGCCCTCTCCCTTCGATCTCGAACGCCCTCGCCATGGTGCCCGCAGGCCGGTGACCGCCGCGCCGCCTAACTCCCCTCCGTTCCCAGCCGGCGACCAAGGCCGCAGGAGCAGCGCCGCCCCAGGCCGCGGCCTCTCCTCCCGCTCCGTCCGCAGCGCCCCGATGCGCGCCCTCCAGGGCCTCGCCTCGCCTGGTTCTCCAGCGACCAGGCACCGGCGCCCTTCCCTCTGGTCGCCCCGACCTCCTCCTACGCGTTCCCGATGCGCGCCTCGAGCCCCTCTCCTCTGCGCCTCGATGTGCCGCCCCGAGCGCTCCTCCTCCGCCCTGCATCGGCCAGGAGGCCGACCCGCACCTCTCCTCGCCCGAAGCCCCGATGGCGCCCCTCCACTTCGTCCCCTCCAGCGCGAGCTCTGCTCCTCCTCGCCAAGCGCCAGCACCCGGGTCCCTCTTCGGCTACCTCTGCGCCTCCTTCTCGTTCGAGGGAGAGGAGCTCCCTCGTCCTGTGCCGCTGCTGCCCTTGCCTCCTTGGGCTGTCCCGCGCTGCTGCTGTGTTTTTTTTATCGCCTTGTCGCTGCTGCCTTTGCTGCTGTTGAACTTGACAGGGAACGCGTAAACGCCTATATGACCAAGTACCTCTCCGATGCTCAAGTCCGACTACTACATGTACAACTACGAGCTCGAGAATGACTACTCGGAGACCCCAAGTACCCCTACCGTCGCCCGTGTACCCCTACGGAACGTCTTCGACCAAGTACCCCGACGTCGCAAGTACCACGACACGAACGTGAACGACTACCGTCGCTGGAACAATTACTTCCCACTACGGAACGAGTTCCACTACCGTCGCCCCGTGTACGACTACCGACGCCCGGAAACACCAAGTACCCCTACCGTCGCCGAGACCGCAAGTACATCTACGAACGGGAACGCCTACTCGACGACACAAGACGACGCGGCGAGTACCTCTCCGATGAACGAGTACAACTACTTCCCTCTACGGAACGGCTACTTCCTCTTCGGAAACGTGAACGACTTCTTCCTCTACGTCTCGAACCGCCCCGAAACGCACGCTTCGAAGGTATAACCCCGAGACGTGACCCGTGAGATGCTTGTTGTGGTTGTATGAAATGTTACCCTTGTGTGCATCGTGCCCGTTTCGTCCCTTTTGTCATGTTCCTCGGTTCCCTCGTCACCGACTCGTGGGAACCCGGCAACGGGATCGCCCCACCTTTCTTCTCGTTTGACTCGCTCACGTCATCTTTTGCACCAGACTCTCAACGAGTTACCGGAACCGATATGATGCCGTTGCATCATTTTCGGATCGTCGCCGTGGCACCCTTTCTTTCCACCACGGTGACAAATACTCCTTTTCATCTTCATGTCAACCATTTAATAATTGCATAAACTTGATCATGTCATCCGCATCATGATAACAACATGAGAATGTTTAATTGTTGTTTGCTTATAATTATTAAACTTGCTCATGGGGATTTTCCGGACATGTTGTTGCTATTCTCCGGCCTCATTTAAAATGTCTTAATAGTGTAGTTTTATTAAGCTTCACCTCTTGCCATGATAAAAACATTAATCTTGTCTTGTAAATAAATGAGAGTCAACTAAATAATTAAATGTGGTGTTTCATCAATATGCAACTCGTTGCATATTGAGCTCCACTTAACTTGTAGATTTGTTTGTGCATTTTGCCATGCCATGCATAATTAAACCGGACATGCATCATACTTGTTTGTGCATCGTATGCCATGTTTATGCTTGTGTGTTTACCGTGTTGTTTGTTTCTTTCCGGTTTGGGTCTCTTGATAGCTTCGGTTTCGTTCCGGAGTTGTGAGGATCCGCTCGACTTTGTTGCTCCGTCTACTTTGTGGATCCGTTCTTCTCCCTTGTGGAATCCCAGGCAAGATGACCGAACCCGGATACCATTACTATTTTTGCCTATTGCTAGAGTATCGCTCTATAGTTTTGCCTCGATGCCCATGTCTTGCCTGTCAGCCTCCTATTGTAACCTTGAACCTGTTTAACCACCCTACCTATGCAAACCTTTGATTGGCTATACGAAGGCTCGCTCAGCCCCTCTTATAGCATTGTTAGTTGCAGGTGAAGATCGAAGATGCTTGCTTCATGTTGAAGTTTGGTTGGGTTTATCACACTATATAAATGCTTAAATGAAATCATCTATATATTGGCAAGGGTGGAAGGCTAAGCCTTTTGCTTGGTGATTTGGTCCACTCATGCCGTTAGGAACCGTATAAACCGGTGTTATGTTCCTTGATTATGCGTTCCTAACACGGTTGGGGTGTATGGGACCCCCTTGATAAACCGCTAAGTGCTAAGTCTTTTCCAGCAAGTCCCAACATTGGTACTATTCGCCTAATAACTAATAAAACATGCATAAGGGTCTTGCAAACCCTCTTTTATTTTAATTCAACCCCCCCGGGCCAGTGCTCCACATGAGTGTTGGTCCGAAACGAGCGGACTGCGGGGCCGCCTTGGGGCAACCTGAGGTATCTGGCATACACCTGTAGGACGTCTCATCCGGTCGTGTCCTGAGACTTAGATACGCGCGGCTACTATCAGGGTGTCGACACGCCGGGAGGATTTGCTGGATTAGCCTTACCTTAGTTCGGTTTAACTTGAGCACGGGATTCCGAGAATACTCGGGTCTTCCCACCTATGGAGTTGCGACTCCGCGGATCGTGGGCTTGTAATGGGTCAAGTTGGAACACCCCTGCAGGGTTTGAACTTTCGAAAGCCGTGCCCGCGGTTATGTGGCAGATGGGAGATTGTTAATATCCGGTTGTAGATAACTTGACACAATGTTTCAATACACTACCAGCGTGTGTACCGTGACTGTCAATTTCCGAATAGGGATTCGGGAGTTGAACACGGCGGGGTTATGTTTGACCGGCTTTAGTTAGGATCACTTCGTGATCATCTCTCGACCGAGGCACTTCTCTTCTCGCTCTCTTTTGCGTAAGTTAGTGCTAGTTGCTGCTGCAGACTCTTGTTGTTCCTTCACCTCTCGTTCTTTCTTCAGCCTTATCCTCACCCAAGGCTTAAATAGTCATGTTACCCGGGAACGGGATTGCTGAGTCCTCTGTGGCTCACAGTTACTTCACCACACCAGATGCAGGTTCAGCCGAGTTTGATGCAGGAGTTGGATCAGTTCTTCACCAGGAGCTCGATGAAGAGTTTGGCTGTTTGCTCGTGACGTTTCGATGTTCAGTAGTGGTTCTTCTACTAGGATTCGATCCTGACCTGTGGCTTTATGTTGTTGTGGTATCTTTCTTTTGGTTCTTCACCCGTAGTCGGGTTGTGATGTTTTGAATGATGTCTTGCTTATGTAATGTATTGTGTGAAGTGGCGAGTGTAAGCCAACTATCTCCTTTTGCAATTTAATCCCTCTTTTACATGAGTCGTGCAAAGATACCAAACTTGAGATCATTCTAGGATGGGCTTATACCTTTAAGTCGTGCCTCGACACGTAGGAGGTATAGTCCCATCCTGGGCATTACACATAGCTACTGGTCATGGACCCATGGTCCAAGGGAGACTACTCACAACTCATCCGGGAGGCGTCCATGGTGGTGGAGAGGCTCTCGGTGGTGATCCTCCCCTCCGGCAGGGTGCCGAGAAGAGTTCTCCTGGTGCTCCCGATCTTGGAAGTGCGGCGGCGGCGGAACAGAGATGAGATCACGAAAAAGGGTTCCCGTCTCGAGGGTTTCGGGACGCGTGTTAAATATATGCCAAAGGGGGGCATCAGCGGAGGCCTAGGGGGCCCAGGCGCCCCCCCCCCCGGCGCGGCCAGGAGGGGGGCCGCGCCACCAGGGCGCCTGGAGCCCTGGTGGCCCCCTCCGGCTCTACTTCGGGTGCCGGGAAGCTTCTGGAACGCTGATTTTTATATAATTTTTCTGGGATTTTTCTGGCAGTTTTCGTAATGGGAAAACCTGAAATACAAAAACAGCAGAAAACAGAAACTGGCACTGGGGTGCACTGAGTTAATAGGTTTGTCCAAATATGATCAAAAGTGTATGGAAGTGTATAAATAACATAGCAATATCACCCAAAAGAGGCATGGAGCAAGCATAAATTATAGACACGTTTTGGACGTATCAACATCCCCAAGCTTAATTCCTGCTCGTCCTCGAGTAGGTAAATGATAACAAGAATAATTTCTGTGGTGACATGCTATTAACCATATAGGACTTTTTCATAGTCATATGACAAAAGCTTACTGAGACAATGAATCTGTAGTAATTAAGTTGCCTCATGAGAAAATCACAAAGAACTGAAAGTTTTACAACATGATACTGAAACATCAAATAGATTTGTAATGAGCATGGTGTGCAAATATGATAAAGTGATATCTCGCTTGCCCCTTTAGTGAAGCAAAACATAAATGCAGGGGCACCTCCAAGGTTTAAGTGATGACTAGATACAATGATTTCAGAATAAACGATATCATAATCATGCAAAAGACAATGCTACTTTGGGACAATGCACATTACACTCAGAATGACAATCATGCCCTCAGTAGTTGGTGCTTTAAAAGAAGGTGGAGACTCTCGAACCGTGGCTTTTGTTGGCAAGGTTGAAAACCCGTAGTCGGAAACACAGACAAAGCATGTACCGGAGCTCTTGGTTTTAAAAACAGAGGTAATAATATATTTTTTGGATATGCATGTTTCATCAACGAATGCTAGCAGATAACTCAATTACTTCTTGAGATGGACAAGTTTCGAGGAACGGCTCCCGAATGAGGATGATCACATCCTCTTAATCTCCTTTGTTTATCACTGCCAAAGTTTTCTGATTTCTCATGAACAAAGCGTGAAGGAGGGTTTGTTTGTTATATTATTTTAGAGCCGGGTGCACTCTTTGCCAGTTCCTTCTCGTATTATGGGTTTGCACATTAGACATGCAATCCCGGGGTGAAGCTTGTCCAACTTAAAAAGATCATGAATTAACTACTACTTCCTCATGAACTTAAAACAGAGGCACAAAATAGAAATGCATTTTTTTGAATAATTTCGAGATGGTACATGAAAGTCTCCGTTAGGAATGGCAGGTAAATACCATGTATAGGAAGGTATGGTGGACTCATATGGCATAACTGGTTTAAAGGATTTTGGATGCACAAGCAGTCAGTCCGCTTAGTACAGGTGGAGGTTAGCAAAAGACTGGGAGCGACCAACTAAGAGAGCAATGATGGTCATAATCATGCAGAGCGACAAAGCAACATTGTATCAGGCATGGAAGTTATATCGCTAATCAGAAACAAAAGATCATCAAGGCTTGACAGACTTTCTTTACAGTCTTAAATATGCGTGAGCATACGCCAAGTCAATCAAAATAAATTCTTGAAGGAAGATATTACTAAACCATACCACATCATAGGCAAACAAATCATGTTGGTACTCCAATAACACATTGGGAACCCCCCAGCTATTTGAGACTAACCATAAGAAAACATGAACTACTAAGCACCATTATGCACGTAGCATTTTTATCATAGACATATCAACCAATGCAAAGGAAGCAAACTCTCTTAATAAGATAATCATGATAAATAAAGAGAGTTCAAGCAACCAACTAAACAAAAGCTCTTTAAAAAGATAAGCATGAAAACTAAGAGCTGAGCATGATAGTAGCTATTGAAAGACAAAGAACACACACATCAAAGATAGACATGAAAATTCTATGTTATGTTCTAGGTTGAAGTGGAGTGTGTTTCTCTCCCACATAAAGAAAGCTGAGTTCCGACTCGTTATGAAAAGCTAAAGAAAACTAAAAAGGAAAACTAAAAGCAAGACGCTCCAAGCATAGCACATAACACATGAAGTGATAAAAATATAGTGGAACGAAAGACGAACTGATAATGTTGATGGAGAAGGGGATGCACGGGGGCATCCCCAAGCTTAGACGCTTGAGTCTCCTTGAATATTTCTTGGGGGTGCATGGGGGCATCCCCAAGCTTGAGCGTTTGACACTCCTGAATCTTTTTATCATCTTCCCTCGCACACTTGAAACCTCCCTTCATACATAACTCATCATAATCTGATTAGCGAAGTTAGTACCTTTAATAAAATAATTGTTCCTTGCTGGAAATAAAGATATTCTTGAAGGTCTACTGTTTCTCAAGATTGCCAAAAGGTTTTTGCAAAGAAAAAGCAAGCTCAAGGTTTGCAAAAAGAAGGAAAGGCAAAACAGGACAGAATCTGTGAAAAACAGAACAGCAGGTAGTAAATGATTTTTTTCGGGGCACTTCTGCAACTCTAATAAAAAAACTCAGAACAGACGCACGAAAGACAATTCTATAGAGCACGCTGTCGAACAAATTCAGACCAAAAAGATGATCTGGTGATTTTATACGAATTTTTCTATCCAAGGACAGAATCTGTTTCCTGGACAGCACGTCCCAACTTTTGAACTTTCTTGCAATCAGAGGCTACACTTGGCACAAAATTGAAAAGTAAAGATACAATGATGATGCTACTGTAGTAACAACATCAAGACACAAAAAAAGCAAAATAAAATTTATTCATTTGGGCTGCCTCCCAAAAGCGCTTTCTTTTATGCCTTTAAGCTAGGCATAATGCATAGAGATCAAGTCTTATCAAGAGTAAAAGAATAGCTAGCCCGTATAACGGACTCAAAAGTTAACTTAATATTCTTTCGAGGGAAGTGTTCCATCCCTTTCTTGAGAGGAAATTGGAATTTTATATTCCCCTCTTTCATGTCAATGATAGCACCAACGGTGCGTAGGAAAGGACGTCCCAAAATAATTGGACACGAAGGTTCACATTCAATATCCATAATAGTAAAATCAACGGGAACGTAATTGTCATTGACAACGATAAGAACATCGTCGATCCTCCCCAAAGGTTTCTTTATGGAAGAATCAACGAGACGAACACCAAAAGAACAAGAATCAAAAGGTTTCAATTTAAGCATATCATATATTCTTTTGGGCATAACGGAGATACTAGCTCCAACATCACATAAAGCATAGCAAGAGAAGTTATTCAACTTAATTTTAATCATAGGATCCCAACCATCTTCTAGCTTTATAGGTATGGAGGCTTCTACTCTAAGTTTCTCCTCCCTAGCTTTGATGAGAGCATTAGTGATATGCTCTGTGAAGGCAAGGTTAAGCGTGCTAGTGCGGGGGTCTTTAGACATCTTGTGAAGGAAATCAATAACTTCGGTGAGAGTGCAATTATCAAAATCAAGGTCACTACTATCAAGTAAAGTGATAGTGGTGTCCTTTAGGTTCACTTGTTTGGTAGTTTCTATAGTCATAGCATCACCATTAGTAGGTCCAATGGGACCAGGAGTGCATTGGGTGCTAAGAGTTTGGATATCCTCAACAACTTGGATAGTAGCAACAGTGTGGTGGGTAGGAAGGTTCTTAATTCTATCCTCTTCCTCCCTTAGGGGTGCAACCACTTCGGGTTTAGCTGCCATTTGGTTTATCAAAGTGGCTTGTGTGTGGGACATATTGGAAACTTGGGTCTCAGTGATAGTGAGCCTAGTCTGGAGGTTAGAAATCTCAATATTTAGGCTCTCTAATTGTCTACTAATGTCTTGCAAGATATCAGTATGCTCATTTAATTGCCTCGAGAAGGTTTTGTTTTCTTCATATTGGGTGTGCATGTAATTCTTAGCGGCCTTCTCTATTTCTAGAAGTTTCTCATAACCAGGCAAGTCTCTATCTTTTTGGGTGGAGTTCTTGGTGCTAGGATAAGCATTGTTGTTCCCATAGGAATTAGAGGGGAACGGTCTAGGATTGCTACCAAAATTACTCCTATAAGCATGAGCAATCACAGAATTTAAAGGATCATCACGAGGATCAATAGAAGATTGCTTGGAAAGTAGGGACATGATCAAGTCATCTTTTTCATTTAGGGAGGAAATCTCCTCGACAGAGTTTACCTTCCTACCTGTTGGAGCGCGTTCGGTGTGCCATTGGGAATAGTTGGTCATCATCTCATCGAGAAGCTTCGTGGCAGCACCAAGTGTAGTTGACATAAAAGTTCCTCCCGTGGCCGAATCTAACAAGTTCCGCGAGGTAAAGTTCAAGCCTGCATAAAAAGTTTGGATAACCATCCAAGTAGTCAAAACATGAGTAGGGCAGTTCTTGATAAGAGATTTCATACGTTCCCAAGCATGGTGTCGGGGAAACTGACCACCCGCGAACACCTATGGGACCGGAGCCCCTTCTACGTTGCGGTAAGGGAGCGGAGGAAGCACGGAGAGCAGATCGAGGAGCACACGCTGGCAGTTTACCCAGGTTCGGGCCGCGCGGACGCGTAAAACCCTACTCCTGCTTCGGTTGTATTGAGTTCTCGGGCTCGGGAGCTTGAAGATCTACAGTGCCAGCTACACCGAGCGTAGGAGTGATCGAGTTTCTGGGATCGAACCTCCTCTACGTTGTGCATGGGCCTCCTTTTATAGCTCAAAGGGGTCACCGACAGGTGTCAACGTAGAGGAGGGTAAAAGCGTAAATTTGGTGGTGGTTGTAACAGTGCATGAACAGTGGTCTTCACCTAACTCTAACCGTGGGGGACAAGAGCATTGAATGCCCGTCGCTGTCGCCCCAAAAGCGTCCGTCCATGCGTCTCCGTTCGCCACGGAGATGGCTTCGTCACCGCGGCTCGCCAGCGTGTCCCTCAGGCTGCACAGCCATCTGCCACGTGCCCCTGGAAGGGCCCCAGGGCGACGCGTGGCCAGATGAGCTGGAGCGCAGGCACACAGCGTAAGCCTCCCCCGGCAAGCACCTTGCCGGGGGCGCAATCTTGCCGGGCCCGGGAGCTTGTCGCTCCTCGGGTCCTGCCGGGGCGCATGATGCGCCACGATGTATCTTCTGGGGTGTGGTTCTCTGGTCTTCCTGGCAAGCTTCTCTTGCCAGGGTCTTGTGAGGATAGAATGGTCTTGAGCTTGGAGCAGCCTTCCCGGCAAGCTCCTCTTGCCGGGGCCTTGATCCTCTGACTTGTATACTTTGTTCTTGAATGGCTTCGAAGGGGTCCAGAGTGGGATTTGGCGGGCACGTGGTGAGCCAGACCACGGGATGCTGCTACTGCCCGTGCACAAGTCTGGATACTAGGGTACCCCTACTCTAGTACACCGATAGGAGCCCCCGGGCCTGGGCCACACACGGTGCCGAGCGCTGTTGGGCCAGGCCCTGAACAGTGCACGGGCACACGCGGCCCACGGCGCGCCGTTTCCCACTCCGCGTCTGCCGCACCTCTCCCTAACGGCACGCGTCGATTGCGGCGTTGTGGGAGAGATCGTGGCCTGCTTCTTTAATGGAAAATGCGGAACGTCCCCCACTCCCCCCTTAAAAGCAGAGGAAGCAGGGGCAGTTTCCCTCCATTGCCTTCATTGTGTCTTCAATCTCCAGAAACCCCCGTCGCCCTCTGCTTCCGCAAAGGTCGACAGAGAGTTGAGCTCCACCCTCTCCTCCGCCGTCTCCAACACCCGCAGCGCCGTCGACCTCCTCGCCTCCCTCCTCGCCGCCCCCGCCATGGCTCCGAAAAGCGACAAGGCGAAGAGCGACAAAGCGAAGAAGGAGAAGTCCGAGCAGGCGGCGAAGCTGGCAGCCATGCGAAGAAGAAGGGTGGTGTTCTTGCCGAGGCTTGGCGCGAGGGAGCTGCCGGACAAGTATTACTTGTACGGGGCGAGGGAGACGAAAGCTCATCCCCGCACCAGAGTCCTCCTCGCCGTCGCCGTCGATATGTTCCCGGGAGGTTACTTCTATTTTGCTGCATTCTTCAATTGCGGTCTCTGTCCTCCGTATTCGGAGTTCTTCTGTGATGTGATGAACACGTACGGACTCCACCTCTTAGATTTTACCCCAAATGCCGTTCTCACCTTGGCCGTTTTCGCACATCTGTGCGAAAACTATGTCGGGGTCCACCCAAATGTAGCCCTTTTCCGCCACTTCTTCACGCCTAGAGTAGAGTCCGGATCCCCACTCTCCGGCGGCATCTCCTGGATCTTTAGGTTGAACAAGAAAGAGGCGTACTTGAAAGGAGAGCTTCGCGGCAAGTGGGAGGAGTGGAGAGCCGATTGGTGCTGGGTTCTGGAAGATGCGCCCGAGCCGTTTACCTCGCCGCGCAAGACTGCAATCATGCGCAGCAAGGATTGGAGTGATTTGGCCCCGGAGGACGACAAGTTGGAGATTGCCGTCAATAGAATCCTTCGCCTCCGGGCCGCCAATCTGGCTGTGGGTGAAGTTGGGGCCGATTTCCTCCGCCGCTGCATTGCCCCCCTGCAGGAAAGGAAGAGGCCTGCCTGGGAGTTCGGCAACGCGGCAGATCGCATGAGGCTGCGCCCCGGGCTGAACTATAATTTCACCGTCTTGGAGCTGAAGGGGATGGTCCGGGAACTGTTCAAGCATGACCCCAAGCACCCGGAGTGGTTCAGACCGTCGGAAGGAGTAGTTCCTCTATGCAACAATACCGCCCTCAGTGCCATCCGCGCGGCAATGCCTGAGTGCGACTCCCACGGGGTCGTCCCCACTTGGCTGGTGCCCTCAGCGGAGACCATGCAGGTCTTCTTCGATAATCTGGTTGAACGGCCACGCAATCCCGAGGAGAAGAAGGGCCTCACCTGGGAGACCACCGACCAGGATATGGCATACATTGCCTCCAGACTGGAGGAGGCCGCCGCAGCTGCTGCTGCGGGTGAATTTGGATATACGGTGGACGAGGCAGAGGCAGCGGACACAGTGAGCCAAGCCGAGGAGGCGGAAATCCTCAAGCTGCTGAAGATTGCGCCCGAGGAGTTTGCCGGGGAGCCTGCCGGGAAGCCTGCCGGGACGAGCGGGGCTGCCGGGCAAGGCTCTGAGTCCAGTGAGCCCGCCGAGGAGGACGCCGAATCAGGCGATTCCGACGAAGACTCGGGCGGGTCACTGAACCTCGACGATGACGCTTCCTCATCCTCGGAGAATTCTCCGCCACCACCAAGCCATCCGCAACAACAGAAGAAGCGCCTCCGCAAGGTCGCTGAGATGACGAGGCCACAGGCGCCTCGACAGCAGCCGAAGCGCCGTGCGACGCGCGCCACCACGACGAGCGAGGTCGTCAAGGAGGCGCCCCGTGCCTGAGCGACAAGCGGAGGGGGATCTTCCCGGAATGGCTCTGGTGCCCCTTCTGCCCCTCGGCCCTCGGCGACGACTAGGGCCGGGTCTTCACAGCCCACAGCCCCGAAGCCCGCCAAGCGCCCGAGGGAGCCTTCTCCTCCAGCTCCTCGCGCTGGAGCGCGCCAGGCGGAGTTTGACTTCTCCGCCCTCAGCTCTGACGAAGAGGAGGAAGAGTAAGTACTTGCGATTTTCATTTCCTTTGATTTTGTCTTGATTTCTCTTGCTTGGTTCTAATCTTGCTTTGGCTTCTAGGACCTTGACCCAGAGGATGGCGAAGAGGGCCAAGATCCCTGTGGTTAACATCGAGGACGACGAGCCCGTCGTGGCGACAGGTGATGTGCCAGCGACAAGCCTGCCGGACCAACCCGCTGCTCCGGAGAGCAGCCCCCAGCACAGCCCCCAGCGTAAGTCTAGTATTTACTTTTCTGTTTAACGGGCGCGCTTGAGGTTGTTATCCTCATTGATGTCTTGTTGTCTTGTGCAGAAGTGGAGCCGCAGCCGCAGGAGCACCAGGAGGTCGCCCCCGACGAGCCGCTTGTCCCACCTTCCCCGCCAAGGATGAGCTCCCCGGCGAGGGACAGCGCTCCGCCAAGGGCGGGTACTCCGCCAAGGGCGAGTACCCCGCCAAGGGCGAGCAGTCCGACAAGGGTGAGCACCCCGCCAAGGGAGGGCGCAAGCGGCCCTCCGCCAGCGGGAGCCACTACTACGCCGCCAAGGGAGAATTCCCCGGCGAGGGACCCAGTTGTTGAAGAGGCCCGCGAAGGTAACCCTTGTAATTTTCTTCTTTGAATTCTTCTTCTCCTTTTTTTGGATATTTGCTTGACAAATCTTTCTTTTCTTTTTCTTCTGTTGCTAGACCCGCCCGCCCCGGAGCCGATGGAGACGGAAACCATCGCTGAGGAGGAGGTGCGCGGCGAAACTGGCGACGGCACCGCCGCGGAAGGAATGGCTGGTGCCAGCGAGCCAGCCGCCGAGGAGACTACCCCAGCTGCCGATGCCGCGGCTGGGGATGGGACCAGCGACCATACCGCGGGCCCGGAGGCCGCGGGAGCGCCGGTCGCTGCACCGGCCGCCGACCCCTCCGCCTCCGCACCTGGGTCGGGCGTATATCTGGAGGCCGCCAACGGGGTCTTCATACAAGTCCCGTGGGCGTCCTCATCAAGGGCACCAGCGGAGGGGGAGACCTTCGACGGAGAAGTTCTTGCCTCCGCCGGGTTGAAGGTTGTCAACGCGCCCGGCAGTAGCGACGAGCCCGAGGAGGAGCAACTCCTGCGTCGACTCCTGGGTTTGTACCGGGCCAGGCAAGCCAAACTGGAGTCCCGAGAGGCTCTGGCTGCCAAGGCCGGTGTTGACTTGGAGAAGCGCGCTGCGGAGCTCCGTGCCGCCAACCAGGCGGCCCTCCGAAACTTTGCGGAGGAACGCGAAGAGCTTGCCGGAGCACATCAAGCATTCCTCCTCGAGAAGGCCGAGGTGGAGGAGCAACAGCGACTCGCCGCCGAGGAGCTATCCCGGCGGGAGGGAGTGCTCAACCAGCGGAAGCTCGACCTCGATAGTCACGAGGACGACCTCACCGCTCATGAGCAGGCCATTGGCGGGGCTCTACAGGAGGCGAGGGATGCCGCAGCTGCTGCAGAGACCGCCAAGAGGGATCTGGAGGCCAGGGTGGCGCAGCTGGAGACGAATCTGAAGGCGAGCGAGGACAGGGTTGCCGCGCTCAACGTGGCGCGGGAGAAGGACGCCCACACCAACTCTGATATGCAAATCCGCCTCTCCGAGAAGGGCAAAGAGCTCACCGACGCCAGGGACTCCATCGCCGACTTGGAGCTGAAGGTTTCCACCCTTACTGACTCGCTCGATGCTGCCCGAGATCGTGAGACGAAACTGAAAGAGGATCTCCGCACTGAAAGGGCCTTGCTGGAAAGCGCCGCCGTCTCGCAAAACAACTTCCAGCGGGCGGTGGAGCAATGGACCGGGGAGCTCGTGGCCTCCGCCGCCAACATCGACATGGAGATGGTGGCGTTGAGGGCGGAGCACCTCGTGTACTCCCCCGACGAGAGCCTCCCCCACAGCGCCAAGCTGAGTCTGTTCTTCAGGGGAGTGGCGCCGGCGCTTGCGAGGCTACGGGAGAAGATCTCCGCGCAGCTGGCTGATGAGGCGCGCCGGCTTTGCATGGGTACCATGGAGCGGGTCTTGTCGAAGATCGTCTACCGCAACCCTGGGATCAACCTTGTCAACGTCCTCCGGACCCTGCCGCCCGAAGCTGACCAGGAGGCGTTGAAGGCGCAAGTTGCCCACATCGTGGCCAAGGCAGGAAAGATCCAGAGGGTTGACGGAGACCGAAGAGACTAGACTCCTTTCTTTCTGTTTCCTTTGCCGCTGCCAATTAAGTCATAGGTAGTTGGTTAGAACGACGGCAAGTTATCTCTGTAATATATACTTTTATTTTGGATGATCAATGCAGTGTTATCTCCCTTGTTTAGTCTTTTCACTTTGTATGGTTTCTACCATACGCTTTTAGGGAACTTGTCGGCAAAGGGGCCCTTGCCGCGAGCGCTGAGTGTGGGACTCTTAGCAGCCTGCTAGCAATGTCCTTGTCGGCAAGAAACCTTGCCGTAGCTAGTAGCAGCACACTTAGATTGCTGAGCGAACTCGAAAACGAAGTAAGGGCGCGACACTTGTCGCAGCTCACTTAAGCCGTTGAGCGTGCTCGAAGCAAGGTAAGGGTGCGGCTAGCCACGGGTAGGTTCCTCCGCGCACAGGTTTTCCATACAAAGTGTGACTGTTCAAGGAAGACAACTAAGAGATTTAAAAATTTTGAATGCTCAAACTTTGGTAACTTAGCTTTCATGGGTTGTTTGCTTCCCGGCGAGGCTTCTCTTTCTTGAATAGCACTTGGTCCATACCTCTATCTCCTTCCCCCCCCGGCAAACTTGTGCGCGAGGAACACTTCTTCTGCTTAAGAGAGGAAAGAAAAGAGGGGGAAACAGTAGTATGGGGCCTTGCGGCTTGTTACTGCTTACCGGGGATGCATGCTGCACAAGGTGTCAGATGATGCATGCAAGTAAAAAAGAAAAGCATGAAATGACAAACACTGTGAAGCACAGAAGTTTTACTGATGCACGGGGTCTGCGCCCGGCTTTGTACAAAGGTTTACATGCAACAGCGGCAAGACTTGTACAAAAGGTGGTTGCCGGAGCGGATCACGGCAACCGCGCCTCATGGGTGAAACTTGCGAAGATGCTCTATGTTCCAGGAGTTGCTCACCGGTAAGCCTTCTTCGGTCTCAAGGCGGACAGCGCCGGGCCTTGTGACTTCTCTCACCCGATAAGGGCCTTCCCACTTCGGCGTCAACTTGTTGGAGTTCTTGGCGGACTGAACGCGCCGAAGAACAAGGTCGCCTTCCTCGAGACTCCTGGCCCTGACCTTGCGGCTATGATAGCGACGCAAGGCTTGCTGATATCGAGCAGCTCGTACAGCGGCCTGGAGACGGTTCTCCTCGAGGAGCAATGCATCATCTTGCCGCAGTTGCTCTTGCTCGAGCTCATCGTAAGCGAGCACTCGAGGAGACCCATATACGAGTTCCGTGGGGAGAACTGCCTCTGCTCCATAGACAAGAGCAAAGGGTGTCTGTCCGGTGGCTCGATTTGGTGTCGTCCTGATTGACCAAAGAGCCGTTGGCAACTCCTCTATCCAGTTTCTTCCGCACTTGTGCAGCCTGTCGAAGGTTCTTGTCTTGAGTCCGCGCAGCACTTCAGCATTTGCCCTCTCTGCTTGACCATTGCTCCTCGGGTGAGCAACAGAAGCAAAGCAGACCTTGGCGCCAAGGTCTTGGACGTACTGCATGAAGGTGCGACTTGTGAACTTTGTGCCGTTGTCGGTGATGATCCTGTTAGGGATTCCGAAACGGCAAACAATTGACCTGAAGAACTTCATTGCTGACTGTGCGGTCACCTTTCTCACTGGTTCCACTTCTGGCCACTTTGTGAACTTGTCGACTGCAACGTACAAGTATTCAAAGCCCCCGACGGCGCGGGGAAAAGGGCCGAGGATATCGAGCCCCCAGACCGAGAAGGGCCAGGACAAAGGGATCGTCTGGAGAGCTTGAGCTGGCTGATGTATTTGCTTGGCATGGAACTGGCACGCTTCACACTTGGTTACTTGTGCAGTTGCATCTTGGAGGGCTTCTGGCCAAAAGAACCCTTGCCGGAACGCCTTCCCGGCAAGTGCCCTTGCGCCAATGTGGTGGCCACATATGCCTCCGTGTATCTCTGCCAACAGCCTCTGTCCATCTTCCCTGGAGATGCACTTCAACCTGACACCGTTGAGTCTTCTTCTGTACAGTTCGTTGCCAACGAACTGGTACATACTTGACTGTCTGGTTATCCTTTCTATCTCTTCTGGTTCTTCGGGAAGTTCTCCAGTTTGAAGAAAACGGACGATTTGCTGTGCCCATGCTGGAGCCTGAGGCTCAACAACAAGGACTAAAGGCATCAGTGCTGCTGCGAGAACCTCAGCTCCTACGGCAAGAACCTGCGGCTCTGCCGGAGCTGAGGGTTCCCCGGCAAGCCTGCCGGGGCAGGGCTTGTCGGGAACGCCTGCTTCAACTATACAGACCCTTGGGTCCGCAGGAGCAGACTGTTCCTCAGCATCTTGGTTGTTGCTCTTGGGGACCTTGGCGGCGGCTTCAGGAAGATCCGCCGGCAAGTAGTCGCCGGAGACCAACTTCCTCTTCTTGCCTGGCCCAACTGATGGTGTAATGGATGGTTGAGTTAGCTTGAGCACGAAGGTCCCTGGTTCCACAGTTAACTTCATTGAAGCACACTTTGAGAGGCCATCTGCGATATCATTCTGAGCTCTTGGAACGTGCTCCATCTGCAGGCCTTCAAAGTGTTCTTCAAGCTTCCTCACTTCATCGACATAGGCTTCCATCAGAGGACTCTGGTAACTCTTGTTTACTTGTCGGACCACCAATTGTGAATCTCCCCGCACAATCAACTTCTTGATCCCAAGTTCGGCCGCAATCCTGAGGCCGGCAAGCAAACCTTCATACTCAGCAGTATTGTTTGTCGCTTGCTCCTTGGGAAAGTGCATTTGGACAACATACTTGAGATGCTCTCCGGTGGGTGCTATAAGTAATACGCCAGCACCGGCGCCTTGCAGCGAGAAGGCACCATCGAAGTACATTATCCACTCTTTGCTCGCTTCTTGGACGGGGATGCTTGTCTCTGGAACTTCTTCATCTGGTGTTGGGGTCCATTCTGCTATAAACTCTGCCAAAGCTTTGCTCTGTATGGTTGAAGTACTCTCAAACTTGAGCCCAAAGCTTGACAGTTCCAGCGCCCACTCGACGATTCTGCCTGTTGCTTCTGGATTTTGCAATATCCTCTTCAACGGAAAGCGAGTGACCACTATTATCTCGTGTGCTTGGAAGTAATGGCGCAGCTTTCTTGAGGCCATGAGGAGGCCGAAAACCAACTTCTGCACCCTAGAGTATCTTGATCTAGCCCCCTGCAAGAGGGAACTTACAAAATAAACTGGGCGCTGCACCATCTTCTTTCGCACTTCTCCTTGTTCCTGCGCAGGCTTGTCCTTGTCGGGGCCAGAGCTTGTTGGGGAAGCCCCCTGCTTGTCGCTGGATGCGCCTGCCGGGAATGTGGGTTCCTCATCTGCCTCCCTCTCCGCTACTAACCACTTGATTGGTTGCCGCTAGGTACAGCAGCAACTTCTCTTGTGGCCTAGGTGCGACAAGTATTGGAGTGGAGGACAGGTATCCTTTCAAGTCTTGCAGCGCTGCCTCCGCCTCCGGAGTCCATTTCATAGGACCTGCCTTTTTCAAGATTTTGAAGAAAGGTAGGACACGTTCTGCAGACTTTGAAATGAACCTGCTGAGGGCAGCCACACAACCAGCAAGTCTCCTTACGTCCTTGACGCGCTTCGGGGCTTCAATCTGCTCGATGGCTTTTATCTTGTCGGGATTGGCTTCAATCCCCCTCTGGGACATAAAGAACCCGAGAAGCTTGCCGGAGGGGACTCCGAAGACACACTTCTCGGGGTTCAGCTTGAGTTGTATCTTGCGCAGATTCTCAAAGGTTTCTTCTAAGTCTTGGATCAAGGTATCCTTGCTCTTGCTCTTGACCACTATATCATCCATGTAGGCTTCTACATTCCTGTGTATCTGTGGCTCAAAAGCAGTGTGCAGCACCCTTGCAAATGTTGAGCCTGCATTCTTCAATCCAAAGGGCATGCGTATGAAGCAGTATGTGCCACATGGAGTAATGAACGCAGTCTTCTCTTCATCTTCCTCAGCCATGAATATCTGGTGGTAGCCTGAGTATGCATCGAGAAATGAAAGCAAGTCACATCCAGCCGTGGAGTCAACAATCTGGTCGATGCACGGCAAGGGAAAAGGATCCTTGGGACAAGCTTTCTTCACATCAGTGAAGTCTATACAAAGTCTCCATTTCCCATTAGCCTTTCGCACGACAACTGGATTGGCCAACCATGTAGGATGGAGTACACCTCTAACCAGGCCTGCTGCTTCCAACTTCCTTATCTCCTCGGCAATGAACTCTTGGCGCTCCACAGCTTGCTTCCTGACCTTCTGCTTGACGGGCCGCGCGTGAGGACAAACAGCAAGCTTGTGCTCAATTACCTTCCTGGGAACGCCGGGGATGTCAGACGGTTGCCATACGAACACGTCGACATTCGCCCGCAGGAAGGCAACGAGCGCGCTTTCCTATTTGGGGTCGAGCGTAGCACTGATGGTGAAGGTACCACCAGTGCCGTCCTCCTTGGCGGACACCTTCTTGGTTGCCGGTGGAGCTGCCATTCCTTTCTTGCACTTGCCGGTGGAGCTCGATGGTGCGTCCTCGACGGCAGCGCAGCACTCCGAAGAGGTGCGTTTGCCGGAGTGGGCTCCAGAGCTCTTGCCGGACTGAAACTGACCACCCGCGAACACCTATGGGACCGGAGCCCCTTCTACGTTGCGGTAAGGGAGCGGAGGAAGCACGGAGAGCAGATCGAGGAGCACACACGGGCAGTTTACCCAGGTTCGGGCCGCGCGGACGCGTAAAACCCTACTCCTGCTTTGGTTGTATTGAGTTCTCGGGCTCGGGAGCTTGAAGATCTACAGTGCCAGCTACACCGAGCGTAGGATTGATCGAGTTTCTGGGATCGAACCTCCTCTACGTTGTGCATGGGCCTCCTTTTATAGCTCAAAGGGGTCACCGACAGGTGTCAACGTAGAGGAGGGTAAAAGCGTAAATTTGGTGGTGGTTGTAACAGTCCATGAACAGTGGTCTTCACCTAACTCTGACGGTGGGGGACAAGAGCATTGAATGCCCGTCGCCGTCGCCCCAAAAGCGTCCGTCCATGCGTCTCCGTTCGCCACGGAGATGGCTTCGTCACCGCGGCTCGCCAGCGTGTCCCTCAGGCTGCACAGCCATCTCCCACGTGCCCCTGGAAGGGCCCCAGGGCGACGCGTGGCCAGATGAGCTGGAGCGCAGGCACACAGCGTAAGCCTCCCCTGGCAAGCACCTTGCCGGGGGCGCAATCTTGCCGGGCCCGGGAGCTTGTCGCTCCTCGGGTCCTGCCGGGGCGCATGATGCGCCACGATGTATCTTCTGGGGTGTGGTTCTCTGGTCTTCCTGGCAAGCTCCTCTTGCCAGGGTCTTGTGAGGATAGAATGGTCTTGAGCTTGGAGCAGCCTTCCCGGCAAGCTCCTCTTGCCGGGGCCTTGATCCTCTGACTTGTATATTTTGTTCTTGAATGGCTTCGAAGGGGTCCAGAGTGGGCTTTGGCGGGCACGTGGTGAGCCAGACCACGGGATGCTGCTACTGCCCGTGCACAAGTCGGGATACTAGGGTACCCCTACTCTAGTACACCGACAGGAGCCCCCGGGCCTGGGCCACACACGGTGCCGAGCGCTGTTGGGCCAGGCCTTGAACAGTGCATGGGCACACGCGGCCCACGACGCGCCGTTTCCCACTCCGCGTCTGCCGCACCTCTCCCTAACGGCACGCGTCGATTGCGGCGTTGTGGGAGAGATCGTGGCCTGCTTCTTTAATGGAAAATGCGGAACGTCCCCCACTTCCCCCTTAAAAGCAGAGGAAGCAGGGGCAGTTTCCCTCCATTGCCTTCATTGTGTCTTCAATCTCCAGAAACCCCCGTCACCCTCTGCTTCCGCAAAGGTCGACAGAGAGTTGAGCTCCACCCTCTCCTCCGCCGTCTCCAACACCCGCAGCGCCGTCGACCTCCTTGCCTCCCTCCTCGCCGCCCCCGCCATGGCTCCGAAAAGCGACAAGGCGAAGAGCGACAAGGCGAAGAAGGAGAAGTCCGAGCAGGCGGCGAAGCTGGCAGCCATGCGAAGAAGGAGGGTGGTGTTCCCGCCGAGGCTTGGCGCGAGGGAGCTGCGGGACAAGTATTACTTGTTCTGGGCGAGGGAGACGAAAGCTCATCCCCGCACCAGAGTCCTCCCCGCCGTCGCCGTCGACATGTTCCCGGGAGGTTACTTCTATTTTGCTGCATTCTTCCATTGCGGTCTCTGTCCTTCGTATTCGGAGTTCTTCTGTGATGTGATGAACACGTACGGACTCCACCTCTTAGATTTTACCCCAAATGCCGTTCTCACCTTGGCCGTTTTCGCACATCTGTGCGAAAACTATGTCGGGGTCCACCCAAATGTAGCCCTTTTCCGCCACTTCTTCACGCCTAGAGTAGAGTCTGGATCCCCACTCTCCGGTGGCATCTCCTGGATCTTTAGGTTGAACAAGAAAGAGGCGTACTTGAAAGGAGAGCTTCGCGGCAGGTGGGAGGAGTGGAGAGCCGATTGGTGCTGGGTTCTGGAAGATGCGCCCGAGCCGTTTACCTCGCCGCGCAAGACTGCAATCGTGCGCGGCAAGGATTGGAGCGATTTGGCCCCGGAGGACGACAAGTTGGAGATTGCCCTCAATAGGATCCTTCGCCTCCGGGCCGCCAATCTGACTGTGGGTGAAGTTGGGGCCGATTTCCTCCGCCGCCGCATTGCCCCCCTGCAGGAAAGGAAGAGGCCTGCCTGGGAGTTCGGCAATGCGGCAGATCGCATGAGGCTGCGCCCCGGGCTGAACTATAATTTCACCGTCTTGGAGCTGAAGGGGATGGTCCGGGAACTGTTCAAGCATGACCCCAAGCACCCGGAGTGGTTCAGACCGTCGGAAGGAGTAGTTCCTCTATGCAACAATACCGCCCTCAGTGCCATCCGCAACGGGGGCGGCAAGATGATGCATTGCTCCTCGAGGAGAACCGTCTCCAGGCCGCTGTACGAGCTGCTCGATATCAGCAAGCCTTGCGTTGCTATCACAGCCGCAAGGTCAGGGCCAGGAGTCTCGAGGAAGGCGACCTTGTTCTTCGGCGCGTTCAGTCCGCCAAGAACTCCAACAAGTTGACGCCGAAGTGGGAAGGCCCTTATCGAGTGAGACAAGTCACAAGGCCCGGCGCTGTCCGCCTTGAGACCGAAGAAGGCTTACCGGTGAGCAACTCCTGGAACATAGAGCATCTTCGCAAGTTTCACCCATGAGGCGCGGTTGCCGTGATCCGCTCCGGCAACCACCTTTTGTACAAGTCTTGCCGCTGTTGCATGTAAACCTTTGTACAAAGCCGGGCGCAGACCCCGTGCATCAGTAAATCTTCTGTGCTTCACAGTGTTTGTCATTTCATGCTTTTCTTTTTTACTTGCATGCATCATCTGACACCTTGTGCAGCATGCATCCCCGGTAAGCAGTAACAAGCCGCAAGGCCCCATACTACTGTTTCCCCCTCTTTTCTTTCCTCTCTTAAGCAGAAGAAGTGTTCCTCGTGCACAAGTTTGCCGGGGGGGAAGGAGATAGAGGTATGGACCAAGTATGGACCAAGTGCTGTTCAAGAAAGAGAAGCCTTGCCGGGAAGCAAACAACCCATGAAAGCTAAGTTACCAAAGTTTGAGCATTCAAATTTTTTAAATCTCTTAGTTGTCTTCCTTGAACAGTAACACTTTGTATGGAAAACCTGTGCGCGGAGGAACCTATCCGTGGCTAGCCGCACCCTTACCTTGCTTCGAGCACGCTCAACGGCTTAAGTGAGCTGCGACAAGTGTCGCGCCCTTGCTTCGTTTTCGAGTTCACTCAGCAATCTAAGTGTGCTGCGACTAGCTGCGGCAAGGTTTCTTGCCGACAAGGACATTGCTAGCAGGCTGCTAAGAGTCCCGCACTCAGCGCTCGCGGCAAGGGCCCCTTTGCCGACAAGTTCCCTAAAAGCGTAGGGTAGAAAGCATACAAAGTGAAAAGACTAAACAAGGGAGATAACACTGCATTGATCATCCAAAATAAAAGTATATATTACAGAGATAACTTGCCGCTGTTCTAACCAACTACCTATGACTTAATTGGCAGCGGCAAAGGAAACAGAAAGAAAGGAGTCTAGTCTCTTCGGTCTCCGTCGACCCTCTGGATCTTTCCCGCCTTGGCCACGATGTGGGCAACTTGCGCCTTCAACGCCTCCTGGTCAGCTTCGGGCGGCAGGGTCCGGAGGACGTTGACAAGGTTGATCCCAGGGTTGCGGTAGACGATCTTCGACAAGACCCGCTCCATGGTACCCATGCAAAGCCGGCGCGCCTCATCAGCCAGTTGCGCGGGGATCTTCTCCCGTAGCCGCGCAAGCGCCGGCGCCACTCCCCTGAAGAACAGACTCAGCTTGGCGCTGTGGGGGAGGCTCTCGTCGGGGGAGTACACGAGGCGCTCCGCCCTCAACGCCACCATCTCCATGTCGATGTTGGCGGCGGAGGCGACGAGCTCCTCGGTCCATTGCTCCACCGCCCGCTGGAAGTTGTTTTGCGAGACGGCGGCGCTTTCCAGCAAGGCCCTTTCAGTGCGGAGATCCTCTTTCAGTTTCGTCTCACGATCCCGGGCAGCGTCGAGCGAGTCAGTAAGGGTGGAAACCTTCAGCTCCAAGTCGGCGATGGAGTCCCTGGCGTCGGTGAGCTCTTTGCCCTTCTCGGAGAGGCGGATTTGCAGATCAGAGTTGGTGTGGGCGTCCTTCTCCCGTGCCACGTTGAGCGCGGCAACCCTGTCCTCGCTCGCCTTTAGATTCGTCTCCAGCTGCGCCACCCTGGCCTCCAGATCCTTCTTGGCGGTCTCTGCAGCAGCTGCGGTATCCCTCGCCTCCTGCAGAGCCCCGCCAATGGCCTGCTCACGAGCGGTGAGGTCGTCCTCGTGACTATCGAGGTCGACCTTCCGCTGGTTGAGCACTCCATACCGCCGGGATAGCTCCTCGGCGGCCAGTCGCTGCTGCTCCTCCACCTCGGCCTTCTCGAGGAGGAATGCTTAATGTGCTCCGGCAAGCTCTTCGCGTTCCTCCACCAAGTTTCGGAGGGCCGCCTGGTTGGCAGCACGGAGCTCCGCAGCGCGCTTCTCCAAGTCAACACCGGCCTTGGCAGCCAGAGCCTCTCGGGACTCCAGTTTGGCTTGCCTGGCCCGGTACAAACCCAGGAGTCGATGCAGGAGTTGCTCCTCCTCGGGCTCGTCGCTACTGCCGGGCGCGTCGACAACCTTCAACCCGGCGGAGGCAAGAACTTCTCCGTCGAAGGTCTCCCCCTCCGCTGGTGCCCTTGATGAGGACGCCCACGGGACTTGTATGAAAACCCCGTTGGCGGCCTCCAGATATACGCCCGACCCAGGTGCGAAGGCGGAGGGGTCGGCGGCCGGTGCAGCGTCCAGCGCTCCCACGGCCTCCAGGCCCGCGGTATGGTCGTCGGTCCCTTCCCCAGCCGCGGCATCGGCAGCTGGGGCAGTCTCCTCGGCGGCTGGCTCGCCGGCACTAGCCATTCCTTCCGCGGCAGTGCCGTCGCCAGTTTCGCCGCGCACCTCCTCCTCAGCGATGGTTTCCGTCTCCATCGGCTCCGGGGCGGGCGGGTCTAGCAACAGAAGAAAAAGAAAAGAAAGATTTGTCAAGCAAATATCCAAAAAAAGAGAAGAAGAATTCAAAGAAGAAAATTACAAGGGTTACCTTCGCGGGCCTCTTCAACAACTGGGTCCCTCGCCAGGGAATTCTCCCTTGGCGGCGTAGTAGTGGCTCCCGCTGGCGGAGGGCCGCTTGCGCCCTCCCTTGGCGGGGTGCTCACCCTTGTCGGACTGCTCGCCCTTGGCGGGGTACTCGCCCTTGGCGGAGTACCCGCCCTTGGTTGAGCGCTGTCCCTCGCCGGGGATCTCATCCTTGGCGGGGAAGGTGGGACAAGCGGCTTGTCGGGGGTGACCTCCTGGTGCTCCTGCGGCTGCGGCTCCACTTCTGCACAAGACAACAAGACATCAATGAGGATAACAACCTCAAGCGCGCCCGTTAAACAGAAAAGTAAATACCAGACTTACGCTGGGGGCTGCGTTGGGGGCTGCTCTCCGGAGCAGCGGGTTGGTCCGGCAGGCTTGTCGCTGGCACATCACCTGTCGCCGCGACGGGCTCGTCGTCCTCGATGTTAACCACAGGGATCTTGGCCCTCTTCGCCATCCTCTAGGTCAAGGTCCTAGAAGCCAAAGCAAGATTAGAACCAAGCAAGAGAAATCAAGACAAAATCAAAGGAAATGAAAATCGCAAGTACTTACTCTTCCTCCTCTTCGTCGGAGCTGAGGGCGGAGAAGTCAAACTCCGCCTGGCGCGCTCCTGCGCGAGGAGCTGGAGGAGAAGGCTCCCTCGGGCGCTTGGCGGGCTCCGGGGCTGTGGGCTGTGAAGACCCGGCCCCAGTCGTCGCCGAGGGCCGAGGGGCAGAAGGGGCACCAAAGCCACTCCGGGAAGATCCCCCTCCGCTTGTCGCTCGGGCACGGGGCGCCTCCTTGACGACCTCGCTCATCGTGGTGGCGCGCGTCGCACGGCGCTTCGGCTGCTGTCGAGGCGCCTGTGGCCTCGTCATCTCAGCGACCTTGCGGAGGCGCTTCTTCTGTTGTTGCGGAGGGCTTGGTGGTGGCGGAGAATTCTCCGAGGATGAGGAAGCGTCGTCGTCGAGGTTCAGTGACCCGCCCGAGTCTTCGTCGGAATCGCCCGATTAGGCGTCCTCCTCGGCGGGCTCACTGGACTCAGAGCCTTGCCCGGCAGCCCCGCTCGTCCCGACAGGCTTCCCGACAGGCTCCCCGGCAAACTCCTCGGGCGCAATCTTCAGCAGCTTGAGGATTTCCGCCTCCTCGGCTTGGCTCACTGCGTCCGCTGCCTCTGCCTCGTCCACCGTATATCCAAATTCACCCGCAGCAGCAGCTGCGGCGGCCTCCTCCAGTCTGGAGGCAATGTATGCCATATCCTGGTCGGTGGTCTCCCGGGTGAGGCCCTTCTTCTCCTCGGGATTGCGGGGCCGTTCAACCAGATTATCGAAGAAGCCCTGCATGGTCTCCGCTGAGGGCACCAGCCAAGTGGGGACGACCCCGTGGGAGTCGCACTCAGGCATTGCCGCGCGGATGGCACTGAGGGCGGTATTGTTGCATAGAGGAACTACTCCTTCCGACGGTCTGAACCACTCCGGGTGCTTGGGGTCATGCTTGAACAGTTCCCGAACCATCCCCTTCAGCTCCAAGACGGTGAAATTATAGTTCAGCCCGGGGCGCAGCCTCATGCGATATGCCGCGTTGCCGAACTCCCAGGCAGGCCTCTTCCTTTCCTGCAGGGGGGCAATGCGGCGGCGGAGGAAATCGGCCCCAACTTCACCCACAGTCAGATTGGCGGCCCGGAGGCGAAGGATCCTATTGCGGGCAATCTCCAACTTCTCGTCCTCCGGGGCCAAATCGCTCCAATCCTTGCCGCGCACGATTGCAGTCTTGCGCGGCGAGGTAAACGGCTCGGGCGCATCTTCCAGAACCCAGCACCAATCGGCTCTCCACTCCTCCCACTTTCCGTGAAGCTCTCCTTTCAAGTACGCCTCTTTCTTGTTCAACCTAAAGATCCAGGAGATGTCGCCGGAGAGTGGGGATCCGGACTCTACTCTAGGCGTGAAGAGTGTGGCCCAGGCCCGGGGGCTCCTGTCGGTGTACTAGCGTAGGGGTACCCTAGTATCCCAACTTGTGCACGGGCAGTAGCAGCATCCTGTGGTCTGGCTGACCACGTGCCCGCCAAAGCCCACTCTGGACCCCTTCGAAGCCATTCAAGAACAAAGTATACAAGTCAGAGGATCAAGGCCCCGGCAAGAGGAGCTTGCCGGGAAGGCTGCTCCAAGCTCAAGACCATTCTATCCTCACAAGACACTGGCAAGAGGAGCTTGCCAGGAAGACCAGAGAACCACACCCCAGAAGATACATCGTGGCGCATCATGCGCCCCGGCAGGACCCGAGGAGCGACAAGCTCCCGGGCCCGGCAAGATTGCGCCCCCGGCAAGGTGCTTGCCGGGGGAGGCTTACGCTGTGTGCCTGCGCTCCAGCTCATCTGGCCACGCGTCGCCCTGGGGCCCTTCCAGGGGCACGTGGCAGATAGCTGTGCAGCCTGAGGGACACGCTGGCGACCCGCGGTGACGAAGCCATCTCCGTGGCGAACGGAGACGCATGGACGGACGCTTTTGGGCGACGGCGACGGGCATTCAATGCTCTTGTCCCCCACCGTCAGAGTTAGGTGAAGACCACTGTTCATGCACTGTTACAACCACCACCAAATTTACGCTTTTACCCTCCTCTACGTTGACACCTGTTGGTGACCCCTTTGAGCTATAAAAGGAGGCCCATGCACAACGTAGAGGAGGTTCGATCCCAGAAACTTGATCACTCCTACGCTCGGTGTAGCTGGCACTGTAGTTCTTCAAGCTCCCGAGCCCGAGAACTCAATACAACCAAAGCAGGAGTAGGGTTTTACGCATCCGCGCGGCCCGAACCTGGGTAAACTGCCCGCGTGTGCTCCTCGATCTGCTCTCAGTGCTTCCTCCGCTCCCTTAACGCAACGTAGAAGGGGCTCCGGTCCCATAGGTGTTCGCGGGTGGTCAGTTTCCCCGACATCTCCGGAGAGCAGCCCCCAGCGCAGCCCCCAGCGTAAGTCTGGTATTTACTTTTCTGTTTAACGGGCGCGCTTGAGGTTGTTATCCTCATTGATGTCTTGTTGTCTTGTGCAGAAGTGGAGCCGCAGCCACAGGAGCACCAGGAGGTCGCCCCCGACGAGCCGCTTGTCCCACCTTCCCCGCCAAGGATGAGCTCCCCGGCGAGGGACAGCGCTCCGCCAAGGGCTGGTACTCCGCCAAGGGCGAGTACCCCGCCAAGGGCGAGCAGTCCGACAAGGGTGAGCACCCCGCCAAGGGGGGGCGCAAGCGGCCCTCCGCCAGCGGGAGCCACTACTACGACGCCAAGGGAGAATTCCCCGGCGAGGGACCCAGTTGTTGAAGAGGCCCGCGAAGGTAACCCTTGTAATTTTCTTCTTTGAATTCTTCTTCTCTTTTTTTTGGATATTTGCTTGACAAATCTTTCTTTTCTTTTTCTTCTGTTGCTAGACCCGCCCGCCCCGGAGCCGATGGAGACGGAAACCATCGCTGAGGAGGAGGTGCACGGCGAAACTGGCGACGGCACCGCCGCGGAAGGAATGGCTGGTGCCGGCGAGCCAGCCGCCGAGGAGACTGCCCCAGCTGTCGATGCCGCGGCTGGGGAAAGGACCAGCGACCATACCGCGGGCCCGGAGGCCGCGGGAGCGCCGGACGCTGCACCGGCCGCCGACCCCTCCGCCTCCGCACCAGGGTCGGGCGTATATCTGGAGGCCGCCAACGGGGTCTTCATACAAGTCCCGTGGGCGTCCTCATCAAGGGCACCAGCGGAGGGGGAGACCTTCGACGGAGAAGTTCTCGCCTCCGCCGGGTTGAAGGTTGTCGACGCGCCCGGCAGTAGCGACGAGCCCGAGGAGGAGCAACTCCTGCGTCGACTCCTGGGTTTGTACCGGGCCAGGCAAGCCAAACTGGAGTCCCGAGATGCTCTGACTGCCAAGGCCGGTTTTGACTTGGAGAAGCGCGCTGCGGAGCTCCGTGCCACCAACCAGGCGGCCCTCCGAAACTTGGCGGAGGAACGCGAAGAGCTTGCCGGAGCACATCAAGCATTCCTCCTCGAGAAGGCCAAGGTGGAGGAGCAGCAGCGACTGGCCGCCGAGGAGCTGTCCCGGCGGGAGGGAGTGCTCAACCAGCGGAAGGTCGACCTCGACAGTCACGAGGACGACCTCACCGCTCGTGAGTAGGCCATTGGCGGGGCTCTGCAGGAGGCGAGGGATGCCGCAGCTGCTGCAGAGACCGCCAAGAGGGATCTGGAGGCCAGGGTGGCGCAGCTGGAGACGAATCTGAAGGCGAGCGAGGACAGGGTTGCCGCGCTCAATGTGGCGCGGGAGAAGGACGCCCACACCAACTCTGATCTGCAAATCCGCCTCTCCGAGAAGGGCAAAGAGCTCACCAACGCCAGGGACTCCGTCGCCGACTTGGAGCTGAAGGTTTCCACCCTTACTGACTCGCTCGACGCTGCCCGGGATCGTGAGACGAAACTGAAAGAGGATCTCCGCACTGAAAGGGCCTTGCTGGAAAGCGCCACCGTCTCGCAAAACTACTTCCAGCGGGCGGTGGAGCAATGGACCGAGGAGCTCGTCGCCTCCGCCGCCAACATCGACATGGAGATGGTGGCGTTGAGGGCGGAGCACCTCGTGTACTCCCCCGACGAGAGCCTCCCCCACAGCGCCAAGCTGAGTCTGTTCTTCAGGGGAGTGGCGCCGGCGCTTGCGCGGCTACGGGAGAAGATCCCCGCACAGCTGGCTGATGAGGCGCACCGGCTTTGCATGGGTACCATGGAGCGGGTCTTGTCGAAGATCGTCTACCGCAACCCTGGGATCAACCTTGTCAACGTCCTCCGGACCCTGCCGCCCGAAGCTGACCAGGAGGCGTTGAAGGCGCTGTTGGGGAATGTAGTATTTTAAAATTTTCCTACGATCACGCAAGATCTATCTACCAGATGCATAGCAACGAGAGGGAAGAGTGTGTCTACGTACCCTCGTAGACCGGAAGCGGAAGCGTCAAGTGACGCGGTTGATGTAGTCGAACTTCTTCACGATTCAACCGATCAAGCACCGAACGTACGGCACCTCCGCGTTCAGCACACGTTCAGCTTGATGACGTCCCACGAGCTCTTGATCCAGTTGAGCTTCACGGGAGAGTTTCGTCAGCACGACGGCGTGGTGACGGATATGATGTATCTACCGGCGCAGGGCTTCGCCTAAGCACTGCAACGGTATGACCGAGGTGTGTTTCTGTGGAGGGGGGCACCGCACACGGCTGGAACAATTCAACTTGTGTGTCTTTGGGTGCCCCCCTGCCCCCGTATATAAAGGAGCAAGGGAGGAGGGCCGGCCGGCCGCCTATGGTGCGGCTAGGGCAATCCTACTAGGAATAGGATTGCAATCCTATTCCTAGTAGGAGTCCATCAAGAAGGAAGAGAGGGAAACGAAAAGAGGGAGAGGTGGCGCCACCCCAATCCTAGTCCAACTAGGATCCCTAGGTGGGGCGCCGGCCAGCCTCTATGGGCTGCCTCTCTCTTTACCTTAAGGCCCACTATGGACCATCCCCCCTCGTAGGGGGTTCCGGTAACCCCCTCCGGCAATCCAGTTAAATCCGAAACTTTTCCGGAACACTTCCGGTGTCCGAATATAGTCGTCCAATATATCAATCTTTATGTCTCGGACATTCCGAGACTTCTCGTCATGTCCGTGATCTCATCCGGGACTCCGAACTACCTTCGGTACATCAAAACTCATAAACTTATAATACCGATCGTCATCAAACGTTAAGCGTGCGGACCCTACGGGTTCGAGAACTATGTAGACATGACCGAGACTCATCTCCGGTCAATAACCAATAGCGGAACCTGGATGTTCATATTGGCTCCTACATATTCTACGAAGATATTTTCTCGGTCAAAACCGCATAACAACATACGTTGTTCCTTTTGTCATCGGTATGTTACTTGCCCGAGATTCGATCATCGGTATCTCTATACCTAGTTCAATCTCGTTACCTGCAAGTCTCTTTACTCGTTCCGTAACACATCATGTCGTGACTAACTCATTAGTCTTTTGCTTGCAAGGCTTATTATGATGTGTGTTACCGAGAGGGCCCAGAGATACCTCTCCGACACTCGGAGTGACAAATCCTAATCTTGATCTATGCCAACACCACGAATACTTTCAGAGACACCTGTAGAGCATCTTTATGATCACCCAGTTACGTTGTGATGTTTGATAGCACACAAGGTGTTCCTACGGTATTCGGGAGTTTCATAATCTCATAGTCATAGGAACATGTATAAGTCATGAAGAAAGCAATAGCAGTAAAACTAAACGATCATAGTGCTATGCTAACGGATGGGTCTTGTCCATCACATCATTCTTCTAATGATGTGATCCCGTTGATCAAATGACAACTCATGTCTATGGCTAGGAAACATAACCATCTTTGATCAATGAGCTAGTCTAGTAGAGGCATACTAGGGACATACTGTTTTGTCTATGTATTCACACATGTACTAAGTTTCCGGTTAATACAATTCTAGCATGAATAATAAACATTTATCATGATATAAGGAAATATAAATAACAACTTTATTGTTGCCTCTAGGGCATATTTCCTTCAGTCTCCCACTTGCACTAGAGTCAATAATCTAGCTCACATCGCCATGTGATTTAATACCGATAGTTCACATCGTTATGTGAATAACACCCATAGTTCACATCGCCATGTGACCAACACCCAAAGGGTTTACTAGAGTCAATAATCTAGTTCACATCGCTATGTGATTAATACCCAAGAGTAATAAGGTGTGATCATGTTTTGCTTGTGAGAGAAGTTTAGTTAACGGGTCTGTCACATTCAGATCCGTATGTATTTCGCAAATTTCTATGTCTACAATGCTCTGCATAGAGCTACTCTAGCTAATTGCTCCCACTTTCAATACGCATCCAGATTGATACTTAGAGTCATCTGGATTTAGTGTCAAAGCTTGCATCGGCGTAACCCTTTACGACGAACTCTTTATCACCTCCATAATCGAGAAACATTTCCTTAGTCATCCAGTTACTAAGGATAATTTTGACCGCTGTACAGTGATCTACTCCTGGATCACTATTGTACCCCCTTGACAAACTCATGGTAAGGTACACAACATGTTTGGTACACAGCATGGCATACTTTATAGAACCTATGGCTGAGGCATAGGGAATGACTTTCATTCTCTCTATATTTTCCTGCCGTGGTCTGGCTTTGAGTTTTACTCAACTTCACACCTTACAAGTCAGGCAAGAACTCCTTCTTTGACTGATCCATTTTGAACTACTTCAAAATCTTATCAAGGTATGTACTCATCGAAAGTCTTATCAAGCGTCTTGATCTATCTCTATAGATCTTGATGCCCAATATGTAAGCAGCTTCACCAAGGTCTTTCTTTGAAAAACTCCTTTCAAACACTCCTTTATGCTTTCCAGAAAATTCTACATCATTTCCGATCGACAATATGTCATTCACATATACTTATCAGAAAGGTTGTAGTGCTCCCACTCACTTTCTTGTAAATACAGGCTTCACCGCAAGTCTGTATAAATCTATATGCTTTGATCAACTTATCAAAGCGTATATTCCAACTCCGAGATGCTTGCACCAGTCCATAGATGGATCGCTGGAGCTTGCACACTTTGTTAGCACCTTTCGGATCGACAAAACCTTCGGGTTGCATCATATACAACTCTTCTTTGAGATATCCATTCAAGAATGCAGTTTTGACATCCATTTGCCAGATTTCATAATCATAAAATGCGGCAATTGCTAACATGATTCGGACAGACTTAAGCATCGCTACAGGTGAGAAAGTCTCATCGTAGTCAACTCCTTGAACTTGTCGAAACCCTTTCGCAACAAGTCGAGCTTTGTAAACAGTAACATTACCGTCTGCGTCGGTCTTCCTCTTGAAGATCCATTTATTTTCGATGGCCTGCCGATCATCGGGCAAGTCAACCAAAGTCCACACTTTGTTCTCATACATGGATCCCATCTCAGATTTCATGGCTTCAAGCCATTTTGCGGAATCTGAGCTCATCATTGCTTCCTCATAGTTCGTAGGTTCATCATGGTCTAGTAACATGATTTCCAGAACTGGGTTGCCGTACCACTCTGGTGCGGAACGTACTCTGGTTGAGCTACGACGTTCAGCAGAAACTTGATCCGAAGTTTCATGATCATCATCATTAACTTCCTCACTGATTGGTGTAGGAATCACTGGAACTAGTTTCTGTGATGTTCCACTTTCCAATTCGGGAGAAGGTACAATTACCTCATCAAGTTCTACTTTCCTCCCACTCACTTTTTCGAGAGAAACTCCTTCTCTAGAAAGGATCCACTCTTAGCAACAAAGACCTTGCCTTCGGATCTGTGATAGAAGGTGTACCCAACAGTTTCTTTTGGGTATCCTATGAAGATTTACTTCTCCGATTTGGGTTCGAGCTTATCATGTTGAAACTTTTTCACATAAGCATCGCAGTCCCAAACTTAAAGAAATGACAGCTTAGGTTTCTCGTCAAACCACAGTTCATACGGTGTCATCTCCACGGATTTAGATGGTGCCCTATTTAACGTGAATGTAGCTGTCTCTAATGCATAACCCCAAAAGCGATAGTGGTAGATTGGTAAGAGACATCATCGATAGCACCATATCTAATAAAGTACGGTTATGACGTTCGGACACACCATTACACTGTGGTGTTCCAGGTGGCGTGAGTAGTGAAACTATTTCACATTGTTTTTACTGAAGGCCAAACTCGCTAACTCAAATATTTTACCTCTACGATCATATTGTAGAAACTCTTATTTTCTTGTTACGATGATTCTCCACTTCACCCTAAAATTCTTTGAACTTTTCAAATGTTTCAGACTTGTGCTTCATTAAGTAGATATACCCATATCTGCTCAAATCATCAGTGAAGGTCAGAAAATAACGATACCCGCCGCGAGCTTCAACACTTATTGGTCTGCATACATCAGTATGTATGATGTCCAACAACTCTGTTGCTCGCTCCACAGTTCCGGAGAACGGAGTTTTAGTCATCTTACCTATGAGGCATGGTTCGCAAGCACCAAGTGATTCATAATCAAGTGATTCCAAAAGTCCATCACTATGGAGTTTCTTCATGCGCTTTACACCAATATGACCTGAACGGCAGTGCCACAAATAAGTTGCACTATCATTATTAACCTTGCATCTTTTGGCTTCAATATTATGAATATGTGTATCACACGATCGAGATCCAACAAACCATTTTCATTGGGTGTATGACCATAGAAGGTTTTATTCATGTAAACAGAACAACAATTATTCTCTAACTTACATGAATAAGCGTATTGCACTAAACATGATCAAATCATATTCATGTTCAACACAAACACCAAATAACACTTATTTAGGTTCAACACTAATCCCGAAAGTATAGGGAGTGTGCGATGATGATCATATCAATCTTGGAACCACTTCCAACACACATCGTCACTTCACCTTTAACTAGTCTCTGTTCATTATGCAATTCTCGTTTCGAGTTACTAATTTTAGCAACTGAACCGGTATCAAATACCCCGGGGTTGCTATGAACACTAGTAAAGTACACGTCAATAATTTTTATATCAAAATATACCTTTGTTCACTTTGCCATCCTTCTTATCCGCCAAATATCTAGGGCAGTTCCACTTCCAGTGACCATTTCCTTTGCAGTAGAAGCACTTAGTTTCAGGCTTGAGTTTAGCTTTGGGTTTCTTCATGGGAGTGACAACTTGCTTGTCATTCTTTTTGAAGTTCCCCTTTTATCCCTTTGCCCTTTACTTGAAACAAGTGGTCTTATTAACCATCAACACTTGATGCTCTTTCTTGATTTCTACCTTCGCTGATTTCAGCATCGCGAAGAGCTCGGGAATTACCTTCGTCATCCCTTACATATTATAGTTCATCACGAAGTTCTACTAACTTGTTGATAGTGACTAGAGAACTTTGTCAATTACTATCTTATCTGGAAGACTAACTCCCACTTGATTCAAGTAATTGTGGTACCCAGACAATCTGAGCACATGCTCACTGGTTGAGCTATTCTCCTCCATCTTGTAGGCAAAGTACTGTCAGAGGTCTTATACCTCTCGACATGGGCATGAGTATGAAATACTAATTTCAACTCTTGAAACATCTTATATGCTCCGTGGCGTTCAAAACATTTTTGAAGTCCCGGTTCTAAGCCGTAAAGCATGGTGCACATAAACTATCAAGTAGTCATCATACCGAGCTTTTGTCAAAACATTCATAACGTCTACATCTGCTCCTGCAATAGGTCTGTCACCTAGCGGTGCATCAAGGACATAATTCTCTGTGCAGCAATGAGGATAATCCTCAGATCACAGAACAATTCCGCATCATTGCTACTAACATCTTTCAACTTAGTTTTCTCTAGGAATGCATTAAAATTCAAAGGAACGGTAGCACGGGCCATTGATCTACAACAACATAGATATGCAAAAACTATCAGGACTAAGTTCATGATAAGTTAAAGTTCAATTTAATCATATTAAGGAACTCCCACTTAGATAGACATCCCTCCGGTCATCTAAATGATCACGTGATCCAAATTAACTAAACCATGTCCGATCATCACGTGAGATGGAGTAGTTTCAATGGTGAACATCTTATGTTGATCATATCTACTATATGATTCACGTTCGACCTTTCGGTCTCCAGTGTTCCGAGGCCATATCTGCATATGCTAGGCTCGTCAAGTTTAACCCGAGTATTCTGCGTGTGCAAAACTGGCTTACACCCGTTGTATTTGAACATAGAGCTTATCACACCCGATCATCACGTGGTGTCTCGGCACGACGAACTTTCGCAATGGTGCATACTCAGGGAGAACACTTATACCTTGAAATTTAGTAAGGGATCATCTTATAATGCTACCGTCGTTCTAAGAAAAATAATAAGCATAATAAGATAAACATCACATGCAATCAAAATATGTGACATGATATGGCCATCATCATCTTGTGCTTTTGATCTCCATCTCCAAAGCACCGTCATGATCACCTTCGTCACCGGCGCGACACCTTGATCTCCATCGTAGCATCGTTGTCGTCTCGCCAACTATTGCTTCTACGACTATCTCTACCGCTTAGTGATAAAGTAAAGCAATTACATGGCGATTGTATTTCATACAATAAAGCGACAACCATATGGCTCCTGCCAGTTGCCGATAACTTTACAAAAACATGATCATCTCATACAAAACCGTATAACTCATCATGTCTTGACCATATCACATCACAACATGCCCTGCAAAAACAAGTTAGACGTCCTCTACTTTGTTGTTGCATGTTTTACGTGGCTGCTACGGGCTTAGCAAGAACCGTTCTTACCTACGCATACAAAACCACAACGATGTTTCGTCAAGTATGTGCTGTTTTAACCTTCACAAGGACCGGGCGTAGCCACACTTGATTCAGCTAAAGTGAGAGAGACAGACACCCGCCAGTCACCTTTAAGCAACGAGTGCTCGTAACGGTGAAACCAGTCTCGCGTAAGCGTACGCGTAATGTCGGTCCGGGCCGCTTCATCTCACAATACCGCCGAAGCAAAGTATGACATGCTGGTAAGCAGTATGACTAGTATCGCCCACAACTCATTGTGTTCTACTCGTGCATATCATCTACGCATAGACCTGGCTCTGATACCACTGTTGGGGAACGTAGTATTTTAAAATGTTCCTACGATCACGCAAGATCTATCTACCAGATGCATAGCAACGAGAGGGAAGAGTGTGTCTACGTACCCTCGTAGACCGGAAGCGGAAGCGTCAAGTGACGCGCTTGATGTAGTCGAACTTCTTCACGATTCAACCGATCAAGCACCGAACGTACGGCACCTTCGCATTCAGCACACGTTCAGCTTGATGACGTCCCACGAGCTCTTGATCCAGTTGAGCTTCACGGGAGAGTTTCGTCAGCACGACGGCGTGGTGACGGATATGATGTATCTACCGGCGCTGGGCTTCGCCTAAGCACTGCAACGGTATGACCGAGGTGTGTTTCTGTGGAGGGGGGCACCGCACACGGCTGGAACAATTCAACTTGTGTATCTTTGGGTGCCCCCCTGCCCCCGTATATAAAGGAGCAAGGGAGGAGGGCCGGCCGGCCTCCTATGGTGCGGCTAGGGCAATCCTACTAGGAATAGGATTGCAATCCTATTCCTAGTAGGAGTCCATCAAGAAGGAAGAGAGGGAAAGGAAAAGAGGGAGAGGTGGCGCCACCCCAATCCTAGTCCAACTAGGATCCCTAGGTGGGGCATCGGCCAGCCTCTATGGGCTGCCTCTCTCTTTCCCTTAAGGCCCACTATGGACCATCCCCCCTCGTAGGGGGTTCCGGTAACCCCCTCCGGCAATCCAGTTAAATCCGAAACTTTTCCGGAACACTTCCGGTGTCCGAATATAGTCGTCCAATATATCAATCTTTATGTCTCGGACATTCCGAGACTTCTCGTCATGTCCGTGATCTCATCCGGGACTCCGAACTATCTTCGGTACATCAAAACTCATAAACTTATAATACCGATCGTCATCAAACGTTAAGCGTGCGGACCCTACGGGTTCGAGAACTATGTAGACATGACCGAGACTCATCTCCGGTCAATAACCAATAGCGGAACCTGGATGTTCATATTGGCTCCTACATATTCTACGAAGATCTTTTATCGGTCAAAACCGCATAACAACATACGTTGTTCCTTTTGTCATCGGTATGTTACTTGCCCGAGATTCGATCGTCGGTATCTCTATACCTAGTTCAATCTCGTTACCGGCAAGTCTCTTTACTCGTTCCGTAACACATCATCTCGTGACTAACTCATTAGTATTTTGCTTGCAAGGCTTATTATGATGTGTGTTACCGAGAGGGCCCAGAGATACCTCTCCGACACTCGGAGTGACAAATCCTAATCTTGATCTATGCCAACACCACGAATACTTTCAGAGACACCTGTAGAGCATCTTTATGATCACCCAGTTACGTTGTGATGTTTGATAGCACACAAGGTGTTCCTACGGTATTCGGGAGTTGCATAATCTCATAGTCATAGGAACATGTATAAGTCATGAAGAAAGCAATAGCAGTAAAACTAAACGATCATAGTGCTATGCTAACGGATGGGTCTTGTCCATCACATCATTCTTCTAGTGATGTGATCCTGTTGATCAAATGACAACTCATGTCTATGGCTAGGAAACATAACCATCTTTGATCAATGAGCTAGTCTAGTAGAGGCATACTAGGGACATACTGTTTTGTCTATGTATTCACACATGTACTAAGTTTCCGGTTAATACAATTCTAGCATGAATAATAAACATTTATCATGATATAAGGAAATATAAATAACAACTTTATTATTGCCTCTAGGGCATATTTCCTTCAGGCGCAAGTTGCCCACATCGTGGCCAAGGCGGGAAAGATCCAGAGGGTCGACGGAGACCGAAGAGACTGGACTCCTTTCTTTCTGTTTCCTTTGCCGCTGCCAATTAAGTCATAGGTAGTTGGTTAGAACAGCGGCAAGTTATCTCTGTAATATATACTTTTATTTTGGATGATCAATGCAGTGTTATCTCCCTTGTTTAGTCTTTTCACTTTGTATGCTTTCTACCCTACGCTTTTAGGGAACTTGTCGGCAAAGGGGCCCTTGCCGCGAGCGCTGAGTGCGGGACTCTTAGCAGCCTGCTAGCAATGTCCTTGTCGGCAAGAAACCTTGCCGCAGCTAGTCGCAGCACACTTAGATTGCTGAGCGAACTCGAAAACGAAGCAAGGGCGCGACACTTGTTGCAGCTCACTTAAGCCGTTGAGCGTGCTCGAAGCAAGGTAAGGGTGCGACTAGCCACGGGTAGGTTCCTCCGCGCACAGGTTTTCCATACAAAGTGTGACTGTTCAAGGAAGATAACTAAGAGATTTAAAAATTTTGAATGCTCAAACTTTGGTAACTTAGATTTCATGGGTTGTTTGCTTCCCGGCAAGGCTTCTCTTTCTTGAACAGCACTTGGTCCATACTTGGTCCATACCTCTATCTCCTTCCCCCCGGCAATCTTGTGCGTGAGGAACACTTCTTCTGCTTAAGAGAGGAAAGAAAAGAGGGGGAAACAGTAGTATGGGGCCTTGCGGCTTGTTACTGCTTACCGGGGATGCATGCTGCACAAGGTGTCAGATGATGCATGCAAGTAAAAAAGAAAATCATGAAATGACAAACACTGTGAAGCACAGAAGTTTTACTGATGCACGGGGTCTGCGCCCGGCTTTGTACAAAGGTTTACATGCAACAGCGGCAAGACTTGTACAAAAGGTGGTTGCCGGAGTGGATCACGGCAACCGCGCCTCATGGGTGAAACTTGCGAAGATGCTCTATGTTCCAGGAGTTGCTCACCGGTAAGCCTTCTTCGGTCTCAAGGCGGACAGCGCCGGGCCTTGTGACTTGTCTCACCCGATAAGGGCCTTCCCACTTCGGCGTCAATTTGTTGGAGTTCTGGGCGGACTGAACGCGCCGAAGAACAAGGTCGCCTTCCTCGAGACTCCTGGCCCTGACCTTGCGGCTGTGATAGCGACGCAAGGCTTGCTGATATCGAGCAGCTCGTACAGCGGCCTGGAGACGGTTCTCCTCGAGGAGCAATGCATCATCTTGCCGCAGTTGCTCTTGCTCGAGTTCATCGTAAGCGAGCACTCGAGGAGACCCGTATACGAGTTCCGTGGGGAGAACTGCCTCTGCTCCATAGACAAGAGCAAAGGGTGTCTGTCCGGTGGCTCGATTTGGTGTCGTCCTTATTGACCAAAGAGCCGCCGGCAACTCCTCTATCCAGTTTCTTCCGCACTTGTGCAGCCTGTCGAAGGTTCTTGTCTTGAGTCCGCGCAGCACTTCAGCATTTGCCCTCTCTGCTTGACCATTGCTCCTCGGGTGAGCAACAGAAGCAAAGCAGACCTTGGCGCCAAGGTCTTGGACGTACTGCATGAAGGTGCGACTTGTGAACTGTGTGCCATTGTCGGTGATGATCCTGTTAGGGATTCCGAAACGGCAAACAATTGACCTGAAGAACTTCACTGCTGACTGTGCGGTCACCTTTCTCACTGGTTCCACTTCTGGCCACTTTGTGAACTTGTCGACTGCACCGTACAAGTATTCAAAGCCCCCGACGGCGCGGGGAAAAGGGCCGAGGATATCGAGCCCCCAGACCGAGAAGGGCCAGGACAAAGGGATCGTCTGGAGAGCTTGAGCTGGCTGATGTATTTGCTTGGCATGGAACTGGCACGCTTCACACTTGGTTACTTGTGCAGTTGCATCTTGGAGGGCTTCTGGCCAAAAGAACCCTTGCCCGGAACGCCTTCCCGGCAAGTGCCCTTGCGCCAATGTGGTGGCCACATATGCCTCCGTGTATCTCTGCCAACAGCCTCTGTCCATCTTCCCTGGAGATGCACTTCAACCTGACACCGTTGAGTCTTCTTCTGTACAGTTCGTTGCCAACGAACTGGTACATACTTGACTGTCTGGTTATCCTTTCTATCTCTTCTGGTTCTTCAGGAAGTTCTCCAGTTTGAAGAAAACGGACGATTTGCTGTGCCCATGCTGGAGCCTGAGGCTCAACAACAAGGACTAAAGGCATCAGTGCTGCTGCGGGAACCTCAGCTCCTACGACAAGAACCTGCGGCTCTGCCGGAGCTGAGGGTTCCCCGGCAAGCCTGCTGGGGCAGGGCTTGTCGGGAACGCCTGCTTCAACTGTACAGACCCTTGGGTCCGCAGGAGCAGACTGTTCCTCAGCATCTTGGTTGTTGCTCTTGGGGACCTTGGCGGCGGCTTCAGGAAGATCCGCCGGCAAGTAGTCGCCGGAGACCAACTTCCTCTTCTTGCCTGGCCCAACTGATGGTGTAACGGATGGTTGAGTTAGCTTGAGCACGAAGGTCCCTGGTTCCACAGGTAACTTCATTACAGCACACTTTGACAGGCCATCTGCGATATCATTCTGAGCTCTTGGAACGTGCTCCATCTGCAGGCCTTCAAAGTGTTCTTCAAGCTTCCTCACTTCATCGACATAGGCTTCCATCAGAGGACTCTGGTAACTCTTGTTTACTTGTCGGACCGCCAATTGTGAATCTCCCCGCACAATCAACTTCTTGATCCCAAGTTCGGCCGCAATCCTGAGGCCGGCAAGCAAACCTTCATACTCAGCAGTATTGTTTGTCGCTTGCTCCATGGGAAAGTGCATTTGGACAACATACTTGAGGTGCTCTCCGGTGGGTGCTATAAGTAATACGCCAGCACCGGCGCCTTTCAGCGAGAAGGCACCATCGAAGTACATTATCCACTCTTTGCTCGCTTCTTGGACGGGAATGCTTGTCTCTGGAACTTCTTCATCTGGTGTTGGGGTCCATTCTGCTATAAACTCTGCCAAAGCTCTGCTCTGTATGGTTGAAGTACTCTCAAACTTGAGCCCAAAGCTTGACAGTTCCAGCGCCCACTCGACGATTCTGCCTGTTGCTTCTGGATTTTGCAATATCCTCTTCAACGGAAAGCGAGTGACCACTGTTATCTCGTGTGCTTGGAAGTAATGGCGCAGCTTTCTTGAGGCCATGAGGAGGCCGAAAAGCAACTTCTGCACCCCAGAGTATCTTGATCTAGCCCCCTGCAAGAGGGAACTTACAAAATAAACTGGGCGCTGCACCATCTTCTTTCGCACTTCTCCTTGTTCCTGCACAGGCTTGTCCTTGTCGGGGCCAGAGCTTGTCGGGGAAGCCCCCTGCTTGTCGCTGGATGCGCCTGCCGGGAATGTGGGTTCCTCATCTACCTCCCTCTCCGCTACTAACGCAGCACTAACCACTTGATTGGTTGCCGCTAGGTACAGCAGCAACTTCTCTTGTGGCCTAGGTGCGACAAGTATTGGAGTGGAGGACAGGTATCCTTTCACGTCTTGCAGCGCTGCCTCCGCCTCCGGAGTCCATTTCATAGGACCTGCCTTTTTCAAGATTTTGAAGAAAGGTAGGGCGCGTTCTGCAGACTTTGAAATGAACCTGCTGAGGGCAGCCACACAACCAGCAAGTCTCCTTACGTCCTTGACGCGCTTCGGGGCATCAATCTGCTCGATGGCTTTTATCTTGTCGGGATTGGCTTCAATTCCCCTCTGGGACATAAAGAACCCGAGAAGCTTGCCGGAGGGGACTCCGAAGACGCACTTCTCGGGGTTCAGCTTGAGTTGTATCTTGCGCAGATTCTCAAAGGTTTCTTCTAAGTCTTGGATCAAGGTATCCTTGCTCTTGCTCTTGACCACTATATCATCCATGTAGGCTTCTTCATTCCTGTGTATCTGTATGAAGCAGTATGTGCCACATGGAGTAATGAATGCAGTCTTCTCTTCATCTTCCTCAGCCATGAATATCTGGTGGTAGCCTGAGTATGCATCAAGAAATGAAAGCAACTCACTGTAACACCCCAAAAATATTTATTTGGAGTTTCAAAAACTTTTTCAAATTTTAGTTAGGATTTAAAAAATTTCTTGGAGGGTTCTGTTTGAAGGTGGTAATTATTTGGGTTATTTTATTTTTGGAGGTTTTCAAAACTATTTCTTTCTAAAGAGTTTTTGGTTTTGGTTTTTATAATTCAAAGGCAAAAGCCTTTTTCCACCTCTTCTAGCACCCTACACCACTCCAAATATTTTTCTGCCACCTCAAGAATTATCTCTCAAGTCATGCACACCTTCTATGGCCTCATTTAACTTCTTTCCACCCCACAAAAAAATATTCCTTCAATATATTCTAAATTCCTAAGATGGAATTTAAAATTATCATAGTTTCTTGTCATTACAAAGGAACTATATTTTTTATGACTCTTTTGCCACCACAAAAATTATCCCTACATATACATAGTACCCTAAACCCATTTCTCCAAAAACATTTGGTCCCACAGTTCAAAATTTACAAATTTCATCCAGTTTAATTTTGGTCCAGAAATCAAATTCTTGCCCCAAATCATTTCTAAACTTCACCAAAAATCCTGAGCTTCTGGCAATCCCAATCTTGAGCAACTACACACTACCACAGCAAGTCCCATGATCATCTAACATGTCTAGCACCCTTAATCATTTCATCAAACACGTTGCAAGCACACTGTTCATAACTGAATAAGTTCAGTTAACTGAACTTAGTTCAGTCGACAGGGGCCGGCGGTGCCGTGCACTCCTCCCCTTCCCCTCCCGCACGGTGTCGTCGCCTGCCTTCAATGCCGCCGCCCTCACTGGCCCACCGCCCAGCCTCTCCACGCCGGTGAGCTGGCAGCTGGCCGGTGCAGCCGCCCCCAAGCTCATCCACGGCGGAGGCCGATCGGGTCGCCACGGCCACCGGCCCTCTTCACTGCGCCGCAACTCCCCCACCTAATCCCCACCCACGCGTCGCTCCCTCTCGCCTCTCCGCACACCAGACGCGCCGACCACGCCGCCCCGGGCCCGTGTGGCAGTCGCCGGAGCTGGCGACGCCGCCGCACCCGTACGGGACACCTCACCGCGGGTGAGGCCAACGAGCTCGGTTCCGTCCAAGCTAAAGCTTCCGGCGTACTCCACCGGCCTCATAACTCCCTCGCCGCCCCTGACCACCGGCCACCGCCGACCACGGTGACCGAATTAACTCCGGCGCTATCCGCCCGTCTCGGCCACCCTCGGCTCGCCTATAAAAGGGACCCTCGAGCCCCTCCAGCACCACCACTCACCTCCACCGCCACCCAGTACCTCTCCTAGCCACTCACCCGACCCCGAGAGGGTCTTCTTCTCCCTCTCCGGCCACCGTCCCGCCGCCTCTGTCCACGAACCAAACACCACCGATACTCCACCATAGCCAGCCAAACTTCGCCAGTCCACCTATCTACCACCACCACATCGAACCCCCACCTCAATTCCATTCCCCGAGCCCTCTCCGACGATCCCCAAACACCACCGAAACGCCGTCCGCCGCCGCTGACCTCGTCGCCGTTCAGGTGAACGCCGGCGACCAACTCTACCACTCACCGATGCGGGAGTCCACGCTGGTCACGTTGCGACCAGCGCCGGGCTCTGAAACCCCGGCGATCGTCGCCGGCGATCGCCGCCTCCTCTCTGTACACGCGCGCGAGCGCTCGATTTAAACCCGACGGGTGGTCCCCACCCGTCAGCTCTCTCTCTCTTATTCCTGTTTACAGCGAAAGCGTATTTTGCGCTTTACGTCTTCTCCACTGGAAGGCGTACTCGCTGCCGTAAACGTTTTCTTTTTAACTGCTCAGGGACTTCTGTTTTGCAGAAAGGCCCCTGGTTTTAAAAAGTTAATAACTTTTAAACTATAGCTCCAAATGAATTGATTCTTTTTGCTAAATTTTTCTTTTTCTCTCTAGTTTTTTTTAAGATTTATTTAAAAATATTTTGAGAACATTTTTCAGTACTGTGTTGGAATTCTTATTCGAATTCAAATTTGAATTTTCAGAAAAAGAAGAAGGATCTTTTATTTCAGAGGGGTTTTCTCCTGACTATTTTGGACAAGGCAAGCATTATTTGAACTTGGGATATGGTGTTTGCATTTGCATGTTAGTATAGCTTGTTGTTGCTCCGTATATGTTGCATGATATATCACAAGTGCATGCATGGTCATGTCACCTTTTCCTTTGCTTGCATATCACACTAGCATCTCTGACATGCATGTGGTTACTAGATGGCAGAATTTTTGCTTGTGGTTTGGACGTGCCGGAGGGCACGGTCCTTTACTGACACAGTAGTGTCATGTGACGGTGTTAAAGAACACCGGTGATATTTTAAAGAACACCTCCTGAGTCGGCCTAGATCGAGTCTTGCTCTATACACCTAGCTGTATACCGTGCTGCCACGGGTCCTTCCGAAAGGAGGGTACGGCTTAGTAAGTTGATAACCCCTGTCCGGGTGCACACCACCCAGAGAACTACGATGCGGGTGAAGCCTGTCATCGGGTCAGGGGCATGGGTGTTTCCGGCTGTCGTGATGCCGAGAGGGGGGCACCCCTTGTAATCCGCGCGTTTAATAGTGATCCCATGCTTTTCGGAGGTTGTAGCCTCCCTGACTTAAAGTTTTCTGGAACGATGCTTTGGGTGATTCCTGGCATCTGACGGAGGTTCTGGTGTGTGCGGGTCAGGCGTGTTTTCAACCCAAAGTCCGTAATGGGAATTAGCCAGTGCCCCGGTACTGACTAAGGGAATCCCATACGCGTGGGTAAAGAGTACACCCTCTGCAGAGTCATATCTATTCGAATAGCCGCGTCCACGGTCAAGGACTTGGTTGGGTGGGTCAAGTATCGATCCCGGTGTCAGTCTCTAGAGGAAACTAATAAACCTGAGCATGTTTATGTTTGCATGATATTCTTGTCGCAGTTAGTATTATCATGAATTTATTTATGATGAAGATTATGCTTATGGACTAACCCTCTGATCTTATTTTTACTTTCCAGAGTGTCTCAGGGGCTGGCTGGACTACCCCGGGCACTCGCCTTTATTTTCAAGTCCTTTTGTGGCGTCCCTCGAGTTTCAGGCGGTTTATCACGCCACTACTCTTGTGGACACCCGACTGGCATTTCTTTTCAAGACCGACTGTGGCGTCACTTGACGTCCGACTGGCATTTCTTTTCAAGTCCTTTCGTGGCGTTGCCTGAGTTCTCGGATGGTATCGTCCGATTTCTCTTTTAAACACCCGTCTGGCATTTCTCTTCAAGTCCTACCGTGGTGTCACTTGACATCCGACCGGCATTTCTTTATATATATTTTGTTGATGCTAATTAATATTTATGTCTGCACTAACCATGATTTATCATGCCATGTTTTTGATAGCTGTTTGCATGCATGTAGTTTCATCTATCATGGCATTTGCATTCGGTATATCTTATGTTCATAATGTTTGCGAGTACATTCAAAAGTACTCACTCGCTTGTCCCTGGCTATTTACTTGGCCAGACTTGGAGGAGGACGAGCTTTTGGAGGAGAATTGCGCTAGCGAGGCCGACGCTTAGAAGGTTCCCAGTCAGCACACCTGTGTCATGAAGTCTACCACTTGTATCATCCGTCAAGCTTCCGCCACACCAATAAAACAGACAAGCCTCACACTGACGCTTGACTCTATGCTTTTGTACCAGTGTTGAGTTCCACCACCCACTGTCATATTCCGCCACCATAGTGTGTTGGCTGTTGTAATAAATTGTTGAGTCACCCTGACTCAACCCTGTGTAATACTATATTGTATTGGTTATCTATATCAAGGTTGTCCACTGGTTGTTCTTGGGAGCCAGTGTGATTTCAGGCTATTCTGTGATTTATTTCCCAGAAATGGGCCTGACAGACCTTGGTATCAGAGCCAGGCTGACTGTAGGAGCTTTAGGCACAATCGCTAGTCACCGAGTCAGTGCTGACATTTTTCCAGCATGCATCTCATGCATCGTTGCAAATTTTCCTTAGTCATCATATACTTATGACATGGCTACTTGGATTTCTGTCTACTGTTGTAGATGGCTGGTGGCAGCTGCCCATCGCAGGTTTTCGCCAACGAGCCTGCGGGATTTTCCCGCCTTCTCGCGAGCATCGCGAGGGACGCGATGGGATCTCTCGGACGTCCGGAGTACGTCATTTACCCGGACACGATCTCAGAGACCCTGACTATGTACCAAGCTTCGGTATATATTCGGGGTGGTGTTTCCGTGTCTTTCCGCCACTGTCGCTTCGTGGGGAGAGCCATGCCCACTGAGAGGCATGCTATCCAGATGGCCGCACGTGAGGCTATCGCACGTCTCAGGGACATCCTGCCTGTTATGCAGACCCGTCCCTATCACTACCTGCCATGCCACGTTCCATATACTAGCCACTATGCCTTTTCCTGCACCATAGGAGAAAGGGATCTGGCTATCGAGCCACTTGTCCAGTACATCATGGCCTTGGAGTCAGCTTTCACCTCCCTGGTGGACGACTACCTCACTGCGCGGATGGACTTGTCTCGTGCGAGAGTTATTCGCAGGAGCGAGTACCGCTCTCCTTCGCCTCGTGCTCCACGCACTTCCACTCCACCATATACTTCTCTGGCTAGTCCCGCGGCTCAGCGCTCGACCTCGACTGGCGATGTTAGCCGTCTGGTTGCACCTGTTCCGACCAGAGCTTCTCCACTAACGAGCACGGTGCCACCTCCAGCAGGCGTGGCATCAACGACCGCACGGCTGGAGACGATCCCCGAGGAGGAGGAGGGCGAGATCGCATCCTCGGTGCCTTATCTGAGTCTCACTCTCAGCAGGACCTAGGATGAGCTGTGTGGACGAACGCAGCTTTCCTCACCAGATGACCGCTTGAGAACACGGATGTAATATATTTATCTCCTGTTCTTCCTATCTTTTGTAAGATAGCGATGATAGGTCTGGACCGCAGGACGATGAGAGCGCGGAGAGTGCGCTAGTAGAAATAAGTGATCTTGTATGATACAGTTTCCACATATATCCTGTATAATTAACTCCCGCTTGTATAATTAAACTGCCTGTGTAATATAACTGGCTGCCTTGTCTTACCTTGTCCTGGGGGGAAAAACTTATTTGGAATTTATTTTCTGCTATTTGATTCTTTTCTTTGGTGTTATACAAATACCCCAGAAAGAAAATGCATCGTCCCTGGACCCGTTCTATGCCAACTCCGCCTGAGAACAACTTTGGACAGATGGGAAACAATTTTACTCAAGGGCAGACAAGTCAGCAAAGCAGTGATTCAGCGTTCTCGCAAGTGTGTCGCCTATATGAGCAGAGTCAGCAACAGCATCAGGAGATGATGCAGCATTTGATTAACATGGGAAATCACCAAGAACAACAGCAACCCAGGTCCAAACTGTCTGAGTTACAAAAGACCCGCCCGATGGTCTTCACTCACACTGACAAGCCACTAGAGGCAGACGACTGGCTTCGAGACATGGAAAGAAAATTGGTCATTGCTCAGTGTACTGACCAGGAAAAAGTGCTATACACACCGCACTATTTTTCTGGGACGGCTGCTTCGTGGTGGGAGAACTTATGTCACACCCACCCTGACGGAGCAAATATGACATGGGAGCAATTCAAGGAGAATTTTCGGGGAGCACATATCCCTAATAGCATTATGAAATTGAAGAAGAGGGAATTCGAGGATCTCAGACAACGGGGCTCCACAGTAACCCAATATCTAGATCAGTTTACTCAGTTGGCCCGGTACGCCAACGATGAGTACATGACAGAGAACAAGAAGATGGAAAAGTTCCTCGACGGACTCATTTCATCTCTGAAATGCCAGCTGGTGGTTCATACCTTTCCAGATTTCAAGACGCTCGTTGATAAGGCTATTATTCTGGAAAATGAACACCGCAGTATGAATGAGGCTCGCAAGCGTCGCATGAACCAGTCAGTTCAGGTTCGCAGCAACAGGCCCAGGAGTGATGTTCAAAGGCCAGTAATAACCCGACCAGCGACTACAGCTCCACCACAGAACCGCAGTGCATTCCACAATAGGACCAAGGATACAGCTTTTCATCCTGGAGTCACCTGCTATTCCTGTGGAGGAGAGGGGCATTATGCTAAACAGTGCCCAAAACAGGGAAACAACCCTCCCAAAGCCAACAACAACAACAATGACCGCGGTGCGACCACAGCTCCGCGACGCAATAACTTCAACCCCAATAACAACCACAAGCAAGGACATATCAACCACGTGACTTTTGAGGAAGCTCAGAACGCACCGGATATCGTGTTTGGTACGTTCCCTGCCAACTCAATAGATGCTACAGTTTTATTTGATTCCGGAGCTTCCCACTCTTGCATTTCCAAAAGATTTGCCTCGAAGAATCAGTTTCCCTTTTTGCCTTTGCAAAATTCCATGGTTATCCAGTCCCCGGGATCAAAGCAAAGTACTCAATGGTACTGCAAGGATGTGAACATCCAAATTAAGGGAATGGGATTCTCAGCTAATCTCATTGTATTGGAAGCAGTTGACCTGGACATTATTCTGGGAATGGACTGGTTAACCACAAACAAAGGTTTCATAGACTGCTACAACCGCACGGTAACTCTCACAAATTGCCAAGGAAAGACAATACAGGTTGGTACAAGGAGGATTGCCACATCACTAGGGAAATTAAATCAAGTGGATACGGTGGAATTAAGTAAGGTTCCTGTGGTCTGTGAGTACCCTGATGTATTTCCTGAAGAGTTACCAGGAATGCCTCCGGACCGCGAAATTGAGTTCGTTATTGAACTAGCACCCGGAACGACACCCATATACAAGAAGCCGTACCGTATGGCTCCAACGGAATTGGCAAAATTAAAGAAGCAAATTAAGGAATTGATGGAGAAAGGTTACGTTCGACCCAGCTCGTCACCATGGGGGTCGCCAGTTTTATTCGCCAAGAAAAAGGATGGTACCCTACGGCTATGTATTGATTACAGGGCACTTAATATGGTCACTATCAAGAATAAATATCCACTGCCCAGAATCAATGATTTGTTTGAGCAGCTAGCAGAAGCTAAAGTCTTCTCGAAGATAGACCTAAGATCAGGTTATCATCAGCTAAAGATTCGGACGACAGACATACCCAAGACGGCGTTTACTACCAGATATGGATTATATGAGTTCACAGTAATGCCGTTCGGCTTAACCAACGCCCCGGCATATTTTGTGCACCTCATGAACAAGGTTTTTATGAAATATTTGGATAAATTTGTAGTGGTATTTATCGATGACATACTTATTTACTCCAAGACACCTGAAGAACATGAGCAGCATCTTCGGATAGTACTGGAAGAGTTAAGGAAAAATCAACTATATGCCAAATTCAGTAAATGTGAATTTTGGTTGAGAGAAGTTGGTTTCCTTGGGCACGTATTGACCCAAGATGGAATCGCTGTGGACCCAAGAAAAGTAAAGGATGTTTTGGGATGGAAGCAACCCACAAGCGTAACGGAAGTCAGAAGTTTTCTTGGTCTAGCAGGCTATTATCGAAGGTTTATTGAAGGGTTCTCCACTATAGCCAAACCCATGACAAAGTTACTCAAGAAAGACAAGAAGTTTGAATGGACTGAAGCTTGTGAGAAGAGTTTTCAGGAGTTGAAAAAGAGGTTAACAACAACACCAGTTCTAGTTGTACCCGATGTGCACAAAAATTTTGAGATATATTGTGACGCATCCAGGAAGGGCCTTGGATGTGTGTTAATGCAGGAAGGAAAAGTGGTGGCTTACACCTCAAGACAGCTACGGCGACATGAAGAAAATTACCCCACTCATGATCTGGAACTTGCTGCAGTAATTCACGCACTCAAGGAGTGGCGACACTATCTTCTGGGGAACCGATGTGAAATATACACGGACCACAAAAGTCTTAAGTATATTTTCACTCAGCCAGAATTAAATTTGAGACAGCGACGTTGGCTTGAGCTAATTAAGGATTATGACGTAGGAATTCACTATCACCCAGGTAAAGCCAATGTTGTGGCAGATGCCCTAAGCAGGAATCCATGCGCCGGTAATGGCAGTGTACAACTCTCACAACATGTGTTCAGCCAGGAATTTGCCAAGCTCAACATGGCGCTAGTCACGGAGGGGACCACTCCCCAGTTGGAAATAAAACCAACACTAGAGGACCAGATCAGAGGAGCCCAAAAGGGACACCCAAGTATTGAAGGGATTAGGAGAAAGATGAAACTGGACAGGGCGCCCGAATTTATTGAAGACAGCCAAGGAGTTATTTGGTTTGGACAGAGATTATGCGTACCAAACATTGAAGAGTTAAAACAGCAGATAATGGCAGAGGCGCATACCACTCCATATTCCATTCATCCCGGAGGGACCAAAATGTATAAGGATCTACAGGAAAGATTTTGGTGGCACGGGATGAAAAGGGATATAGCCATATATGTGGCATGTTGTGATACCTGCCAACGTGTGAAGGCCGAGCACCAGAGACCAGCAGGGTTGTTGCAACCACTTAAGGTGCCTGAATGGAAATGGGATAGAATTGGAATGGATTTCATTGTTGGTTTGCCAAGGTCACGCCATGGGAATGATGCTATCTGGGTAATAACAGATTTGCTAACCAAGGTAGCACACTTCATTCCGGTAAAAACCACATACTCAACACAGAGGCTAGCCAGGCTGTACCTCTCCAGGATTGTTTGTCTACACGGGGTACCCAAGATAATAGTCTCTGACAGAGGCACCCAATTTGTCTCTAGATTTTGGGAGCATCTACAGCAAGCCTTGGGCACACAACTGGCTTTCAGCACAGCATATCACCCGCAGACCGGAGGACAGACAGAGCGGGTAAATCAAATATTGGAAGACATGCTGAGAGCATGTGTGCTTACCTACGGAGTCAGTTGGGAGGATAGTTTGCCTTATGCAGAATTCTCCTACAACAACAGTTATCAAGCTAGTCTAAAAATGTCACCTTTCGAAGCGTTATACGGACGACGATGCCGGACCCCACTGAATTGGTCTGAAACCGGAGACAGCCGAATTTTTGGACCAGAAATACTAAAAGAGGCAGAAACCAAAGTGAAGCTTATTCAGGACCGACTAAGAGCAGCTCAAAGCCGTCAGAAGAGTTATTATGATCAAAAACACCGCCAGGTCCATTTTGAGCCCAATGACTACGTATATCTTAGAGTATCTCCGACAAGGGGGCTACAGAGATTTAAGGTCAAAGGAAAACTGGCGCCAAGATTAATTGGACCATTCAAAGTAATCGCAAGAAGGGGCAAAGTTGCCTATCGATTGGAATTACCGGCAGAATTGTCAGATGTCCACGATGTGTTCCATGTATCTCAGCTGAGGAAATGTGTTAGCAACCCGGAAAAGCAAGTTCAGCACCAAAAGTTGGATCTTCAACCCGATCTTACCTATCGGGAACGTCCTATAAGGATTTTGGAGGAGTCTGAACGGAGGACCCGACAAAACGTAATAAAGTTTTACAAGGTTCAATGGAGTAATCACACCGAAGAAGAAGCAACATGGGAAAGAGAGGATCACCTGAGAACTGAGTACCCGTACCTGTTTGAGGGACAGCTGAAATCTCGGGGACGAGATTTTTCTTAAGGGGGGTAGGTGTTGTAACACCCCAAAAATATTTATTTGGAGTTTCGAAAACTTTTTCAAATTTTAGTTAGGATTTAAAAATTTTCTTGGAGGGTTCTGTTTGAAGGTGGTAATTATTTGGGTTATTTTATTTTTGGAGGTTTTCAAAACTATTTCATTCTAAAGAGTTTTTGGTTTTGGTTTTTATAATTCAAAGGCAAAAGCCTTTTTCCACCTCTTTTAGCACCCTACACCACTCCAAATATTTTTCTGCCACCTCAAGAATTATCTCTCAAGTCATGCACACCTTCTATGTCCTCATTTAACTTCTTTCCACCCCACAAAAAAATATTCCTTCAATATATTCTAAATTCCTAAGATGGAATTTAAAATTATCATAGTTTCTTGTCATTACAAAGGAACTATATTTTTTATGACTCTTTTGCCACCACAAAAATTATCCCTACATATACATAGTACCCTAAACCCATTTCTCCAAAAACATTTGGTCCCACAGTTCAAAATTTACAAATTTCATCCAGTTTAATTTTGGTCCAGAAATCAAATTCTTGCCCCAAATCATTTCTAAACTTCACCAAAAATCCTGAGCTTCTGGCAATCCCAATCTTGAGCAACAACACACTACCACAGCAAGTCCCATGATCATCTAACATGTCTAGCACCCTTAATCATTTCATCAAACACGTTGCAAGCACACTGTTCATAACTGAATAAGTTCAGTTAACTGAACTTAGTTCAGTCGACAGGGGTCGGCGGTGCCGTGCACTCCTCCCCTTCCCCTCCCGCACGGCGTCGTCGCCTGCCTTCAATGCCGCCGCCCTCACTGGCCCACCGCCCAGCCTCTCCACGCCGGTGAGCTGGCAGCTGGCCGGTGCAGCCGCCCCCAAGCTCATCCACGGCGGAGGCCGATCGGGTCGCCACGGCAACCGGCCCTCTTCACTGCGCCGCAACTCCCCCACCTAATCCCCACCCACGCGTCGCTCCCTCTCGCCTCTCCGCACACCAGACGCGCCGACCACGCCGCCCCGGGCCCGTGTGGCAGTCGCCGGAGTTGGTGACGCCGCCGCACCCGTACGGGACACCTCACCGCGGGTGAGGCCAACGAGCTCGGTTCCGTCCAAGCTAAAGCTTCCGGCGTACTCCACCGGCCTCATAACTCCCTCGCCGCCCCTGACCACCGGCCACCGCCGACCACGGTGACCGAATTAACTCCGGCGCTATCCGCCCGTCTCGGCCACCCTCGGCTCGCCTATAAAAGGGACCCCCGAGCCCCTCCAGCAACACCACTCACCTCCACCGCCACCCAGTACCTCTCCTAGCCACTCACCCGACCCCGAGAGGGTCTTCTTCTCCCTCTCCGACCACCGTCCCGCCGCCTCTGTCCACGAACCAAACACCACCGATACTCCACCATAGCCACCCAAACTTCGCCAGTCCACCTATCTACCACCACCACATCGAACCCCCACCTCAATTCCATTCCCCGAGCCCTCTCCGACGATCCCCAAACACCACCGAAACGCCGTCCGCCGCCGCTGACCTCGTCGCCGTTCAGGTGAACGCCGGCGACCAACTCCACCACTCACCGATGCGGGAGTCCACGCTGGTCACGTTGCGACCAGCGCCTGGTTCTGAAACCCCGGCGATCGTCGCCGGCGATCGCCGCCTCCTCTCTGTACACGCGCGCGAGCGCTCGATTTAAACCCGACGGGTGGTCCCCACCCGTCAGCTCTCTCTCTCTTATTCCTGTTTACAGCGAAAGCGTATTTTGCGCTTTACGTCTTCTCCACTGGAAGGCGTACTCGCTGCCGTAAACGTTTTCTTTTTAACTGCTCAGGGACTTCTGTTTTGCAGAAAGGACCCTGGTTTTAAAAAGTTAATAACTTTTAAACTATAGCTCCAAATGAATTGATTCTTTTTGCTAAATTTTTCTTTTTCTCTCTAGTTTTTTTTAAGATTTATTTAAAAATATTTTGAGAACATTTTTCAGTACTGTGTTGGAATTCTTATTCGAATTCAAATTTGAATTTTCAGAAAAAGAAGAAGGATCTTTTATTTCAGAGGGGTTTTCTCCTGACTATTTTGGACAAGGCAAGCATTATTTGAACTTGGGATATGGTGTTTGCATTTGCATGTTATTATAGCTTGTTGTTGCTCCGTATATGTTGCATGATATATCACAAGTGCATGCATGGTCATGTCACCTTTTCCTTTGCTTGCATATCACACTAGCATCTCTGACATGCATGTGGTTACTAGATGGCAGAATTTTTGCTTGTGGTTTGGACGTGCCGGAGGGCACGGTCCTTTACTGACACAGTAGTGTCATGTGACGGTGTTAAAGAACACCGGTGATATTTTAAATAACACCTCCTGAGTCGGCCTAGATCGAGTCTTGCTCTATACACCTAGCTGTATACCGTGCTGCCACGGGTCCTTCCGAAAGGAGGGTACGGCTTAGTAAGTTGATAACCCCTGTCCGGGTGCACACCACCCAGAGAACTACGATGCGGGTGAAGCCTGTCATCGGGTCAGGGGCATGGGTGTTCCGGCTGTCGTGATGCCGAGAGGGGGGCACCCCTTGTAATCCGCGCGTTTAATAGTGATCCCATGCTTTTCGGAGGTTGTAGCCTCCCTGACTTAAAGTTTTCTGGAACGATGCTTTGGGTGATTCCTGGCATCTGACGGAGGTTCTGGTGTGTGCGGGTCAGGCGTGTTTTCAACCCAAAGTCCGTAATGGGAATTAGCCAGTGCCCCGGTACTGACTAAGGGAATCCCATACGCGTGGGTAAAGAGTACACCCTCTGCAGAGTCATATCTATTCGAATAGCCGCGTCCACGGTCAAGGACTTGGTTGGGTGGGTCAAGTATCGATCCCGGTGTCAGTCTCTAGAGGAAACTAATAAACCTGAGCATGTTTATGTTTGCATGATATTCTTGTCGCAGTTAGTATTATCATGAATTTATTTATGATGAAGATTATGCTTATGGACTAACCCTCTGATCTTATTTTTACTTTCCAGAGTGTCTCAGGGGCTGGCTGGACTACCCCGGGCACTCGCCTTTATTTTCAAGTCCTTTTGTGGCGTCCCTCGAGTTTCAGGCGGTTTATCACGCCACTACTCTTGTGGACACCCGACTGGCATTTCTTTTCAAGACCGACCGTGGCGTCACTTGACGTCCGGCTGGCATTTCTTTTCAAGTCCTTTCGTGGCGTTGCCTGAGTTCTCGGATGGTATCGTCCGATTTCTCTTTTAAACACCCGTCTGGCATTTCTCTTCAAGTCCTACCGTGGTGTCACTTGACATCCGACCGGCATTTCTTTATATATATTTTGTTGATGCTAATTAATATTTATGTCTGCACTAACCATGATTTATCATGCCATGTTTTTGATAGCTGTTTGCATGCATGTAGTTTCATCTATCATGGCATTTGCATTCGGTATATCTTATGTTCATAATGTTTGCGAGTACATTCAAAAGTACTCACTGGCTTGTCCCTGGCTATTTACTTGGCCAGACTTGGAGGAGGACGAGCTTTTGGAGGAGAATTGCGCTAGCGAGGCCGACGCTTAGAAGGTTCCCAGTCAGCACACCTGTGTCATGAAGTCTACCACTTGTATCATCCGTCAAGCTTCCGCCACACCAATAAAACAGACAAGCCTCACACTGACGCTTGACTCTATGCTTTTGTACCAGTGTTGAGTTCCACCACCCACTGTCATATTCCGCCACCATAGTGTGTTGGCTGTTGTAATAAATTGTTGAGTCACCCTGACTCAACCCTGTGTAATACTATATTGTACTGGTTATCTATATCAAGGTTGTCCACTGGTTGTTCTTGGGAGCCAGTGTGATTTCAGGCTATTCTGTGATTTATTTCCCAGAAATGGGCCTGACACTCACATCCAGCCGTGGAGTCAACAATCTGGTCGATGCGCGGCAAGGGAAAAGGATCCTTGGGACAAGCTTTATTCACATCAGTGAAGTCTATACAAAGTCTCCATTTCCCATTAGCCTTTCGCACGACAACTGGATTGGCCAACCATGTAGGACGGAGTACACCTCTAACCAGGCCTGCTGCTTCCAACTTCCTTATCTCCTCGGCAATGAACTCTTGGCGCTCCACAGCTTGCTTCCTGACCTTCTGCTTGACGGGCCGCGCGTGAGGACAAACATCAAGCTTGTGCTCAATTACCTTCCTGGGAACGTCGGGGAAGTCAGACGGTTGCCATGCGAACACGTCGACATTCGCCCGCAGGAAGGCAACGAGCGCGCTTTCCTATTTGGGGTCGAGCGTAGCACTGATGGTGAAGGTACCACCAGTGCCGTCCTCCTTGGCGGACACCTTCTTGGTTGCCGGTGGAGCTGCCATTCCTTTCTTGCACTTGCCGGTGGAGCTCGATGGTGCGTCCTCGACGGCAGCGCAGCACTCCGAAGAGGTGCGTTTGCCGGAGTGGGCTCCAGAGCTCTTGCCGGACTTGGTCTTGGTCTTCCCCCCGGGAGCTTCAGCGGCAAGTGTCTTGCTGTCTGCCGTGGCTACTGCATCCCGGTAGATCTTGTCGGCGCAGATAAGCGCGTCCTTCTTGTCGTCGGGGACAGAGATGACGCTTATCGGCCCCGGCATCTTGAGCATGTTGTACGCATAATGGGAAGCTGCCATGAACTTGGCGAGCGCAGGACGGCCAAGTATCCCATTATATGGCAATGGGATATCGGCAACGTCGAACGTGATCCTCTCCGTCCTGAAGTTAAGCTCTCCGCCAAAGGTCACTGGCAGCGTGATCTTCCCCTTCGGCTTGCTCCTTCCCGGGTTGATCCCTTGGAACGACCCGGTTTCTTCGAGCTCGCTGTCAGGGATCTGCAGTTTCTTGATCACAGCAGAGGAGATCAAGTTGAGGCCGGCGCCGCCGTCAACCAACATCTTGGTGACCTTGAGGTTGCAGATAGTTGGTGAAACCAACATCGGCAAACACCCGACCGCTGTTGTGCGGTCAGGGTGGTCCTCAAGGTCGAAGATGATGGACGTGCCGGACCATTTCAGCAGCCTGCGTGACTCGACGGGTGGCTCTGCTGCATTCACTTCCCGCACCCACTGCTTGAGTTGGCGGTGGGAAGTGTGCAGAGAGGCACCTCCGTCGACACACAGAACCTCTGTGGCCTTCTAGAACTCCTGCTCGCTGTTGTCTCCATCTTCCATGTCCTCATCATCGTCTTCGTCCTCATCCTTGTCGCGGCCCCGGGGAGGTCTGTCTCCTTGCCGCTGCTTGGCCTTGCCGCGGCGTCCTCCCCGGCCATTGAACGGCCGCTTCTTGCTTGGTTCTCCTCCGCCTCCTTGGGCCTTCTCCTTGTCGCGACGCTCGTATTCAGCCTTCTGCTGCTCTATGAGGTACTCTACCCTCTTGCAGTTATGGAGATCATGGCCCTTGGTGCGGTGGATCTTGCAGTACTGCTTGTCGGAGCCGTCCTGCTTGTCGGCTGCCGCTACAGGGGCGGGCTCCTTGCCGGAGCCACCAGCCTGTGTCTTCTTGGCGGGAGCCTCCTTGCCGGACTTCTCGACAACCAGTACCTCCTTGTTCTTCTTCTTTCTATTGTTCCGCCGCCGGTTTTTCCTTGCCGGGGCGGCATCCTCGCTGTCTGTTCCTCCTGCTCCAGTATCCTCTCCGGGGAGCCTCCTCCCCTCTTCAGCACGGGCACACTTGTCAGCCAGAGCGTAAAGCTCGTTGACGTCCCGGATCTTGGTCATCGCCATCTCCTCCCTCATCCGGCGGTTACGCACGTTCTGGTGGAACGCGCTGATAACCGCGGCAGGGTGGACATCGGGGATGTTGTGCTGAACGCGGCTGAACCTTTGGATATACTTTCGAAGGGACTCTCCCTCCTTCTGGGCAAGGATGTGGAGATCACTCTCCTGGCCGTGGGGCTTGTGGCCGCCCGTGAAGGCGCCGACAAACTGGTGGCACAAATCCGCCCAAGAAGAGATGGAGTTCTCCGGCAAGTGCATAAGCCAAGACCTGACGTTTGGCTTAAGCACGAGCGGGAAGTAGTTGGCTAAGATCTTCTCGTCGCGTCCCCCGGCAGCCTGCACCGCAATGGTGTAGATGCTGAGGAACTCCGAGGGGTGCGTCTTGCCGTCGTACTTCTCGGGTACGTCGGGCTTGAAGTTCTTCATGCTAGGCCACTGGACTTGCCGCAGCTCTCGGGTGAACGCAGGGCAACCTGCCGCGTACGTCAAGTCGCCTGGGTCACCAGGCGCGTGCATGTCGATAGCAGTCCCAGCGCGCTGGTCTGATTGTCTTCGGGCTTCTCTTCGACGCTCGATACGAGTCCGAGCATCCTCTTGCCGCCTGTCGTCGAGGACTTGGCGCTGATCGCGGCGAGCCCGCGGATCCGACGACGCCGTGGAGTCGTCGTCGACGTTGATCCGGCGGGGTGGCGATCTCTGCTTCCGCGGCGGGGAGTGCACGGTAGTTGCACCCCCGGCGGTCTTGTCTCCGTCGGCCTTCGCTCGGTCGACTTGCCGCAGGCGTGATGTCGCCGGCTGCTGCGGCGTGTCGTTGTTGGCGAAGGCGATGAGGCTCTGGATCGTAGCCCTCCAGTCTTCGGCCTTGTCTGCCGCTGGAGGGAAGTCGAGGAGCAGTTGGGCTCTAGCAAGAGCTTCTGCTGGAGAGGAGGGAAACGGTGGCGAGCGATGCGAGGAGAGGGATATGCTCGGACTTCTAACAGGGTTAGAAGGAGCAGGGTCCCCCCCGGCGACCGCACCTTGCTCGTACCAGCGCGCTGGCCTTGAGCATCCCGCGACCCGCCGGCTTGTCCGCGTCCTAGCAAGCGTATGGTACCTCCGGTACCACGTCGCTGCTGGTTCGGCACCTCCTGAGAGGGACGTGGTGCGTGCACGGACGCCGAGGTCTTGGAGTTCGCCCGGTCGTCCGTCTTGTCTTTGGACTTGGCGGCGCCGCGAGTGTCTTCGCCGGCGTCCACCCTTCCGCCGGCGTCTACCCCACCAACCGTTGGTTCTGGTGGTGGCGGGATCGACGCAGACGGGCCTCCGACCTCCGAAGCCTTCTTCTTCGGAGGCATGCTGATGTTGTCAATGAAGTTGATGAAGCTGGAAGAGTTGTTGAAGATTGCGCCCGCGTGAGCGCCGGATCAGGTTCGCACAACCTCGACGTCCCCTACCTGGCGCGCCCGTTGCACGGGCACGGGCACAGTATCACCTGTCGCCGCGACGGGCTCGTCGTCCTCGATGTTAACCACAGGGATCTTGGCCCTCTTCGCCATCCTCTGGGTCAAGGTCCTAGAAGCCAAAGCAAGATTGGAACCAAGCAAGAGAAATCACGACAAAATCAAAGGAAATGAAAATCGCAAGTACTTACTCTTCCTCCTCTTCGTCGGAGCTGAGGGCGGAGAAGTCAAACTCCGCCTGGCGCGCTCCAGCGCGAGGAGCTGGAGGAGAAGGCTCCCTCGGGCGCTTGGCGGGCTCCGGGGCTGTGGGCTGTGAAGACCCGGCCCCAGTCGTGGCCGAGGGCCGAGGGGCAGAAGGGGCACCAGAGCCACTCCGGGAAGATCCCCCTCCGCTTGTCGCTCGGGCACGGAGCGCCTCCTTGACGACCTCGCTCGTCGTGGTGGCGCGCGTCGCACGGTGCTTCGGCTGCTGTCGAGGCGCCTATGGCCTCGTCGTCTCAGCGACGTTGCGGAGGCGCTTCTTCTGTTGTTGCGGAGGGCTTGGTGGTGGCGGAGAATTCTCCGAGGATGAGGAAGCGTCGTCGTCGAGGTTCAGTGACCCACCCGAGTCTTCGTCGGAATCGCCCGATTCGGCGTCCTCCTCGGCGGGCTCACTGGACTCAGAGCCTTGCCCGGCAGCCCCGGTCGTCCCGGCAAGCTTCCCGGCAGGCTCCCCAGCAAACTCCTCGGGCGCAATCTTCAGCAGCTTGAGGATTTCCGCCTCCTCGGCTTGGCTCACTGCGTCCGCTACCTCTGCCTCGTCCACCGTATATCCAAATTCACCCGCAGCAGCAGCTGCGGCGGCCTCCTCCAGTCTGGAGGCAATGTATGCCATATCCTGGTCGGTGGTCTCCCGGGTGAGGCCCTTCTTCTCCTCGGGATTGCGTGGCCGTTCAACCAGATTATCGAAGAAGCCCTGCATGGTCTCCGCTGAGGGCACCAGCCAAGTGGGGACGACCCCGTGGGAGTCGCACTCAGGCATTGCCGCGCGGATGGCACTGAGGGCGGTATTGTTGCATAGAGGAACTACTCCTTCCGATGGTCTGAACCACTCCGGGTGCTTGGGGTCATGCTTGAACAGTTCCCGGACCATCCCCTTCAGCTCCAAGACGGTGAAATTATAGTTCAGCCCGGGGCCCAGCCTCATGCGATCTGCTGCGTTGCCGAACTCCCAGGCAGGCCTCTTCCTTTCCTGCAGGGGGGCAATGCGGCGGCGGAGGAAATCGGCCCCAACTTCACCCACAGTCAGATTGGCGGCCCGGAGGCGAAGGATCCTATTGAGGGCAATCTCCAACCTGTCGTCCTCCGGGGCCAACTCGCTCCAATCCTTGCCGCGCACGATTGCAGTCTTGCGCGGCGAGGTAAACGGCTCGGGCGCATCTTCCAGAACCCAGCACCAATCGGCTCTCCACTCCTCCCACTTGCCGCGAAGCTCTCCTTTCAAGTACGCCTCTTTCTTGTTCAACCTATAGATCCAGGATATGCCACCGGAGAGTGGGGATCCGGACTCTACTCTAGGCGTGAAGAAGTGGCGGAAAAGGGCTACATTTGGGTGGACCCCGACATAGTTTTCGCACAGATGTGCGAAAACGGCCAAGGTGAGAACGGCATTTGGGGTAAAATCTAAGAGGTGGAGTCCATACGTGTTCATCACATCACAGAAGAACTCCGAATACGGAGGACAGAGACCGCAATGGAAGAATGCAGCAAAATAGAAGTAACCTCCCGGGAACATGTCGACGGCGACGGCGGGGAGGACTCTGGTGCGGGGATGAGCTTTCGTCTCCCTCGCCCAGAACAAGTAATACTTGTCCCGCAGCTCCCTCGCGCCAAGCCTCGGCGGGAACACCACCCTCCTTCTTCGCATGGCTGCCAGCTTCGCCGCCTGCTCGGACTTCTCCTTCTTCGCCTTGTCGCTCTTCGCCTTGTCGCTTTTCGGAGCCATGGCGGCGGCGGCGAGGAGGGAGGCGAGGAGGTCGATGGCGCTGCGGGTGTTGGAGACGACGGAGGAGAGGGTGGAACTCAACTCTCTGTCGACCTTTGCGGAAGCAGAGGGCGACGGGGGTTTCTGGAGATTGAAGACACAATGAAGGCAATGGAGGGAAACTGCCCCTGCTTCCTCAGCTTTTAAGGGGGAAGTGGGGGACGTTCCGCATTTTCCATTAAAGAAGCAGGCCACGATCTCTCCCACGACGCCGCAATCGACGCGTGCCGTTAGGGAGAGGTGCGGCAGACGCGGAGTGGGAAACGGCGTGCCGTGGGCCGCGTGTGCCCGTGCACTGTTCAGGGCCTGGCCCAATAGCGCTCGGCACCGTGTGTGGCCCAGGCCCGGGGGCTCCTGTCGGTGTACTAGAGTAGGGGTACCCTAGTATCCCGACTTGTGCACGGGCAGTAGAAGCATCCCGTGGTCTTGCTCACCACGTGCCCGCCAAAGCCCACTCTGGACCCCTTCGAAGCCATTCAAGAACAAAGTATACAAGTCAGAGGATCAAGGCCCCGGCAAGAGGAGCTTGCCGGGAAGGCTGCTCCAAGCTCAAGACCATTCTATCCTCACAAGACCCTGGCAAGAGGAGCTTGCCAGGAAGACCAGAGAACCACACCCCAGAAGATACATCGTGGCGCATCATGCGCCCCGGCAGGACCCGAGGAGCGACAAGCTCCCGGGCCCGGCAAGATTGCGCCCCCGGCAAGGTGCTTGCCGGGGGAGGCTTACGCTGTGTGCCTGCGCTCCAGCTCATCTGGCCACGCGTCACCCTGGGGCCCTTCCAGGGGCACGTGGCAGATGGCTGTGCAGCCTGAGGGACACGCTGGCGAGCCGCGGTGACGAAGCCATCTCCGTGGCGAACGGAGACGCATGGACGGACGCTTTTGGGGCAACGGCGACGGGCATTCAATGCTCTTGTCCCCCACCGTCAGAGTTAGGTGAAGACCACTGTTCATGCACTGTTACAACCACCACCAAATTTACGCTTTTACCCTCCTCTACGTTGACACCTGTCGGTGACCCCTTTGAGCTATAAAAGGAGGCCCATGCACAACGTAGAGGAGGTTCGATACCAGAAACTCGATCACTCCTACGCTCGGTGTAGCTGGCACTGTAGATCTTCAAGCTCCCGAGCCCAAGAACTCAATACAACCAAAGCAGGAGTAGAGTTTTACGCGTCCGCGCGGCCCGAACCTGGGTAAACTGCCCGCGTGTGCTCCTCGATCTGCTCTCCGTGCTTCCTCCGCTCCCTTACCGCAACGTAGAAGGGGCTCCGGTCCCATAGGTGTTCGCGGGTGGTCAGTTTCCCTGTCGGTGTACTAGAGTAGGGGTAGCCTAGTATCCCGACTTGTGCACGGGCAGTAGCAGCATCCCGTGGTCTGGCTCACCACGTGCCCGCCAAAGCCCACTCTGGACCCCTTCGAAGCCATTCAAGAACAAAGTATACAAGTCAGAGGATCAAGGCCCCGGCAAGAGGAGCTTGCCGGGAAGGCTGCTCCAAGCTCAAGACCATTCTATCCTCACAAGACCCTGGCAAGAGGAGCTTGCCAGGAAGACCAGAGAACCACACCCCAGAAGATACATCGTGGCGCATCATGCGCCCCGGCAGGACCCGAGGAGCGACAAGCTCCAGGGCCCGGCAAGATTGCGCCCCCGGCAAGGTGCTTGCCAGGGGAGGCTTACGGTGTGTGCCTGCGCTCCAGCTCATCTGGCCACGCGTCGCCCTGGGGCCCTTCCAGGGGCACGTGGCAGATGGCTGTGCAGCCTGAGGGACACGCTGGCGAGCCGCGGTGACGAAGCCATCTCCGTGGCGAACGGAGACGCATGGACGGACGCTTTTGGGGCGACGGCGACGGGCATTCAATGCTCTTGTCCCCCACCGTCAGAGTTAGGTGAAGACCACTGTTCATGCACTGTTACAACCACCACAAAATTTATGCTTTTACCCTCCTCTACGTTGACACTTGTCGGTGACCCCTTTGAGCTATAAAAGGAGGCCCATGCACAACGTAGAGGAGGTTCGATCCCAGAAACTCCATCACTCCTACGCTCGGTGTAGCTGGCACTGTAGATCTTCAAGCTCCCAAGCCCAAGAACTCAATACAACCAAAGCAGGAGTAGGGTTTTACGCGTCCGCGCGGCCCGAACCTAGGTAAACTGCCCGCGTGTGCTCCTCGATCTGCTCTCCGTGCTTCCTCCGCTCCCTTACCGCAACGTAGAAGGGGCTCCGGTCCCATAGGTGTTCGCGGGTGGTCAGTTTCCCCGACATCTTTGGCGCGCCAGGTAGGGGACGTCGAGGTTGTGCGAACCTGATCCGGCGCTCACGCGGGCGCAATCTTCAACAACTCTTCCAGCTTCATCAACTTCATTGACAACATCAGCATGCCTCCGAAGAAGAAGGCTTCGGAGGTCGGAGGCCCGTCTGCGTCGATCCCGCCACCACCAGAACCAACGGTTGGTGGGGTAGACGCTGGCGGAAGGGTGGACGCCGGCGAAGACACTCGCGGCGCCGCCAAGTCCAAAGACAAGACGGACGACCGGGCGAACTCCAAGACCTCGGCGTCCGTGCACGCACCACGTCCCTCTCAGGAGGTGCCGGACCAGCAGCGACGTGGTACCGGAGGTACCATACGCTTGCTGGGACGCGGACAAGCCGGCGGGTCGCGGGATGCTCAAGGCCAGCGCGCTGGTACGAGCAAGGGGCGGTCGCCGGGGGGGGGGGGACCCTGCTCCTTCTAACCCTGTTAGAAGTCCGAGCATATCCCGCTCCTCGCATCGCTCGCCACCGTTTCCCTCCTCTCCAGCAGAAGCTCTTGCTAGAGCCCAACTGCTCCTCGACTTCCCTCCAGCGGCAGAAAAGGCCGAAGACTGGAGGGCTACGATCCAGAGCCTCATCGCCTTCACCAACAACGACACGCCGCAGCAGCCGGCGACATCACGCCCGCGGCAAGTCGACCGAGCGAAGGCCGACGGAGACAAGACCGCCGGGGGTGCAACTACCGTGCACTCCCCGCCGCGGAAGCAGAGATCGCCACCCCGCCGGATCAACGTCGACGACGACTCCACGGCGTCGTCGGATCCGTGGGCTCGCCGCGATCAGCGCCAAGTCCTCGACGACAGGCTGCAAGAGGACGCTCGGACTCGTATCGAGCGTCGAAGAGAAGCCCGAAGACAATCAGACCAGCGCGCTGGGACTGCTGTCGACATGCACGCGCTCGGTGAACCAGGCGACTTGCCGTACGCGGCAGGTTGCCCTGCGTTCACCCGAGAGCTACGGCAAGTCTAGTGGCCCAGCATGAAGAACTTCAAGCCCGACGTACCCGAGAAGTACGACGGCAAGACGCACCCCTCGGAGTTCCTCAGCATCTACACCATTGCGGTGCAGGCTGCCGGGGGACGCGACGAGAAGATCTTAGCCAACTACTTCCCGCTCGTGCTTAAGCCAAACGTCAGGTCTTGGCTTATGCACTTGCCGGAGAACTCCATCTCTTCTTGGGCGGATTTGTGCCACCAGTTTGTCGGCGCCTTCACGGGCGGCCACAAGCCCCACGGCCAGGAGAGTGATCTCCACATCCTTGCCCAGAAGGAGGGAGAGTCCCTGCGAAAGTATATCCAAAGGTTCAGCCGCGTTCAGCACAACATCCCCGATGTCCACCCTGCCGCGGTTATCAGCGTGTTCCACCAGAACGTGCGTAACCGCCGGATGAGGGAGGAGATGGCGATGACCAAGATCCGGGACGTCAGCGAGCTTTACGCTCTGGCTGACAAATGTGCACGCGCTGAAGAGGGGAGGAGACTCCCCGGAGAGGATACTGAAGCAGGAGGAACAGACAGCGAGGATGCCGCCCCGGCAAGGAAAAACTGGCGGCGGAACAATAGAAAGAAGAAGAACAAGGAGGTACTGGTTGTCGAGAAGTCCGGCAAGGAGGCTCCCGCCAAGAAGACACGGGCTGGTGGCTCCGGCAAGGAGCCCGCCCCTGTAGCGGCAGCCGACAAGCAGGACGGCTCCGACAAGCAGTACTGCAAGATCCACCGCACCAAGGGCCACGATCTCCAGAACTGCAAGAGGGTAGAGTACCTCGTAGAGCAGCAGAAGGCTGAATACGAGCGTCGCGACAAGGAGAAGGCCCAAGGAGGCGGAGGAGAGCCAAGCAAGAAGCGGCCGTTCAATGGCCGGGGAGGACGCCACGGCAAGGCCAAGCAGCGGCAAGGAGACAGACCTCCCCGGGGCCGCGACAAGGATGAGGACGAAAACGATGATGAGGACATGGAAGATGGAGACAACAGCGAGCAGGAGTTCCAGAAGGCCACAGAGGTTCTGTGTGTCGACGGAGGTGCCTCTCTGCACACTTCCCACCGCCAACTCAAGCAGTGGGTGCGGGAAGTGAATGCAGCAGAGCCACCCGTCGAGTCACGCAGGCTGCTGAAATGGTCCGGCACGCCCATCATCTTCGACCTTGAGGACCACCCTGACCGCACAACAGCGGTCGGGTGTTTGCCGATGTTGGTTTCACCAACTATCCGCAACCTCAAGGTCACCAAGATGTTGGTTGACGGCGGGGCCGGCCTCAACTTGATCTCCACTGCTGTGATCAAGAAACTGCAGATCCCTGACAGCGAGCTCAAAGAAACCGGGTCGTTCCAAGGGATCAACCCGGGAAGGAGCAAGCCGAAGGGGAAGATCACGCTGCCAGTGACCTTTGGCGGAGAGCTTAACTTCAGGACGGAGAGGATCACGTTCGACGTTGCCGATATCCCATTGCCATATAATGGGATACTTGGCCATCCTGCGCTCGCCAAGTTCATGGCAGCTTCCCATTATGCGTACAACATGCTCAAGATGCCGGGGCCGATAAGCGTCATCTCTGTCCCCGGCGACAAGAAGGACGCGCTTATCTGCGCCGACAAGATCTACCGGGATGCAGCAGCCGCGGCAGACAGCAAGACACTTGCCGCTGAAGCTCCCGGGGGGAAGACCAAGACCAAGTCCGGCAAGAGCTCTGGAGCCCACTCCGGCAAACGCACCTCTTCGGAGTGCTGCGCTGCCGTCGAGGACGCACCATCGAGCTCCACCGGCAACCAAGAAGGTGTCCGCCAAGGAGGACGGCACTGGTGGTACCTTCACCATCAGTGCTACGCTCGACCCCAAATAGGAAAGCGCGCTCGTTGCCTTCCTGCGGGCGAATGTCGACGTGTTCGCATGGCAACCGTCTGACATCCCCGGCGTTCCCAGGAAGGTAATTGAGCACAAGCTTGCTGTTTGTCCTCACGGGCGGCCCATCAAGCAGAAGGTCAGGAAGCAAGCTGTGGAGCGCCAAGAGTTCATTGCCGAGGAGATAAGGAAGTTGGAAGTAGCAGGCCTGGTTAGAGGTGTACTCCATCCTACATGGTTGGCCAATCCAGTTGTCGTGCGAAAGGCTAATGGGAAATGGAGACTTTGTATAGACTTCACTGATGTGAATAAAGCTTGTCCCAAGGATCCTTTTCCCTTGCCGCGCATCGACCAGATTGTTGACTCCACGGCTGGATGTGAGTTGCTTTCATTTCTCGATGCATACTCAGGCTACCACCAGATATTCATGGCTGAGGAAGATGAAGAGAAGACTGCGTTCATTACTCCATGTGGCACATACTGCTTCATACGCATGCCCTTTGGATTGAAGAATGCAGGATCAACATTTGCAAGGGTGGTGCACACTGCTTTTGAGCCACAGATACACATGAATGTAGAAGCCTACATGGATGATATAGTGGTCAAGAGCAAGAGCAAGGATACCTTGATCCAAGACTTAGAAGAAACCTTTGAGAATCTGCGCAAGATACAACTCAAGCTGAACCCCGAGAAGTGTGTCTTCGGAGTCCCCTCCGGCAAGCTTCTCGGGTTCTTTATGTCCCAGAGGGGGATTGAAGCCAATCCCGACAAGATAAAAGCCATCGAGCAGATTAAAGCCCCGAAGCGCGTCAAGGACGTAAGGAGACTTGCTGGTTGTGTGGCTGCCCTCAGCAGGTTCATTTCAAAGTCTGCAGAACGCGCCCTACCTTTCTTCAAAATCTTGAAAAAGGCAGGTCCTATGAAATGGACTCCGGAGGCGGAGGCAGCGCTGCAAGACTTGAAAGGATACCTGTCCTCCACTCCAATACTTGTCGCACCTAGGCCACAAGAGAAGTTGCTGCTGTACCTAGCGGCAACCAATCAAGTGGTTAGTGCTGCGTTAGTAGCGGAGAGGGAGGCAGATGAGGAACCCACATTCCCGGCAGGCGCATCCAGCGACAAGCAGGGGGCTTCCCTGACAAGCTCTGGCCCCGACAAGGACAAGCCTGCGCAGGAACAAGGAGAAGTGCAAAAAAAGATGGTGCAGCGCCCAGTTTATTTTGTAAGTTCCCTCTTGCAGGGGGCTAGATCAAGATACTCTGGGGTGCAGAAGTTGCTTTTCGGCCTCCTCAAGGCCTCAAGAAAGCTGCGCCATTACTTCCAAGCACACGAGATAACAGTGGTCACTCGCTTTCCGTTGAAGAGGATATTGCAAAATCCAGAAGCAACAGGCAGAATCGTCGAGTGGGCGCTGGAACTGTCAAGCTTTGGGCTCAAGTTTGAGAGTACTTAAACCATACAGAGCAGAGCTTTGGCAGAGTTTATAGCAGAATGGACGCCAACACCAGATGAAGAAGTTCCAGAGACAAGCATCCCCGTCCAAGAAGCGAGCAAAGAGTGGATAATGTACTTCGATGGTGCCTTCTCGCTGCAAGGCGCCGGTGCTGGCGTATTACTTATAGCACCCACCGGAGAGCACCTCAAGTATGTTGTCCAAATGCACTTTCCCAAGGAGCAAGCGACAAACAATACTGCTGAGTATGAAGGTTTGCTTGTCGGCCTCAGGATTGCGGCCGAACTTGGGATCAAGAAGTTGATTGTGCGGGGAGATTCACAATTGGTGGCCCGACAAGTAAACAAGAGTTACCAGAGTCCTCTGATGTAAGCCTATGTCGATGAAGTGAGGAAGCTTGAAGAACACTTTGAAGGCCTTCAGATGGAGCACGTTCCAAGAGCTCAGAATGATATCGCAGATGGCCTCTCAAAGTGTGCTGCAATGAAGTTACCTGTGGAACCAGGGACCTTCGTGCTCAAGCTAACTCAACCATCCGTTACACCATCAGTTGGGCCAGACAAGAAGAGGAAGTTGGTCTCCGGCGACTACTTGCCGGCGGATCTTCCTGAAGCCGCCGCCAAGGTCCCCAAGAGCAACAACCAAGATGCTGAGGAACAGTCTGCTCCTGCGGACCCAAGGGTCTGTACAGTTGAAGCAGGCGTTCCCGACAAGCCCTGCCCCGGCAGGCTTGCCGGGGAACCCTCAGCTCCGGCAGAGCCGCAGGTTCTTGTCGTAGGAGCTGATGTTCCCGCAGCAGCACTGATGCCTTTAGTCCTTGTTGTTGAGCCTCAGGCTCCAGCATGGGCACAGCAAATCGTCCATTTTCTTCAAACTGGAGAACTTCCCGAAGAACCAGAAGAGATAGAAAGGATAACCAGACAGTCAAGTATGTATCAGTTCGTTGGCAACGAACTGTACAGAAGAAGACTCAACGGTGTCAGGTTGAAGTGCATCTCCAGGGAAGATGGACAGAGGTTGTTGGCAGAGATACACGGAGGCATATGTGGCCACCACATTGGCGCAAGGGCACTTGCCGGGAAGGCGTTCCGGGCAAGGGTTCTTTTGGCCAGAAGCCCTCCAAGATGCAACTGCACAAGTAACCAAGTGTGAAGCGTGCCAGTTCCATGCCAAGCAAATACATCAGCCAGCTCAAGCTCTCTAGACGATCCCTTTGTCCTGGCCCTTCTCGGTCTGGGGGCTCGATATCCTCGGCCCTTTTCCCCGCGCCGTCGGGGGCTTTGAATACTTGTACGTTGCAGTCGACAAGTTCACAAAGTGGCTAGAAGTGGAACCAGTGAGAAAGGTGACCTCACAGTCAGAAGTGAAGTTCTTCAGGTCAATTGTTTGCCGTTTTGGAATCCCTAACAGGATCATCACCGACAACGGCACACAGTTCACAAGTCGCACCTTCATGCAGTACGTCCAAGACCTTGGCGCCAAGGTCTGCTTTGCTTCTGTTGCTCACCCGGGGAGCAATGGTCAAGCAGAGAGGGCAAATGCTGAAGTGCTGCGCGGACTCAAGACAAGAACCTTCGACAGGCTGCACAAGTGCAGAAGAAACTGGATAGAGGAGTTGCCAACGGCTCTTTGGTCAATCAGGACGACACCAAATCGAGCCACCGGACAGACACCCTTTGCTCTTGTCTATGGAGCAGAGGCAGTTCTCCCCACGGAACTCGTATATGGGTCTCCTCGAGTGCTCGCTTACGATGAGCTCGAGCAAGAGCAACTGCGGCAAGATGATGCATTGCTCCTCGAGGAGAACCGTCTCCAGGCCGCTGTACGAGCTGCTCGATATCAGCAAGCCTTGCGTCGCTATCACAGCGGCAAGGTCAGGGCCAGGAGTCTCGAGGAAGGCGACCTTGTTCTTCGGCGCGTTCAGTCCGCCAAGAACTCCAACAAGTTGACACCAAAGTGGGAAGGCCCTTATCGGGTGAGACAAGTCTCAAGGCCCGGCGCTGTCCGCCTTGAGACCGAAGAAGGCTTACCGGTGAGCAACTCCTGGAACATAGAGCATCTTCGCAAGTTTCACCCATGAGGCGCGGTTGCCGTGATCCGCTCCGGCAACCACCTTTTGTACAAGTCTTGCCGCTGTTGCATGTAAACCTTTGTACAAAGCCGGGCGCAGACCCCGTGCATCAGTAAAACTTCTGTTCTTCACAGTGTTTGTCATTTCATGCTTTTCTTTTTTACTTGCATGCATCATCTGACACCTTGTGCAGCATGCATCCCCGGTAAGCAGTAACAAGCCGCAAGGCCCCATACTATTGTTTCCCCCTCTTTTCTTTCCTCTCTTAAGCAGAAGAAGTGTTCCTCGCGCAAAAGTTTGCCGGGGGGGAGGAGATAGAGGTGTGGACCAAGTATGGACCAAGTGCTGTTCAAGAAAGAGAAGCCTTGCCGGGAAGCAAACAACCCATGAAAGCTAAGTTACCAAAGTTTGAGCATTCAAAATTTTTAAATCTCTTAGTTGTCTTCCTTGAACAGTCACACTTTGTATGGAAAACCTGTGCGCGGAGGAACCTACCCGTGGCTAGCCGCACCCTTACCTTGCTTCGAGCACGCTCAACGGCTTAAGTGAGCTGCGACAAGTGTCGCGCCCTTGCTTCGTTTTCGAGTTCGCTCAGCAATCTAAGTGTGCTGCGACTAGCTGCGGCAAGGTTTCTTGCCGACAAGGACATTGCTAGCAGGCTGCTAAGAGTCTCGCACTCAGCGCTCGTGGCAAGGGCCCCTTTGCCGACAAGTTCCCTAAAAGCGTAGGGTAGAAAGCATACAAAGTGAAAAGACTAAACAAGGGAGATAACACTGCATTGATCATCCAAAATAAAAGTATATATTACAGAGATAACTTGCCGCTGTTCTAACCAACTACCTATGACTTAATTGGCAGCGGTAAAGGAAACAGAAAGAAAGGAGTCTAGTCTCTTCGGTCTCCGTCGACCCTCTGGATCTTTCCTGCCTTGGCCACGATGTGGGCAACTTGCGCCTTCAATGCCTCCTGGTCAGCTTCGGGCGGCAGGGTCCGGAGGGCGTTGACAAGGTTGATCCCAGGGTTGCGGTAGACGATCTTTGACAAGACCCGCTCCATGGTACCCATGCAAAGCCGGCGCGCCTCATCAGCCAGCTGCGCGGGGATCTTCTCCCGTAGCCACGCAAGCGCCGCCGCCACTCCCCTGAAGAACAGACTCTGCTTGGCGCTATGGGGGAGGCTCTCGTCGGGGGAGTACACGAGGTGCTCCGCCCTCAACGCCAGCATCTCCATGTCGATGTTGGCGGCGGAGGCGACGAGCTCCTCGGTCCATTGCTCCACCGCCCGCTGGAAGTTGTTTTGCGAGACGGCGGCGCTTTCCAGCAAGGCCCTTTCAGTGCGGAGATCCTCTTTCGGTTTCGTCTCACGATCCCGGGCAGCGTCGAGCGAGTCAGTAAGGGTGGAAACCTTCAGCTCCAAATCGGCGATGGAGTCCCTGGCGTTGGTGAGCTCTTTGCCCTTCTCGGAGAGGCGGATTTGCAGATCAGAGTTGGTGTGGGCGTCCTTCTCCTGCGCCACGTCGAGCGCGGCAACCCTGTCCTCGCTCGCCTTCAGATTCGTCTCCAGCTGCGCCACCCTGGCCTCCAGATCCCTCTTGGCGGTCTCTGCAGCAGCTGTGGCATCCCTCGCCTCCTGCAGAGCCCCGCCAATGGCCTACTCACGAGCGGTGAGGTCGTCCTCGTGACTATCGAGGTCGACCTTCCGCTGGTTGAGCACTCCCTCCCGCCGGGACAGCTCCTCGGCGGCCAGTCGCTGCTGCTCCTCCACCTCGGCCTTCTCGAGGAGGAATGCTTGATGTGCTCCGGCAAGCTCTTCGCGTTCCTCCGCCAAGTTTCGGAGGGCCGCCTGGTTGGCGGCACGGAGCTCCGCAGCGCGCTTCTCCAAGTCAACACCGGCCTTGGCAGCCAGAGCCTCTCGGGCCTCCAGTTTGGCTTGCCTGGCCCGGTACAAACCCAGGAGTCGACGCAGGAGTTGCTCCTCCTCGGGCTCATCGCTACTGTCGGGCGCGTCGACAACCTTCAACCCGGCGGAGGCAAGAACTTCTCCGTCGAAGGTCTCCCCCTCCGCTGGTGCCCTTGATGAGGACGCCCACGGGACTTGTATGAAGACCCCGTTGGCGGCCTCCAGATATACGTCCGACCCAGGTGCGGAGGCGGAGGGGTCGGCGGCCGGTGCAGCGTCCGGCGCTCCCGCGGCCTCCGGGCCCGCGGTATGGTCGCCGGTCCCTTCCCCAGGCGCGGCATCGGCAGCTGGGGCAGTCTCCTCGGCGGCTGGCTCACCGGCACCAGCCATTCCTTCCGCGGCGGTGCCATCGCCAGTTTCGCCGCGCACCTCCTCCTCAGCGATGGTTTCCGTCTCCATCGGCTCCGGGGCGGGCGGGTCTAGCAACAGAAGAAAAAGAAAAGAAAGATTTGTCAAGTAAATATCCAAAAAAAGAGAAGAAGAATTCAAAGAAGAAAATTACAAGGGTTACCTTCGCGGGCCTCTTCAACAACTGGGTCCCTCGCCGGGGAATTCTCCCTTGGCGGCGTAGTAGTGGCTCCCACAGGCGGAGGGCCGCTTGCGCCCTCCCTTGGCGGGGTGCTCACCCTTGTCGGACTGCTCGCCCTTGGCGGGGTACTCGCCCTTGGCGGAGTACCCGCCCTTGGCGGAGCGCTGTCCCTCGCCGGGGAGCTCATCCTTGGCGGGGAAGGTGGGACAAGCGGCTCGTCGGGGGCGACCTCCTAGTGCTCCTGTGGCTGCGGCTCCACTTCTGCACAAGACAACAAGACATCAATGAGGATAACAACCTCAAGCGCGCCCGTTAAACAGAAAAGTAAATACCAGACTTACGCTGGGGGCTGCGCTGGGGGCTGCTCTCCGGAGCAGCGGGTTGGTCCGGCAGGCTTGTCGCTGGCACATCACCTGTCGCCGCGACGGGCTCGTCGTCCTCGATGTTAACCACAGGGATCTTGGCCCTCTTCGCCATCCTCTGGGTCAAGGTCCTAGAAGCCAAAGCAAGATTAGAACCAAGCAAGAGAAATCAAGACAAAATCAAAGGAAATGAAAATCGCAAGTACTTACTCTTCCTCCTCTTCGTCGGAGCTGAGGGCGGAGAAGTCAAACTCCGCCTGGCGCGCTCCAGCGCGAGGAGCTGGAGGAGAAGGCTCCCTCGGGCGCTTGGCGGGCTCCGGGGCTGTGGGCTGTGAAGACCCGGCCCCAGTCGTCGCCGAGGGCCGATGGGCAGAAGGGTCACCAGAGCCACTCCGAGAAGATCCCCCTCCGCTTGTCTCTCGGGCACGGGGCGCCTCCTTGACGACCTCGCTCGTCGTGGTGGCGCGCGTCGCACGGCGCTTCGGCTGCTGTCGAGGCGCCTGTGGCCTCGTCGTCTCAGCGACCTTGCGGAGGCGCTTCTTCTGTTGTAGCGAAGGGCTTGGTGGTGGCGGAGAATTCTCTGAGGATGAGGAAGCGTCGTCGTCGAGGTTCAGTGACCCGCCCGAGTCTTCGTCGGAATCGCCCGATTCGGCGTCCTCCTCGGCGGGCTCACTGGACTCAGAGCCTTGCCCGGCAGCCCCGCTCGTCCCGGCAGGCTTCCCGGCAGGCTCCCCGGCAAACTCCTCGGGTGCAATCTTCAGCAGCTTGAGGATTTCCGCCTCCTCGGCTTGGCTCACTGCGTCCGCTGCCTCTGCCTCGTCCACCGTATATCCAAATTCACCCGCAGCAGCAGCTGCGGCGGCCTCCTCCAGTCTGGAGGCAATGTATGCCATATCCTGGTCGGCGGTCTCCCGGGTGAGGCCCTTCTTCTCCTCGGGATTGCGTGGCCGTTCAACCAGATTATCGAAGAAGCCCTGCATGGTCTCCGCTGAGGGCACCAGCCAAGTGGGGACGACCCCGTGGGAGTCGCACTCAGGCATTGCCGCGCGGATGGCACTGAGGGCGGTATTGTTGCATAGAGGAACTACTCCTTCTGACGGTCTGAACCACTCCGGGTGCTTGGGGTCATGCTTGAACAGTTCCCGGACCATCCCCTTCAGCTCCAAGAAGGTGAAATTATAGTTCAGCCCGGGGCGCAGCCTCATGCGATCTGCCGCGTTGCCGAACTCCCAGGCAGGCCTCTTCCTTTCCTGCAGGGGGGCAATGCGGCGGCGGAGGAAATCGGCCCCAACTTCACCCACAGTCAGATTGGCGGCCCGGAGGCGAAGGATCCTATTGAGGGCAATCTCCAACTTGTCGTCCTCCGGGGCCAAATCGCTCCAATCCTTGACGCGCACGATTGCAGTCTTGCGCGGCAAGGTAAACGGCTCGGGCGCATCTTCCAGAACCCAGCACCAATCGGCTCTCCACTCCTCCCACTTGCCGCGAAGCTCTCCGTTCAAGTACGCCTCTTTCTTGTTCAGCCTAAAGATCCAGGAGATGCCGCCGGAGAGTGGGGATCCGGACTCTACTCTAGGCGTGAAGAAGTGGCGGAAAAGGGCTACATTTGGGTGGACCCCGACATAGTTTTCGCACAGATGTGCGAAAATGGCCAAGGTTAGAACGACATTTGGGGTAAAATCTAAGAGGTGGAGTCCGTACGTGTTCATCACATCACAGAAGAACTCCGAATACGGAGGACAGAGACCGCAATGGAAGAATGCAGCAAAATAGAAGTAACCTCCCGGGAACATGTCGACGACGACGGCGGGGAGGACTCTGGTGCGGGGATGAGCTTTCGTCTCCCTCGCCCAGAACAAGTAATACTTGTCCCGCAGCTCCCTCGCACCAAGCCTTGACGGGAACACCACCCTCCTTCTTCGCATGGCTGCCAGCTTCGCCACCTGCTCGGACTTCTCCTTCTTCGCCTTGTCGCTCTTCGCCTTGTCGCTTTTCGGAGCCATGGCGGGGGCGGCGAGGAGGGAGGCGAGGAGGTCGACGGCGCTGCGGGTGTTGGAGACGGCGGAGGAGAGGGTGGAGCTCAACTCTCTGTCGACCTTTGCGGAAGCAGAGGGCGACGAGGGTTTCTGGAGATTGAAGACACAATGAAGGCAATGGAGGGAAACTGCCCCTGCTTCTTCTGCTTTTAAGGGGGAAGTGGGGGACGTTCCGCATTTTCCATTAAAGAAGCAGGCCACGATCTCTCCCACGACGCCGCAATCGACGCGTGCCGTTAGGGAGAGGTGCGGCAGACGCGGAGTGGGAAACGGCGCGCCGTGGGCCGCGTGTTCCCGTGCACTGTTCAGGGCCTGGCCCAATAGCGCTCGGCACCGTGTGTGGCCCAGGCCCGGGGGCTCCTGTCGGTGTACTAGAGTAGGGGTACCCTAGTATCCCGACTTGTGCACGGGCAGTAGCAGCGTCCCGTGGTCTGGCTCACCACGTGCCCGCCAAAGCCCACTCTGGACCCCTTCGAAGCCATTCAAGAACAAAGTATACAAGTCAGAGGATCAAGGCCCCGGCAAGAGGAGCTTGCCGGGAAGGCTTCTCCAAGCTCAAGACCATTCTATCCTCACACCCTTGCAAGAGGAGCTTGCCAGGAAGACCAGAGAACCACAACCCAGAAGATACATCGTGGCGCATCATGCGCCCCGGCAGGACCCGAGGAGCGACAAGCTCCCGGGCCCGGCAAGATTGCGCCCCCGGCAAGGTGCTTGCCGGGGGAGGCTTACGCTGTGTGCCTGCGCTCCAGCTCATCTGGCCACGCGTCGCCCTGGGGCCCTTCCAGGGGCACATGGCAGATGGCTGTGCAGCCTGAGGGACACGCTGGCGAGCCGCGGTGACGAAGCCATCTCCGTGGCGAACGGAGACGCATGGACGGACGCTTTTGGGGCGACGGCGATGGGCATTCAATGCTCTTGTCCCCCACCGTCAGAGTTAGGTGAAGACCATTGTTCATGCACTGTTACAACCACCACCAAATTTACGCTTTTACCCTCCTCTACGTTGACACCTGTCAGTGACCCCTTTGAGCTATAAAAGGAGGCCCATGCACAACGTAGAGGAGGTTCGGTCCCAGAAACTCGATCACTCCTACGCTCGGTGTAGCTGGCACTGTAGATCTTCAAGCTCCCGAGCCCGAGAACTCAATACAACCAAAGCAGGAGCGACTTGTGCACGGGCAGTAGCAGCATCCCGTGGTCTGGCTCACCACGTGCCCGCCAAAGCCCACTCTGGACCCCTTCGAAGCCATTCAAGAACAAAGTATACAAGTCAGAGGATCAAGGCCCCGGCAAGAGGAGCTTGCTGGGAAGGCTGCTCCATGCTCAAGACCATTCTATCCTCACAAGACCCTGGCAAGAGGAGATGTCGGGGAAACTGACCACCCGCGAACACCTATGGGACCAGAGCCCCTTCTACGTTGCGGTAAGGGAGCGGAGGAAGCACGGAGAGCAGATCGAGGAGCACACGCGGGCAGTTTACCCAGGTTCGGGCCGCGCGGACGCGTAAAACCCTACTCCTGCTTTGGTTGTATTGAGTTCTTGGGCTCGGGAGCTTGAAGATCTACAGTGCCAGCTACACCGAGCGTAGGAGTGATCGAGTTTCTGGGATCGAACCTCCTCTACGTTGTGCATGGGCCTCCTTTTATAGCTCAAAGGGGTCACCGACAGGTGTCAACGTAGAGGAGGGTAAACGCGTAAATTTGGGGGGTGGTTGTAACAGTGCATGAACAGTGGTCTTCACCTAACTCTGGCGGTGGGGGACAAGAGCATTGAATGCCCGTCGCCGTCGCCCCAAAAGCGTCCGTCCATGCGTCTCCGTTCGCCACGGAGATGGCTTCGTCACCGCGGCTCGCCAGCGTGTCCCTCAGGCTGCACAGCCATCTGCCACGTGCCCCTGGAAGGGCCCCAGGGCGACGCGTGGCCAGATGAGCTGGAGCGCAGGCACACAGCGTAAGCCTCCCCCGGCAAGCATCTTGTCGGGGGCGCAATCTTGCAAGGCCCGGGAGCTTGTCGCTCCTCAGGTCCTGCCGAGGCGCATGATAGGCCACAATGTATCTTCTGGGGTGTGGTTCTCTGGTCTTCCTGGCAAGCTCCTCTTGCCAGGGTCTTGTGAGGATAGAATGGTCTTGAGCTTGGAGCAGCCTTCCCGGCAAGCTCCTCTTGCCGGGGCCTTGATCCTCTGACTTGTATACTTTGTTCTTGAATGGCTTCGAAGGGGTCCAGAGTGGGCTTTGGCGGGCACATGGTGAGCCAGACCACGGGATGCTGCTACTGCCCGTGCACAAGTTCGGGATACTAGGGTACCCCTACTCTAGTACACCGACACTTGGGCAACGTGTTCATTATCCAATTGTTTAAAATTCATTATGTTACTCCTTAGTTGGATAATTTTAGCAGGTGGATAGTATTTTCCAATAAAAGCATATTTGCACTTGTCCCATGAATCTATGCTATTTCTAGGCAAAGACTGAAACCAAATTTTAGCTCCTCCTCTCAAGGAGAAAGGAAAAAGCTTAAGCTTAACAATATTACCATCTATTTCTTGGTACTTTTGCATATCACAAAGTTCAACAAAATTGTTTAAGTGTAAAGCAGCATCATCTCCAGCACCGGAGAATTGATCTTTCATAACTAGGTTCAGTAAAGCAGGTTTAATTTCATACGAAGGTGCTGAAGTGGAAGGTGTAGTGATAGGTGTGCAGATAAAGTCATCGTTGTTGTAACTAGTGAAGTCACACAACTTGGTGTTCTCGGTGGAACCCATAGCAGCAAGCAAGCAAGATAACTATTTTTGGGATTTTCGATAAAAGATACTAAAGCAAAAACTGAAAGGTAAACTAACAAGACTAAAAAGCAAAGGTAAAAGATAGCGTGCAACTCCGCTATCTTGAAGAGTGGAGTCCCCGGCAACGGCGCTAGAAAACTTTGCTTGATGGCTTCTCGCCCCTCGTTGGTTACCCCAAGTGGAAGGTTTGAGATGCAGTGTAGCGGAAGTTTTCCCTTGGTAAAGATACCAAGGATCGATTTCCCCTGAGACTCCCAGTTTCAACAAGAAGGTGTCAACAGCTAACGGCGCCAGATATTAGCAATCAACGTGGACCTGCACACAGATACAAATAACTTTTCTCCCAACGAGTACAGAGAGGTTGTCAATCCCTCCGGCCTTGTCGTTTACAAAGGATCAAACACAAGTGATAATAGTGATAGGTATTGCTGCAAATAGTAAGTAAAAGTGGAAAGTAAATAGCGGATGTGATCAGTGATGGTAATATGGACCGGGGTCCCATGATGTTCACTAGTGATGTCTCTCTCCCAAAAGACGATAAAACAGCTATGTGAGGTAAATGAATTACAGCTGGGCAATTGACATAATTATGTGCGCAAAACAATGCTAACTATGTTGCAAGAAAGGTAGAGGTTCAAAGCATGGGCGGTACGCCAAGGCAAGTAGACCGAAATCCATCTGCATCTACTACTAATCATCCACCTTGAGATATCTATCCAGAACATCTCGCTGGTATTAAGTTGCGAGTCCCACCCATAGTGTAAACTCAAAGCAACAGACAACTGCATTAAAAGAACTTTGCGTAAAGTAAACAATCCTTGCACCCGCGGGCACAAGCACCGTTGTTTTCCCCCTTGTGGAAACAGCACATCCCCTAGACTCATGTTTCTGTCACTCAAGCTAGTCATCGAGGGGCATGAACCCACAATCAAGCATAACGTTCCCTCTTGGAGTCACTACCTACTACTTGGCCAAAGCAATAAATAGCAACGGAGAACATGCAAGAATTACTTACGAACATAAATATAAAATAGGTAAATCAAATATATTACTCAAACACAATCTGAACATAATCTCACAATCCATCGGATCCCAGCAAACTCATCATAGCAACATCATAAGGATTACATATGTGCCTCGATCATGTAGGGCAGCTCACGAGGTCTAATTAGTGAAGCACAAGAACGGGAGGAGAACATCACATAGCTACTGGTCATGGACCCATGGTCCAAGGGAGACTACTCACAACACATCCGGGAGGCGTCCATGGTGGTGGAGAGGCTCCCGGTGGTGATCCTCCCCTCCAGCAGGGTGCCGGGAAGAGTTCTCCTGGTGCTCCCGATCTTGGAAGTGCGGCGGCGGCGGAACAGAGATGAGATCGCGAAAAAGGGTTCCCGTCTCGAGGGTTTCGGGACGCGTGTTAAATATATGCCAAAGGGGGGCATCAGCGGAGGCCTGGGGGGCCCAGGCGCCCCCCGTCGCGGCCAGGAGGGGGGCCGCGCCACCAGGGCGCCTAGAGCCCTGGTGGCCCCCCTCCGGCTCTACTTCGGGTGCCGAGAAGCTTCTGGAACGCTGATTTTTTATATAATTTTTCTGGGATTTTTCTGGCAGTTTTCGTAATGGGAAAACATGAAATACAAAAACAGCAAAAAACAGAAACTGGCACTGGGGTGCACTGAGTTAATAGGTTAGTCCAAATATGATCAAAAGTGTATGGAAGTGTATAAATAACATAGCAATATCACCCAAAAGAGGCATGGAGCAAGCAGAAATTATAGATACATTTTGGACGTATCAATGAACTCCGCTCGAGAGACTCCAACCTTGCGGACGCACACGCTTATGCATGACTAGACCGCATGGCCAAGCACCTCCCGCCAGACGCCGGTTCACTCCACATCGCGTCATGGCCAAGCGCCGGATTATCGATCAACCGATGTGAATCAAAGGTGTATTACATATCGTTCTGAAATTCAGCCATTTGTGAGGTATACACACTCGTTTTTATAATTGCAAATTATATCACTTAAAACTAATTAACTGGACCAGTGATAAAGCTACTTTTACATTTTAGTAAATGGTAGAATTTTTGTGCCGAAAGCTTCTTAGATTGGAATGAGATATTTAGGAATTTTTTTCGGTATTTTTTATACACAATTATTTTTATTAGATTTGAGTTTAGAGCACTTACAAATTGTCTTATGTGATTGCATGTATATTCACTCACATCACTACAAATTCAAGGCTTTAAACTCGTGTGCGATTAAAAAGGTCATGGTATCTATATTATGTACTCCATATTTTCGTCTTTGTGTGGTTTAGAATCCAATTTCCAATTATTAGTTTTAGAAATTTACTCATGATTTATGAGCCAAGCCAAAATCGCATAACCATTTTTTAGGGAATCGTATAGTCATATGTAAGTCACATATTATTACGAGTATTAATAGGCCCAAAGTTTTAGTTTCGCCCCGGGCCCCAGAAATCTCAGGACCGGCCCTGGGTTCAATCTTGTGGTGTCCTCACCCAGTGACAAATTAGGGGTAGCAAGGCACGTATTGTATTGTTGCCATCAAGGGTAAAAGGATGGGGTTTACATCATATTGCTTGAGTTTATTCTTGTACATCATGGCATCTTACTTAATGCGTTACTCTGTTCTTTATGAACTTAATACTCTAGATGCACGCATGAGTCGGTCGATGTGTGGAGTAATAGTAGTAATGCAGGCAGGAGTCGGTCTAGTTGACACGGACGTGATGCCTATATTACATAGTCATTGCCTTAGATATCATCATAACTTTGCGCTTTTCTATCAATTGCTCGATAGTAATTTGTTCACCCACTGCATTATTTGCTATCATGAGAGAAGCCTCTAGTGAATCATATGGCCCCAGGTCTATTTTCTATCATATTAGTTTCTGATCTAATATTTTGCAATCTTTTACTTTCAGATCTATAAATCAAAAACCCAAAAATATTTTATCTTGTATTTATCTATCTTTATCAGATCTCAATTTTGCAAGTAACCGTGAAGGGATTGACAACCCCTTTATAGCGTTGGGATCAAGTGTTTGATTGTTTGTGCATGTATTAGTAATTTGCGCGTTCTTCTCCTACTGGATAGATACCTTGGTTCTCAACCGAGGGAAATACTTATCTCTACTTTGCTGCATCACCCTTTCCTCTTCAAGGAAAAAACCAATGCAAGCGTAAGAAGTAGCAATGGGGTTTATTCTTACATGAATAGATCTTGTCTACATCTTGTCATCATTCTTATTGCATTACTCCGTTTCTCCGTGAACTTAATACACTAGATGCATGTTGGACAGTGGTCGATGTGTGGAGTAATAGTAGTAGATGCAAATAGGAGTCGGTCTACTAATCTTGGACGTGATGCCTATGTACATGATCATTGTCTTGGATATCATTATGATTATTCACTTTTCTATTAATTGCCCAACAGTAATTTGTTTACCCACCATATGCTATTTCTTGAGAGAAGCCACTAGTGAAATGTACGCCCCCCGGGTCTATTTTCCTATCATATACTTCCATATCTACATTGATATTTGCCTTTTTCTTTATTTGCATATTTTATTTTTCAGATCTATTTTATCGAAAACCCTAAAATACCTTTCCGAGTTTTATTTGTCGTTGTTCCATTTGCTTTTACATGTCTACCTATTCACCAATCTATTACCCGAGAGGGATTGACAACCACTCTCGCATCGGGTTACAAGTATTTGTTCTTTCTGTGCATGTATCGTTTACATAGTGTTGCTTGAGTCTCCTACTAGTTCGATAACCTTAGTTTCACATATGAGGGAAATACCTACTATCGCTTCATTGGGGAAATACTGACGTAGTTCTAGGTACATCAGGCAATTGATAGAAAACAAATAATTATGACGATATCCAAGGCAATGATCATGCATATAGGCATGACGTCTAATATTAGTAGACCAAACCCTGTCTGCATCTACTACTATTACTCCACACATCGACCGCTATCCAGCATGCATCTAGTTTATTAAGTTCGTGAAAAACAGAGTACTATTTTAAGCAAGATGACATGATGTAGACAAGATAAACTCACGTATGAACAAACCCCATCTTGTTACCCTTAATAGAAACGATACATGTGTGCCATGTTTCCTTCTGTCGCTGAGATTGAGCACGGTAAGATCGAACCCATCACAAAGCACTTCTTCCCATGGCAAGAAAAACCAATCTAGTCGGCCAAACTAAACCAATAAATCGGAGAAGAAACACGAGGCTACACAAATCATGCATAAAAGAGTTCAGATAAAACTCAAATAATATTCAGGGATGATACATCTGATCATAAACTCAAAATTCATCGGATCCCAAAAAACACAACGCCAAAAGTCATTACATCGAATAGATCTCCAAGAACATCAAGAAGAACATTGCATTGAAGATCAGAGAGAGAGAGAGAGAGAGAGAGAGAGCCATCTAGCTACTAACTATGGAGCCGTAGGTCTATGGTAAACTACTCACACATCATCAGAGAAGCAGCAAGGTTGATGTAGAGCCCCTCCATGACCGTTACCCCCACCGGCAGAGTTAATAGGTTAGTCCCAAAAAATGATATATAATTCTTTGTAAATGTATATAAAACATCCAAGATTGATAATATAACAGCATGGAACATTAAAAAATTATAGATATGTTGGAGACGTATCAAGCATCCCCAAGCTTAATTCCTGCTTGTCCTCGAATAGATAAATGATAAAAACAGTATTTTTGATGTGGAATGTCGCCCATCTTGTTTATCTTATACTTTTCTTTTATGTCATGGATAATTGGACTTTGAATTATTCAAATCAATAGTCTATAATTTGACATCACTACTAGGAAAAAGGTTTTTAACGACCGTATATGTGGTCGTTAAAAGTCACATTGTGGTCGTTAAAGGTCATTAACGACCACAATCTGGTGGTTGTAGTAGGCTCCATCGTTAAAAGTAATTTTCCGGTCGTTATTCTTATAACGACGGGATAGTGTGTGGTCGTCATTCCTAAGGCAATAACAACCACAATTGTAGTATTAGCGAGCACTTTTGTCATCGCTAATACTTTTATATCATTTCCATTCAACTGCCTATAGAATTGTTAGCAGCATCCAATGCTTAAATGTTATCCACATTAATTAGGAAGCAAAAGAATCTGAATATTGAAAGGGTCATAGCCTCTTTTATTATAAAAATAAGATAAACTAACAAATTCTGACATACAAATCTGGAATTAAAATAGCATTTAAGACATTTGAGTCAAAAGCACTCCTTACATGACCAATGTACTGCTCATATCTAATTTGGAAATGAAAATCTACAAAATATACTATTTATTAATCTTCAATCGAGGGGCGCCATCATTGTTTGAATGTATGTAATTCTTCATCGGCGACTACAATACCTCCTCATGCTTCTTTATACCAAGGTGCTCCATCATTCCTATAAAATGTTGAGTAATTTATAAAAGTCAGTTCACGTAAATAAATTGGCACAAAGTATAGTGGCAGATTAAATCAGTATATGAGAGCAAATTACTTGAGCGGGTTGGTTTTTATGAGGAGTCTGGTAGATCTCTCAGCAATGTCACAAATTGGCACAAAGTACAGGGCACAATACGACACTATGCTTAATTTCTGACACTTCTTGCTTTAATTCCACCACCAAAGTCAAGCTACACGACCATGCCGATTCGATGAGTCACTTTTTTGCATGACTTTATTCAAAAATACTAGTATTTCGTTGAATTATATTGTTAATTTGTGCCGGAAGTGCCAACAATAATAAAAGCACTAAGCGAGCAATTATGGCTGCCAAGCACCAACTTTCGACATTTAAACATATGAATGTGAAGTTGATATCATTTTATACCTCCAAAAGTAGTATATAAAATTCACCTTCACCTCAGTTCCGCAAAAGTAAGGATGGACGAAGTCATATCTGGCCACTTAGTTACAAATCAATATTTGTTGCAAGTAAAAACTAAAAGAAAGTACTTACAAATTCCCTGAGTGACAAAATAGAACATAATTAGGAGGCAGTAATGGTTATAGGCATAGAGAGCATCAATATATACTAATATGAATGCTCATAATGGAATTCAAATGCAAACATCCATGGCTCTTATTAAAATCAGACAGGAGCACCGACCGCCGAGAGCAACTGGAAACACAAGATACAATTGAACAAGAAACCACCATGGTGCCAAAAAGACTTTTTGCTGAAGATAATTAAAGTGCACAAAGAGTATGTTGGAAATAGCAATGACGGTTGTGGTGTTGTATCCGGGTTGTGCACAGAACAAATACCTAGTATACTAGGATTAGAACTTGTAACCAAGTAGGTTAGCATGTGGTAGTCCTAGCTGCTATATATACGCATGCATACCCCTTTGTAAACATTGAACAAGAAGGAGAAATAAAAGAAAAGAATTAGGCCCGATACAAGGCAATACACCCAGTTTTTTGCCTATGCTGGTGTATTAGTACGTTTCCAGCTGTGAGGACCGATCAACGCAAAAATCAACTAGGTGTTGTGTATGTGGGTGTTGCTTTAGGCTAGAATGAATTATCTTGATACTAGCTTTGGTGTTGCTTCGGCCAGTTTGGGGCAGGAATCAAACTGTTTGTTCTCTTTTACAAAATCCTCTACATATGAACAATCAATTTGCATGTGCAAATAAATATAATCTATTGACTACTTATTATACAGCCTAAATGATATCTCACGTATTGGCATGATTGCTCCAGGAAACAAATACCATCTTCTCTGAACTTAAATTACAGAATGAACTTAATACATTTTTTGAGACCAGCAAAAAATGTGATCTCAAACGGATTTGTCTGGCCGTAGTATTCAAACCTGTAGAAACAAAAGGAACCAAATCAACACTATGCTTATTGGAACTGATTCAAGAACAACTAGATCTATGCAGAATCATCTTCTCTGTACAAAACAACTTAAGCAATTGGTATCTTCCTAAAACACCTTAATTGGAGAAAGGTCATATAAGAAAAACATGTTAGGAAGAGGTTGCTCGACCACTCTCGCTAATTCTCTTCTTCACGAACAAATCTGCAGCAAGGAATAAGAGCATCTTTAGGATCAGGTCTTCCTTAGTGTTGTGGCGACGCATGCGCCTCCTCCTTCTCCCCGCTCAGATCCTACTCCCACGGGAAGAACAATTGGTCCCTACACCCGCCGCCTCTCTACCCTCCTCACTCCAACACCTCGTGGAAGGCCTGTCTAGGGTTAGCACGTACCTCTCCTGCTCGGCTTCTTCCCGATGGGCATGGATGTAGAGGACATGGATGTGTTGTATCTTGGGAGATGGGTGGACGAGGGTCATAACCAAAGGCAGAGGTCATGCTCGTGGCGGCGGATCGGGTGGAAGAGGAAACGAGAGAGAAGCGGATGGCCATGTGGGAGATTAAACGAGGGAGAGGGGGCCTGATTACGAAGGTGGGGATATTAAAGGAGAAGGAGATAGGGTCAATGACGACAACACCCATGGGCTAGAGTAATTCGTGTTTGTTACATGTGGTTTTTTTGAGTGGGTTGTTACACGATAGTTGGTAGCCTGATTCCCAGCGTACGAGGTTTGATTATAGATTTCTAACGACCAAGAGTTTCTTTCCCTCGTCGTTAATGAGTTTTTCTAGAAGTGCATGGAGAGATATATACTCAAGCATATCAACAAGCAGCAAAGTCTTTCAAAATATCAATGCTAAAGAAAGCTATCCCTAGCTCATTATGCTCAATCATCGATCCATTCATGAAACACATCCAAGTATTAACTACATCCAATGCTCAAGTATGACAATAGTGTTCCTTAGTTAGTGCTTTATAAGAGAAGATGGAGACACAGAAAATAAAAATTGCATAAAAGTAAATAGATAGGCCCTTCGCAGAGGGAATCATGGATTTGTAGAGCTGCTAGAGCTCATAACTTAAATTAAGAGATATAATTATTCTGAGAGGAATGCTTTTCCTGTCAATGAAACGACCGAGAATTCCCAATATCTTCCGTGCTAGAAAAATTATAGGTCGTTCCCAAACAGAAAGTAAAGTTTATTTCCTTTCCACCATTCTTTCACAATCCATGGCTAATCGTATGCACGGGTGCCTTCCATACCAACACATTCCAAGGAATTTATTATAGTTTTTTTTTGCATTTCAGGATTGGGCATCCCCATTACCTGTCATGCTCTCATGCAATAACAAGTGAATAAACACTCATCATGAGAATTAAATATCTAGCATGAAAAATATTGGCCACCCCCTGCCACTTCATGAGTGGTACGAGCACACAAAAGGGGAAATTTATTTTGAAAATTAGAGTTGGCACATATAAATTTACTTGAAACGACATGGAAATGCCGCATATAGGTAGATACGGTGGACTCATTTGGCACAATTTTGGGTTTAAGGAGTTGGATGCACAAACAATATTCCCGCTTAGTACAAATGAAGGCTAGCAAATAGATTGAGAAGTGACCAATCAAGAAACGAAAATGATCATAAACGAATATTGAACATAATCAACACTGAATAATGCACCACGAGTAGGATATAATTTCATTGCATAACTATAGATTTTACGTGCATGCATGGGGAATCACAAACCTTAACACCAATATTCTTACTAAAGCATAGTTACCCATCAACATGACTCACATATCACTATCTCCATATGGCAGAACTATTGCAAGGAATTAAGTTCGTAATTTCCAATGATCTTCATGAAAGTTTTTATTATATCCTTCATGGATATCTATCATATAGGGACTAAATTCATATCTCGTGCAAATTACCATTCCTATTTTTGACTCTCAAAAAGATATATGTGAAGAACGAGAGTTCATATATTTTTTTAAAATATAACCACCGCCGTGCTCAAAAAGATATAAGTGAAGTACTAGAGCAACTGCCTAGGTCAAAAGATTTAAATGAAGCACATAGAGTATTCTAACAAATTATGATATGTGTGTGGCTCTCTAAAATAGGTATGTACAATAAGTATTATTGGGCCAAACTAAAAAGCAAAACAAGCAAAGACTCATATAATACAAGATACTCCAAGCAAAACTCATGATATGTGATGAATAAAAATATAGCCTCAAGTAAAATTACTAACGGTCGTTAAAGAAAGAGGGGGTGCCCCGGAAGGCATCCCCAAGCTTAGTTGCTTGGTTATCCTTGAATATTACCTTGGGTGACTTGGTAATCCCAAAGCTTAGGCTCTTGCCACTCCTTAACCCTTCATCCATCGTGATCTCACCCAAAACTTGAAAACTTCAATCACACAAAACTCAACAAAAACTCGTGAGATCCGTTTGTATAATAAAACCGATCTTTATTTTAAGTATTGTTGAAACCCATTCATATTTTTTATTACATTATATCTACTGTATTATAACTTTACCATGGCATATACCCCCCGATACAATCCATAGATTCATCAAAATAAGCACACAATGCAACGAAAACATAATTTTTAGTTCATACTTGTGTAACTCTGAAAATTCTGAAAAATTAGGACAACGTGGGAAATTTGTGCACCAATCATGTGTAAAAATTTCAGAATTTTTTCACGCTCCAGCAATTGTAGATAATTCTGCTACAGAACGCAAAAGTTTATGTTAATGCAGAGAATCAAATCAACTATCTCCCAAATCATCCCAAAGGCTTTGCTTGGCACAAACTATTATTAAAACGCTAAAATACACTCACAATAGTAGATAATTGTGTATCTATTGAAAAACAAAAATAACAAAAAAATAATAAAAGATAACTATTGGGTTGCCTCCCAACTAGCGCTATTGTTTTACGCTTCTAGCTAGGCATATTGGATAGTTTCAAGTGTTGCCATCTTTCTTTTTCTTTTTGTTAGATGTGTTGCCATCAGGAGGCTTTTCAAATATAATAAAAAACACATCGTCCATATAAATTTTGGCATTAGCAAGTTGTTCGTCGGAAAATCCCTTTTGATTATCGGCCACAATCCAAGAGTAACGTTGATTAACATCATTGAAAATGTGTTGGATCATACTCAAAGGAGGAACCTCCTTTTTAAGATTCTCATAAAAAATGCGACCATCACCAAGCAAGTGTCTTAACATATAATCACTATTATAAAGGATCTCATCTATGACTATTTTTTCATGGTTCATACCATTAAAATTAAAAATCTCCTTTGCTTCCCGTACTATATGATTGAATTCATTCATAAGGACCAGGGTAGCTACTCTTCTAGCTCTAGGATCTTTTATAACGGGCATCTCATAAAACAATCTTTGCAAGGTTGGATGAGTGCGGATAAATCTTCTCTCGAGTTTAAGAACAAGAGCGGAAATAGCTTCTGCATAAGTTTTAGTTCTTTTAAGTATAGGAACATCATCACAAGTCAAGTTCCGATGCAATTAGATAATTCTTGGATGACACATTTTCCTATAACTTTCCCTTGACCCAAAACAAAATTTTTAGCATCGAGATTAGCAGAAACTCCAATTTTAGGAGTCTACCATCATCCGTTTTTGCCACACCAAAGTTACTCATGATGAAAATTTCAAAGACAAGCCAACAAGAGATAAAACAAGAAAAATGCAAACGAAAAGAAGGCAAATATTTTTGTATTTTTCTGAAATCATTTTAGAAGTGGGGGATGAAAACGAGAGGCAAATGGCAAATAATGTAACTGCAAGGAGATGATATTTTATGTGTAGGTACTTGATAGATGTTGATGATGTCTCCCGTGCAACGACACCAGAAATTATTCCTGCTACTTGTGAATTGCGTTGGGATTTTCCCGAAGAGGAGAGGATGATGCAGTATAGTAGAGATAAGTATTTCACTCAGCTAAGAAACCAAGGTTATCAATCCAGTAGGAGAACCAGACAACACTATGTAAATAGCACCTGCACACAAACAACAAATCCTCGCAACCCAACGCAACAAGGGGTTGTCAATCCCCCGAAGGTTATATGCAAGATTAAATTGTATGGTATTTGATAAATAAATAGATTGATAGATGCAAATAAAATAAAATAAAATAAAATAAATTACAACAAGGTATTTTTATATATTTGGTTTAAGAGATCTGAAAATAATATGATAGAAATAGACCTGGGGCCATAGTTTTCACTAGAGACTTCTCTCTTGAAGATACATACGGTGGGTAAAAAAATTACTATTGGAAAATTAATAGAAAAGCAAATAATTATGACAATATGATAGTGCGTATACTCATCACGTCGAAGATTAGTAGACCGACTCCTGTCTGCATCTACTACTATTACTCCATACATTGACCGCTATCCAACATGCATATATGTATTAAGCTCATGAAAAACGGAATAATACTTTAAGCAAAATGACATGATGTAGACAATATAAACTCACGTATGAACAAACCCCATCTTGCTACCCTTAATAGCAACGATACATGCGTGTCATGTCTTCTTCTATCACTGAGATTGAGCACCGCAAGATCAAGCCCATCACAAAGCATCTCTTCCCATGGCAAGAAAAATCAATCTAGTCCGCGAAACTAAACCAATAAATTGGAGAAAAAAAACGAGGCTACACAAATCATGCATAAAAGGGTCTCTTATTTCTAGAAAAAAATCTTCAAAAAGTCTCGTGGCAATTGGACTTCATTTGATATGGACATTCCTTAAAACCAAAAATATGCAGAAAATAGAACTGGCACTGACCACTAAGTTAATAGGTTAGTACCAAAAAATTATATATAATTATTTGTAAATGTATATAAAACATCCAAGATTGATAATATAACAACTTGAAACAATCAAAAATTATAGATACGTTGGAGATGTATCCGTAACCCAAAGCGCCACCTCCTTGGAACGACAAACATATTCAACGTTTTTTTCATATACTAGAAAAAACAACAATAGGTTAAACTTCAAATCCAATCTTGTTTTTGTTTCTTTGACATCTTTAATAGTGTAAGAGCTAATGGGAGATCAATTGAGTTGCCTTGTCTCCTTGGACCAGCACTCGGACGACGTCCATGTCCTTGAATTTGCGGGCCACTCGAGGTCCTCTCTCTTTGCCTCGCCCCAAGGCTTGGGGAGCTTGTTTCCGCAAACCAAAGTGCCTTCATAGTTGGTAGACGAGTCCATGAAGACTTCCTGCTTCTTCAACAAACGGCGAGGCAGTTGCACCAACTCAAGCAGCGGTGGGCCCTCTTGAAGCTGGACATTGCACTCACGTTTGATTCGGTTTTCTGGCCCTTTCTCCTCCAGGTGTTGCAGCACTTGAGCTTCGGTCCAAGGTGGCATGAGTGGGTGTCCATCATCATTTCCACGGCCTCCACGCGCGTCTTGATTAATGACACTCTAGTCCCACCCATTGTCCATGGCAAGGGCTTCCGTCAGGGCGATCCTATCTCGCCGATGCTCTTCGTCCTGGTCATTGATGCCCTCCACTCGCTCCTATAACATGTTGTTGTGTCCGGCATCATCAGGCGGCTCACACACCGTCACGCTGCCTGCAGCGTGACCTTGTTCGCAGACGACATGGAGGTCTTCTGGCACCCCGACACCCACGAGCTCTTCACAGTCAGCAAGCTCCTGGAGTTCTTTGGGGAGCTTTCTGGTTTATGCACAAACTTCGCCAAGTGCCTGGCCATGCCCATTCAGTGCCCCCTGCTATCGTCCTTAGTACAACGCTCTTTTGTCCGATTTCTTCATTCCCGGTGACCTACTTGGGCCTTCCCCTTTCCCTTTGTAAAGTCCTGTCCTCCCACCTGATGCCCCTCATCGACAAATTTCCGCGTAAGCCGGCTACTTGTAAGGCCGCGCTCCTCACGCGTGGTGAGCGATTGTCCTTTGTCCGGCATGTGTTGTCTGTGATGCCCGTTGATACGTCTCCAACGTATCGATAATTTTTTATTGTTCCATGCTATTATATATTCCGTTTTTGAAGTTTAATGGGCTTTATTATACACTTTTATATTATTTTTGGGACTAACCTACTAACCCAAGGCCGAGTGCAAATTGTTGTTTTTTTCCTATTTCAGTGTTTTGCAGAAAAGGAATATCAAATGAAGTCCAAACGGAATGAAACCTTCGGGGGAGTCATTTTTGGAACAATATCAACAGAGAAGACTTGGAGTACATGCCAGGAAGCGAGAGAGGCGGCCACGAGGGCAGGGGGCGCGCCCAGGGGGGTAGGCGCGCCCCCACCCTCGTGGGCCCCCTGTTGCTCCCCTGACGTCCCTCTTCCTCCTATATATACCTATGTACCCTTAAACCATCAGAGAGCACCACGAAACCCTAATTCCACCGTCGCAACCTTCTGTACCCGTGAGATCCCATCTTGGGGCCTGCTCTGGAGCTCCACCGGAGGGGGGCATCGATCACGGAGGGCTTCTACATCAACACCATAGCCTCTCCTATGAGTTGTGAGTAGTTTACCACAGACCTTCGGGTCCATAGTTATTAGCTAGACGACTTCTTCTCTCTCTTTGGATCTCAATACAAAGTTCTCCTCGATCTTCTTGGAGATCTATTCGATGTAATTCTTTTTGCGGTGTGTTTGTCGAGATCCGATGAATTGTGAGTTTATGATCAAGATTATCTATGAACAATATTGGATTCTTTTCTGAAATCTTTTATGCATGATTTAAATATCCTTGCAAATCTCTTTGAATTATCGGTTTGGTTTGCCCTACTAGATCTATATTTCTTGCAATGGGAGAAGTGCTTGGCTTTGGGTTCAATCTTGCGGTGTCCTTTCCCAGTGACAGCAGGGGCAGTAAGGCACGTATTGTATTGTTGCCATCGAGGATAAAAAGATGGGGTTGATATCATATTGGTTGAGTTTATCCGTCTACATCATGTCATCTTGCCTAAGGCGTTACTCTGTTCTTATGAACTTAATACTCTAGATGCATGCTGGATAGCGGCCGATGTGTGGAGTAATAGTAGTAGATGTAGAATCGTTTCGGTCTACTTGTCATGGACGTGATGCCTATATACAATGATCATGCCTAGATATTCTCATAACTATGCACTTTTCTATCAATTGCTCGGCAGTAATTTGTTCACCCACCGTAGAAATCTGCTATCTTGAGAGAAGCCACTAGTGAAACCTATGACCCCCGGGTCTATCTTTTATCATATTAGTTTCCCGTCAACTTGCCAATTTCCGTCGTCGTTGTTTTATTTTGCGTTGTTTACTTTTAACATATACCAAAAATACCAAAAATATTATCTTATCATCTCTATCAGATCTCACTTTTTCAAGTGACCGAGAAGGGACTGACAACCCCTTTATCGCGTTGGCTGCTGATACGTCTCCAAGGTATCTACTTTTCCAAACACTTTTGCCCTTGTTTTGGACTCTAACTTGCATGATTTGAATGGAACTAACCCGGACTGATGTTATTTTCAGCAGAATTGTCATGGTGTTATTTTTGTGTAGAAATAAAAGTTCTCAGAATGACCCGAAATTCAACGAATAATTATTTGGGAATATATAAAAAATATCTACGGAAAGAACCAGGCCAGGGGGCCCACACCCTGTCCACGAGGGTGGGGGGGGTGCCCCCTGCCTCGTGGGCCCCCTATTGCTCCACCGTCGTATCCTTCGATTCCATATATTCACTTTTGGGGAGAAAAAAAATCAGAGGAAGAATTATCGCGTTTTATGATACAGAGCCATCGCCATGCCCTAATCTATCTCGGGAGGGCTGATCTGGAGTCCGTACGGGGCTCCGGAGAGTGGAGATCGTCGTCGTCGTCATCGTCAACCTTCCTCCATCACCAATTCCATGATGCTCACCCTCGTGCATGAGTAATCCCATTGTAGGCTTGTTGTACGGTGATGGGTTGGATGAGATTTACCATGCAATCGAGTTAGTTTTGTTAGGGTTTGATCCCTAGTATCCACTCTGTTCTAAGATTGATGTTTCTATGACTTTGCCATGCTTAATGCTTGTCACTAGGGCCCGAGTGCCATGATTTCAGATCTGAACCTATTATGTTTTCATGAATATATGTGTGTTCTTGATCCTATCTTGCAAGTCAACAATCACCTACTATGTGTTATGATCCGGCAACCCCGAAGTGACAATAGTCGGGACCACTCCCGGTGAAGAACGTAGTTTGAGGAGTTCATCTATTCACTATGTGTTAATGCTTTGGTCCGGTACTCTATTAAAAGGAGGCCTTAATATCCCTTAGTTTCCACTAGGACCCCGCTGCCACGGGAGGGTAGGACAAAAGATGTCATGCAAGTTATTTTCCATAAGCACGGGAGGGTAGGACAAAAGGAGGCCTTAATATCCCTTAGTTTCCACTATATTTGGAGTACATGCTTACATTACATTGATGAACTGGAGCTAGTTCTGTGTCACCCTATGTTATAACTATTACATGAGGAATTGCATCCGACATAATTCTCCATCACCGATCCAATGCCAACGAGCTTTTCACATATTGCTTGTTTCTTATTTACTTTTCCGTTGCTACTGTTACTATCACTACAAAAATACTACCGTTAGTTTTATTGCTACTTTTGCTACCGTTACCGTTACTTCCATATTACCTTGCTACTAAACTACTCCCTCTGTCCCATAATATAAGAACGTTTTTGACACTAGTGTAGTGTTAAAAACGTTCTTATATTATGGGACGGAGGGAGTACCTTGCTGCAGATACTAAGTTTCCAGGTGTGGTTGAATTGACAACTCAGCTGCTAATACTTGAGAGTATTCTTTGGCTCCCCTTGTGTCATATCAATAAATTTGGGTTGAATACTTTACCCTCGAAAACTGTTGCGATCCCCTACACTTGTGGGTTATGAAGACTATTTTCTAGCGCCGTTGCCGAGGAGCATAGCTATATTCTTTAAGTCACTTGGGATTTATATCTGTTGATCACTATGAAGAACTTGAAAGACTCCAAAACCAAGATCTTTCCCTCAACTACGAGGGAAGGTAAGGAACTGCCATCTAGCTCTGTACTTCATTCACCCTCTGTTATGAGTAAATTTGCGACACCTACCCCTGCTATTGAATATGATATGTCGCATGTTCTTGATGCTGCCACTTCTGCTATGTATGATGAAACTACTTCTATGCTTGATAATACTGTGCCGTTAGGTGAATTTCTAGATGAGCAAATTGTTAAGGTTAGGGAGAATGCAAATATTGAAACTGATAATGTTGATGAAAGTGATGATGAAGATTCTCCCCCTAGATATGAATTGCTTGTTATTCCTGAGGGTTATGTTATGGATGAAGAAACTGCTAGAGACTTTCATGCTTGCAACGATAGATATGATCTTAAGAAATTATTAGCTAAGCTGAAAGAAAAATCTTTGAATGCTAGAATGAAATATGACCCTGCTTTTGCTACTTCACCTATCTTTGTTACTGATAAGGATTATGATTTCTCTGTTGATCCTAAGCTAATTACTTTGATTGAATCTGATCCTTTCCATGGCTATGAATCTCAAACTGTTGTGGCACATCTCACTAAGTTGAATGATATACCCAACCTTTTCACCAATGAGGAAAAGATTCGTTATTACTATATCTTTAAGTTATTTCCGTTCTCGTTAAAGGGTGATGCTAAGACTTGGTTTAATTCTCTTGATCCTGGTTGTGTGCGTAGTCCCCAGGATATGATTTATTACTTCTCTGCTAAATATTTTCCTGCTCATAAGAAACAAGCTGCCTTTCGGGAAATATATAATTTTGTGCAAATTGAAGAAGTGTTAGGCCCAAGATGCGATTCTATTCCGATCACGTGACACTTACGTGACTGGGGCACAACCGCATTTCGGACGCTTAGCAAGATGGATATCATTACATCATACCATTACATACATACATGGGGGATACAATAATACATACAACTCACATGATACAACAACATCAATACAAAACAACCGACTACGGATGCAAACAAGAAAAGCACAATGAAATCCATCTGCTATCCCAGGCTGCCGACCCGGAACCTAACCCAAGACTGAAGACGAAGAAGAAGAAAGAACTCCAACACAACGATCATCGCTCTCACGTCAAGTCATCGGAATCCTGCACCTGCAACTGTTGTTGTAGTATCTGTGAGCCACGAGGACTCAGCAATCCCATAACCATGGGTAACAAGACTAGCAAAGCTTAATGGGTAGGAAGAGGTAAAGTGGTGAGGTTGCAGCAGCGGCTAAGCATAAGTATGGTGGCTAACTTACGAGTACAAGAATAAGATGAGCATCTACGCAAACGGTCGCAAACTAGTAATGATTGCTAAAGATCCTGAACTACCTACGAGTCAAACATAACCACACTGTGTTCTCTTCTCAAAGTGAAAAGAGACAGTCACGGTTACTCACACAGTTGTGTGTTTTACTTCGGATCCTCTGTCAAGTTTTCTACAACCGGACATTAACAAATTCCAATCTGCCACATAACCGCGGGCACGGCTTTCGAAAGATCATAACCCTGCAGGGGTGTCCCAACTTAGCCCATCACAAGCTCTCATGATCAGCTGAGATAATAATAATTATTACCCCTTATCTTAGGGACAATCCGATCAGGCTCGGAATCCCGGTGCACAAGACATTTCGACAATGGTAAAACAAGTCCAGCAAGACCTCCCGGCGTGCCGACACCCTGATGGTAGCCGCGCGCATCTCGTCTCAGGCCACGTCCGGATGAGCACTACGTACAGCAACCGAAGACCCCAGATAACTGGGTGGCACCGCAAGTGGCTCTAGTTTGGGACCAACACCATCAGCACTGGCCCCCCTGCTATGTAGAAAAGAATCTCGACGGCGTGACCCCCTATGCAAATTTAATTAATTAATTAAGTTGTTATTATGAGGCAAATTAAAACCAATGTTGGGCCTTGCTGGAGGAGTTTTATTCAAAGACGAAGTGTCAAGGGGTCCCCATATACCCAACCGTGTAAGGAACGCAAAATCAAGGAACATAATGCCGGTTTATCGGCTCCTAAGGTGGCATGAGTGGAACAAAACACCGAGCAAAAGGCCAAGCCTTCCACCCATGCCCAGTATATAGGTGTGTTAATAATAATAATAGATATTGTGATATTCCCAAAGCATCAAGTTCCAACATGGAACTGTTAGAGTTATAATATAAGTCATGTACCCCTTTGTATTTATCCCGTTGTATAAGGGGTTTCCTGCATATGTTCCACACATGTACATGTATATATATATATATCGTCCTATGGCCTCATGGGAATACAAGTTGCATATTCCTAACATGGTATTAGAGCTAGGTTAATTTTTCTGCACGCTGCAACTCGTGCCTTGATCCCCAGCGGCTCACTCCCGATCGGCCTCTCCTAGCGAGGCGATCTCCAGCCAGCTCCTCCCGATCGACGCCCTCCTGCCTCGATCCCTATCGGCCTCTCCCAGCGAGGCGATCTCCAGCCGGCCCCTATCGAAGCCCCCGACGCTACTGCTCCCGCCCGAGCCGGCCCTCCCGATCTTCCTCTCTCAGCGAGGCTTCTCCAGCCGGCCCCGATCAAAGCCCCCGTCGCTACTGCTCCTGCCCCAGCCGGCCCTCCCTATCTGCCTCTCCGAGCGAGGCTTCTCCAGTCGGCCCGTCCCGATCCGGCCCTCCCAACGAGGCTGCAGTCTCGTTCCCAGCCGGCCCCAAGCGACGGGGCCCTGATCTCCTGCTCCCGTTGATCTCTGTCATATATATATATATATATATGTATATGTATATATATATATATATATATATATATATATATATGTCTGCTGCATCGGGCTATGTTGCTGTCCCTCGCTGTCCGGTGATCTTCGATGGTACTAACTACACTGAGTTCACTAGCTTCATGCGCATTCACATGCGTGGCATCCGTCTCTGGGATGTTCTTTCTGGCGAGGTCTGCTGTCCACCACGTCCGGTTCCTCCGATGGCTCCTATTCCGCCGACTCCACCGGTTCTTCCTACGGATGCTAATCAGGCCGCCAAGAATGCGGCTAAGCTTGCTGATGAGGCTGCTGATCGTGCTTATGATGAGAGGGTTTTGGCTTATGAGGAGGCTCTTCAGACGTATCATGGTGCTCTGTCTATTTACACCCAGTGGCTTGATGATGATGCTCGTGCTGCAGCTGTTCTCACTGCTAGTGTTCTGCCTCGGTTTGCTTCTGAGTTTCTGGGTCTTCCTACTGTCTTTGAGATGTGGACCCATCTTCGACAGCGCTATGAGCCCTCTGGTGATGCCAGTACATTTATGTGGTCCGTCAGGAGCATGCTCTTCAGCAGGGTGACTCTACTGTTGATGACTTATATGCATAGAGTTCTGCTATCTGGTGCCAGCTTGATTCTCTCCGCAGTGCTGGTTGTCGTACTTGTCCCTGTTGCCAGGCTGTCCAGGCCAATTTGGAGTTTCAGCGCGTCTACGAGTTCCTGTCTAGGCTTCGTAAGGAGTTTGAGCCCCGACGTGCTCAGTTGTTTGCTCGTGGCCATATTTCTCTCATGGAGGCTCTTTCTGAGATTCGTGCTGAGGAGACTCGCTTACGTGGTGCTGGTTTGCTGGAGGTTCCCTCTGTGGTCGCTACTCGGTCTTCTTCCACGCCACCCGCTGCACTGACCCCTTGTCGCTCGAGTGCTCCGCCACTCTTGCCCACTCCTTCTGAAGGCTCAGGTCGTCCCCGTCCACATTGTGACTACTGCAACAATGATGGTCATATTGAGTCCCAGTGCTACAAGAAGAGGAAACACCTGCGCAAGGCACGATCATCATCTTCAGGGACTTCGCCATCTACCTCGACAGCTTCAGCCATTGCTTTGACTAAGCAGGATATTCTGACACTTAAGCGTCTGCTCGCGGCTTCAGGTTCTTCCTCGACGGGTACTGTTGGTTCTGTGACTGATGCTTCCCGCCCTGAGCAACCGCCCTCTACACAGTCAGGTACATCCCCATGGGTTCTAGATTCTGGAGCTTCTTTTCATATGTCTTCTCATTCTTCCACTTTGTCCTCTCTTCGATTGCTGGATTCTCCTGTTCATGTCTTCACTGCTGATGGTACTCCACTTTCTGTTGCTAGTAGAGGCAATCTTTCCACTCCTTCTTATTCTGTTCTTGATGTTGCTCATGTTCCTTGACTTACCATGAATCTGTTTTCTACTGGTCAACTTACTGATTCTGGTTGTCGCGTCATCCTTGACGCTGACTCTTGTTCTGTCCAGGACCATCGCACGCACACTCTGGTTGGGGCTGGCCCTCGCCGCCGTGATTCTCAGGGTCTTTGGGAGTTGGACTGGCTTCATGTTCCTTCCGCTGCCACCACCATCGCCAGTTCTTCCGCTTCTGTCGCCTCCATTACTGGTTCCTTCTAGCAGTGGCATCATCGACTTGGTCATCTGTGTGGTTCTCAGTTGTCTTCTTTAGTTCGTCGAGGTTTTCTGGGGTCTGTCTCAGGAGATGTCTCTTTAGAGTGTCAAGGTTGTCGTCTTGGCAAGCAGATTCAGTTACCATATTCACATAGTGAGTCAGTGTCTAAGCGTCATTTCGATTTAGTCCATTCTGATGTATGGGGTTCGGCCCCTTTCGCTTCGAAAGGTGGTCATAAATACTATATTATTTTCATAGATGATTTCTCTCGTTACACATGGCTTTATTTCAGGACTTCTCATAGTGAGGTGTTGTCTATTTATAAGCGTTTTGCTGCCATGGTTCATACTCAGTTCTCTTCACCCATTCGTGTTTTTCGTGCAGACTCCGCTGGCGAGTATATCTCTAAGATGTTGCGTGGTGTTCTTGCTGAGCAAGGGACTCTCTCTCAATTCTCTTGTCCTGGTGATCATGCTCAGAATGGTGTGGCTGAGCGAAAGCATCGACATCTTCTTGAGACGGCTCGTGCATTGATGATTGCTGCCTCTCTCCCGCCTCATTTTTGGGCTGAGGCCATCTCCACATCCTCCTATCTTATCAATATACAGCCTTCCGCTGCTCTACAGGGTGGTGTTCCTTTCGAGCGACTTTTTGATCGTTCTCCCGATTATTTGCTTCGCTCGTTTGGTTGTGTTTGCTTTGTTCTTCTTGCCCCTCGCGAACGCACCAAACTGACCGCTCAGTCTGTTGAGTGTGTCTTCTTAGGCTACAGTGATGAGCATAAGGGCTATTGTTGTTGGGATCCTATCGGTCGTCGGATGCGTATCTCTTGAGACGTGACTTTTGATGTGTCTCGTCCCTTCTACCCACGGCCATCTTCCTCGACTTTTTCAGTGCAGGATATCTCTTTCCTCACTTTTCCTGACTCACCTATCACCCTCGTCGAGCCTGTACCTCTCCATTCCACTTCCTCTCCTTCTTCACCTCTAGTTGATTTGCAGCCACCATCCTCCCCGGTCTCCTCGCCTAGCATGTCACCGGGTTCTCCACCTTCATCTTCGGTGACTTCCTCCCCGGTCTCCTCTCCTAGCATGTCACCGAATTCTACACCTTCATCTCCGGTGACTTCTTCGTCGCCACCCCCGATTCTACCTTGGCGATTCCTCCTTCTATTATTCCATCTTTTCCTCAGCATTACACTCGTCGTCCACGACCTGTCGATGCCTCTGTGGATGAGTCGTCATCTTCCTCTCAGCCTACTTATGGCTTGCGTTCTCGTCCTTGTCCGCCTGTTGATCGCTTTGGATTTCCCACCGCTGGTGCTGCTGTTCTTGAGCCGACTTCTTACCGTCAGGCTGTTGTTCATCCTGAATGGCAGTTTGCGATGGCAGAGGAGATTGCTGCTCTTGAACGCACTGGTACCTGGGATCTTGTTTCTCTTCCTCCCGGAGTCCGTCCGATCACTTGTAAGTGGGTCTACAAGGTTAAGACTCGCTCCGACGGTTCTCTTGAGCGTCACAAAGCTCGTCTTGTGGCTCGTGGTTTTCAGCAGGAGCATGGTCGTGATTATGACGAGACTTTTGCTCCTGTGGCCCATATGACCACTGCCGTACACTTCTTGCCGTTGCCTCTGCACGCCACTGGTCTATATCTCAGTTTGATATTAAGAATGCCTTTCTTAATGGTGAGCTGCGTGAGGAGGTGTACATGCAGCCACCACCTGGGTATTCTGTTCCTGATGACATGGTATGTCGTCTTCATCGCTCTCTCTATGGCCTTAAGCAAGCCCCCCGCACCTGGTTTGAGCGCTTTGCCTCTGTGATCACTGCTGCTGGTTTTTCAGCAAGTGCTCATGATCCAGCATTGTTTATTCACCTTTCTCCTCGTGGTCGGACTCTTCTTCTTCTCTATGTTGATGACATGATCATCACGGGGGATGACCCCGAGTATATTGCCTTTGTAAAGGCCCATCTTAGTGAGCAGTTTCTTATGTCTGATCTTGGACCTCTTTGCTACTTTCTTGGGATTGAAGTCTCTTCTACCTATGATGGCTTTTTTATATCCCAGGAAAAGTATATCCAGGATCTTCTTGCTCGTGCTGCTCTTACTGACGAGTGCGTTGTTGAGACTCCTATGGAGCTCAGTGTTCACCTTTGTGCTACTGATGGTGATCCTCTCCCTGACCCGACGCGTTATCGTCATCTTGTTGGCAGTCTTGTCTATCTAGTTGTTACTCGTCCGGACATCTCTTATCCGATTCATATTCTGAGTCAGTTTGTCTCTGCTCCCACATCGGTTCACTATAGTCATCTCCTTCGTGTTCTCCGATATCTTCGAGGCACGATCTCTCACCATCTCTTCTTTCCTCGCTCCAGTTCTTTACAGCTTCAGGCCTATTCGGATGCTATGTGGGCTAGTGATCCTTCAGATCGCCGTTCACTTTCTGCTTACTGTGTTTTTCTTGGTGGTTCTCTCATTGCCTGGAAGACGAAGAAACAAATTGCAGTTTCCCGTTCGAGTGCCGAGGCTGAGTTGCGAGCAATGGCTCTTTTGACGGCAGAGGTGACTTGGTTACGGTGGTTACTTCAGGATTTTGGTGTTTCTGTCACTACACCGACTCTGCTGTTATCTGACAGTACAGGTGCTATCAGCATTGCGCGCGATCCTGTGAAGCATGAGCTCACCAAACATATTGGTGTTGATGCTTTCTATGTGTGCGCTGGTGTGCAGGATCAGGTTATTGCTCTTCAGTATGTGCTTCCGAGTTATAGTTGGCGGATTTCCTGACGAAGGCCCAGACTAGAGCACAACATGGCTTTTATCTCTCCAAACTCAGTGTTGTTCATCCACCATGAGTTTGAGGGGGGTGTTAGAGTTATAATATAAGTCATGCACCCCTTTGTATTTATCCCGTTGTATAAGGGGTTTCCTGCATATGTTCCACACCTGTACATATATATATATATATATATATATATATATATATATATATATATATATATATATATATATATATATATATATATATATCGGCCTATGACCTCATGGGAATACAAGTTGCATATTCCTAACAGGAACAATCTTCATCTTCACCTACAACTAACAACGCTATAAGAGGGGCTAACAAGCGGGTAACATAGCCAAACAATGGTTTGCTAGGAAGGTGTCAAAGATTAGAGATTTCATGGCAACAAGGAGAGGCTGACAATAAAGATGGGTGGCGCGACATGTAACGATAGCATCGAGACAACTAAGCATGGCAATGATAGTAAAGGTATCCAAGGGTATGGTCATCTTGCCTGAGATCCTGCAAGGAAGAAGAACGAATCCATGAAGAAGACGAAGAAAAAACTTTGAAGACGAACCACGCGTAGACGAACGAATCCTCACGATCGCAACGGAACAAGCACTAACGAGAAGAAGCAAGCAACAAGGTAAACACACAACACAAGAACATGACAATATGCTCAATCAATTAGGATGCAAGACAATTCTATATATGATGCAATACATGGCAAGGCAGGAAGCACTCAAAAACTACATCACCCAACAAGTTTAAATGAGGCCGGAATCAACATATAATAAAACCGGTAAGTCCTCATATGCATAATTTGAAATTAGTCCAGATCTGAACAAACTTAAAGTTAAAGTTGTTAAACAATAGGTTAAAATGCACCATGATGATCTACATGAAATTCTAGTCAAGTTTCATATAAAGTTCATTTAATTCGGAGCTACGGCCTAGAAGATATGAGCAAAACAAGACAAGCATGGCAACGGTGCAAGATGCACCCAAACATCAAGCAAACACACTCCAAACATGAAAACAACATGATATTATGATTCTACATGCAAAATCACACAAGTTTCATATAGGGCACGCTCAAAACGGAGCAACGGTTCAACACATACACACGAAACAAGATATAACAACAAGCTGAAGTTAACAACCACATAGCAACTTTGGAGCAAGGTAAATATATGCTACAGCACCCAAACATGTTAACAAGAAGCATGGATGTGAAATAGACATGATGCTTAACAAGCATGAACTTAGAACACACCCAAAAGCTTCCTGGAATACATTTAACCAAGCATGGCAAGTTGCAACAAAATTATCCAGACATGGTCAAAATCTGGGAAGGCAAAAACATCATCATGATGCTGCCTCCAGAGGCACAAAACAACATGCACATCAACTCCACTAAGTATATAAAGATCATGTACATATAGTAGACATATCCTTCAGCAAACAACTCCATTGGAGCAATTCCATAGGAGGTATGGATCAATAGCAACAAACTACACCAAATTGAACATGCTGATAAAATCCTGACAGATATAATTTATAACAACTTGAGAGTAAGCAATAAATATGCTACAACAGGTCATATGAGCAAGCAAGGGCATGAATGGATAGAAAATAACATGAACAACAAGGAATGATCATTGGCCACCCAAAACAAGCATGGATTTGAGTGGGGCATCAAGCAAACATATCATCAGGTTATAACAGATTCCAGACTTAGCAGTTTTTCACTAAGTATAAAACAGTAACAACAACATGGCATGTTTACAAACTTGTTTAAGTCACCTCAAGGCATATCATGGAAACTGAATTGAACCACAGCAAAGACCATATGATTGTGCTTCTAAAACATATTGACATGTGGCAAGAAGACAATCACACCAATAGCAATGAGGAAGTCAAATCAGCATCTCATAACAAGTTTCAGCACTTAACAGCCAAATGCACTTTTGCAACAGAGATTAACATGGCAATATGACACCTAACATGGATGCTACAGCTACCAACATGTAGAGCACTTCACAATGAACATTTTGACATATCATATGCTCCATTTGGATAAACATGCACAAAGTTATCATATCTCAAACATGGCATCAAATTAACAAGTAACAGTAGTTTTAAACAAGTAGCACTCTTGCAACGATGATTAGGGCATCAAGATGAACTCAAACAAGCATGGCACAATGGAACAAAGTGTAGAGCATATCACCACGATCATTTTGACATATATTCACTCAATTTGGATCACCACACAAAAAGTTACAGCCATGCAAACATGCAACGTTATTATGCAATTACAGGGACTTAGACAAAAAAACACAGAGGAAAAGTGAGCGTAGAATAACTATGTAGTGCACTGGGCGGGGCATAGTGGGCTCTTACCACTGGGCTTGGCCCATGAAGGGAGGAGGTGAGGCAGGACCAGAGAGGAGCTGGGCCGGTGGCTAGCGCGGCTGGGCCCTGGCCCATGAGGTCGAGGTGCTCGTGCGGCCTGGGAGCAGGGCGTCGCCCTCGATCCCAAACGGATCGGGGAGGCGGCGGCGGCACTCACCGGAGGAAGAGTGAGGCGGGGCGGCGCGCCTCCGGGCTCCGGCGAGGCCGTGGTGGAGCCGGCGGCCGGAGGGACGGAGGTCCGATGAGCGCGGGGCGGCGGGGCTCGCCGGATCCGCGAGCGTGGGCGGCGGCACTGGAGGCGAGGCGGCAGGGCGGCGAAGAGCCCGGCGACGGCGAGGGGCCGGCGGAGGTTTCTCCGGCGAGCGGGGCGGCGAGGTGCGCTCCGGCGGCGGTGCTGGTGGCGCTCGGCGGCGGGGAAGGCGAGTTGGGCGACGGCGCTGGAAGACGGCGGCTGGGCGCACTCGGGCTGTGGCGGCGGCGCACGTGGGCTCGGGCGGGCCGCGCGGTGGGAGGACGCGGCTGGGGTGACGTGGCGCATGCCCGTTGGCTGGAGGCGGCGGCGGCGCTGACGTGGCGCGCCCGGATTGGCCGGGACGACGTGGAGGCGGGGTGGACATGTCCGGCACGGCGCGGACATGTCCGACGCGCGGTGGGAGCGGGGCTAGGGTTGGATCTGCGAGAAAAATACGGGGGAGACACATATTTATAAGTAGAGGGAGCTGGGAGAGTCCAAATGAGGAGCGGTTCGCGGCCACACGATCGTGATCGAACGGCCAAGAGCATGGAGGGGTTAAAATGGGCTAGGTGGGCTGTGTGAAAGGGGTGCTGGGCCAAAAGAGAGAGGCTTCCGGCGGTTAACGCGGTTAACCGTTGGGCTATCAAACGAACTCTGAACGCGACGAAACATGACAGGCGGTCTACCTATGCTATAATAAGACCACACGCCAAGTTTCAACCCATTCCGAGAACGTTTTTCGGCCACTCATAAAATAAATATCCGGAGGTGCCGCGAGCACGTGCAAGTGTGTATGGGCTCAGAACGAACAACGGAAAGGACGAGGGGACTCGGACGGATGCAAGTTTTGAAAACATGATGATGCAACACACAAGATGACATGGAAAAGATGCAACACGCAAGCAGATGACATGGCAACGACGACGAATAACTGGCTGACACCTGACGCACCGGTCTCGGGGTGTCACAAGAAGAGAGTCTCCCACATGCTTGGGGAGGCTTCTCCAATTACTTAATGCTTTGCATGATCATCCTCTTCGGAGGAATGAAATACTTGATGTCTTTTATAATGGACTAACCGATGCTTCCAGAGACCACCTGGATAGTTGTGCTGGTTGTGTTTTTAGGGAAAGAACAGTTGATCAAGCTGAATTACTATTGAATAATATGTTGACCAATGAAAACAATTGGACACTTCCTGAACCAGCCCCTAAGCCAACTCCGAAGAAAACGGGTGTTCTATTTCTCAGTCCTGAAGATATGCAAGAGGCAAAGAAATCTATGAAAGATTATAGCTGGAGATGTTAAGAATTTACCGCCTATTGAAGAAATACATGGTGTTGATAACCCGACACAGGTAGTAAAGGTAAATTCTCTTTATAGATTAGATGAAGGTGATATTCCTCGTTATAAGTCTGCTAGCCAATGCTTAGATGAGTTTGATCATTTTATTGTGAAGCAAGAAAACTTCAATGCTTATGTTGGTAGACAATTACAATGTAATGCTTACATGATTGAACGCTTGAGTGATTATATGTCTAGAGTTAAACGTGAATTGAAACTCATTAGTAAACATGCTTCTATGGTTACCACTCAAGTAGAACAAGTACTTAAAGCACAAAATGATTTGCTCAATGAATTAAATAGTAAGAAGAATGATAATGTTGTTAGAGTTATGACTAGAGGTGGTAAAATGACTCAGGGACCTCTGTATCCTGAAGGCCACCCTAACACTGCGTTTGGATGTCTCCATTGGAAGGCTGGATTCTGAATTCGTATTGGTAGACTTTCAATTCACATGTTTGGTTGGACACCGAATTGGCACTCCGTAATGAAACCAAATTCAGAGCAAAACCGCTTCCACCCAAAGTACCCGCACACAACACAGAGGCCTCCCGCTGCGAATTGCTCTGAAATGGCTCGATCCCGCAAAAACGTACCGCTTCAGCCTCTCCCCCCCTGCCGAACAGATAAGGAGGGACGAATGAGAGGGCGGCGGCGTCGACAGGGCTGGCGGCGGTGCTTAGTTCCGTTCCCTCTCCGACCCCCTCCTACTGCGGCAACCTCCAGCGCCGCCGCATCTCCCCTGGTCCATCCTCGTCCGCCGCATCTCCTAGGTCGCGCCACCCTCCTCAGTCCTCCTACTAGGTCGCGGCTCCGTTCCCATCTCCGGTTAGGTCCTCCTCCTAGGCCGCGGCCTCATCCCCGCCTCCGGTCGACTTGCTCGTGGGTCGCGGCTCTGTCCCCGTCTCCGGTCGGTTCCTAGCTCGCGGCTCCCTCCGCAGTCCCGGGTTGCTGCAACTCGCCCTCTCGGGTCACGTCACCTCCTCCGATGCCCGCGGCTCCTTCCCTAGTCCCTGTCTGCTACGTCCCGGGCACCTGCCTGTACATCCACGAGAGCAGCACCCCCCCCCCCCACTATAGCTGCCCTCTGTTCTAAATCTCTCTGAACCCCTGAACCCACAATTTTTTTGTTCTCTGTAGTCTGAACCAGCAGTCTCTGTCTATCTCTCTGAAACCTCAACTGTCTGTTTAGCTTTTTTCCCTTAATCAGCTGCGCCAAGACTAATTTTTTTTTGTTCAACACTGCAGATTTGTGAAGTGTTCATCGATCTGCAGGCCTGTTGAAGGTATATGGCTGAATCCCCTATGTTATTTTTATGCATTTGTGTATGTGATGTCTCTTCGATTGCCTTACGACTAGACAATTGAATTGTAATTTGTACATCACAATGTCGGATCAATTGGAGTTGATTGAGTCGATAAATGACGAAAATAAAAGACAGAAGAGGAAAAGAATTGTTTTGACTAAATTGTTTGTTGAAACATGTGCTCTTGCATTAGCATTTGTTACTACACAAAGGGATAAGGGACCAAGGGACCTGGGAAGTTTTAATGATGATGAGGACAAGCCTAGGCTTAGGAAATATTTGCTTAAAACCATGTATGATGGATCTGAAGTGGCATGCTATGATCAATTGCGTCTAACAAAACGAAACTTTCATGACCTTTGCACTATGTTACAGGAGAGATGTGGCCTCCGTGGTAGTGTATATGTGACTGTGGAAGAGAAAGTTACAATGTTCTTACTTGTAGTTGGCCATAGTATCAAGATGAGGATGTTGCGTGGCACTTACAAGCGTTCTTTATGGACCATTAGTACACACTTCTCTGCTGTCCTAACAGCCCTACTATCTCTATATGGGGAGTTCATTAAGCTACCTTCCGCTACCGCTCAAGCTCCTGATGATTACAAATGGAAGTGGTTTGGTAATGCACTTGGAGCACTAGATGGTTGTCATATTGACGTGCTTGTTGATGTTGCTGACAAAGGAAGGTACATGAACAGAAAGCAAGCCATTAGCACTAACATGCTAGGTGTTTTTGATAGGAACATGAAGTTTCTTTATGTGTTACCTGACTGGGAGGGTTCGGTTTCAGACTCAAGAGTTTTGCGTGATGCAATGAGGACAAACCGCCAAGATGCTTTTGTTTTACCTAAGGGTATGACTCTTACTCTTGGCATGTAGTTTCTTTGATTTGATTGTTAGCTAACTAACTTATTGATATAGGGAAATATTATTTAGTTAATGCTGGTTATACCAATGGAGAAGGATTTCTAGCTCCATTCAGGTCCACTCAGTATCATCTAAAAGAATGGGCTGCAAGTGCACAACAGCCTCAAACAGCTAAAGAGTTATATAACTTGCACCATTCTCGTGCTAGGAATGTAGTGGAGCGAAAATTTGGCTTGTTCAAGAAAAAATGAGCTATCTTGCGTTCCCAAACCTTCTTTGACATAAAGGATCAGGTACACAAAGTAAATATGTAGTTAAATAAAATTAGTATGTGAGATGACAATTGCTTACTATGAACTAAAATATCATTGCAGATTCGAATTATTAGTGCTTGTTGTGTGTTGCACAACTTTGCAAGGGATAGGCAGCATGTCATGGATGATTTGTTATTGCCTGAAGTGGATAGTGAATTAGCAAACGCGCCAACTAATGATCCAGATGATGACAACTTCATTAGAAGTGTGCAAGTCACTACTGAATGGTCCAACTTTAGGCAACAACTAGCTGATGATATGTTTGCTGAGTACCTTGTGGCGCAAGGAGAACAAGAGATGGAATAGGATGAGAGTATGATATGTAGCTGTGGCAGTGGTCTTCTTTTGTATAGCTAGCTGCGGCAGTGGTCTTCTTTTGTATAGCTAGCTGCGGTAGTGGTCTTCTTTTGTATAGCTAGCTGCGACGGTGGTCTTCTTTTGTATAGCTAGTTGCGGCGATGATGATGCATGTGGTATTTTGTATATGCATCATCTTTATGCAACTAATGAATGGCATTATGTTTCATGTTGTTTCTTAAACTTAATATTGTATTTGTTTTTTCTATTATGTACAATTTTTATCCCTTTGTAGAACCATGGCCGAAGAGGTAAGTACAAGGAGGAGAAATTACTACACATGGGATGATGAGATGGATGATGCATTGCTTGAAGTCTTAGTTGAGCATCACAACAAGGGTGACCATGCCCAAAATGGATGGAAACCACATGTGTACACGCATGCCATAAGGAATGTGAAGGACAAGTGCAATAAGGATATCACAAAGGATAACATAAGTGGAAGGATGAGGACTTTGGATCATCACTATGAGGTCGTTAGCAAAATCCTTTCTCAAAGTGGTTTCGGCTGAAATTGGACCAATAATAGGCTATCAATGGATAGTGATGATGTTTGGGCTAAATATGTGGAGGTAACCATGCATCATGAATACACATTCTGTATGTAGTTTGCATATGTAGAATATACAAGGCAGTAGCTTTACAAGTTTGTGTTTATTGTGCAGGCTAACAAGGCATGCAAGGAGATAAAGTCTTACAAGACCAAAGTAATCAAGAACTGGGAGTCCATATGTATCGTATATTCAAAAGATCATGCTAATGGCGAGGGTGCGAAGACAGGTGCTGAGATTGCTGCAGAGCCATTACAAGAACCAATTGAAGTCTCTCCAGAAGTAGCACAAAAGAGGCAGCAAACAGGTGATGTTATTCTTTGCATGCTTGGAGATATGAAGAAGGACTTAGTTGATGCTTTCAAGACAACTGAGCCCATTCCACTACCAAAGGTTACCACACCTGCTGAAATACTTGATGCACTTAGGTTGATACCTGATTTAGCTGAGCAAGATATGCTCCAATGTTACAGGAAGCTGGTACTCAATGTCGCCTATTTCAAGCTCTGAAGGAGCTGCCCATTACCATGAGGAAGACATGGCTGCTAATGTTGCCTTGAAGATCGATTCTTTTATGTGATGTTGAACTTTCAACAATCTATTTTATGTCATGTTGAACTTGGAACTATTTATGTACTTCCTTGTTGAACATGGAACTATGTATGTACTGTCACACATTGTTTATGTCAAGCATTTGGACCTATCTTCTTAATTATTGTGATTTATGTCATGTACGAGACCATATTTGAGACTACATGCTATTTTTTATTGTTTCAAATTTTTTGTTATGTTATCATAAAAAAATATTGTTGTCATTCTATTACCATTTATGTTTCCTGATGCATTTCTAGAATATTTAATTATTTTATTTATATATATTCATTCTAGTCAGATTTCATTTTTGAGTGATGTAGAACAAGGTATAACCTGGTAATGTAGCTATGCAATTCCAAAGTTTGTCATCCAAATAAGATTCTGTATTGAAATCTCACAGGCATTTCAAGGGCCAATTCGTTGGACAACCAAACATGTGAATTCGTATTCGTCCCATTTCAGTTTCCTCACTGATTTGGAATTCAGGCCAATTCAATACGGAGCTCTCCAATGGAGACGTCCAAACGAAGCGTAAGAGAATTGAGCAAGATTCTCAGAGAGCTAATTTAGATGCACCTAGTTCTTCTAAGAAGAAGAACAAGAAAAATGATAGGACTTTGCATGCTTCTAGTGAACCTGTAGCTGACACACCTGAGAATCCCAATGATATCTCTGTTTCTGATGCTGAGACACAATCTGGTAATGAACATGAACCTAGTGATAATGTTAATGATGATGTTTGAAAGATCGTGGATGTCGCCTAGAGGGGGGGTGAATAGGCTCTTTAAAATAATTACGGTTTAGGCTTGAACAAATGCGGAATAAACCTAGCGGTCAATTTGTCAAGCACAAAACCTACAACAACTAGGCTCACCTATGTGCACCACTAACTTATGCTACGCAAGATAAACAACTAGGTGATGGCAAGAAATATGACAAGAAACAATATGGCTATCACAAAGTAAAGTGCATAAGTAAAGGGCTCGGGTAAGAGATAAGCGAGGCATGCGGAGACGACGTTGTATCCCGAAGTTCACACCTTTGCGGATGCTAATCTCCGTTTGGAGCGGTGTGGAGGCACAATGCTCCCCAAGAAGCCACTAGGGCCACCGTAATATCCTCACGCCCTTGCACAATGCAAGATGCCGTGATTCCACTAAGGTACCCTTGAGGGTGGTCACCGAACCCGTATAAATGGCAACCCTTGGGGGCGGTCACCGAACACGTACACTTTGGCAACCCTTGGGGGCGGTCACCGGAACCCGTAAAATTGCTCGGGGTGATCTCCACAACGTAATTGGAGACCCCGACGGTTGCCCGGAGCTTTACACCACAATGATTGAGCTCCGAACACCACAAGGTTGGGGCTATCTCCCCAACAACACCACGAAACTTCACCACAATGGAATATGGCTCCGAGGTGAACTCAACCGTCTAGGGCACCCAAGCACCCAAGAGGAACAAGCTCAAGGGTACCAAGCACCCAAGAGTAATAAGTTTCTCAACTTGTAACTTCCACGAATCACCGTGGAGAACTCAAACCGATGCACCAAATGCAATGGCAAGGGCACACGGAGTGCCCAAGTCCTTCTCTCCCAAATCCCACCAAAGCAACTAATGCTAGGGAGGAAATGAGAGGAAGAACAAGAAGGAGAACACCAAGAACTCCAAGACCTAGATCCAAGGGGTTCCCCTCACCTAGAGGAGAAAGTGATCGGTGGAAATGTGGATCTAGATCTCCTCTCTCTTTTCCCCCAAAAACTAGCAAGAATCCATGGAGGGATTGAGAGATAGCAAGCTCAAAGAAGGTCAACAATGGGGGAAGAACACGAGCTCAAAGGATAGGGTTCATTGGGGAAGAAGACCCTCTTTTATAGGTGGGGAAAAATCCAACTGTTATGCTCACAGCCCGCACCGAGCGGTACTACCGCTCCAAGGAGCGATACTACCGCTAGGGAGGTAGTAGCCCTTTGAAACACAACAGCGAGGAGGCAAAAATGCTAGAAGAACCGTCGGAGCGGTAGTACCGCTTGACCTCACGGTACTACCGCTAGGGGTAGCGGTATTACTGCTTGAGAGCGGTACTAAAAAATTACATCCGTGCCTACCACCACTGGACTTGTGACGAGTTTTTTCCGGAGCGGAAGTAGCCACGGAAGTAAAAAATTACATCCCCTCCAAGCGGTAGTACAACTCCAATTTGCGGTAGTACCGCTACAGCCCTTCTGGGGACACAAAAACTGACATAACTTTTGCAAACGGACTCCGAGTTCAACGAAACCAAGTTTGTTGGAAAGCCAATGACATGGCCTAACACAATCTTGATAGAAATAACAATAAGAAGCAAATGAGAAAAGGCCCATAAGAAAATGGTGAGAACCCTTCCTCGAAAGAGACCGGTAAAACCTCCAACACTGAAAATGCAATAGAAGAAGCAAGTGAACTCCGTTTTCGATGAACTCAAGCTTGTCAAGAAGATGACAATAAGCTCCAAATCTCACAAGAAGAAAGCCAAACAAGAAACAAGAAATATGATGCAAGCATGCAATGGTTTGAGCTCTCTACGAATGATATGATTGAGCTACTCACTTGGGAGCCCCCCTTGATAGTACGGCAATCGATCATATAACCCGGTCTCCAAACTACCACCATGAGACCGGTAAAATACAGAACCTATAAAGGGCAAACCTTTGCATTGCACAAATTCCACTTGAGCTAGATGTAGACGATCTTGAATTCCTCAAGTTGGACCACCTTTCTTGATTGTGTTGGCTCGGTGAAGACTAGTAGATTGCTCCCCCATACTCCACTATGGGTGAGCCACTCTTCGGCATATCTTCACAAGTCCATTGTCACCACAATGGACGGCAAGCTTCAAGCACTTGATCTCCTCGTGATGCATCACTTGAACTTGCACACCACACCTTGATTTGATGTCATCTTCCATGGGTTGTATGTGATCTTCCTCTTAACGCAAGCCCAGGGAAGATAACCTAACCCCACATAGAACTATCACAAAGACCATGGGTTAGTACACAAAGCGTAATTGACAATGCTTACCATACCATGGGATCGCTTGATCCCTCTCGGTACATCTTCTACGCTTTGTGTGTTGATCAACTTGAAACACTCTCTGTACTTAGTCTTGATCAACCTTGAATCTTTCCAACTCTCTTCATTTGGATGATGTCTTGAAGGTAAACATGAATGATCACACACTCTTCTTCTTCAAGATATGCTTGCAATAAGCTCAACACTCACAAGAACAATCTTTGGATAATTCCTTACTAGCACCTTGGTCATCACAAACTCTCCTTGAAACCAACACATGGACTCCTAGAAAAGCCTATGGGCAAACCCTTCAAATATAACTCAAGGCAACCATTAGTCCATAGAGATTTTCATCAATTACCAAAACCAAACATGGGGGCACCGCATGTTCTTTCTATCTCCCCCATTTTGGTAATTGATGACAATCACTTTCCAGAGAGTTTATATAAGGAATTATGCAACACCATACCATGCAACACTAATGTATGCGCATGAGATGCAAAAGCTTAGGAACAAAACCAAAGGAAGAAGAGATGACTCTCTAAACTTCTCCGCAAAACTCTCTAAACTTCTCCCCCATTGGCATCGATTGCCAAAATGGGCGAAAGGCTTAGAAGGCCAATATAACTTGTGTTCCTCCATAAATTGTGTCTTTCTCAACTAGAGATTGGAACACAATACACATATCCAACGGTAAATGCTTGGAGGAAGACAAACTATATTGAGGCCCAAAGATTGCAAAAGAATGATATGCAACAAAGACATAAGAAAGAGAGAGACACACAATCAAACAATCAAAGGATACCAATTGAAGCAAGCTATCAAAACATACCAATTGAACCAACTAGACTAGTGATCATACGAGCCACATGAATAAAAGATATTATGATATGAGCAAAGAAGTGTCCTAGAGAAACTAGAGAAGCTCCCATGTTTTGTGCACAATTTAGTTTTGTATTTGGATACAATGAGCACAAAATAGGATCGTCGCTCCACCAAGATCAATAGAACCTCACGATTTGTGCACTCCTTAGATTATTAGCATTAGGATACCAAGTGCACAAAATAGGATCATCACTCCCCCAAAATCAATAGAAACTCACAAAAAGTGCAAGTGAGCATGTAGGGAACAAAGCCTAGCACTTGCAACAACCAAATGGTTGAGCGATATATAAAAGAGGCAACTTGGAAATAGGCTCAGCCAAAAAGATGTGTGTGAGTCATGGCAAAGCACTTGAGAAGACTAATATTTGGATGAGCATTAAGCATCAACATAGTCTTTAGTAGTTGAGATACAAGGTGCATGACATGTCCTTCCCACACACACACCAAGCAAATGGATTCACAAGCTCACTAAAAAAGAGAAATATTAACCAAGATTTTGACAACCCATGGTGAAGATAGAAAATGAAAGCCTCATCAAGAAGAGGGATACCAATTAAATGGCAAGCTTTGTCGAGACAAGCATGAGGAAAATGATCTTCACCACAAAAGAGTGCATCAAGATGCAATAGAATAAGATCCGCACTCAAGACACACATCTTCACGGAGTCACCAAAGAAATAATTCAAGAAAGAAAAGGTGGACGTGAACGAAGGGGATATAAATTAGATATGCAACTTCTCTCAAGTGTATAAGATTCTAGGTCGATGAAGATCATGATGATATCAATCCACAAAGAAGGGTGTACAGACGAAATTGTTGCAAAAAGGAAAGAATAAGATATCCACAAGGAAGTCATAAATATACCAATAAGATATTTGCTTGAAGGCATAGCACATGGCTAGATATGGTCTTATTGTATATAAATGATTTCCAACTACACGAGCATCTAAGACATCACAACTAGCAAGAAGACATCATTGTTGGGATGCTTTGAGAACGGAAACAAGTATCACAAGAAAGAATGAATTACGTGCCATGATACAACATACACAAGGTTGAAGCAAGAAATGTGTGCATGAAGTAGATGATGATACTTGTTACCAAGATAGTGTTGGAATGATGTAGAAGATACCAATTGAAGGTTGATTGTAGTTCATTGATCATCCTAGATAGACTCCAATAAGCACATGGTGACAACACCTTCCTTGTTAGTGAGCCGAGCGTCCAATGCATCTCCAATTGTTCCTATAATAACCACACAAACAAAATGGTACCCAAACTCATTGGGGCCAAAGAGTTAGAAACACCAATACATAGGACAAACTCCACATACATATGTGCATATATATATTAAAATTAATTTCATGCCAATCTCGTCCAAATTGAGACTAGGTGGAGTTTCCCCTATATATTGGGTCAAAGAAAGAAATCATGCTAAAGAAACTACATGAAGTAAGTATACATGCTCAAGACTTTCAAGAAACGATACCAAACGAAAAATAAATACCAAGTGAAAATAGGATACCAAATAAAGAAATCATCACTTGGAAGATATCATTAAAAGATACATCAAGGAATGAGATATCCATTGACACACTCAAAAAGAAAGATATCGAACACCCAAAAGAGAGGATAGTTCCAAACAAACCAAGCCCTCTATAAAGTTTCATGATGGCACAAAGTACCAAAAAGAAATGGCTTGCCTTCCACCAACACACACTTGAAATGGATCACAAGATGAGTGTTTCATAGAAAATAAGATAGCTCCCCCAAGAGTTGTGCATTTATAGAGAATTTTCATTTGAATACAAAATGCACAATATGGGATCACCACTTTCACTATATCTAGCAAACACTAGACAAGATCAAGAAACCAACAATATCCACAAGTGGCACAGAAGGCAATGGGAGTTGACACAATCTTGGCAAGAAATAAGATAAATGAAAGCACAAACCAAGTTAAAGATGATCAATAATTTCTACCACATAAATGATTACCCTTGTCAAGAGACAAAAAGTATTTGGAAATAATTCCCGATGGTAGATTGCAAACAAATCCACCATCATCTTCACACCAAACACAAAAGCAAATTTTCAACTTGTAGAGCTAACATGCCACCTAGGAACAACATAATTTATAATATCAACTCTAGGTGACAATATCTCAAATTTACACATTTTCTAGGCTTGTAATATACACATAGCATATTACCCCCCCCCCCCAATAATGTGATATCAATGAAATAACAAGATGCAAAAGAGAACCAAACAAGAGATAATTAATGGATCAAATAGAATTTGAATTTCTCATGAGAAGACATACCACATAGAGACTAGATAATCTTGTAATATCAATACTAGATGGTATTCCTCATGTACACACACTTCTAGGATTGTGATGTGCACAAAGCCCATCACTCCCCCAAAATGGGATGTTCCATTAATCTCTCACAAGAGCCAACTAAGATACAAACAAGATGCACAAAGGCTCAAACCACTACACACATGTACATTATGTGCAAACTAACATACACATACTTGATTTCTCAAGATAAGCAAATTGGAAGCACAACATATACACGCACATGCAAGGTACAACACCACAACATGCTAAGGGGCAAGTAACTTTCAATGTAAATAATTTAAGCACGAGTTACCGCAAGGAGGAACATTGGATATAAGATAGAAACTTGATAATCCGAATGACTTGACTTGAGACAATATGAATGATGAAGACCCCTTAATTCTTCATAATGTAGCCAAGTCTCTCCAATGACCTCCATCAACACCTATTGATCAAGTTTGAGCTTGTTGGTCCCCAACCGAGTTGGGTCCTAAGAGGTTAGTCAGAATAGGCTTGGCCACCCAAATGGTTATTTTCTTGACACCACTTTGAGTACCAACAAACTTGGCAAACACATTGCCAACATTATCCTTCCCAAGAGAATAGACATCACCAATAATAATTGGGTTGGATAAGTTGCCACTAGTGCATGAAGAAGCGATGTGACCTTTCTCATGAAATAAGTAGCAACATCTATTCTTCACTTTCTTCTCACTTGATTTCTCAATATGAGAAGCATTAACTTGAGTCTTCTTGGGAAGTGACCTTTCTTCAACTTGAGGTTGAGCATGAGAATGAACTTGTGGCCGCTTCCCTTGTTGCTTATCACTAATGGGCTTCTTCTTTAATGGGCAAGATATAACATGGTGCCCTTCAATTTTGCACTTGAAGCAAATAATCTTGGCCAAATACTTGACTTGTTCTTGGCCCTTCTTCTTCTTATGAATTTTGGACTTCTTCTTCCTGTTGGAGTTGAATCCAAGTCCACCTTTGTCATTGGGGGATTTTTCCACACTCAAGATATTGTTGAGTGTGGACTTCCCTTCATGACACTTTTCCAAGTCTTTCTTCAAAGAAGTGACTTGGGCGTTGAGCTCTTTGATTTCCTCTACATGGTTAGTATCAACACAAGTACTAGAAGAAGTATACGCTTCATTGTTAGAGCAACAAGGCAAGGAAAGTAATTCATCACAAGATGTACCAATGTTATGAGTAGATGAATTACACGGACTAGCACATGGCAATATAGCATTTTGACTTGAAGTAGTGTTAGTATCCACATGAGGCTCACTAGATGTTACCTTAGCAACCAAAGCCTCATGAGCTATCTTTAGCACATTATGAGATACTAGAAGATCATCATGAGATCTTGTGAGCTTTTCATGACTTTCTTCCAATTTCCCATAGTTTCTAGATAGCAACTCAAGTTGAGCCCTTAGCTCAACATTCTCCTTCAAAGTGGATGCTTCACTAGAAATAGAGTTAGTAGCACAAGCATTATCAATAATAGCAAGAGGAGAAGGCAACTTGGCAAGATCTTTAGAATATGAAGCTTTAAGTTGAGCATGAGACTCGGTGAGTTTGATGAGCTCACTCTTAATGAACCTTGAGCCATTTTCGAGGTGCCCAAAGTCCTCAAGGAGTTTAGCATGCGCAACTTCAAGCTTCTCATTTTTAGTTTCAAAATCATTAGCCACCTCAAGAGCTCTATCACGAGATTCCCTCACTCTAGACAATTCCAGAGCAAAAGTCTGCTCAAGAGATTCCTTGGTGGTTTGTTCAAGTTCAAGAGCTTGAGAGAGGTCCGCTATCTCATTAGTGTAATCATGCTCATCACCTTACATTTTCTCAATGGTGACCTCATGCTCCTCAAGACGAGATTCCAACTCATCAATATATTTCTTGCCCTCAATGGCAATAGACATGATTTCCATAAAGTTGGAACGAGCTAATTTATTCTTAAGAAGAGCTTTAAAAATCATTTCCCCCTTAATTTTTAAGGAGGCAACATTATCATTCTCTTCATCACTATCAACATCATCATCATTCTTGTCATCATCACTATCTTCACAAGATATATTGGGATTCAAAGTGGGAGATACCTTTGAAGCCTTAGCCATAAGGCAATATGCAATAGATGACGATGTTGGATCCCTCGAAGCACCATTCAAGGCCACATCTTGCTCCATGGGGTGTTGGATTTCCTCTACATAGTTAGCACAACAATTCGAGGAAATACATGCATTTTTACCATGGCAACGAGACATACAAAGCATATCATCATGAGATTTATTCAAACAATTTCTACATGATATGCAAGGACTATCAACACGAGCATGTGAAACATTTAGAGTGCTCGTAGTGTTAAAGTACAAAGATGAAGCATTGCAATAATAAAGTGATGATGGATCATCAATAATAAGCTCACTATAATCCTTGCAATAAACATCACTACTCACCATATCATTACCTTGTGGAAAACCACATGTAGGTAAAGTAGAAGAGGTTGAGAAGACTACAACCGGAGGTGGAGGGAGGACAATCATCCCCACAAATCTTGGACATGTCATATTTATCTGGAAGCTCTGTCCACAACTCATGAGCATCCCGAAACGACATGAGTTGAAATATAATAACTACATTGCGCAAAGCATCAAAAAGCACATTAGAAGCTTGAGAATTGAGATAAGAGTTTTTCTCATCCTCTAAAGATAATCTTTGGGGATCCTTTGGAGGAGAAAAACCCATATCTACAATTCTCTCTAAATTTGGGTCCATGACCCTAAAGAGATTAAGCATGCGAATTACCCAAACATCAAAATTTGTGCCATCGAAACTAAGAGTGTCAGAGAATCCTAAACCCCTAGTCGACATCCTTACTCTCTAGGCGGTTAAGCCCAATAAAGAGAGACGAGGCTCTAATACCAATTGAAAGATCATGGATGTCGCCTAGAGGGGGGTGAATAGGCGCTTTAAAATAATTACGGTTTAGGCTTGAACAAATGCGGAATAAACCTAGCAGTTAATTTGTCAAGCACAAAACCTACAACAACTAGGCTCACCTATGTACACCAATAACTTATGCTACGCAAGATAAACAACTAGGTGATAGCAAGAAATATGACAAGAAACAATATGGCTATCACAAAGTAAAGTGCATAAGTAAAGGGCTCGGGTAAGAGATAACCAAGGCACACGGAGACGACGATGTATCCCGAAGTTCACACCCTTGCGGATGCTAATCTCCGTTTGGAGCGGTGTGGAGGCACAATGCTCCCCAAGAAGCCACTAGGGCCACCGTAATCTCCTCACGCCCTCGCACAATGCAAGATGCCGTGATTCCACTAAGGGACCCTTGAGGGCGGTCACCGAACCCGTACAAATGGCAACCCTTGGGGGCAGTCACCGAACCCGTACACTTTGGCAACCATTGGTGGCGGTCACCGGAACCCGTAAAATTACTCGGGTCGATCTCCACAACCTAATTGGAGACCCCGACGCTTGCCCGGAGCTTTACACCACAATGATTGAGCTCCGAACACCACAAGGTTGGGGCTATCTCCCCAACGACACCACGAAGCTTCACCACAATGGAATATGGCTCCGAGGTGAACTCAACCGTCTAGGGCACCCAAGCACCCAAGAGGAACAAGCTCAAGGGTACCAAGCACCCAAGAGTAATAAGCTTCTCAACTTGTAACTTCCACGTATCACCGTGGAGAACTCAAACCGATGCACCAAATGCAATGGCAAGGGCACACGGAGTGCCCAAGTCCTTCTCTCCCAAATCCCACCAAAGCAACTAATGCTAGGGAAGAAATGAGATGAAGAACAAGATGGAGAACACCAAGAACTCCAAGATCTAGATCCAAGGGGTTCCCCTCACCTAGAGGAGAAAGTGATTGGTGGAAATGTGGATCTTGATCTCCTCTTTCTTTTCCCCCAAAAACTAGCAAGAATCCATGGAGGAATTGAGAGATAGCAAGCTCAAAGAAGGTCAACAATGGGGGAAGAACATGAGCTCAAAGGATAGGGTTCATTGGGGAAGAAGACCCTCTTTTATAGGTGGGGAAAAATCCAATCGTTATGCTCACAACCCGCACCGAGCGGTACTACCACTCCAAGGAGCAGTACTACGGCTAGGGAGGTAGTAGCCCTTTGAAACACAGAAGTGATGGGCCTCGAACCCCTCGTTGGTTACCCCAAGTGGAAGGTGTAAGATGCAGTAAGTAGAAGTGTTTTCCCCTAGCAAAGATGCCAAGGATCGAATCCCCAGAGACTCATAGGTTCAACAGGTAGGTGTCACCTGCTAACGGCGCAATTAGCAATCAACGTGGACCTGCACACAGATACAAATAACTTTGCTCCCAACGAGTACAGAGAGGTTGTCAATCTCTCCGGCCTTGTAGTTCACAAAGGGTTAAAAGCAATATGATAGTAGTGATAGATAGTGTTTTGCAATAGTAAATAAAATAGCGAAAAGTAAATAGTGTATGTGATCAATGATAGTAATATGGACCGGAGTCTCATGATGTTCACTAGTGATGTCTCTCTCCCAAAAGACGATAAAACAGCTATGTGAGGTAACAAATTACAGCTGGGCAATTGACAGGACCACGAAAGCAAACCAATGCTGACTACATTGCAAGAAAGGTTGAGGTTCAAAGCATGGGCGGTACGCCAAAGTAAGTAGACCGAAATCCATCAATATCTACTACTAATCATCCACCTTGAGATATCTATCCAGAACATCTCGCTGGTATTAAGTTGCGAGTCCCACCCATAGTGTAAACTCAATGCAACAGACAACTACATTAAAAGAACTTTGCGTAAAGTAAACAATCCTTGCACCCGCGGGCACAAGCACCGTTGTTTTCCCCCTTGTGGCAACAGCACATCCCCTAGACTCATGTTTCTGTCACTCAAGCTAGTCATCGAGGGGCATGAACCCACAATCGAGCATAACGTTCCCTCTTGGAGTCACTACCTACTACTCGGCCAAAGCAATAAATAACAACGGAGAACATGCAAGAATTACTTATGAACTAAAATATAAAAGAGGTGAATCAAATATATTACTCAAGATCAATCTGAACATAATCTCATAATCCATCGGATCCCAGCAAACTCAACATAGCAACATCATAAGGATTACATAGGTGCCTCGATCATGTAGGGCAGCTCACGAGAACTAATTACTGAAGCACAAGAACGGGAGGAGAACATCACATAGCTACTGGTCATGGACTCATGGTCCAAGGGAGACTACTCACGAGTCATCCGGGAGGCGTCCATGGTGGTGGAGAAGCTCCCGGTGGTGATCCTCCCCTCCGGCAGGGTACCGGGAAGAGTTCTCCTGGTGCTCCCGATCTTGGAAGCGGCGGCGGCGGCGGAACAGAGATGGGATCGCGAAAAGAAGTCCTGTTTCGAGGGTTTCGGAGAGTCCTTTAAATATATGCCAAAGTAGGGCACCGGGGGGCTCTCGGGGGGCCGAGGCGCCCCCCCGGCGCGGCCCATGGGGGGGGCGCCCACAGGGCGCCTGGAGCCCCTGTGCCCCCCCCCCAGGTTGCCCTTCGGACGCAGTGTTGTTTCCGATACGCTGATTTTTTTATATAATTTTTCTGGATTTTTCTGGGCAGTTCTCGAAACATGAAAACCTGAAATACAAAAACAGCCGAAAATAGAAACTGGCACTAGGGTGCACTGGATTAGTAAGTTAGTCCAAATATGATCAAAAGTGTATGGAAGTGTATGAATATCATAGCAATATCACCCAAAAGTGGCATGGAGCAAGCAGAAATTATAGATGCGTTTTGGACGTATCAACATCCCCAAGCTTAATTCCTGCTCGTCCTCGAGTAGGTAAATGATAACAAGAATAATTTCTGTGGTGACATGCTATTAACCATATAAGACTTTCTCATAGTCATATGACAAAAGCTTACTGAGACAATGATTCTAAAGTAATTAAGTTGCCTCAAGAGAAAATCACAAATGACTGAAAGTTTTACAACATGAAACTGAAACATCAAAAAGATTTGCAATGAACATGATGTGCAAATATGATAAAGTGATATCTAGCTTGCCCCCTTTAGTGATGCAAAACATAAGTGCAGGGGCACCTTCAAGGTTTAAGTGATGACTAGATACAATCATTTCAGAATAAACGATATCACAATCATGCAAAAGACAATGCTACTTTGGGACAATGCACATTACACTCAGAATGACAATCATGCTCTCAGTAGTTGATGCTTGAAGTGCTAGAGCTTTTTATTTTGAAACATGGAAGCAATTGTGTCAACGGTAGTAGTACTTCATATGTGTCATGCATAAAACATCCTATAAGTTGCAAGCCTCATGCATCGAATATCAATAGTGCTCGCTCCTTGTCCTAATTAGCTCGGATCCCCATGGGTTATCATTGCATTGCATTTGTTTTAACCAAGTGTCACAAAGGGGTACCTCTATGCCACCTGTACAAAGGTCCAAGGAGATAGATCGCATTTGATTTCTCGTTTTTGATAGATCTCAACTTGAGGACATCCATACCGGGACAACATAGAAAATAGATGATGGACTCCTCTTTAATGCATAAGCATATTCTCATGAGAGATTGAGGATTAAGGTCCAAGCTAAAACTTCCACCATGATGCATGGCTTTGGTTGGCGGCCCAATGTTCTTCTCTAACAATATGCATATTAATTCAACCCACGGTAAATCACCCTTACTTCAGACAAGACGAACATGCATAGCAACTCACATGATATTCAACAAAAGTGTGACAGTTGATGGCGTCCCTAGAAACATGGTTACCGCTCAGCAAGCAACTCATAAGAAATAAGATACATAAGCAACATATTATTTACCACAATAGTTTTTAGGCTACGTTTCCCATGAGCTGCATGGTTAATTTTCTTAGTGCAGGTGGAGGTTAGCAAAAGACTGGGAGCGACCAACTAAGAGAGCAATGACGGTCATAATCATGCAGAGCGACAAAGCAATATTGAATCAGGCATGGTAGTTATATCGCTACTCAGAAACAAAAGATCATCAAGGCTTGACAGACTTTCTTTACAGTCTTGAATATGCGTGAGCATACGCCAAGTCAATCAAAATAAATTCTCAAAGGAAGATATTACTAAACCATACCACATCATAGGCAAACAAACCAAGTTGGTACTCCAATGACACATTGGGAACCCCCCAGCTATTCGAGATTAACCAAAGGAAAACCTGAACTACTAAGCACCATCATGAAAGTAGCATCTTTATCATAGACACATTAACCCATGCAACGGAAGCAAACTCTCTTAATAAGGTGAGCATGGTAATTAAAGAGAGTTCAAGCAACCAACTAAATAAAAGCTCTTGGAAAGATAAGCATGAATACTAAGAGCAGAGCACGATAGTAGCTATTAAAAGATAAAGAACACACACAGCATAGATAGACATGAAAATTCTATGTAATGTTCTAGGTAGAGGTGGAGCGTGTTTCTCTCCCACATAAAGGAATGCTGGGTTCCGACTCGTTATGAAAAACTAAAAAGAAAACTAAAAGCAAGACGCTCCAAGCATAGCACATAACACATGAAGTGATAAAAATATAGCGGAACGAAAGACGAACTGATAATGTTTATGGAGAAGGGGATGCACGGGGGGCATCCCCAAGCTTAGACGCTTGAGTCTCCTTGAATATTTCTTGGGGGTGCACGGGGGCATCCCCAAGCTTGAGCGCTTGACACTCCTGAATCTTTTTATCATCTTCCCTCGCACACTTGAAAACTCCCTTCATACATAACTCATCATAATCTGATTAGCGAGGTTAGTACCCTTAATAAAATAATTATACCTTGCTAGAAATAAGGATATTCTTGAAGTTCTACTGTTTCTCAGGATTGCCAAAAGGTTTTTGCAAAGAAAAAGCAAGTTCTTAATTTGCAAAGTGAAGGTAAGGCAAAACAGGACAGAATCTGTGAAAAACAGATCAGCAGGCAGTAATTAACCTGTTCGGGATACTTCTGCAACTCAAATCAAAAAACTCAGAACAGACGCACGAAATACAATTATATAGAGAACGCTGTCGAAAAAATTCAGACCAAAAAGATGATCTGGTGATTTTATACGAATTTTTCTATCCAAGGACAGAATCTGTTTCCTGGACAGCACCTCACAACTTTTGAACTTTCTAGCAATCAGAGGCTATACTTGGCACAAATATGAAAAGCAAAGATACAATGATGATGCTACAGCAGTAAACAACATCAAGACACAACAAAAGCAAAAAATTTATTCATGTGGGCTGCCTCCCAAAAGCGCTTTCTTTTATGCCTTTAAGCTAGGCATAATGCAAAGATCAAGTTTTATCAAGAGTAAAAGAGTAGCTAGCCCGTACAACGGACTCAAAAGGTAACTTGACCTTCTTACGAGGGAAGTGTTCCATCCCTTTCTTGAGAGGAAACTGAAATTTTATATTACCCTCTTTCATGTCAATGACAGCACCAACGGTGCGCAAAAAGGGACGTCCCAAAATAATTGGACATGAAGGATCACATTCAATATCCATAATAGTAAAATCAACGGGCACATAATTATCATTGACAACAATAAGAACATCGTCAATCCTCCCCAAAGGTTTCTTTATGGAAGAATTAACGAGACGAACACCAAAAGAACAAGAATCATAAGGTTTCAATTTAAGCATATCATATATCCTTCTGGGCATAACAGAGGTGCTAGCACCAACATCACATAATGCATAACAAGAGAAGTCATTCAAATAAATGTTTATCATAGGATCCCAACCATCTTCTAGCTTTCTAGGTATGGAGGCTTCAACTCTAAGTTTCTCCTCCCTAGCTTTGATGAGAGCATTAGTGATATGCTCCGTGAAGGCAAGGTTAAGCGTGCTAGTGCGGGGATCTCTAGACATCTTGTGAAGGAAATCAATAACTTCGGTAAGAGTGCAATTATCAAAATCAAGGTCACGAGCATCAAGTAAAGTGGTAGTGGTGTCCTTAAGGTTCACCTGTTTGGTAGTTGACATAGCATCACCATTATTAGGTCCATTGGGACCAGGAGTACATTGGGTGCTAAGAGTGTGAACATCCTCAATAACTTGGATAGTAGCAACAGTATGGTGGGTAGGAAGGCTCTTAATTCTTTCCTCTTCCTCCCTTTCTCTAGCCCATCTTTCTTTAAGCTTAGCCATCATCCTAATATTTTCATTGATTTGCACTTGAGTAGCATTAATAGGGATGACTTCCCTCTCCCTAAGAGGAGAAGTTTCAATTTTTAGCAATTTTAACTCATTGGCTAAGTGGTCTACCTTAAAAGAAAGATCATCTAGTTTATGTAGTTTCTCTTCTACATTCTTATTAAAGGCTTTTTGGGTAGTGATGAAATCTCTAAGCATGGTCTCTAGTTCAGTATTGGAGTTCTTGGTACTAGGATAAGCATTGTTGTTCCCATAAGAGTTAGAGGGGAACGGTCTAGGATTGTTACCAAAGTTACTCCTATAAGCATTGTTGTTAAAATTGTTTTTAGAGATAAAGTTCACATCTACTTGTTCTTGAGAAATCAAAGAATTTAAAGGAACATCACGAGGATCAACAGTAGATTGCTTCGAAAGTAGAGACATGATCAAGTCAACTTTTTCATTAAGGGAGGAAATCTCCTCGACAGAGTTTACCTTCCTACCTGTTGGAGCGCGTTCGGTGTGCCATTGGGAATAGTTGGTCATCATCTCATCGAGAAGCTTTGGGGCAGCACCAAGTGTAGTTGACATAAAAGTTCCTCCCGCGGCCGAGTCTAACAAGTTCCGCGAGGTAAAGTTCAAGCCTGCATAAAAAGTTTGGATAACCATCCAAGTAGTCAAACCGTGAGTAGGGCAGTTTTTGATAAGAGATTTCATTCGTTCCCAAGCTTGGGCAACGTGTTCATTATCCAATTGTTTAAAATTCATGATGTTGCTTCTAAGTTGGATAATTTTAGCAGGTGGATAGTATTTTCCGATAAAAGCATCTTTGCACTTGTCCCATGAATCTATGCTATTTCTAGGCAAAGACTGAAACCAAATTTTAGCTCCTCCTCTCAAGGAGAAAGGAAAAAGCTTAAGCTTAACAATATTACCATATATTTCTTGGTACTTTTGCATATCACAAAGTTCTACAAAGTTGTTCAAGTGTAAAGCAGCATCATCTCTAGCACCGGAGAATTGTTCTTTCATGACTAAGTTAAGTAAAGCAGGTTTAATTTCATATGAAGGTGCTGAAGTGGCAGGTGTAGTGATAGGTGTGCTGATAAAGTCATCGTTGTTGTGACTAGTGAAGTCACACAACTTGGTGTTCTCGGTGGAACCCATAGTAGCAAGCAAGCAAGATAACTATTTTGTGATTTTCGATAAAAGGAACTAAAGTAAAAAAGTAAACTAACAAGACTAAAAAGCAAAGGTAAAAGATAGCATGCAACTCCCCTATCCTGAAGAGTGGAGTCCCCGGCAACGGCGCCAGAAAATACTCCTTGATGGGCCTCGAACCCCTCGTTGGTTACCCCAAGTGGAAGGTGTAAGATGCAGTAAGTAGAAGTGTTTTCCCCTAGCAAAGATGCCAAGGATCGATGTCGGGGGAAACTGTCCTCCCACGAGCACCTATGGGACTGGAGCCCCTTCTACGTTGTGGTAAGGGAGCGGAGGGAGCACGAAGAGCAGATCATGGGAGGACAGTTTCCCCTGACATCTTTGGCGCGCCAGGTAGGGGGCGTCGAGGTTGTGCGAACCTGATCCGGCGCTCACGCGGGCGCACTCTTCATCAACCTCTCCAGCTTCATCAACCTCATCAGCAACAACAACATGCCTCCGAAGAAGAAGGCTTCGGAGGTCGGAGGCCCGTCTGCGTCGATTCCACCGCCACCAGAACCAACGGTTGGTGGAGGAGACGCCGGCGGAAGGGTGGTCGCCGGCGAGGAAACTCACGGCGCCACCAAGTCCAAGGACAAAACGGACGACCGGGCGAATTCCAAGGCCTCGGTGTCCGTAGATGCACCACGTCCCTCTCAGCAGACGACAGCCCAGCAGCGCCGTGGTACAGGAGGTACCATCCGCTTGCTGGGGCAAGGACAAACCGGAGGCTCGCGGGATGCTCAAGGCCAGTACGCTGGTACGAGCAAGGCGCGGTCGCCGGGGCGAGAAACTGCTCCTTCTAACCCTGTTAGAAGTCCGAGCATATCTCGCTCTTCGCACCGCTCGCCGCCGCTCCCCTCCTCTCCAGCAGAAGCTCTAGCAAGAGCACAGCTACTCCTCGATTTCCCTCCAGCGGCAGACAAAGCCGAAGACTGGAGGACGATGATCCAGAGTCTCATCGCCTTCGCCAACAACGACACGCCGCAGCAGCCGACAACGTCGCGGCCGCGGCAAGTCGACCAGACGAAGGCCGATGGCGACAAGACCGCCGGGGGTGCAACCACCGTGCACTCCCCGCCGCGGAAGCAGAAGACGCCACCCCGCCAGATCAACGTCGACGACGACTCTACGGCGTCGTCGGATCCGCGGGCTCGTCGGGACCAGCGCCAAGTCCTCGACGACCGGCGGCAAGAAGATGCTCGGACACGCATCGAACGCCGACGAGAAGCCCGGCGACAATCGGATCAGCGCGCTGGGACCGCTGTCGACACGTACGCGCCCGGTGAACCAGGCGACTTGCCGTACGCGGCAGGTTGCCCTGCGTTCACCCGTGAGCTGTGGTGAGTCCAGTGGCCCAGCATGAAAAACTTCAAGCCCGACGTACCCGAGAAGTACGACGGCAAGACGCACCCCTCGGAGTTCCTCAGCATCTACACCATCACGGTGCAGGCTGCCGGGGGGCGCGAGGAGAAGATACTAGCGAACTACTTCCCGCTAGTGCTTAAGCCAAACGTCCATTCTTGGCTTATGCACTTGCCGGAGAACTCCATTTCTTCATGGGCAGATCTGTGCCACCAGTTTGTTGGCGCCTTTACGGGTGGCCACAAACCCCACGGCCAAGAGAGCGATCTCCACATCCTAGCCTAGAAGGAGGGAGAATCCCTGCGCAAGTACATCCAGAGGTTCAGCCGCGTACAACACAACATTCCCGACGTCCACCCTGCTGCGGTTATCAGCGTGCCAAAGATGTCGGGGGAAACTGTCCTCCCACGAGCACCTATGGGACCGGAGCCCCTTCTACGTTGCGGTAAGGGAGCGGAGGGAGCACGAAGAGCAGATCGTGGGGCACACGCGGGCAGTTAACCCAGGTTCGGGCCGCGCGGACGCGTAAAACCCTACTCCTGCCTTGGTTGTATTGAGCTCGGGAGCTTGAAGAGCTACAATACTAGCTACACCGAGCGAGAGAGTTGTCTAGGTTTCGAACCCTTTCTACGTTGTGCATGGGCCTCCTTTTATAGCTCAAGGGGTCACCGACAGGTGTCAACGTAGAGGAGGGCAAAAGTGTAATTTTGGTGGTAGTTGTAACAGTGTGGGAATAGTGCGTGAACAGTGGATGAATAGTGGCCTTCACCTAACCTTGATAGTGGGGGACAAGGGCATTAAATGCCCGTCACCGTCGACCCCAAAAGTGTCCGTCCATGCTTCTCCGTTCGACACGGCGGTAGCCTCGTCACCGTGGTTTGACACCGTGTGCCCCAGGCTGCACAGCCGTCCGCCACGCGTCCCTGGAAGGGCCCCAGGGCGACGCGTGGGCAGATGAGCTGGAGCGCGGGCACACAGCACAGTTTTCCCCGGCAAGCACCTTGCCGGGGCCATGATCTTGCCGGGCCCGGGAGCTTGTTGCTCCCCGGGGGCCTGCCGGGGCGCGCGATGCGCCGAGGCATTTCTTGAGGTGTGCATTCCTTGGCCTTCCTGGCAAGCTCCTCTTGCCAGGGTCTTGTGCTGACGTGATAATCTTGAGCCTGGTGTGGCCTTCCCGGCAAGCTCCTCTTGCCGGGGCCTTGATCTTCTGACTTGTATACTTTGTTCTTGAATGGCTTTAAAGGGACCAGGAAGGTTTCCGGCGAGCACGTGGTAAACCCTGCCGCGGGAAGCTGCTACTGCCCGTGCACAAGTTGGGGTACTAAGGTACCCCTATCTTAGTACACCGACAATCGAATCCCCAGAGACTCCTAGGTTCAACAGGTAGGTCTCAACTGCTAACGGTGCAATTAGCAATCAACGTGGACATGCACACAGATACAAATAACTTTGCTCCCAACGAGTACAGAGAGGTTGTCAATCTCTCCGGCCTTGTAGTTCACAAAGGGTTAAAAGCAATATGATAGTAGTGATAGATAGTGTTTTGCAATAGTAAATAAAATAGCGAAAAGTAAATAGTGTATGTGATCAATGATAGTAATATGGACCGGAGTCTCATGATGTTCACTAGTGATGTCTCTCTCCCAAAAGACGATAAAACAGCTATGTGAGGTAACAAATTACAGCTGGGCAATTGACAGGACCACGAACGCAAACCAATGCTGACTACATTGCAAGAAAGGTTGAGGTTCAAAGCATGGGCGGTACGCCAAAGTAAGTAGACCGAAATCCATCAATATCTACTACTAATCATCCACCTTGAGATATCTATCCTGAACATCTCGCTGGTATTAAGTTGCGAGTCCCACCCATAGTGTAAACTCAATGCAACAGACAACTGCATTAAAAAACTTTGCGTAAAGTAAACAATCCTTGCACCCGCGGGCACAAGCACCGTTATTTTCCCCCTTGTGGCAACAGCACATCCCCTAGACTCATGTTTCTGTCACTCAAGCTAGTCATCGAGGGGCATGAACCCACAATCGAGCATAATGTTCCCTCTTGGACTCACTACCTACTACTCGGCCAAAGCAATAAATAACAACGGAGAACATGCAAGAATTACTTATGAACTAAAATATAAAAGAGGTGAATCAAATATATTACTCAAGATCAATCTGAACATAATCTCATAATCCATCGGATCCCAGCAAACTCAACATAGCAACAGCATAAGGATTACATAGGTGCCTCGATCATGTAGGGCAGCTCACGAGGACTAATTAGTGAAGCACAAGAACGGGAGGAGAACATCACATAGCTACTGGTCATGGACTCATGGTCCAAGGGACTCTACTCACGAGTCATCCGGGAGGCGTCCATGGTGGTGGAGAAGCTCCCGGTGGTGATCCTCCCCTCCGGCAGGGTACCGGGAAGAGTTCTCCTGGTGCTCCCGATCTTGGAAGCGGCGGCGGCGGCGGAACAGAGATGGGATCGCGAAAAGAAGTCCTGTTTCGAGGGTTTCGGAGAGTCCTTTAAATATATGCCAAAGTAGGGCACCGGGGGGCTCTCGGGGGGCCGAGGCGCCCCCCCGGCGCGGCCCAGGGGGGGGGCGCGCCCACAGGGCGCCTGGAGCCCCTGTGCCCCCCCCCCAGGTTGCCCTTCGGACGCAGTGTTGTTTCCGATACGCTGATTTTCTATATAATTTTTCTGGATTTTTCTGGGCAGTTCTCGAAACGTGAAAACCTGAAATACAAAAACAGCCGAAAACAGAAACTGGCACTGGGGTGCACTGGATTAGTAAGTTAGTCCAAATATGATCAAAAGTGTATGGAAGTGTATGAATATCATTGCAATATCACCCAAAAGTGGCATGGAGCAAGCAGAAATTATAGATACGTTTTGGATGTATCAAGCAGCGAGGAGGAAAAAAGGCCAGAAGAACCATCGGAGCGGTAGTACCGCTTGACCTCAAGGTACTACCGCTAGGGGTAGCGGTACTACTGCTTGTGAGCGGTACTAAAAAATTACATCCGTGCCTACCACCGCTGGACTTGTGACGAGTTTTTGGTCCGAAGCGGAAGTAGCCATGGAAGTAAAAAATTACATCCCCTCCAAGCGGTAGTACAGCTCCAATTTGCGGTAGTACCGCTACAGCCCTTCTAGGGACACCAAAACTGACATAACTTTAGCAAACGGAGTCCGAGTTCAACGAAACCAAGTTTGTTGGAAAGCCAATGACATGGCCTAACACAATCTTGATAGAAATAACAATAAGAATCAAATGAGAAAATGCCCATAAGAAAATGGTGAGAACCATTCCTCGAAAGAGACCGGTAAAACCTCCAACACAGAAAATGCAATAGAAGAAGCAAGTGAACTCCGTTTTCGATGAACTCAAGCTTGTCAAGAAGATGACAATAAGCCAAACAAGAAACAAGAAATATGATGCAAGCATGCAATGGTTTGAGCTCTCTACAAATGATATGATTGAGCTACTCACTTGAGAGCCCCCCTTGATAGTACGACAATCGATCATATAACCCGGTCTCCAAACTACCACCACGAGACCGGTAAAATAGAGAACCTATAAAGGGCAAACCTTTGCATTGCATAAATTCCACTTGAGCTAGATGTAGACGATCTTGACTTCCTCAAGTTGGACCATCTTTCTTGATTGTGTTTGCTCGGTGAAGACTAGTAGATTGCCCCCCCCCATACTCCACTATGGGTGAGCCACTCTTCGGCATATCTTCACAAGTCCATTGTCACCACAATGGACGGCAAGCTTCAAGCACTTGATCTCCTCGTGATGCATCACTTGAACTTGCACACCACACCCTTGATTTGATGTCATCTTCCATGGGTTGTATGTGATCTTCCTCTTAACGTAAGCCCAGGGAAGATAACCTAACCCCACATAGAACTATCACAAAGACCATGGGTTAGTACACAAAGCGTAATTGACAATGCTTACCATACCATGGGATCGCTTGATCCCTCTCGGTACATCTTCTACGCTTTGTGTGTTGATCAACTTGAAACACCCTCTGTACTTAGTCTTGATCAACCTTGAATCTTTCCAACTCTCTTCATTTGGATGATGTCTTGAAGGTAAACATGAATGATCACACACTCTTCTTCTTCAAGATATGCTTGCAATAAGCTCAACACTCACAAGAACAATCTTTGGATAATTCCTTACTAGCACCTTGGTCATCACAAACTCTCCTTGAAACCAACACATGGACTCCTAGAAAAGCCTATGGGAAAACCCTTCAAATATAACTCAAGTCAACCATTAGTCCATAGAGATTTTCATCAATTACCAAAACCAAACATGGGGGCACCGCATGTTCTTTCTATCTCCCCATTTTGGTAATTGATGACAATCACTTTCCAGAGAGTTTATATAAGGAATTATGCAACACCATACCATGCAACACTAATGTATGAGCATGAAATGCAAAAGCTTAGGAACAAAACCAAAGGAAGAAGAGATGACTCTCTAAACTTCTCCGCAAAACTCTCTAAACTTCTCCCCCATTGGCATCGATTGCCAAAATGGGCGAAAGGCTTAGAAGGCCAATATAACTTATGTTCCTCCATAAATTGTGTATTTCTCAACTAGAGAGTGGAACACAATACACATATCCAACGGTAAATGCTTGGAGGAAGACAAACTATATTGAGGCCCAAAGATTGCAAAAGAATGATATGCAACAAAGACATAAGAAAGAGAGAGACACGCAATCAAACAATCAAAGGATACCAATTGAAGCAAACTATAAAAAGATACCAATTGAACCAACTAAACTAGTGATCATACGAGCCACATGAATAAAAGATATTATGATATGAACAAAGAAGTGTCCTAGAGAAACTAGAGAAGCACCCCAGGTTTTGTGCACAATTTTGTTTTGTATTTGGATACAACGAGCACAAAATAGGATCGTCGCTCCCCCAAGATCAATAGAACCTCACGACAAGTGCAAGAGACCAACGGAGCGTTCTAAAAGACACTAGTGAAGCTCCCCGTGATTTGTGCACTCCTTAGATTATTAGCATTAGGATACCAAGTGCACAAAATAGGATCATCACTCCCCCAAAATCAATAGAAACTCACAACAAGTGCAAGTGAGCATGTACGGAACAAAGCCTAGCACTTGCAACAACCAAATGGTTGAGCAATATATAAAAGAGGCAACTTGGAAATAGGCTCCACCAAAAAGATGTGTGTGAGTCATGGCAAAGCACTTGAGAAGACTAATATTAGGATGAGCATTAAGCATCAACATAGTCTTTAATAGTTGAGATACAAGGTGCATGACATGTCCTTCCCACACACACACACCAAGCAAATGGATTCACGAGCTCACTAAAAAGATAAATATTTACCAAGCTTTTGACAACCCATGGTGAAGATAGAAAATGAAAGCCTCATCAAGAAGAGGGATACCAATTAAATGGCAAGCTTTGTCAAGACAAGCATGAGGAAAATGATTTTCACCACAAAAGAGTGCATCAAGATGCAACGAAATAAGATCCGCACTCAAGACACACACCTTCACGGAGCCACCAAAGAAATAATTCAAGAAAGAAAAGGTGGACGTGAACAAAGGGGATATAAATTAGATATGCAACTTCTCTCAAGTGTATAAGATTCTAGGTAGATGAAGATCATGATGATATCAATCCACAAAGAAGGATGTACACACGAAATTATTGCAAAAAGGAAAGAATAAGATATCCACAAGGAAGTCATAAATATACCAATAAGATATTTGCTTTAAGGCATGGCACATGGCTAGATATGGTCTTACTGTATATAAATGAGTTCCAACCACACGAGCATCAAAGAAATCACAACTAGCAACAAGAGATCATTGTTGGGATGCTTTGAGAAAGGAAACAAGTATCACAAGAAAGAATGAATTACATGCCATGATACAACCTACACAAGGTTGATGCAAGAAATGTGTGCATGAAGTAGATGATGATACTTGTTACCGAGATAGTGTTGGAATGATGTCGGTGATACCAATTGAAGGTTGATCGTAGTTCATTGATCATACTAGATAGACTCCAATAAGCACATGGTGACAACACCTTCCTTGTTAGTGAGCCGAGCATCCAATGCATCTCCAATGTTCCTATAACAACCACATAAACAAAATGGTACCCAAACTCATTGGGACCAAAGAGTTAGAAACACCAATACATAGGACAAACTCCACATACATATGTGCATATATATATTAAAATTAATTTCATGCACATCTCATCCAAATTGAGACTAGGTGGAGTTTCCCCTATATATTGGGTCAAAGAAAGAAATCATGCTAAAGAAACTACATGAAGTAAGTATACATGCTCAAGACTTTCAAGAAACGATACCAAACGAAAAATAAATACCAAGTGAAAATAGGATACCAAATAAAGAAATAATCACTTGGAAGATATCATTAAAAGATACATCAAGAAATGAGATATCCATTGACACACTCAAAAAGAAAGATATCGAACTCCCAAAAGAGAGGATAGTTCCAAACAAACCAAGCCCTCTATAAAGTTTCATGATGGCACAAAGTACCAAAAAGAAACGGCTTGCCTTCCACCAACACACACTTGAAATGGATCACAAGATGAGTGTTTCATAGAAAATAAGATAGCTCCCCCAAGAGTTGTGCATTTATAGAGAATTTGCATTTGAATACAAAATGCACAATATGGGATCACCACTTTCACTATATCTAGCAAACACTAGACAAGATCAAGAAAACAACAATATCCACAAGTGGCACAGAAGGCAATGGGAGTTGACACAATCTTGGCAAGAAAAAAGATAACTGAAAGCACAAACCAAGTTAAAAATGATCAATAATTTCTACCACATAAATGATTACCCATTGTCAAGAGACAAGAAGTGTTTGCAAATAATTCTCGGTGGTAGATTGCAAACTAATCCACCATCATCTTCACACCAAACACAAAAGCAAATTTGCAATTCGTAGAGCTAAAATGCCACCTAGGAACAACATAATTTATAATATCAACTCTTGGTGACAATATCTCAAATTTACACATTTTCTAGGCTTGTAATATACACATAGCATATTACCCCCCCCCCCATAATGTGATATCAATGAAAGACTTAACAAGATGCAAAAGAGAACCAAACAAGAGATAATTAATGGATCAAATAGAATTTGAATTTCTCATGAGAAGACATACCACATAGAGACTAGATAATCTTGTAATATCAATACTAGATGGTATTCCTCATGTACACACACTTCTAGGATTGTGATGTGCACAAAGCCCATCACTCCCCCAAAATGGGATGTTCCATTAATCTCTCACAAGAGCCAACTAAGATACAAACAAGATGCACAAAGGCTCAAACCACTACACACATGTACATTATGTGCAAACTAACATACACATACTTGATTTCTCAAGATAAGCAAATTGGAAGCACAACATATACACGCACATGCAAGGCACAAAACCACAACATGCTAAGGGGCAAGTAACTTTCAATGTAAATAATTTAAGCACGAGTTACCGCAAGGAGGAACATTGGATATAAGATAGAAACTTGATAATCCGAATGACTTGACTTGAGACAATATGAATGATGAAGACCTCTTAATTCTTCATAATGTAGCCAAGTCTCCAATGACCTCCATCAACACCTAATGATCAAGTTTGAGCTTGTTGGTCCCCAACCAAGTTGGGTCCTAAGAGGTTAGTCACAATAGGCTTGGCAACCCAAATGGTTATTTTCTTGACACCACTTTGAGTACCAACAAACTTGGCAAACACATTGCCAACATTATCCTTCCCAAGAGAATAGACATCACCAATAATAATTGGGTTGGATAAGTTGCCACTAGTGCATGAAGAAGCGATGTGACCTTTCTCATGACATAAGTAGCAACCTCTATTCTTCACTTTCTTCTCACTTGATTTCTCAATATGAGAAGCATTAACTTGAGTCTTCTTGGGAAGTGACCTTTCTTCAACTTGAGGTTGAGCATGAGAATGAACTTGTGGCCGCTTCCCTTGTTGCTTATCACTAATGGGCTTCTTCTGTAATGGGCAAGATATAACATGGTGCCCTTCAATTTTGCACTTGAAGCAAATAATCTTGGCCGAATACTTGACTTGTTCTTGGCCCTTCTTCTTCTTATGAATTTTGGACTTCTTCTTCCTGTTGGAGTTGAATCCAAGTCCACCTTTGTCATTGGGGGATTTTTCCACACTCAAGATATTGTTGAGTGTGGACTTCCCTTCATGACACTTTTCCAAGTCTTTCTACAAAGAAGTGACTTGGGCGTTGAGCTCTTTTATTTCCTCTACATGGTTAGTATCAACCCAAGTACTAGAAGAAGTATACGCTTCATTGTTAGAGCAACAAGGCAAGGAAAGTAATTCATCACAAGATGTACCAATGTTATGGGTAGATGAATTACACGGACTAGCACATGGCAATATAGCATTTTGACTTGAAGTAGTGTTAGTATCCACACGAGGCTCACTAGATGTTACCTTAGCAACCAAAGCCTCATGAGCTATCTTTAGCACATTATGAGATACTAGAAGATCATCATGAGAGCTTTTGAGCTTTTCATGACTTTCTTCCAATTTCCCATAGTTTCTAGATAGCAACTCAAGTTGAGCCCTTAGCTCAACATTCTCCTTCAAAATGGATGCTTCACTAGAAATAGAGTTAGTAGCACAAGCATTATCAATAATAGCAAGAGGAGAAGGCAACTTGGCAAGATCTTTAGAATATGAAGCTTTAAGTTGAGCATGAGACTCGGTGAGTTTGATGAGCTCACTCTTAATGACCCTTGAGCCATTTTCGAGGTGCCCAAAGTCCTCAAGGAGTTTAGCATGCGCAACTTCAAGCTTCTCATTTTTAGTTTCAAAATCATTAGCCACCTCAAGATCTCTATCACGAGATTCCCTCACTCTAGACAATTCCAGAGCAAAAGTCTCCTCAGGAGATTCCTTGGTGGTTTGTTCAAGTTCAAGAGCTTGAGAGAGGTCCGCTATCTCATTAGTGTAATCATGCTCATGAGCTTCCATTTTCTCAATGGTGACCTCATGCTCCTCAAGACGAGATTCCAACTCATCGATATATTTCTTGCCCTCAATGGCAATAGACATGATTTCCATAAAGTTGGAACGAGCTAATTTATTCTTAAGAAGAGCATTAAAAATCATTTCCCCCTTAATTTTTAAGGAGGCAACATTATCATTCTCTTCATCACTATCAACATCATCATCATTCTTGTCATCATCACTATCATCACAAGATATATTGGGATTCAAAGTGGGAGATACCTTTGAAGCCTTACCATAAGGCAATATGCAATAGATGATGATGTTGGATCGCTCGAAGCACCATTCAAGGCCACATCTTGTTCCATGGGGTGTTGGATTTCCTCTACATAGTAAGCACAACAATTCGAGGAAATACATGCATTTTTACCATGGCAACGAGACATACAAAGCATATCATCATGAGATTTATTCATACAATTTCTACATGATATGCAAGGACTATCAACACGAGCATGTGAAACATTTAGAGTGCTCGTAGTGTTAAAGTCCAAAGATGAAGCATTGCAATAATAAAGTGATGATGGGTCATCAATAATAAGCTCACTATAATCCTTGCAATAAACATCACTACTCACCATATCATTACCTTGTGGAAAACCACATGTAGGTGAAGTAGAAGAGGTTGAGAAGACTATACGACCCGAGGTGGAGGGAGGACAATCATCCCCACAAATCTTGGACACGTCATATTTATCTTGAAGCTCTGTCCACAACTCATGAGCATCCCGAAACGACATGAGTTGAAATATAATAACTACATTGCTCAAAGCATTAAAAAGCACATTAGAAGCTTGAGAATTGAGATAAGAGTTTTTCTCATCCTCTAAAGATAATCTTTGGGGATCCTTTGGAGGAGAAAAACCCATATCTACAATTCGCTCTAAATTTGGGTCCATGACCCTAAAGAGATTAAGCATGCGAATTACCCAAACATCAAAATTTGTGCCATCGAAACTAAGAGTGTCAGAGAATCCTAAACCCCTAGTCGACATCCTTACTCTCTAGGCGGTTAAGCCCAATAAAGAGAGACGAGGCTCTAATACCAATTGAAAGGTCATGGATGTCGCCTAGAGGGGGGGTGAATAGGCGCTTTAAAATAATTACGGTTTAGGCTTGAACAAATGCGGAATAAACCTAGCGGTGAATTTTTCAAGCACAAAACCTACAACAACTAGGCTCACCTATGTACACCAACAACTTATGCTACGCAAGATAAACAACTAGGTGATAGCAAGAAATATGACAAGAAACAATATGGCTATCACAAAGTAAAGTGCATAAGTAAAGGGCTCGGGTAAGAGATAACCGAGGCACGCGGAGACGACGATGTATCCCGAAGTTCACACCCTTGCGGATGCTAATCTCCGTTTGGAGCGGTGTGGAGGCACAATGCTCCCCAAGAAGCCACTAGGGCCACCGTAATCTCCTCACGCCCTCGCACAATGCAAGATGCCTTGATTCCACTAAGGGACCCTTGAGGGCGGTCACCGAACCCGTACAAATGGCAACCCTTGGGGGCGGTCACCGAACCCGTACACTTTGGCAACCCTTGGGTGCGGTCACCAGAACCCGTAAGATTGCTCGGGGCGATCTCCACAACCTAATTGGAGACCCCGACGCTTGCCCGGAGCTTTACACCACAATGATTGAGCTCCGAACACCACAAGGTTGGGGCTATCTCCCCAACGACACCACGAAGCTTCACCACAATGGAATATGGCTCCGAGGTGAACTCAACCGTCTAGGGCACCCAAGCACCCAAGAGGAACAAGCTCAAGGGTACCAAGCACCCAAGAGTAATAAGCTTCTCAACTTGTAACTTCCACGTATCATCGTGGAGAACTCAAACCGATGCACCAAATGCAATGGCAAGGGCACACGGAGTGCCCAAGTCCTTCTCTCCCAAATCCCACCAAAGCAACTAATGCTAGGGAAGAAATGAGAGGAAGAACAAGAAGGAGAACACCAAGAACTCCAAGATCTAGATCCAAGGGGTTCCCCTCACTTAGAGGAGAAAGTGATTGGTGGAAATGTGGATCTAGATCTCCTCTTTCTTTTCCCCCAAAAACTAGCAAGAATCCATGGAGGAATTGAGAGATAGCAAGCTCAAAGAAGGTCAACAATGGGGGAGGAACACGAGCTCAAAGGATAGGGTTCATTGGGGAAGAAGACCCTCTTTTATAGGTGGGGAAAAATCCAATCATTATGCTCACAACCCGCACCGAGCGATACTACCACTCCAAGGAGCGGTACTACTGCTAGGGAGGTAGTAGCCCTTCGAAACACAGCAGCGAGGAGGAAAAAAGGCTAGAAGAACCATCGGAGCGGTAGTACCGCTTGACCTCACGGTACTACCGCTAGGGGTAGCGGTACTACTGCTTGTGAGCGGTACTAAAAAATTACATCCGTGCCTACCACCGCTGGACTTGTGACGAGTTTTTGGTCCGGAGTGGTAGTAGCCATGGAAGTAAAAAATTACATCCCCTCCAAGCGGTAGTACAGCTCCAATTCGCGGTAGTACCGCTACAGCCCTTCTCGGGACACCAAAACTGACATAACTTTTGCAAACGGACTCCAAATTCAACGAAACCAAGTTTGTTGGAAAGCTAATGACATGGCCTAACACAATCTTGATAGAAATAACAATAATAAGCAAATGAGAAAAGATCCATAAGAAAATGGTGAGAACCCTTCCTCGAAAGAGACCGGTAAAACCTCCAACACCGAAAACACAATAGAAGAAGCAAGTGAACTCCGTTTTCGATGAACTCAAGCTTGTCAGGAAGATGACAATAAGCTCCAAATCTCACAAGAATAAAACCAAACAAGAACCAAGAAATATGATGCAATCATGCAATGGTTTGAGCTCTCTACGAATGATATGATCAAGCAACTCACTTGAGAGCCCCCCTTGATAGTACGGAAATCGATCCTATAACCCGGTCTCCAAACTACCACCATGAGACCGGTAAAATAGAGAACCTATCAAGGGCAAACCTTTGCCTTGCACAAAGTCCACTTGAGCTAGATGTAGACGATCTTGACTTCCTCAAGTTGGACCACCTTTCTTGATTGTGTTGGCTCGGTGAAGACTAGTAGATTGCTCCCCCATACTCCACTATGGGTGAGCCACTCTTCGGCATATCTTCACAAGTCCATTGTCCCCACAATGGACGGCAAGCTTCAAGCACTTGATCTCCTCGCGATGCATCACTTGAACTTGCACACCACACCCTTGATTTGATGTCATCTTCCATGGGTTGTATGTGATCTTCCTCTTAACGCAAGCCCATGGAAGATAACCTAACCCCACATAGAACTATCACAAAGACCATGGGTTAGTACACAAAGCGTAATTGACAATGCTTACCATACCATGGGATCGCTTGATCCCTCTCGGTACATCTTCTACGCTTTGTGTGTTGATTAACTTGAAACACTCTCTGTACTTAGTCTTGATCAACCTTGAATCTTTCCAACTCTCTTCATTTGGATGATGTCTTGAAGGTAAACATGAATGATCACACACTCTTCTTCTTCAAGATATGCTTGCAATAAGCTCAACACTCACAAGAACAATCTTTGGATAATTCCTTACTAGCACCTTGGTCATCACAAACTCTCCTTGAAACCAACACATGGACTCCTAGAAAAGCCTATGGGAAAACCCTTCAAATATAACTCAAGGCAACCATTAGTCCATAGAGATTTTCATCAATTACCAAAACCAAACATGGGGGCACCGCATGTTATTTCTATCTCCCCCATTTTGGTAATTGATGACAATCACTTTCCAGAGAGTTTATATAAGGAATTATGCAACACCATACCATGCAACACTAATGTATGCGCATGAGATGCAAAAGCTTAGGAACAAAACCAAAGGAAGAAGAGATGACTCTCTAAACTTCTCCGCAAAACTCTCTAAACTTCTCCCCCATTGGCATCGATTTCCAAAATGGGCGAAAGGCTTAGAAGGCCAATATAACTTGTGTTCCTCCATAAATTGTGTATTTCTCAACTAGAGAGTGGAACACAATACACATATCCAACGGTAAATGCTTGGAGGAAGACAAACTATATTGAGGCCCAAAGATTGCAAAAGAATGATATGCAACAAAGACATAAGAAAGAGAGAGACACGCAATCAAACAATCAAAGGATACTAATTGAAGCAAGCTATAAAAAGATACCAATTGAACCAACTAGACTAGTGATCATACGAGCCACATGAATAAAAGATATTATGATACAAACAAAGAAGTGTCCTAGAGAAACTATAGAAGCACCCCATGTTTTGTGCACAATTTTGTTTTGTATTTGGATACAACGAGCACAAAATAAGATCGTCGCTCCCCCAAGATCAATAGAACCTCACGACAAGTGCAAGAGACCAACGGAGCATTCGAAAAGAAACTAGTGAAGCTCCCCGTGATTTGTGCACTCCTTAGATTATTAGCATTAGGATACCAAGTGCACAAAATAGGATCATCACTCCCCCAAAATCAATAGAAACTCACAACAAGTGCAAGTGAGCATGTACGGAACAAAGCCTAGCACTTGCAACAACCAAATGGTTGAGCAATATATAAAAGAGGCAACTTGGAAATAGGCTCCACCAAAAAGATGTGTGTGAGTCATGGCAAAGCACTTGAGAAGACTAATATTAGGATGAGCATTAAGCATCAACATAGTCTTTAATAGTTGAGATACAAGGTGCATGACATGTCCTTCCCACACACACACTCCAAGCAAATGGATTCACAAGCTCACGAAAAAGATAAATATTAACCAAGCTTTTGGCAACCCATGGTGAAGATAGAAAATGAAAGCCTCATCAAGAAGAGGGATACCAATTAAATGGCAAGCTTTGTCAAGACAAGCATGAGGAAAATGATTTTCACCACAAAAGAGTGCATCAAGATGCAACGAAATAAGATCCGCACTCAAGACACACACCTTCACGGAGCCACCAAAGAAATAATTCAAGAAAGAAAAGGTGGACGTGAACGAAGGGGATATAAATTAGATGTGCAACTTCTCTCAAGTGTACAAGATTCTAGGTAGATGAAGATCATGATGATATCAATCCACAAAGAAGGATGTACACACGAAATTATTGCAAAAAGGAAAGAATAAGATATCCACAAGGAAGTCATAAATATACCAATAAGATATTTGCTTGAAGGCATGGCACATGGCTAGATATGGTCTTATTGTATATAAATGAGTTCCAACCACACGAGCAACAAAGAAATCACAACTAGCAACAAGAGATCATTGTAGGGATGCTTTGAGAAAGGAAACAATTATCACAAGAAAGAATGAATTACATGCCATGATACAACCTACACAAGGTTGATGCAAGAAATGTGTGCATGAAGTACATGATGATACTTGTTACTGAGATAGTGTTGGAATGGTGTAGAAGATACCAATTAAAGGTTGATCGTAGTTCATTGATCATACTAGATAGACTCCAATAAGCACGTGGTGACAACACCTTCCTTGTTAGTGAGCCGAGCATCCAATGCATCTCCAATTGTTCGTATAACAACCACACAAACAAAATGGTACCCAAACTCATTGGGACCAATGAGTTAGAAACACCAATACATAGGACAAACTCCACATACATATGTGCATATATATATTAAAATTAATTTCATGCACATCTCATCCAAATTGAGACTAGGTGGAGTTTCCCCTATATATTGGGTCAAAGAAAAAAATCATGCTAAAGAAACTACATGAAGTAAGTATACATGCTCAAGACTTTCAAGAAACGATACCAAACGAAAAATAAATACCAAGTGAAAATAGGATACCAAATAAAGAAATGATCACTTGGAAGATATCATTAAAAGATACATCAAGGAATGAGATATCCATTGGCACACTCAAAAAGATAGATATCGAACTCCCAAAAGAGAGGATAGTTCCAAACAAACCAAGCCCTCTATAAAGTTTCATGATGGCACAAAGTACCAAAAAGAAACGGCTTGCCTTCCACCAACACACACTTGAAATGGATCACAAGATGAGTGTTTCATAGAAAATAAGATAGCTCCCCCAAGAGTTGTGCATTTATAGAGAATTTGCATTTTAATACAAAGTGCACAATATGGGATCACCACTTTCACTATATCTAGCAAACACTAGACAAGATCAAGAAAACAACAATATCCACAAGTGGCACAGAAGGCAATGGGAGTTGACACAATCTTGGCAAGAAATAAGATAAATGAAAGCACAAACCAAGTTAACAATGATCAATAATTTCTACCACATAAATGATTACCCATTGTCAAGAGACAAGAAGTGTTTGGAAATAATTCCCGGTGGTAGATTGCAAACAAATCCACCATCATCTTCACACCAAACACAAAAGCAAATTTGCAACTTGTAGAGCTAAAATGCCACCTAGGAACAACATAATTTATAATATCAACTCTTGGTGACAATATCTAAAATTTACACATTTTCTAGGCTTGTAATATACACATAGCATATTACCACCCCCCCCCCCATAATGTGATATCAATGAAAGACTTAACAAGATGCAAAAGAGAACCAAACAAGAGATAATTAATGGATCAAATAGAATTTGAATATCTCATGAGAAGACATACCAAATAGAGACTAGATAATCTTGTAATATCAATACTAGATGGTATTCCTCATGTACACACACTTCTACGATTGTGATGTGCACAAAGCCCATCACTCTCCCAAAATGGGATGTTCCATTAATCTCTCACAAGAGCCAACTAAGATACAGACAAGATGCACAAAGGCTCAAACCACTACACACATGTACATTATGTGCAAACTAACATACGCATACTTGATTTCTCAAGATAAGCAAATTGGAAGCACAACATATACACGCACATGCAAGGTACAAAACCACAACATGCTAAGGGGCAAGTAACTTTCAATGTAAATAATTTAAGCACGAGTTACCGCAAGGAGGAACAATGGATATAAGATAGAAAATTGATAATCCGAATGACTTGACTTGAGACAATATGAATGATGAAGACCCCTTAATTCTTCATAATGTAGCCAAGTCTCCAATGACCTCCATCAACACCTATTGATCAAGTTTGAGCTTGTTGGTCCCCAACCAAGTTGGGTCCTAAGAGGTTAGTCACAATAGGCTTGGCCACCCAAATGGTTCTTTTCTTGAAACACTTTGAGTACCAACAAACTTGGCAAACACATTGCCAACATTATCCTTCCCAAGAGAATAGACATCACCAATAATAATTTGGTTGGATAAGTTGCCACTAGTGCATGAAGAAGCGATGTGACCTTTCTCATGACATAAGTAGCAACATATATTCTTCACTTTCTTCTCACTTGATTTCTCAATATGAGAAGCATTAACTTGAGTCTTCTTGGGAAGTGACCTTTCTTCAACTTGAGGTTGAGCATGAGAATGAACTTGTGGCCGCATCCCTTGTTGCTTATCACTAATGTGCTTCTTCTTTAATGGGCAAGATATAACATGGTGCTCTTCAATTTTGCACTTGAAGCAAATAATCTTGGCCGAATACTTGACTTGTTCTTGGCCCTTCTTCTTCTTATGAATTTTGGACTTCTTCTTCCTGTTGGAGTTGAATCCAAGTCCACCTTTGTCATTGGGGGATTTTTCCACACTCAAGATATTGTTGAGTGTGGACTTCCCTTCATGACACTTTTCCAAGTCTTTCTTCAAAGAAGTGACTTGGGCATTGAGCTCTTTGATTTCCTCTACATGGTTAGTATCAACACAAGTACTAGAAGAAGTATACGCTTCATTGCTAGAGCAATAAGGCAAGGAAAGTAATTCATCACAAGATGTACCAATGTTATGAGTAGATGAATTACATGGACTAGCACATGGCAATATAGCATTTTGACTTGACGTAGTGTTAGTATCCACACGAGGCTCACTAGATGTTACCTTAGCAACCAAAGCCTCATGAGCTATCTTTAGCACATTATGAGATACTAGAAAATCATCATGAGAGCTTGTGAGCTTTTCATGACTTTCTTCCAATTTCCCATAGTTTCTAGATAGCAACATAAGTTGAGCCCTTAGCTCAACATTCTCCTTCAAAATGGATGCTTCACTAGAAATAGAGTTAGTAGCACAAGCATTATCAATAATAGCAAGAGGAGAAGGCAACTTGGCAAGATCTTTAGAATATGAAGCTTTAAGTTGAGCATGAGACTCGGTGAGTTTGATGAGCTCACTCTTAATGACCCTTGAGCCATTTTCGAGGTGCCCAAAGTCCTCAAGGAGTTTAGCATGCGCAACTTCAAGCTTCTCATTTTTAGTTTCAAAATCATTAGCCACCTCAAGAGCTCTATCACGAGATTCCCTCACTCTAGATAATTCCAGAGCAAAAGTCTCCTCAAGAGATTCCTTGGTGGTTTGTTCAAGTTCAAGGGCTTGAGATAGGTCCGCTATCTCATTAGTGTAATCATGTTCATGACCTTCCATTTTCTCAATGGTGACCTCATGCTCCTCAAGATGAGATTCCAACTCATCAATATATTTCTTTCCCTCAATGGCAATAGACATGATTTCCATAAAGTTGGAACGAGCTAATTTATTCTTAAGAAGAGCTTTAAAAATCATTTCCCCCTTAATTTTTAAGGAGGCAACATTATCATTCTCTTCATCACTATCAACATCATCATCATTCTTGTCATCATCACTATCATCACAAGATATATTGGGATTCAAAGTAGGAGATACCTTTGAAGCCTTAGCCATAAAGCAATATGCAATATATGATGATGTTGGATCCCTCGAAGCACCATTCAAGGCCACATCTTGTTCCATGGGGTTTTGGATTTCCTCAAAATAGTTAGCACAACAATTCGAGGAAATACATGCATTTGTACCATGGCAACGAGACAAACAAAGAATATCATCATGATATTTATTCAAACAATTTCTACATGATATGCAAGGACTATCAACACGAGCATGTGAAACATTTAGAGTGCTTGTAGTGTTAAAGTTCAAAGATGAAGCATTGCAATAATAAAGTGATGATGGATCATCAATAATAAGCTCACTATAATCCTTGCAATAAACATCACTACTCACCATATCATTACCTTGTGGAAAACCACATGTAGGTGAAGTAGAAGAGGTTGAGAAGACTATACGACCGGGGGTGGAGGGAGGACAATCATCCCCACAAATCTTGGACACGTCATATTTATCTTGAAGCTCTATCCACAACTCATGAGCATCCCGAAACGACATGAGTTGAAATATAATAACTACATTGCTCAAAGCATCAAAAAGCACATTAGAAGCTTGAGAATTGAGATAAGTGTTTTTCTCATCCTCTAAAGATAATATTTGGGGATCCTTTGGAGGAGAAAAAGCCATATCTACAATTCGCTCTAAATTTGGGTCCATGACCCTAAAGAGATTAAGCATGCGAATTACCCAAACATCAAAATTTGTGCCATCGAAACTAAGACTGTCAGAGAATCCTAAACCCCTAGTCGACATCCTTACTCTCTAGGCGGTTAAGCCCAATAAAGAGAGACGAGGCTCTAATACCAATTGTAAGATCATGGATGTCGCCTAGAGGGGGGTGAATAGGTGCTTTAAAATAATTATGGTTTAGGCTTGAACAAATGCGGAATAAACCTAGCGGTTAATTTGTCAAGCACAAAACCTACAACAACTAGGCTCACCTATGTGCACCAACAACTTATGCTACGCAAGATAAACAACTAGGTGATAGCAAGAAATATGACAAGAAACAATATGGCTATCACAAAGTAAAGTGCATAAGTAAAGGGCTCGGGTAAGAGATAACCGAGGCACGCGGAGACGACGATGTATCCCGAAGTTCACACCCTTGCGGATGCTAATCTCCGTTTGGAGCGGTGTGGAGGCACAATCCTCCCCAAGAAGCCACTAGGGCCACCGTAATCTCCTCACGCCCTCGCATAATGCAAGATGCCGTGATTCCACTAAGGGACCCTTGAGGGCGGTCACCGAACCCGTACAAATGGCAACCCTTGGGGCGGTCACCGAACCCGTACACTTTGGCAACCCTTGGGGGCAGGCACCGGAACCCGTAAAATTGCTCGGGGCGATCTCCACAACCTAATTGGAGACCCCGACGCTTGCCCGGAGCTTTACACCACAATGATTGAGCTCCGAACACCACAAGGTTGGGGCTATCTCCCCAACGACACCACGAAGCTTCACCACAATGGAATATGGCTCCGAGGTGAACTCAACCGTCTAGGGCACCCAAGCACCCAAGAGGAACAAGCTCAAGGGTACCAAGCACCCAAGAGTAATAAGCTTCTCAACTTGTAACTTCCACGTATCACCGTGGAGAACTCAAACCGATGCACCAAATGCAATGGCAAGGGCACACGGAGTGCCCAAGTCCTTCTCTCCCAAATCCCACCAAACCAACTAATGCTAGGGAAGAAATGAGAGGAAGAACAAGAAGGAGAACACCAAGAACTCCAAGATCTAGATCCAAGGGGTTCCCCTCACCTAGAGGAGAAAGTGATTGGTGGAAATGTGGATCTAGATCTCCTCTTTCTTTTCCCCCAAAAACTAGCAAGAATCCATGGCGGGATTGAGAGATAGCAAGCTCAAAGAAGGTCAACAATGGGGGAAAAACCGAGCCCAAAGGATAGGGTTCATTGGGGAAGAAGACCCTCTTTTATAGGTGGGGAAAAATCCAATCATTATGCTCACAACCCGCACCAAGCGGTACTACCACTCCAAGGAGCGGTACTACTGCTAGGGAGGTAGTAGCCCTTTGAAACACAGCAGCGAGGAGGAAAAAGGCCAGAAGAACCATCGGAGCGGTAGTACCGCTTAACCTCACGGTACTACCGCTAGGGGTAGCGGTACTACTGCTTGTGAGCGGTACTAAAAAATTACATCCGTGCCTACCACCGCTGGACTTGTGACGAGTTTTTGGTCCGGAGCGGAAGTAGCCACGGAAGTAAAAAATTACATCCTCTCCAAGCGGTAGTACAGCTCCAATTTGCGGTAGTGCCGCTACAGCACTTCTCGGGACACCAAAACTGACATAACTTTTGCAAATGGACTCCAAATTCAACGAAACCAAGTTTGTTGGAAAGCTAATGACATGGCCTAACACAATCTTGATAGAAATAACAATAATAAGCAAATGAGAAAAGGTCCATAAGAAAACGGTGAGAACCCTTCCTCGAAAGAGACCGGTAAAACCTCCAACACCGAAAACGCAATAGAAGAAGCAAGTGAACTCCGTTTTCGATGAACTCAAGCTTGTCAAGAAGATGACAATAAGCTCCAAATCTCACAAGAATAAAACCAAACAAGAACCAAGAAATATGATGCAAGCATGCAATGGTTTGAGCTCTCTACGAATGATATGATCAAGCTACTCACTTGAGAGCCCCCCTTCATAGTACGGCAATCGATCCTATAACCCGGTCTCCAAACTACCACCATGAGATCGGTAAAATAGAGAACCTATCAAGGGCAAACCTTTGCCTTGCACAAAGTCCACTTGAGCTAGATGTAGACGATCTTGACTTCCTCAAGTTAGACCACCTTTCTTGATTGTGTTGGCTCGGTGAAGACTAGTAGATTGCTCCCCCATACTCCACTATGGGTGAGCCACTCTTCGGCATATCTTCACAAGTCCATTGTCACCACAATGGACGGCAAGCTTCAAGCACTTGATCTCCTCGTGATGCATCACTTGAACTTGCACACCACACCCTTGATTTGATGTCATCTTCCATGGGTTGTATGTGATCTTCCTCTTAACGCAAGCCCAGGGAAAATAACCTAACCCCACATAGAACTATCACAAAGACCATGGGTTAGTACACAAAGCGTAATTGATAATGCTTAACATACCATGGGATCGCTTGATCCCTCTCGGTACATCTTCTACGCTTTGTGTGTTGATCAACTTGAAACACTCTCTGTACTTAGTCTTGATCAACCTTGAATCTTTCCAACTCTCTTCATTTGGATGATGTCTTGAAGTTAAACATGAATGATCACACACTCTTCTTCTTCAAGATATGCTTGCAATAAGCTCAACACTCACAAGAACAATCTTTGGATAATTCCTTACTAGCACCTTGGTCATCACAAACTCTCCTTGAAACCAACACATGGACTCCTAGAAAAGCCTATGGGCAAACCCTTCAAATATAACTCAAGGCAACCATTAGTCCATAGAGATTTTCATCAATTACCAAAACCAAACATGGGGGCACCGCATGTTTTTCTATCTCCCCCATTTTGGTAATTGATGACAATCACTTTCCAGAGAGTTTATATAAGGAATTATGCAACACCATACCATGCAACACTAATGTATGCGCATGAGATGCAAAATCTTAGGAACAAAACCAAAGGAAGAAGAGATGACTCTCTAAACTTCTCCGCAAAACTCTCTAAACTTCTCCCCCATTGGCATCGATTGCCAAAATGGGTGAAAGGCTTAGAAGGCCAATATAACTTGTGTTCCTCCAAAAATTGTGTATTTCTCAACTAGAGAGTGGAACACAATACACATATCCAACGGTAAATGCTTGGAGGAAGACAAACTATATTGAGGCCCAAAGATTGCAAAAGAATGATATGCAACAAAGACATAAGAAAGAGAGAGACACGCAATCAAACAATCAAAGGATACCAATTGAAGCAAGCTATCAAAACATACCAATTGAACCAACTAGACTAGTGATCATACGAGCCACATGAATAAAAGATATTATGATATGAGCAAAGAAGTGTCCTAGAGAAACTAGAGAAGCTCCCCATGTTTTGTGCACAATTTAGTTTTGTATTTGGATACAATGAGCACAAAATAGGATCGTCGCTCCCCCAAGATCAATAGAACCTCACGACAAGTGCAAGAGACCAACGGAGAGTTCTAAAAGACACTAGTGAAGCTCCTCGTGATTTGTGCACTCCTTAGATTATTAGCATTAGGATACCAAGTGCACAAAATAGGATCATCACTCCCCCAAAATCAATAGAAACTCACAACAAGTGCAAGTGAGCATGTACGGAACAAAGCCTAGCACTTGCAACAACCAAATGGTTGAGCAATATATAAAAGAGGCAACTTGGAAATAGGCTCAACCAAAAAGATGTGTCTGAGTCATGGCAAGGCACTTGAGAAGACTAATATTATGATGAGCATTAAGCATCAACATAGTGTTTAATAGTTGAGATACAAGGTGCATGACATGTCCTTCCCACACACACACCAAGCAAATGGATTCACAAGCTCACTAAAAAGAGAAATATTAACCAATCTTTTGACAACCCATGGTGAAAATAGAAAATGAAAGCCTCATCAAGAAGAGGGATACCAATTAAATGGCAAGCTTTGTCAAGACAAGCATGAGGAAAATGATCTTCACCACAAAAGAGTGCATCAAGATGCAACAGAATAAGATCCGCACTCAAGACACACACCTTCACGGAGTCACCAAAGAAATAATTCAAGAAAGAAAAGGTGGACGTGAACGAAGGGGATATAAATTAGATATGCAACTTCTCTCAAGTGTATAAGATTCTAGGTCGATGAAGATCATGATGATATCAATCCACAAAGAAGGATGTACAGACGAAATTGTTGCAAAAAGGAAAGAATAAGATATCCACAAGGAAGTCATAAATATACCAATAAGATATTTGCTTGAAGGCATAGCACATGGCTAGATATGGTCTTATTGTATATAAATGAGTTCCAACCACACGAGCATCAAAGACATCACAACTAGCAACAAGAGATCATTGTTGGGATGCTTTGAGAAAGGAAACAAGTATCACAAGAAAGAATGAATTACGTGCCATGATACAACCTACACAAGGTTGATGCAAGAAATGTGTGCATGAAGTAGATGATGATACTTGTTACCGAGATAGTGTTGGAATGATGTAGAAGATACCAATTGAAGGTTGATTGTAGTTCATTGATCATACTAGATAGACTCCAATAAGCACATGGTGACAACACCTTCCTTGTTAGTGATCCGAGCGTCCAATGCATCTCCAATTGTTCCTATAACAACCACACAAACAAAATGGTACCCAAACTCATTAGGGCCAAAGAGTTAGAAACACCAATACATAGGACAAACTCCATATACATATGTGCATATATATATATTAAAATTAATTTCATGCACATCTCGTCCAAATTAAGACTAGGTGGAGTTTCCCCTATATATTGGGTCAAAGAAAGAAATCATGCTAAAGAAACTACATGAAGTAAGTATACATGCTCAAGACTTTCAAGAAACGATACCAAACGAAAAATAAATACCATGTGAGAATAGGATACCAAATAAAGAAATCATCAGTTGGAAGATATCATTAAAAGATACATCAAGGAATGAGATATCCATTGACACACTCAAAAAGAAAGATATCGAACTCCCAAAAGAGAGGATAGTTCCAAACAAACCAAGACCTCTATAAAGTTTCATGATGGCACAAAGTACCAAAAAGAAACGGCTTGCCTTCCACCAACACACACTTGAAATGGATCGCAAGATGAGTGTTTCATAGAAAATAAGATAGCTCCCCCAAGAGTTGTGCATTTATAGAGAATTTGCATTTGAATACAAAATGCACAATATGGGATCACCACTTTCACTATATCTAGCAAACACTAGACAAGATCAAGAAAGCAACATTATCCACAAGTGGCACAGAAGGCAATGGGAGTTGACACAATCTTGGCAAGAAATAAGATAAATGAAAGCACAAACCAAGTTAAAGATGACCAATAATTTCTACCACATAAATGATTACCCATTTTCAAGAGACAAGAAGTATTTGGAAATCATTCCCGATGGTAGATTGCAAACAAATCCACCATCATCTTCACACCAAACACAAAAGCAAATTTGCAACTTGTAGAGCTAACATGCCACCTAGGAACAACATAATTTATAATATCAACTCTAGGTGACAATATCTCAAATTTACACATTTCCTAGGCTTGTAATATACACATAGCATA